>WOVY01011489.1:0-619970 GCA_013436015.1 Rhipicephalus annulatus | reverse complement strand
TTTACCAGAAAGAACGGGGGTATTGTCAGTGCCGGTGATATGTTGGCCGCGCATCGTTACTGCGCTGCAGTGAAACGCATTTTCTTTTCCGCTGGCGCGCATTTTAGTTAACCCCAAGACGCATTCTTTCTTTTTGTTTTCTTCTTTCTTTTTTATGCTGGAATCAGCAAGGCCATCCGTTCCTCGTAGTTGCGGCCAAATTGGGACCATGTATTGCTGGAAAACATAAGCATTGAAGCCGCAAACTATCCATCATAGAAACGACCACCTCTGATTACTTTTAGTGATTCAAACTTTCTTGAGTCTCACTTATTCCATGTTTATTTGAAAGCTCGTTTAATTCGAAGATTTTTCAGATTCCCAGTGACTCTGAAAAAAAAAACATGCATTACACAATACTATAGGTATCTTGTGCACTGCGGGCGTTTTTCTTTAACGCGCGATAACGTCGAAGAGCTCGTTTCGCAGAAATGTCAGCGTCGTCATCGTTGGCATTGAGCGAAAGATCGTCATCTTGTGCGTAACCCAAAAAGCGAAAAAGCTGCAAACAAAAATAAAATAAATATTAAGAATTTCTTGGTCTGAGTGGGTGGCAAGCGGGTGTTCTACAGCAGAGCCACACGTCTACTCTTAAATACGATGAAAAAAATTTCGCCTGCTTGAATATTCAGTGAAAGTAACTTGCATGATTTTCAACCACACGCGTCCTGTATACATGCTTCACAATGAAACGTGTAACATAGCAGTAATTATGCGGGATTCAAGCGTACATTGTCATCAGCCGTCAAAACATGCGATTATCATGAATTCATGGTTTCAAATGGGCCATCCACTACAAAAGGCACACACGTTACGGTGCATTTTGCCTTAATGCCACGTAGTGCACCGGTGCACAGCAAGTTAGAAAAGCTTTCACGCGCACAATTGCCCGTGGTTTTATGCATGCTACCCATTACACAGAATGCAGCCGCATGCAATAGCTTCACTGACACAAGCCATTTTAAACTCATTTACGCACTATGGACAGAATATTGCTATAGCGTTCAAATGTTAAAGCGTAGCTTAAGGATCCTCTATTCTTCTATAATCTGATGTATACACAAACTAAAACTAACCTAAAGCTTAACCTAAACCGAAACCACCTGCGATATATTTTTTAACATTTCATGTCAACTCGCTCTTCGTGTGTAGAATGTCGTTACGATCAACGATGCCACACGCACGTGCAGCATGCCGCGTGCACGCCATGAATTCCGAGAAACAACCACTTCTTCTTCTCTCTGGGCCCTTCCGGCCTCCATAGTGACGTGCGTGGCGTCACGAAGTTCCAACTCATCTTTTATGTGAAGCGCAAGTTATGCTGTCATTGGTCGAGCAAGAACCTACGACTTTCGGTACGTCTGCAAGTAGTTGCCAGAACTTGTTGTTCATCGTGTTGTGGTGGCCGGGGCTCCTCATCTTGTGTGGGGGCGCTCAGGCAGATACATCATGTTGGCAATTCTTTGAAGGCGTGCCCGCAAGACAGGGTTCATAGCGGCATGATTTGCATGAGCACGGGCCGGAATGGAAACAGCGCTTAAGCCCTAGACACTATGTGTGATTCAGCATCCTATGGAACGTGCGACGCCGCATACGGCATACGATGATTCAGTCAGGACACACGGGGTGAAAGAGAAATCAGCGTGCCCCACGCCCACGTACGGCAGGTACTTTGGCCTGTGCGCTCGGACCCTTGGACAGCATCGTGTCCTCTAGTTTACGGTGCGGCCGCTAAACTCGGTAGTTTGTGAAAAACGCATTCAATTTATTCTTTCCCGGACGTTTTTTCCTGAAAAAAAAAAGCTGTGTCTATAGATTTTAAGACCCAAGCTTTCAACCTGATTGAAAATCTAGGAGGAAAAATCTTTTGCGGTATTTATTTATTTATTCATTTATTTATTTGGAGATACTGCTAGCCTCACATCTGAGGCTGTTGCAGGAAAGGGGGTATCTTCAAGTAGGCGTGTACGTAGGTAAGGTTGAATCAGACAATGCATATGTTCTATACATTAACTATACAAGGGCTACTAAATGATAGCAATGATAGAATTTCTTTACCATCTAACCGCTGAAGTCTCAAAGATATTACAAATGAGCATTTTTAGAATAGTTGTCATCCAGGAGTAATTATATTGTGTTTTATTCGTCTGATAATTGTTTAAAGAGAACCCTTGACAAAATGCAATAATTCGTCAATCAGCGTGGTTTCTACCATATGATTGTTTCTTCACACTACAATAGTATTCAATTTTCTTCGATGCAAGATGCGCTTTGATCCCAGGCTGGGGCTCAGCCAGGTATTATTCTCTATGGGGAGCTAGAGAGGGTGTTCGATTCCTTTTTATTCGTGGGATACCAACCAGTGAAATGCAAAATGCCTGTGTACTCGGTGACGTCTGCGCACGTCACCCAGTACACCCAGAAGGTGTCAACCAGGTGGTCGACTTTTTCTGAGTCCTTCGCCACGGCGTCATTCATATTCATAAAGTGGTTTTGGGGTATGAAATCCCCAAAATTATTATTATTATTATTATTATTATTATTATTATTATTATTATTATTATTATTATTATTATTATTATTATTATTATTATTATTATTATTATTATTATTATTATTATTTAGAGAGGCAGGGGGATTGTGAGCTTCTCCTGAGTACATGCTGCCGTGGTCCTTGCCCGAGTTTTATGTTTTTCTTTACTTTTTGTACTTAAAGGCTTAGCCAGCTGGGGCACCAATATCTTTCACAATTTAATGGAAAAATATTTTCTTCTCAATCAGTTCACTCTCAATTGTGCAAACTCTTGTACCAATGTACCATCGATCTCCGGGACATGCCTCTGACATCAAGCAGTGATATCGCTCGGGGAGCATTCAGGGGCATCTTGCCTCACTTCTACAAATGTTGCTCACTTTGTGCCAATGCGCAAATAAAGATTCTCATAGCGAAGAGCATGAGGATAAAGCTCCGAGCCAATCGTGACGCGCCTTTGTAGGAGTCAACAGGAAGCCGCTTCTCGTCACATTTACGCGCTCTACCTATGTCGACCCTAGAAGGCACAATACTCCCTCGCTTGACCCCTCATATCAATGGACTTGTTACAGATTAAGAAATCGATTTAAACACGGACCCTAGGCTTCAGAGATAAATTATAACGCAAACGCACACACTGAGGTGTGGTACATAAGGCCTTAAAGAAACACAAAATCTCAGCACACGTAACGCCAGACGTGACAATTCATAGCTCCTAATCTTTAATGACTTGCTTTAATTTAGTTGGGCCATGCTTTCGTCAGTACGGCGGTGAAAGCAACGGGGTTATTGAAAAGTCACAGCTTTGCCGCAAAGGCGAAGCAATGGACGCAATAGTAACAAATTGTAAGGTCACACGAAGAATGACAAGCAGATAGATGCGTGCCCCGTGTTTCTCACGCACAAATGACACACGGAACGTACTCACAGGTACGAATGAACGCAAATGAGCGTTTTAATTGTTACTTCGCTGTGTCTGAAATGCGCGCCCTTTTCGCAAACGAAGACTGTGCAGCGAGTGCAGTGACTTTTGTGCGCCTGGTAGCTAAAACAGAATCATTCTGGTGCCAAAGGTGTACAATTTTCCCCACCACGAGATAGGTGCACTCACGTGTGAGCGTCCACTCTCCTCCCCCCTCTCCTTGGGGCAAAGTACGCGTGAGAGTTGAGAGTGCGCGCCAACGCAACGTTACGATCTGGTGACGTGCGTTCATTGCACCATCTCACTGGTAACACTGAAAACATGGTAATTTCTCGAGATATAAATAGCTTGCCGTTTCAACGTTGAAAGAGGTGCTCGTTCGTGGCTTAATGGCTAATGACTCGCACTCTGAAGCAAGAGGTCGGATGTTCGATTGCGCGCGCCGGAATCTTTTTTTGGATGATTTTTTTCTTGCGTTTTCATAAATAGAGATATGTATGCATATACGGTGAATGACACGGACGTCGACGCTAACGCCGGCAGCAATATCCTTCCGAGAGTGTCTGTATAAATGCTATCAAAGTAAAAGTATATGGTTTACCTCGAGAACGTCATAACAAGTGATGCTGCATAGGCAGCTGCAGGCGGTGCACGGGCGAACGCCGGCTTTATTGTGATTTTACTTTCACACGTACTGTTCATGTAACAAGTTAGTTATATTTATTCGAAAGCAATGATTGTACAGAACAATATAAGGAGCTATGAGTCCGTGGCGCTGCTTGGAGGGTGATTACTCTGGCAGCTGTTTTATGCGGCATTTGCGTCTGTGCGATCATTTATTTTGTGTATGTACAGCTGTGTCTTCACAGGCCCGGCGAGAAATCATCGATAATCCAGGCGAAACTTGTTGGTGATGCTTGAAAGTGAAGTGACGTCTAAAAGGTGTCCTGGTAAACAGCTCCGTCATCTGAAAAAGCAAAATTAATAGAAAATATAGCTCCCAAATTAAACACTACGAAAGCACAACAGCGCAGCCTGACAAGGACTGTTCGTGGCTTCGGTGCCTTCAAAATCGCTTCCCTAAAAATTGAGGGACAAAAATAGCACGAAAAACATTGTGAGTAGATGTGACGCACTCAGCAGGATGTACGAAGACAAGAATTAGTTGTTTCGGCTTCTTTCATTAGATGTTGCATCATTTCTTGTAGGGCAACTTAAATATCATCAAAAAGTCCTCAAAAGTTGAAGGATAAAACGTGGGGACGCTTTAGAGTACGTAATTATTGATAAAACTGGTATCAGTGGCGGCTCCGAGTGGCCAAGATGTGTGCTCACCATTCAGGTCGCCTTTGGCCATCTCCTCCGCTAGCCAAGTGGTTACAGGCTGCCTGTGAGACGGGCAACATTACATTAACATTCATTCTTTTAAGTGGCACAATACTATTTCTTATATACTGCAGTCGTCATAATCAACTACCGCATGGGTAATAATCAAGTTAACGTGCGATTATTACGCAACCTCTAGTTGTAAAACTACGAATGAGTGGGCAAGTTATGGTTATCTAAATAGGTCGACCACAGTCAACCAATTAATTTTAACCTTTATGAAGTTAGTGAATTTTTAACAGAAATATAAGTTAACATTCTGGTATGTGTGTGATACAGAATGCTTTAATTGGAACATTGTCTATATCCCTCAAATGGGGGCTGAACAAACTTATCTGAAGACTCAAAAGCAAATTTGAACAGTTGAAGTGCCAACAAAGAAATATATAGCAAAAAATTCAAAAAAGAAAAAGTTTACGCTGGACGTATAAAGCATAGTAAAGAGCTAAGCTGATTGACCTGATATGGCTTTTAAAGGCCAACTCCATCGATGTTTTTACAATGTCAAAGTAGTTGCGTCTCTCATAATCATCAGTGGTTTTGGGACGTTAAACCCCACATATCTATCTATACAATGTCAAAGTAATGGTGGCTCTGTGTTTCTGAGACGCTCTTGTCACACGCCCGATAACTGAAATGCTGAGCAAGTTAGAGAAAATAATTTTTAATAAGCAAAAAAGCACAATAACGAAACCGAAACCCAACTGAGCCCACAGTTTACGTATGACGTCACGTTTGGTAGGAACCTATAACGGGAAGTTGTACAAGGCATGCTGGTCCTGCCGGCGTGGTGTATGAAAACTGAATGCCGCGTCGAGCAGACGCTGAGCAGAGAGAGCGCCCCGAGCGTCAACTAACATGTCCGAGACTGACTGTCTATCAGAGCTGTCGGACAGTGATGACTCTGACGCAAATAATGCCGTTACCTCGCCGTTTTAGGGGCAAAGCTCTTTAAGCCGTGGGCCATGCGTTTCCAATGTTTGTAGTAGTAGTAGTAGTAGTAGTAGTAGTAGTAGTAGTAGTAGTAGTAGTAGTAGTAGTAGTAGTAGTAGTAGTAGTAGGTAGCCACCTCTCGTTCAGTCCTTGCAATGTCCGCTGAATGGCGGTATTTGCATATGATGAATATATGATGAAAAGATGTAAGATGGAGTGTACTTGGAGTGTTCACTGAATGGACGGATGGACGGATGGATGCATGGACGGACAGATGAACAGATGCATGGATGGACAGACGCATTGACGGACGGACTGATGGACAGACGGACGGATGGACGTACGGACGCTTTGCCCCACTCATCATCATTCACTCTGCGTATATGCTGTGATTTTTTTTTTTTATCGACCCTACGCCACAACGGCCAATCGCTGAACAAGCCGAGCAACTTGTGTTGCAATATCGCGACGAAGGGTAAGTCTTCCATGTGAATGATTAGTCAATGTTTTGTTATTACATAAAAAAGTATGACGTTGCTACACAAGTGCACTTGTGGCGACTGCAGAACAGCGCGCGCCGACGAGAATGTCTGTTGCCCACCAATTCCTGCTGTACAGGGATCACTAAATGAATTGCAACCCAAAAGCTTCCATCAAGTGAACGCTGTCCTAATAGGACTCCGGCGACAAATGATCGGAACACACGCGTGCCGTTTTACTCGGTAACCAGTTTTCCCGCCTGATCGCACTGATCCACTTCTCACGGAGGGCAATGTCACGAGTAAAGTTGTGATAGCAAACACTCTGCGTCTTCTAGGAGCGGTTTGTGCAGCCCACAACGCAACATCAACTACCACCCATCGCACACCTATCCACAGGGAACACGCTAAACCACGAAAGCGCCTGTCCAACACCATTTAAGAAGGAAGAACATCATCGCCGTCGCCTTGTGGCCAGCACAGTAAACGCTGCAGTGGCCAAAGTTAGCGATGCCATCGACTGCGTCACTTCCGTTGACATGCCAAACGTGACGACGCACAGACAGTGTTGCCAATAATTATGGTAAGCCAGGTGAGCCGGCCGTTTTGAGGCAATTTTTAAAATTCGTTTGCAAACAACCAGAGTATCTCTCAAGCCTGTAATTTGGCATAAACGACGGTAATGTGTAAAAAAACGTAACCAGCGAATTTCACTGACATCTATTGACCTTGAATAATCGCTGAAGTTGGCCTTTAAGCTGTCCTTCTTGGCTGATGCTTTGACTGGCGTAGACAAAGTGCAGTAAGACCACGGCCCGTCACAGAGCATGCAAGAATATTAAAATTCCAGTGTCACAACTAACACGCAAAGCTGTCTGTGGCAGCTCCGGCAGAAGTGCACGCCTTTTGTCCGAGATTTGTAAGCAACGGCACGTCTTTTTTTTTCTTTTTTCTGCGGACACTTGACGTTTTGTCTCGAGCTTTGAGAGCTTTTCTCTTAAAATATACATCTTGTACCGGCGTAAAAATAGCGAGTTTGCTGTTCCAAAGGGCTGAGATAGCGTGGCCTATGGTTCCCCGTATACAGAACTATGTCGCTCAGTTGCAGTTTTCTTTCTCTTTAGAGCGGGAATTGACTGTCGCCGTTGGCTACTCCCAACTTTGCCCATTCTTCGTTTCACTTTCGCTATGCTACTAATCACTTGAATACACGTTAAAATGTATATATGAGTGTTTTTTAGGGTATACCTAATCTAAAAAAAGACATTGGTAAATAGGCATGACTGCGCTCGCTCTTGCCGAGTGGCGCGAGTTCTACATTTTCAGCGCTCTTTTCTGTGCTTGTTTTTTCGCTTCCGTAGTTACGAAGTAACTACTTGTAGGTTGCGCTGTTCCTGCATTCAGTTCTACATTTTCTTTCATACTCATGTTAGCGGCATTCACGTGGTTTCTCAGGCTCGAACGCGACGTCATTTTCCTGCTCGCTCGTGCAAGTACGTCGGCGCACTGATTCAAACGTCGTGCATCCTTCAGTAGAATGAATGAGTTGTGACTTTTACTGAAATGGCGATTCTTGGCAGCTGTTGGGGAGGAGGTAGGAAAGGAATATGGGGATTAAAGTGTGATGATGAGGTACTTTGTTTCACGGCTTCGCAGAAGTGAGTCGACCTCTCTTCCACCATTCGAAATAGGCCACTTGAACTAAATATATTGCGAGAGTTTTCTGTGAATCATGGTTAGACCATAGAGTTGGCATGCCGGCGTGCAGCAGATGTTGAATTTTCCGTCTGCCTTTTCAGAAAGCTGCGCATGTCCAAATGAGATGTTCTAAATCTGCTTGGCACAGCGTCTGGCAGTGTGTGCATCGCTTGTGCTCGAAGGTCAAGTAGCTTGCTGCCATTTCTTTAGTATGTGTGGTGTGTATGTGGAGGTGTCCCTAACTTGTTTTTTTAGGGGTGAGGCTCTTTATGGCGTGACCCGTTCGTCTCCCGTTATCGTTTGTAACCCCCGGTGGCACATACCCGAGAAAGCGGGTATGTGCGACAGGGAATAGACTTTTAGGGGCGAAGCTCCTTAAGCCATTGGTCATGCGTCCTCAGTGTACGTATAGTAGGTAGCCACCTCTCGTTTAGTTCCTCGAATGCCCGCCAAGATGGCGGTACTTGTATATAAGCAATATATGATGAAAAGATGCGAGATGGTGATACTTGGAGTGTTCACTATACGGACGGACATACAGACGGACAGATGCACGGATGGACAGACACATCGACCCATGGTTGGACAGACGGACGGATGCACAAACGAATGTATGGACGCTTCTCCCCACTCATCAATAATCAGTCCGTAGATAATCTGTGATTTTCTTAAATTCTTGTTGATGAGTAGTACAAAAAAGTCAACCGAGGGAACACCAGGAGACAGTGAAAGAAGAAAATATCTACAAGGGTGGACTTCTTCTTTTGGTGTTTATTGCTGCTCCTGTTCCTCGTTTTGCCGTAAATGTGTACCAAGATGCCCAGAACCACTGGCAGCCTCTAACGGAGTGAGAGGACCACCTCTGTTTGAGAACAGCCTGCTTGAAACAATGCTTCACGTTTCACGGATGAATGTTACTATAACGAATGTGACTGACTTTGATAAGTCGTGAACGAGTCATCGAAGACTCCTACGCGCTCATAGGTTGATTGAACAGGCTATCGATGGCTGTAGCATAACCTTTAAGCGACAATATAGGCGCACTATTCGAAGAAAAAAATCCTATAGAAAAAAGCGACCACCACACGCGAGTGAACCTTTTCATCTCCGTCCTCTATCACGCTGTCACACTCGCCCCTTTCGTTGTGTTCCTTCACTGGTGCAAAAAAAAAAATAGCCTACATGGCATCGAATGATGTGTACTGTCTCGTATGGCATTTGCTCGTGGTGACCACCTTTTCGTTGAAGATTTCTCCCCTAAAACGGTACCTTTCTATCCTTTGTTGACGTTCATGCCACAGTCACCGATAGCATGTTCAATTAACTTCTGTGGGTTAAACAGCCTTCGATATTTCTTCTAACTTGCGCCTGAGGTCACTAAAAACACCAAGTGTGATTTGGTAGTCACATGGTATTTTTTTAAAATCGTGTGCATTAAAAAACGGTTGCGTGAAAAATGTATCCTGGGTGTTAGAATAGGTAATAAATATCCGGCATTTCTGAGCAAGTGCTACAATTTCTATACGAAAGTTTTTTTTTCGCTAGAGTAACCATTCAAAACATTCATTCTCCAATCTTTGTTAATTAATCATTTTGGCAGACTGGATAAAATATCATGACGTGTTTTGCAAAACTCCGAGCAGTCCTGCACCAATTCGAGATGCATAGCGCCCGTTTTTTTTAAAGTACTCTGTGCTAGCTACCTGAAACGTCTTATATATGCACACGTGTGTGTCAATAAAGATGACAAGACGTGAAAAACCCTACTTTTTTAACAAAAGTGGAGGCGGAACAAAGAAGCAATAGGGGGAACTTGTGGCCCCATTCATGTGAGAAAAGTTTTTGCTCTGATAATGAAAAAATTCCGCCATATCCACGAAGTGAATGATGATGAGTGGGCGAAGCTCCGGAGGTAAACCTGGTAAACCATGAATCCTCTGTACATTTTGCCCACTCGATTTTATTACATCGCACCCCCTAGCGTACGTCGCCGCACTAAATCGAACGATTGCCTTCAACCAATGACACGCGCCATATGTGACATCATTCCTATTTTATAGGATCTCGCGTCTTTCATCAACTACAAGTACCGCTTTCTAGTTTATAACATCTTGCATCTTTTCATCATCAGCTACAAGTACCACCATCTAGTAAACACTACAAGAACTAAACGAGAAGTGGCTACATACAGGAGACGGTACCGCCATCTAGTGAACACTGCAAGAACTAAACTAGAGGTGGCTAGATACAGGGGATGGTACCGCCATCTAGTGAACACTGCAAGAACTAAACTAGAGGTGGCTACATACAGGCTACAGGGGACGCACAGCCCGCGCCCTAAGGAGCTTCGCCCCTAAAACAATTTGCTTCATAATCTGAATATTTTGGGAGGACGTCGTGGTCTGTGTTATAAAAAAGGTATCCTAGCGTAATTAAAAGTATAATATGAAATATCCGCCTTTGCTTACCCTGCGTTGTGATATGATTCGTCGGACGACGCAGGGCTTAACCTCTTTCCAAATCCTCTGGCCGTGGATAGGCTGATTCTTCGAATATCTCGTTTGTTCCTGGACATAAAAATGAGTGATCAGTTTAGGAAGCTCGTCAGTCAGTCAGGAAGCAGTCAGTCATTCACTTGACGAGCCACACAACGCACTGGTAAGCAGAAAAATTGAAATTATTGCGAATCTCTGTGTTTATTTGTTCCTCGAAAAGACCCTGCCACATTTTTTTTCGGCTGGCATAAATAAAAAAGCTTAGTGCTTTACGAATCTACTACCGCAAAACGATTTAGAATACACCACGCACGAGCAAAGTTACAGGGAATTTGTGGCTCATGCCAAGTTCTTTCTCTCTCCTCTCGTACCAGTGAGCCCGCTGACAGATACGTGAAGAGAGAGAGGTGGAGTGGATGCGACAAGGAACCAGAAGGTGCGTTCAATCTTCAGCTCCCATCAAGACCTTGAGCAGTTACTTTTTCAGCGCGCGGCTTCCTTTCAGTGTGATCGCGGGCGATTGGACGAGCATCCCGCGCAGGCTGCCGTAACTATGTAGTTCACGATCCTCAAATTAGCCAATAACCTAAAAATTTGCGTTCACGGTGAGGTTATTTGGGTTTATGAGATGATCTCAAGAAATGAGGGAACAATTTACAGCTTAATTTTTTACTCACTTGTTCTCAGGAGCCACGACTATCGATCGGTGGCATTTTCTAGTCGTGGTGAAAAAAATTGTTTCCGATCCCCCAAAGTTTAAAGCACTCGCAAGAAAGCGAGAATAGTAAAGTACCTGGAAATTCATCAATTGTTTAAGGGGGGAAGTACGGGATTCTGGGCGTTATATATGGCCCAGAAACAGATAGGTTGAATACGGCATTCAGTTTCTAGGCTATACACGACCTGAGCTGCTCTCGGTCACGTGTATAGCTCGATGCTAATAGTTTCGACTTATTCACTCTTACAAGAAAGGTAGTGGCTCAAAGAGGCGCCTGTTTGCGAACATGACATGTAGCTGGTCGTACAAAAGAGCAGTGTGGACTGTGAAACAGAGGTGCAACATGCTCGTTAAGGCCAGTGGTATGACGGTTTCGGCTAATGACTCTCACAAACGAGTGTTCAGAAGGGGGCGCGCCGCCGAGTTCTGGCAACAGTGGCGGTGCCAAGCGCCAGAGGGGCACCTCGGGTTCAGTGCTAGGGAAGAAAAAACAAGCATCCAAAGACTCCGCGGGCGTGCCGTCTCTCCCCCTCGGAAGCGTAGTTTCACCGACAAACCTCCTCACATCGGCCACCAAGCAAGCCCTGAAAAGATCTCGAAGGAAAGGAGCGTGGTGATGTAGAGTTGCGTCATGTGTCGCGGACAGTCCTCGAAACGTCTCGCTCCTTCACCAGGCTTGGCTGTGCATCGCGCGGACGAAAGGATTAGAGTTTTCTGGGATCTAGCGCAAACGGTATTTAAGCGAGCCGCGGAGAAAGAAAAGCAGAAGACCGTTTACGCCAGTGTGCGTAGGCAGGAGATGAAGGAGGTTTTGCGCAAGTGTGCGAAAAGTCATTCCGCCGTGTCGGCGAAGGCTTTGGTCCTCATTGACAAAGCACGTATTGAAGAGGGTTTTCACCTGATGGGTGAAGGCTTGTGTTACAAGCAGAAGAGTGTGTCTACCACCAGCGAGCGAAGACGCGTTGCAGCAGCTGCGCGTGGGAAGCCAACGTGTTACCGGCGAAGAAGTTTGGTGTTTGGATAGCGGCCAATTGAAGACGCGAGGTTTCCTGGAAGAGAAACTTCGGAAGCAGCGGATCGACAACAGCGCTGGAATTTGAGTGAGTGTTTACTGGAGGAGTATCAATCAGACTTTGTTCCAAGGACTTTGGACTGAAAAAGTTTTCGAACTGTTTAGTTTTTAAGTGTCTTGGTTTTTCAATGCATGTGATTGCATTGTAGCGCGTATTGTTTGTTGTGTCTATTGTTTCGAGTATAGCTGATTCTATTGTGTAGTACGTTGTTTGATTGGTGACATATCGTATTAAACTATTGTCGAGTGTGCATATTTGTGTATTGATTGATCTGCCATATTTGAGAATATAATTTTGTTTTGTTTATCAACTCTCGGCTCTGATTCGTTCTTCGGGCCACAGCTGGCGTCCACTGGCGCGCCAAATAGGACCACTTCTAAATTTTCCGCGCTTTCGTGGTGCAGTTTGGGGGGCCGATACTTTGGTTCTTGAAATTAGCCCGGCGATCGCCTCCCTAATTAACGGGACCTGTGACAATGATAAAATGCTGTTCTAAATAAAATGTTTGAGTTTATTCTCAGCCTTATAACGCAAAAATACACGAAGAGAAGCGCTTTACGAGAAACCAACAAAAAAAAACGAGCGACTAAAATTAAGCACACATGTCTTTAAACGAAGTGTGATCAATGGTGCCGCATTAACGTCTGGCTCACGAACTCTGCGAGTGTCGTCCAAGAGCAACGCCTAAACTTCATTTGACTTGATGGCGGCGCTGCACCTTGGAGCCAAATTATGACAAATTGTGAGGCAGTTATATTTCACGTAGACCCACGTGCATGTGGAATTGATGGGTACGCCTATTGAATAGGCATTCACGAATAAGTTTCCGTGCCTTCTTTCTTTCCCACAGTTTTGTGCCTTCGCAGTTGTTAGTTGGCGGTTGTGGTGTCTTGACTTCTTTTTTAGGGTCCGTGTTTTCACGCCCTGTCTTTTAGAATGAGTAATAATATTGCTGCTTGTTAAGCTAGCCTCGCCACGGTGGTCTAGTGGCTAATGGTCTCGGCTGCTGACCCGCAGTTTGTGGGATTAAATCCCGGATGTGGTTACCCCATTTTCGAGCGAGGCGAATATGCTGTGCACCTGTGTGGTCACATTTGAGTGCACGTTAAAGAACACCAAGTGGTCGTAATTTCCAGAGCCCTTGACTACGGCATCGCTCATAATCACAGGGGGATATTGGGACGTTAAACGACACATTACAATCAAGAATTTCAAGCTACATAGTTTGCCTGCAAAGCGTGCATCTTCGTATTAGCAGTCATAATGAGGATAAACCATACCAAAACGCACCCGGAACTTTTAGGTGACACCACCAGGTGTGCAAACAGACCTGCGACAATTAGGTGTATCAACGCTGTTTGAGGCATTCAATATAAGATATGCGGGGGGTATTATTATTGCTTTTCTGAGGAGTTCAAGCTACTCAGTTTTCCTGTAAAGTGTGCATATTCACAATAAAATTCGCATCTGAGAATTTTAGAAGGTGAGACCACCTAAGCTGTCAACAGACCTGCAACAACTTGGTGAATCAACAATGCTAGAGGCAGCCGGTATAAGAAATTTGGGAAATAGTTATTATTGCTTCTCATAGGAGTTCAAGCTACAAAATTTTCCTGTAAAGCGTGCCTGCACTAATATTCATAATGCAGATAATCTGAACCAAAACGCATCCGGGAAATTATGAAGGTGAGACCACCTAACCTGTCAACAGACCTGCAACAATTTGGTGAATCAACGTTGCTAGAGGCAGCCTATATAAGAAATGTGGGAGATAACTAATATTGCTTCTTGTAGGAGTGCAAGCTACACAACTTGCCTATAAAGTGTGCATCTCCGCAGTAAAACTCATAATGCGGATAAGCCAAACCAAAACACACCCGGGAATTGTAGCAGGTGAGACCACCGAACCTGTATTAATACCTGCAGCAATTAGGTGAATCAACATTCCTAGAGAAAGCGGATATAATAAATGCGGGAGAGAACTAATATTGCTGTTTGTAGGAGTTCAAGCTACACAATTTGCCTCTAAAGCATGCATCTCTGCAGTAAAATTCCTAGTGCAGATAACCTGAACCAAAACGCATCTGGGAATTTTAGAAGGTCAAACCACCCAACCTGTCAACCTACCTGCAACAATTTGACGAATCAACGTGGCTAGAGGCAGCCGATATAAGAAATGTGGGAGATAACTAATTTTGCTCCCTGTAGGAGTGCAAGCTACACAATTCGCCTGCGAAGCGTGCATCTCCGCATTGACACTCATGATACGGATAAGCCAAACCAAAACACACCTGGGAATTGTAGAAGGTCCGACCACCAAACCTGTAATAATACCTGCAACAATTAGGTGAATGAACGTTCCTAGAGGCAGCGGATATAATAAATGTGGGTGAGAACTAATAATGCTTCTTGTAGGAGCTCAAGCTACACAATTTGCTTGTTGTGGGAATCGAGGCTAGCCTATCGCCTTTGCGCGGGCTTTGCCGCCTTTTCTGCCGTTCTGCTGTCCCGACATGACTCCCCTCCTCCACTGTCTGCCGCGCTAGGAAGGGCGGAGTGACAGTTAACTCCTTCACCCGGTAGCGGATGTTGACTGTGGCGCCGCGCGCGGGGACTGTCGAGAGGTTTTCGCGCGCTGCGTCAGGAGCGGACAGATACTCTCCAGGACAGCTAAAGGTGAGCCACGCATTCCTTTTCTGTCCATCGACTCCCGTCGCTCGGGGCGCGTCGGACTTCGCTGACGGCGCCTCGCACCCGAGGCGAACGCTCACCTTTTGTTTCCCCTTTGCGTACGTTCGGCCGAGGGGTGGTACGGTGTTCTAGTGCTTGGCCAAGCTACGCCGACCAGTCTCCCTCCGAAGCCAACGCGAGCGCCTTTGCCCTTGCTCGAGCAACCGAGCCTTGGTCCCAGTGTCTCCGTGAATCACCTTTACCACAGAGACGTGCTCGTGGCACCCTGTGTGGTACTTTTACGCTCGAGGCGTGGATAAGCCCATTGCTTTCCCGCCGCACCTTTGCAAAGAGCTGTACTGCGTTTTGGTGTTGCCACAGACAAGAAAGAGTTGCGACCTTGAGCATATTCGGGTTTTTGCCACGGCGAAGGTTAACGCGTGCCCTGCGGCTCGCTAAGACCGGACCGCGCTAGTGGCCGTACTCCTTCGCGATACGTGTCAGTATACACTGGCGCCCAACGCAGTATCAAAAGCTCTAAGCTTTTTACTGCTCTTAGCGAGTGAGTTCGCCTGTGCGATTCGGGCTCATCGCAACATGGCTGCTTCGCGGGATTTTCGTCCGCTGTCTTTGTTAGCGGGTGCTGCATTGTCCAAAGAAGTCATTGCCTTTATTGGCGGGAACCCTCCAGCAACCGTCCGGGTCGGCACCCCCTATTGCGGTGACGCCATGAGGCGTCTAGCCGCTCCCTTTGGAGATGGCGTGTCGTTTCAGAATGGGCCTCTTGCCCTACCCGAACGGTACGCACAAGTGCCTCTGACTGCTAATGCGCCTTTCGGCAGGCATGGCAGTTCGTCGGCACAACCCTCGCAGTCGGTTCCCTGCGGAATTGACAGGGCGCAGTTTTTGACCCTCGCCGACGTTTCCCCGCCATCAGCCGTGCAACCGACACTTCGAACGCACGCTGAGTAGGTGCCTGAATTGTCGATGGTAGTCCACCAAGTGCGCATTTTGTTCGACAACAGGCCAATCCCTCAAGGAGCCTATTTTGCTCTGGGAATGGCGCGCAGGGCGATGGTCCGTTTGAAACCGCCCCACTGAACGAGCTGGGTGACTGCTCACCTTCGCTCGACCGCGCCGATAACGCACCAATGGCTTCCTACGAAGCCGGTGCGACGACGCAGACGTTGCTGCAGAACGCCGTGCAGGTGATCCAAGAACTCTCGGGAGCTGTGCAAACGCTTTTGGCTGGTCTGAAAAGTGGTCACCCCGCTGTTATGTTGCCTTTGCCAACCTACTGCGGATACGTTGATGTGCTCACCGCCCGAGATTACCTCGACTCTCTGTCTCGTTATCCGAGAACAATGGGTTTGGATGATCAGGTGGTGCTCGAACGTGTTGCTCCAGCTGCACTGACTGACACGGTGGCGAGATGGTATCGGCTTACCAGTTGCGGTGCAGCCACCCTCGGAGTTTCGTGCGGGCTTTTTGTGCGAATTCCTACCCGCTGACTATGAAAGTAGGTTGCGGCGACAGCTCGAGCTCGGTACACAAGCTCCTGATGAATCTTTACAGGAGTGTGTATGTGCGATGGGTGAACTTATTTTTATCGCTGAGCCCCGAGCCTCGAACGAGGAGCGCGTCGAACGGGTGATTCTGCAGGCACATCCGACTTTTTCAGCATGCCTGCGTGGCGGCAGCTTCCGTGACTTGGAGGAGTTGGCCGCCGAGGCGAAGCGCATTCAAGGCGACCTTCTCGCCGCGCGTGCCTATCGCTCGCCGCCGCCAGCCAGCGATGCCCTTGAGTCGTGCTGCGCTTGGAGAGGGGCCATGATCCTTCCCTAATGGCAACAGCCTCTCGGCGCCGCCTTTGTGGCTGCAACCGGTTGTGCGTGGGAGTTGAGCGATCGCGCCCTTGATCCCTTTAGGCGTGAAAGGCGGGCAGCCTGCGCTGCTCCACTTGAAACCTCCACACAGGGATGCTTTCGACCCAATGTAATGTGGGAGGTGATGCTCGCAGAAACGTGTCCTGCGATAATGTAGCGAGTCGATCACGACAGCTAGAGGCTGCTCCGTCTGGGAAAACAGACCGTGATGGAGTGCGCTGTTACCGCTGCCGTGAACGAGGGCTTATAGCAAGGGAATTCACCAGATCCAAGTCTCCTGCGAGGCAGGAAAACGGGTTTCCGGGTCGTTCGTGAATGCACGAGTAACCCAACCTTATCTTCTTTCCTCTGCGTGCAGGGCAAGCACTTTTCTTGCTGATACGCACGCGCCTTTCATTTCGGTCACTATTGCCGGCCGTTAATTTTTGGCGTTGCTGGACACGGGCGCTAGCGCCTCGTTGTTCGGCACACAGGTGTTGTCTCACTTGCAGAAGCACTCAGTGCGCTTGCGGGACAGCCGAACGACATTCGCCCTTGCGAAAGGCGTGGCCCATTCGGTAGGTGCTGCAAGGTTGACTGTCAGAGGGGGAGATCGAACGAGACACTGCCGTCTTGTTCATCTTCCAGGGCTCAATGTTCCAGTGATTCTCAGTTGGGACTTTCTCCTTAAAACCGGTATCATTGTGGACATTGCGAATGGCGGCTATCGTGATGGCCCATTTTGCCAACTCAAGCTGTTCCTCAGCCCGCCGGCGCTTACCGTTGCCTTTGCCTCAGAAGCGTCGGAAACATGCCCTGCACAGAGTTTGGGGCCAAGCCCCTGCTCAATGCATTTGCACTCTCACAGTCCCCTTCGGGAATGAGAGGCGTGGCACGAACCGTGTCGTGCGCCAACTCCGGTGTCGTACCCTGGCGTTCCGCACTCGTCGGCTCGAAACCCCTGTGTGGATCGACCTACACGACACGAACAGGCACTGCATGCTTTGGTCGCCTGCACGACTCAGTTGGATGATGCACAGAAGGCTCATCTGTCGACACTCTTATGTCAGTACGACGAGCTCTTCACCAATAAACCGGGCTGCACCGATTTAGTGAGCCATGTGATCGAAACTAGTGACGCGCTTCCTTTGAAGTGTAACCCCAGGCCCGTCAGTCTCGCCAAACAGCAGATTATCAATGGTTTGCTAGATGACATGCTTACGGCTGGCATTATTCGCCACTCGTCTAGCTCCTGAGCATATCCAATAGTGTTGGTGCCAAGAAAGATGGCAGTCATCGCCTTTGCGTCGACTATCGCCGTCTGAATGGAGTGACTCGTAAGGATGCCTATCCGCTCCCCACGATAAACTTCATCGTAGGTAACCTGGGTGATACACAGTACTTTACCACGCTTGACGCCTCTAAAGGTTACCTACACGTCCGGATGGGTAACTGTGACCAGTGTAAAACTGCGTTCACGTCCCACAGGGGGTTGTTCGAGTTTACTCGTATGTCCTTTGGTCTTTGCAATGCTCCTGCGACGTTTCAAAGACTCATGGACCGCGTCCTCGGGGATGCAAAGTGGTCATACTGCATGTGCTACCTCGACGACATCGTGATTTATTCACGAACCTTCGAAGAGCCCTTGGCCCATGTTGCCGATGTACTCGAGAAGGTGATAACCACCGGGATTACATTAAATCCCGCTAAGGTTCAATTAGCACAGACCCGTGTTCAGTTACTCGGGTTTACGCTGGGCGAAGGCTCCATAGAGCCGGATCGACCGACACGAGCTATCCTCGATTTTTCCGTGCCGAAGGTCGTGCGTGGCCTTCGCCGCTTCTCAGGAATGGTCAACTTTTACCGTTCTTTCATTCCGTCCTGGGCCCGACTGCAGGCGCCCTTGAGCAAGATCTTAAGTAAGTCTGCTGAGTGGCAATGGGGGCTTGAGCAGCAGGAGGCGTTTTGCTGACTGTCTAACGCCGTAGCGGAGACAGCGCAGCTCAAGCTCCCTGTCCTAGCCAGGCCGTTCGTTCTACAAACTGATGCGAGTGATCTGGGTTTATGGGCTGTTCTACAGGAATACGATAGCGTGTTTCAGCCGTTGGCCTTTGCCAGCCGCTCCTTGGTCTCTGCGGAGAAAAATTATTCCGTGACAAAAAAGGAGTGCCTCACCGTCATGTTTGCACTGCGGAAGTTTGACGTCTATCTTCATGGGACGAAATTCGTGATGCAAAGGGATCACAGTGCGCTCAGCTGGCTGATGCGGCTCCGTGAGCTTGCCGGAAGGCTAGGGCGCTGGGCTCTCCTGATACAGCACTAAGACTTTTCAGTGCAGTATCGAAAGTGTCGCACCAACGTGGTAGCTGACGCGCTACCTCGTGCCCCATTGTCTGCCGAGGACCTTGATCCCGGTGCGACAGCCGCTAGCGGTGCCTTTGCACATGCAAGCGTCAGGGGCGAAAGAGTGGCTTCGAAGGGCGAGTCCCCATACAGACAAACCTTAGCTGCTAACCAGGTAAGCGGCGCACCGCGAAACGGCCGAGTGGAGGAGTTTTCCGAAGGCCACGAGGCCGAGAGCGAACCCGTGACGCCGACTCAAGCCATTGTTTCTGTGGTCCTGAGTGGGCGCGATACCAGACTCCCCCATTTTGGGAGATTGGGAATCGCTTTCAGCAGAGAAGTGCTTCTGAGGCCCAGCAAAGAGATTCGTTTTGTCGCGAAATGTGCGACAGTCTCAGAGAGATGGAGCGCAGTTACGCTGCTTGCCCTGCAGCGGGTGCAAATAGGGGGCTCGAACCAGCGTGTGTCGCTAAGTTCCCTGTGGATTCATATTTGCTGGACCATTACGGGCTCCTGCTGAAGTATATAGCCACTGACGACCAGTCCATCGACCCGTTTAAGGTGGTTATGCCCAAAAGTCTCAGAGCCGCAGTGGTGCGATTTTCTCACGACGACCCCATGGCCGGTCACCTGAGTGGTTCGAAAGTTTTTGCAAAACTGGGCCGCGTTGTGACCTGGCCCGGCATGAAGCAAGACATTTTTCGCTATTGACGTTCTTGCCGCGTCTGTCAAACGGTGAAATCAAGGGGTGGCAAACCTCCCGGTCTGATGAAACCGACTGTCAGTCAGCGCCCGTGGCAAGTGGCGACATGCGATCCAATGAGACCATTTCCCAGAATTAAGCAGGGGTTCATTCACCTGATGGTAGTCGGTGATCACTTTTCGAAATGGGTGGAATTGTTTTCTCTTCGGAAGGTGACATTGCGAGCGGTGCTTGAGAAGCTGCAGGAAGTGTTTTGTCGGTTCAGATTCCCGAAAAGGCTCATCACTGACAATGCTTCGTATTTCACCGCTCGGGTGTTTGGTGTCACGTGCCGTTCCGTCGGAATCGATCACTGCACCACTTCACTCTACCATCTCACGTCCAATTTTGACGGAGCGCGTGAATCGTACGCTCAAACTGATGTTGGTGGCCTTTGCCGAAAGTCAAAGGGACTGAAGAGACGATTTGAGTGAGCTCGTGTTCGCTATTCGAAGATCCGAGAGTCGCTCAACTGGTTTCTCGCCCGTCTTCCTAAATTTTGCAAGAGAGTTGGCAAATCCGGTGACCAGCGTCACTCAATGCCAGCGCGAGGCTGAGGAGACGCCGGCAGACTGCTCTGCTTAGGCGTCGACACTTCGGGACAGGCTTTTTCGTGCTTTCTGCAAAGCAAGGCAAAGTTTGGCGTCGGCCAGGGCTCAGCAGAAGGCCCAATATGACCGCAAGAATCGCAACCTAGTTTTTGAGGTGGGCGATCTTGTCCTGAAGCGTAACCACGCTCTTAGCGATGCCAGTAAGGGGTTCTCAACCTCACTCGCTCCTAAGTGGCTTGGTCCGTACCAAGTGGAGAAAGCTTGCACTCCATTCACGTACTTGCTGAAAGTTCCCATATGGGAAAACTCAGCCGTGCCCATATCGCAGACCTGAAACCTTTTATATCACGTTTTGATGAGTTCGCACCAGAGCCCTGCAGCACTTGGCGCAAGCAACGGGGCACACTCGGAGCGGCGGACCGCATTCAGACCCCGCACCGATATAATCTGAGGAAGCGGTCACCTTTGTGATTTCGCGCCGGACGGTGAATTTCTCCGCAACCGAAGGCCCTCAGTTTACAGTTCGGTATCTGTAGGCTAGCTTCTTTCAGACCACTGCTCGAAAAGGAGCCGGCCCGCCAGTTGCTTCAAGTGCTTTATTTTGTTTTTTCCCTGTCTATATTTCATGTTATAGCTTGCATTTTTTTGTTGCATCAAACGTTCTAGACGCGTCTCTTCTGCATGAACACGTTCATTTTTTCTCCTGTTCTTTTTTCTCCTTTTTGCTCTCCGCGCCCCGCACTGAACGTTCTCCGCTGGCGAGCGCGATGTGGTGGTGGAGAGGGACCCACGTAACGACGAATCAGTGTCAGTGGCATGTGTGCTGGTGCTGTGATTGTGAAAACGGCATGATGTGCAGTGACGTAAGTGATTGTGCGCGCTGTGCGTGGAGTTTTATCGCCGACAGATCGGGGGTTGGTCACCACAGCTGCAAGTCTCCATGCCAGCAGTGCGGCTTCTTCTCAGTTTTAAATCGACGGCGCAAGCCACGAGTGTTCTTTTTCCGTTCTGCCTTCAGTCATATCTACAGTTCCGGGGAAGTCAAGGTCGCCTGCCCGCCAGCAGGAAGCAAGGACGACAAAAAAGCAGCGGGCGCGCAAATCATTCGAGTCCGTGGCCCCGGCACCTCCATGGGTGAAGAAGCAACTACGAAGGCGTGGCCACTTGGACGTGGCAGGAACACCAAGAGGTGACCAAGTGCTTCGTGAGCGATGTGCCGTGAAAGGCTCAGTGGCGAGTGCGACGAGAAAGTGTTCTTGATAAGATGCCCTTGCTGTCCCGCGGCCCCGCGATCACAGAGCGTGACGTGCTTGCACGAGGTGCCCGGCTGCCGGACCCGCCTGGGGTACGTGTAAGTTCATTGTGCGGGGTGAAAGTATACGCCCAAAGCAATTTTAGGGGAAGCCTCCACACGGCCAAGGCCAAGGAGGCGCGAGCCTCCGGGTGTAGCAAGACGACGCCGACCTCGTCTGTGCCATCCACGGCGCTCCCCGATGAAGATCTCGCTGCTTTGTGCCGGGAAAGAATGCGCGAGAGCCCGGGCTTCGCGGCCCTCGTTGGCCCAGGGATTCTGTCGGCTGACGCGTCTGCTCTGATGGTAACGGCGACACCAACACAGACTTCCTCATCAGTTTTGATGAAGACTTTCTTACGTTTTGTGTTTTTCCTCGCGTTCCTCATGTTCTTTCATGTGTTCTTCGTGTACTTTCTTTCGCCCTTCGTTTTCTTTCTGTATTTTTTTCGAACATACAGCTCATGTTTGTGGTACCTTCAAAACGTTTTCCTCGCTGTTTGTGCTGCAGCAACTGGGTCGGGAGAGGGCACTGTCTTGCTCATAGCGGTGTCATTTTAACTGCATGGGTAACGTCCGGCTGCCTTTTGCAGACCGGTTAAGTGCAAATTTAGGAGAGGAGTATGTGCGAATTGAGGCTAGCCCGGCTGCCTTTTGCAGACCGGTTAAGTGCAAATTTAGGAGAGGGGGATGTGGAAATTGAGGCTAGCCCGCCGCCTTTGCGCGGGCTTTGCCACCTTTTCTGCCACTCTCATGTCCCGACATGACTCCCCTCCTCCACTACGTTGCGAGAGCAAGGAGTGATGTTTTAACCCCTCTCACCCGGTAGCCGATGTCGACTGTGGCGCTGCGCACAGGGTCTCCTGAGAGGTTTCGTGCACGTGCGTCGGGAGCGAGTCAGAGATTCTCCGGGACAGCTTACGGTGAGCCACGCATTCCTTTCCCGTCCGTCGACTCCCGTCGCTCGGGGCTCATCGGACTTCGCTGACGGCGCCTCGCGCCCGAGGCGAACGCTCACCTTTTGTTGCCCCACTGCGTACGCTCGGCCGAAAGATGGTATGGTGTCCTAGTGCTTGGCCAAGCTACGCCGACCAGTCTCCCTCCGAAGCCAACGCGAGCGCCTTTGCCCTTGCTCGAGCAACCGGGCCTTGGTCCCAGTGTCTTCGTGAATCACCTTTACCGCAGAGACGTGCTCATGGCACCCTGTGTGGTACTTTTATGCCCGAGGCGTGGATAAGCCCATTGCTTTCCCGCCGCGCCTTTGCAACGAGCTGCACTGCGTTTTGGTGTTGCCACAGACAAGAAAGTGTTGCGACCTTGAGCAGCATCGTGTTCTCGCCACGGCGACGATTAACGCGTGCCCTGCGGCTCGCTAAGACCGGAACCACGCTAGTGGCCATACTCCATCGGCATACGTGTGACTACACTGTAAAGCGTGCATTGCTGCAGTAAAATTCATAATGCAGATAATCTGAAGCAAAACGCATCTGGGAATTTTAGAAGGTAAGACCACCTAACCTGTCCACAGGCCGACAACAATTTGGTGAATCAACGTGGCTAGAGGCAGCCGATATAAGAAATGTGGCAAAGATCTAATATTGCTCCTCATAGGAGTTCAAGCTACACAATTTGCTGTAAAGCATGCATCTCTGCAGTAAAATTCATAATGCAAATAATCTGAACCAAAACGCATCTGGGAATTTTATATGGTGAGACCACCTAACCTGTCAACAGACCTGCAACAATTTGGTGAATCAACGTTGCTAGAGGCAGCCTATATTAGAAATGTGGGAGATAACTAATATTGCTTCTTGTAGGGGTGCAAGCTACACAATATGTCTGTAAAGTGTGCGTCTCCTCAGTAAAACACGTAATGCGGAGAAGCCAAACCAAAACACACCTAGGAATTGTAGAAGGTGAGACCACCAAACCTGTAATAAGACCTGCAACAATATCGTGAATCAACGTTTTTAGAGGCAGAGGATATAGTAGATGTGGGAGAAAACTAATATTGCTTTTTATAGGAGTTCAAGTTACACAATTTGCCTGTGAAGCGTGCATCTCTGCAGTAATATTCTTAATGCAGATAATCTGAACCAGAACGCATCTGGGAATTTTAGATGAGACAACCTAACCTGTCGACAGACCTGCAAAAATTAGATGAATCAACGTTGCTACAGGTAGCCGATATAAGAAATGTGGGAGATGACTAATATTGCTTCTTGTAGGAGTGCAAGCTACACAATTTGCCTGTAAAGTGTGCATTCCTACAGTAAATAACTTAATGCGAATAACCGAAACCAAAACGCACCTGGGAATTTTAGAAGGTGAGACTACCAATCTGTATTAAGACCTGCAACAATAAGGTGAATCAACGTTGCTTGAAGCAGCCGATATAATAAATGTAGTAGAGAACTATTATTGCTTCTGGTGGGAGTTCAAAGTACACAGTTTGCCTGTAAAGTATGCCTCTCCGCAGTAAAGGCCATACTGCCAGAAAAGCAAACCAAAACGCGCCTGTAAATTTTATAAAGTGAGACAACCAAACCTGTAATAAGATCTGCAACAATTAGGTGAATCAACGTTGCTAGAAGTAGCCGATATAAGGAATGTCAGAGAGAACTAATATTGCTGCTTGTAGAAATGTGAGGTACACAGTTTGCCTGTAAAGCGTGCATTACCACAGTAGTGGTCATAATGCAGGTAAAGCAAATCAAAATGCGCCTGGAAATTTTAAAATCGCAGACCACCGTACCTGCAAGAAATTAGGTGTATCAGGACTGCTGACTATAGCCTAATTAAGGGATGTAGATGAATACCCAAAGGAACGGGTAAAGAAGGCAATTAAACGGCGTAATGAGGCTGGTAGGTTCGTAAGGGTTCGCGGGACACACGAACGACTGAAATGAATGCGAGTGTGGTACAGCTATCGGTGTTCTCGTGTGTTTGCCTTGTGAGCTATCGTTGTAATGACTTGGCTATACTGAGATTCTGAATGATCTTTGCCCAAAGGTGGGTAAATTGAGTCAATTTTGGTTCGAACACTAGTGATGGACAAATGTTCTATTTCTAGGTACGTTTATTTGTCTGTGAAACTGTGTTCATTCGTTCTGTGTTTCTCGGGGTTGCGCGTATGTCATTGCAGCTGACGAATTGATGTACTCATGCAGTGTGGTTTAGGGAGAGTAGTATGGCTTGTATGTTTTTTTTTGTTTATGCGACGTGTCATTCTGCTGCTGTTTTAAGTTGCCATGGTGCCAACGTTTAGGTGAAGCCGTTAAATCTTTACTTTGCGCGTTGTACTTTTTGGTTCGAGATCTGTGCAACGTTGTAACAGCAGAACTACTGCATGCACGCCTGAATTATTTATTTGACGGTAGAATATTGCTGCTTGAGTAGTAATTTCTTTGGCAAGCTACGATAAGTATTAGCAGTCGCGTGCTCTATTTTTTACTGATTCTCGAGGTGCAATAAGTACACGTTTTGTGGCTGTCGAGCTTCGCGAGGGAGTGGTTTAATCCGAAGGTACAAGTGCCTTCTAAATTTTTTTCATGGGGCGATAAGTGCGATGCTGAATTGCAGGCACATGTTGTTCTGTATCTTCTTGTGAGGTTGCCATTAAAGTTGGCTGAAAGTTTATTGCATCTGGACTCAATTACTTTGCGCGATGCAAAGTCGTGTCACGCGTACTACGCATGCCACGCCTGGAGAACGGCCTGGAAAACAGGCAGCTTTCCTGCGGTGTTCCTGTAGCCGTTGTGACAGCCTCCCACACAGCAATAAACAGAAGAGCTTTTTTTGCGCGTTTGGCAGAATGGTTCGCCATGAGGATTCACTGGATTAACCTCGTAGATGTTCTCTGACCTCATTCGCAGTGTACAAAGTAACAGCATATGATCCCGTATACAGCAGTGTAGAGAGCTCGCTGACCTGTAATTGGCGCGCTGCACACCATCCCCTTATTGTTTTGCCTGTTTCGCCGTGGATGGCACCACCTGTCCGTTTCAAAGCAGCAGCACACGAGGCGGATAGGACGGCATGCATAGGTTCACTCAGACTCGCTCAAATTGTGATAAAGCTGTGAATCTGAGTCTGGTGAGTCCGGGTGAGCAAAATTTTGATAAATCTGAGTCTCAGTGATCCCTAAGCGTATACAGCATATTTATTCAGTCAGTCTGAGTGAGCACCGTCATTGACTTTCATTGGCTCAAAAGGCAGTCAAAGCCGTCTTGCGCTTTTTGAGGACTACAAGCCTATGTGAACACATTTAACGTTTGTGTAGAGCCACGGCTGCATACGCGTCAGCCCACTGACTGACAATCCTTTTTTCTCGTCTCTTTCTCTTTTTTTCTCTCTTTCACATCTTTATACTCCCCCTACCCATTCCCCCAGCGTAGGGTAGCAAACCGGGATTGTGCCTGGCTAACCTCCCTGCTTTCTCTCTTGTTGTTCTTGTCCTCCTCCTACCCTATGGCGGTAACTATTTGACTTCAGCATTACCAATAGCCTTACGCCAGCTCGCGTTTGTATACACGTCTACTCACACATATTTCAGCGCACTAGCGTTCATACACAAGCTCAATAATTATTGATCAGAGGCATCAGTTACGGGGCAGGATAGAAGGCGCCTTGAGTGCCCACTCGCGAACACTTCACATGAAGTTCTTGATAAAGTTTTCTCATGACTGATTCCTTTCAATAAAAATGTCTTTACTTGACTGAAAGCACTACTTAAACGTACGAAAAAAAAGCTGCGGAGCAAAGCATCGAATACGCGAGATATTGCGGTTAAACAGCATACAAATCGTGGTCAAAAAAGCTAGCCATATGCTAACAAACTCATGAGTCGATTCACTCAGACCCATATCAAGAGTTGAGCCTCACGTGCCCTGAGTGAATCTCCGTGAGTAATAATATGGCGATATTAGGTCCGAGCTAGTCGGCTGAAAATAATTTCAGTTATTGTGAGTTCTAGTGGGCGCCTCATTTTTTTCCGACTTATGACGACGTGAAACCATGAACGGGCGCAAAAGAGAACGAGTGCTTTAGAAAAAAGACCTGATGAGGCAAGTTGACATAATTAGAGGCATTCCAGGCAAAGCTCTGTCAATGTGGAAATAGAAATATGAATGAAGAGAGATATGATCAAAGATAGATAACAGAAATACCGGGCTCTGGCAGACAGGTGGAGGAGAACATGAATAAATAAAGCAGAATTAGTTGCTGACCGTTACAAGAAAGTGCCGACAACAACAATTTCATCCTCATTATCATACTAATAATCATCACAGCTATCAATCTGCCCCTGTCCATTGCAGGGAGCTTATGAGAGAAAGACTGAGTTATGTGCAGTAACGAATGGAGCAATTCTTACGGACCTCATCATCACATGGTGGGCGTGTTAATATGAATATTAGAACGATGCTTGTTTTATATTGCTGGCACCCCGTAAAAGTTTTAGGTTTCACCTTTCCAAAAACATATGTTGTAGTGAATTGTTCAGATCCAACCAACTTATCTAAGAGACTCGAAGCTGTCGGTATGTGAATAGTTGACTGCAAGACGGAAAGGTGCGAAGACTCTCATAACGTAAATCATATAGCCCTGCATTATATTTCGTATTTTAACTTTTTTTATTTGCCCACATTGGAATGAAATTGCTCATGAAGGTGGCGTGTAGAGTGGAGTGGGCTGACTCAGGAGCTAGTGCGGGGCTTAAGTGAACTTGGCAACGGAGCATTCAAGAAGGCGCGCCAAATTCTAAAAGTAAGCACAGAAACTTTTGGTTAATTGTGTTCTTGATCACGTTCATTTTTTTTTGCAGTGAGTGTATTTATATAATATTTGCCATGAAACTTGGGAATTTCGTAAAGGGAAGACCAACATCTAGAACATCTATCTAGATACTATAAATGAAAGTGCTGTTCTGTGCGTACGTGAGGCATCAGCAGCGGGAAAATCGGATCAAGACAGCTGCAAAACAGCAGCAGTGGGTATGTGCGAAGGTAAGCACGCCACGGGTAAGGTAAAGAAAAAAACATGTTGAAAATTTTCAGAAGGTATGGACACAATGTTACCGAGTAGGATCAAATTTGTTTAAAATCTGGCAGTTTGTACTGTGCAGAGGGTTATTTCTGTCGGCTATGTTAGTAACGAAAGCATTCCAAAGATTTCTTGCAGGTATTAGTGTAAAGGGGGATTTAATTAGCTGTACTCACTTGAAATCCACGGGGTCAAAGTCATCGTTCTCCAGCAAAAACGAAGTGTCAGAGTCAGCGCGCTTGCCAAATCCTCTGGCCGTCGATATCTTCATGTTACGAAAGCCTTTCTTGATTCTGCAGACATGGAAAACTTAGTGGTCAACAACAGACAGCCAGTGCAGTGGTGATTTTTCAATCAAGTGCATCTGCAACTTTTGCGCCTGCAGTCATTCAGTATAGTTGCGCAACCAGGAAGCTTTTGTATATCCCAGCCTCAGTAATGGAACATGAAGGGGGAAAAAAGATGAAAGGACGGCGATAAACGATAATGCAGCAACAGCTAGCGTTCACCAAGCCACAATGAACAGTTACTTGCGTATATAGCATTTACGTTTGTGACGTAACTTTTACCATTGATACTATACCTGGCACTTACCCGAGCGAACTATATGACCATAGAGCAGAAGTTACTAAGTTTATGGATTCGGCGCCATCCTTGCAGCAAACTACATGGGCAATGACTCTGCACTTGGAGCCCAGTTGCGCTCTCTAAGAAAAATCGAGCACCACAACTGGGTTCAAAATCGTTTCACGTCCTTGTTCGTGAAAACCACATGCTCACACGGGCGGCTGCTGGGGCTCCGGGAATCTGTGTAGTGCCACGTGGTGTCCTAGCAGGGCGGCGATAGCGGGCAGCGTGCCACGTTTGCCGAATCCGCGCGCCGTCGAGAGGCGCAGTTGCTGGAAGCCCCGGTGCTGGCGCTCGGGGGCGCTGCTCTCGTCAGCGGCCTGGCCACCGCAGCCCACGAGCACCGCGCTGGCCAGCAGCAGCAGTAGGCCTGCTCGTGCCAGGGCCGCCATTGTTGTCTATGGACGTGTGCGTTCTGCAACGAAAGGCACCCATACATCCGCGGTTATTTCATTTTTCATGATGGCACGACTTGACAGCCTATATATTGCTACGCTATAACCCGGGCCGCCGTAATATGTGCCGGTGGTGAGGGAGAGAAAGACGAGGTTTTCCATGGCCTGAGGACTCTACTTCGGATTGATCATTCTCATCCTCACTCTGTAAATAAACCCACTCACCCATTCGGTGAGCATGAACCACGCGACCGTCCACGCCTTCTTTCATGCTCGCACAGAGATGGCACCGCTTTGCTCCGGTAGCACATATGTGTCGCGTGAAAAATGGACGATAAGACACCGTAAAACCCCATACGTATATCCAATCCACATCTAAAACATAGAATGGAGGAAGTACAGTTATGAACTTGAACCAAGTAAATAAAAAATACAGAAAATCGAAACAGGACACAAAAAATAACGTTCTTCGGGGAAAGAGTCATGTTTTCACAAAAGACATTGCATTTTCGCGTACCAGCGAATAGTATCTGCACCGGCAAGATTATTTACAAATACTTCAGACTACTTTGACAATACATTGGCTCACTTAATTTATTGTAAAAAACTGCGAATCATAATTTTACAGTAGGTTCAGTAAAAAAAACAAGAGATGCGACAAAAAGAAGATAAATTCGAAGAGAACGACGCGCTGTACCTGCACGCATTTGTCTTTCATCTTCCATGCAAGTAAACCTCTGTGTTTACCCTTTAATGACCAAAACTTAGTTTCAATGCGCAGCATCCAGAAAACTTTGGCATGCATCATCAAGAAAGGTCTCGCAGAAGCATCCCATTTCACCCCACTAGTAAGTCACTTGCGCACATCTTTCGTTGCCACCCCTCCGACGCTCGAACAAAACACGAAAGAAACAGGATGCTCCCACTTCTACGTGAATTTTAAGGTTCAGTATTCTCGGTAGTCTTTGCCTCTTTCCGCAGAAGGTGCCACAAATATCATGCAGCAGGTAACGCCTGCGGAAAAAAAATATTCTGGGGGTTGTGGCTCCACAGCAACACTGAGCACCGAAATGTTAATTACCGTTTACAATTATCTTAACAATATGTCTAGGCTCAGTCTCATTTGTGAAAGAGTCAATACGTATGCACCGAACAGTTAATAAATGGTGGAGGGCAACAAAACAGAAAGTTAAAGGTTCTTTATTTGTCGACGTAGATCGTAAGACTCTCCGAAAGCTATCATGTGTATCTTTCTGCCCTCGCTTCTTTTATCTCTTTCCTCCCCTTTATCCCTCTTTCCAAGAGCAGGGTAGCAAGGCGGACGTGCATCTGGTTAATCTTTCTGCCTTCTCTCTTTTGTATGTCTACCTTCCTTCTATTTTTTTGAAATGGTAGTATTTCCTTTTCACTTCCTTCTTTCACTCTTTTTGTATTCCTCCAATGATGCTGCACCGTGATCTCTCATGAGTAGACAAAATATAGTGACTTTCCACTCTTAAAAACACCACCAGTACAACAACTTTGTACACAGTAACTGTGTGGTGCAAGTTTTTTCTTTTGAGACGCAATGGAGATGTTTCATCTCTGTGATTCTGTCTGTCTCAGGGTATTCTCGACTTTGACAACACCTCAGGAGCAAGTAAGCAGCAGCACTCGTTTGTATCACTTGAAAAAGTGAACAAGTGAAGCAGGTGACATGATGGCACCTAAGTGATTTTTAGATTTTCGTCACCTTGCTCATAAAAAGAAATTGCACGTATACGGTCCCCGTTAAGTTTGTTTACGACCTCGCACCTTTACTCTTATTATTCTTCATTACTAAAGAAAAGAGGCAGAAAGGCGTTGAAATGATGTTTACGTGTCTGAGTTCTTACTCCAGCATTTCCAGCATACCGAGTGGCAGTAAACTGCACGTTGGGGAATATTTAACAATGTGTTTTAATGTATTACCTCGCCGGAGACAAACGCATAATAGCGTGACGTCTTTTTATTAAAAGCAGTTTTTAAGTACTGCCGTGCCCAGGGATACAATTAGATTGACTCGGCTTCCTTTGGGCCTTGACATGTTCCCCTGTAGAGGGATCCATCGATGGCCAGCCGCTCCAGGAAATCAGTGAAACTGTACTTGAGGCGGCGTCCTTCAGAACATGGACAGCTTTCTCGAGAAACTGCTATCTGGCCGTGCTCTCCGTAATTCATTTCCGGAACACTTGCAGGTCTTAAGCTGCAATCATTACTTCTCCGCCCCCGTGGTCAGCACGATCAAAGGCCAATTAGCCCGAGACACTCCATTAGCGAACCACTCAGTGAGGAAGTCGGTATGGAATTCTGCCCAAGTGTGACACGTCAATTTTTAACGCGGCATGCGTCTTTGCGTGCGAGCGTTGCTTGATCCTCTGTCGCGAGTTCAATCGAAGTTGATGCGCCGAGCATTAAAGTCACAGCGTCATCTTGCAGATTTATTAAGACACATTAGTCCACACTGCTGATATATTACATTCTTTCCACGTCGTATCATCCGCATAGATTTCTGACAAAATCACGCACACGCGCAAGAACACACACAAACACACACACACACACACACACAAAAGAAAAAAAAGAAACGCTGGTAGTGGCTTGACCTACCGTGTTGCTTTGTGCCATATCACGTCTCCGTGATTCGTTACTTGGTGTATCTAATATATGAGCGAATTGGCCCTAAAATCTTGACATACCAAACTACAATCTGTTTGACAGGCCAGCCGCAGTTGGATGTAATGAAATAATTTTTACGTCCTAGGGTTCTCCAATTGCGAGCACATTTTAGTACTTGACACTTCTGAATGATATTTGAGGCAACAATATGTGTTACTATTCTGTCTTGGGTTTTGCTCTCAAGCATTATAAGATTCTTTTGCCTATCTTTATTTTGTCAACATTTACATCTCAAGACTGCTCATCTAAAATGCTTCCCAATGATCGAAGTAAAAGTTCTCCCATTTTTTTATTCATTTAGTGATTATTTTTATTAATGGTCCCCCATCTTGTGTATAGCGTGAGAAGAGCACTATTTTTTTATTGTTCACCCAGAACATTTCTGTCAAAAATTAATGTGACAAAAAAGAAATGAGAGCTGTTGCGTGGTGCTACAAAGTAACTACTTCAGCGGGAATGGAAAACCAGGATGGTAACTGACAGATGGAAACACGTAGTGGAGTAATCAGAGTGAACCTAACCACCATACAAATGGAAAAGTCATTAAGTCGAGAGGAAACAGACGTGCTTAGTAAAGGCCTAAACGTTTGTCCAACCAACAACACAATAAACAAATTTGAGCTTTACAGAGACTTCACCGGATTCTCATGACGAATGCGCATCAGACATTTTTTCCCCAAAGGGACGGAACAGGAACAGTTACTACTACACTTAGAGCTCAGTCTACCTGGACCCCTGAACTAGAAAAAGCAGTAAAACTTGACTTATATCTTGAACCTTTTTACTACGGAAATAATAAATCAACATAAAACAGCGAAGAAACCTAAGAACTTGACTGCTTCAGAAAGCCGCATTATTTCTAACCTCAAGTCACGTGAAGACATTACAATTAGGGAGGCTGATAAGGGAGGAAGCATAGTAATCTGGCCAATAGAGAAGTACAAGCACGAAGCTAACAGACAACTAAACAAGCCTGAACACTACCGTAAATTAAACAACGATACAACAGGGCAATACACACTCGCAATTACCAACCCGCTTAGATCTCTTTTGGCGGGCGAACTGACAACTCCGTCAGAATTCAAATTTTTAAACGAAACAGCAAAGCAGCAGGGCGGTTCTATCTCCTTCCCAAAATTCACAATATACCGTCGACATAATGATACAGTACCAATATTCCAGGGCGCCCAATAGTATCAAACAACAACACCCTAACCTAGGCCCTCTTCATATTTCTAAACCACTTTCTAGGTGTAATTTCAAAGTCTTAACCGTCATTTGTGCGAGATACACCCCACTTACTGAGAATAATAGAGAAAATAATAGGAATGGTACTCTACCACAAGACGCCATTCTCGTCACACTAGATGTCACCGCTTTATATACGAGCATTCCTATCCCCGAGGGTTTAGCTTAAGTTGAGCTAACCTTATCCCAACAGAGCGAACAACATTGTACTGAAGTATATTTAACACTACTAGAATTAGTACTGTCACATAACTGCATTGAATTCGAGGAAAACTACTACCTTCAAATACAGGGAACACGCATGGGCAACCCATTTGCTCCCACCTATGCAAATATATTCATGGGAATTCTGGAAACCGAATTCCTGTCTCACTGTGAGAACAAACCTCATACATACCTCTGGTACATAAATGACATATATATAATATGGGGACATGGGCAGCACAATCTAGATAAATTCACTTCATTCCTAAACTCATTCCATACAACAATAAAGTTCACTTCTGATACCTCGGCTCAGCGCATCAACTTTCTACACACGACCATATATCTTGAAAATGGTGCACAAAGTACAACTTTGTGTAAAAAAAACTATTTGACAAGCAACAATACTTAGATTATACAAGCCGCAATCCGAGACCCGGTAAACAGGACATTTTCAAGAGCGAGGCAACAAGGTTACGCCACATGTGCTTAGAAAACGAGGACTACGTAAACTGACTTACCGCCCTAAAAGGAACACTATCAGACAGTAACCACCCTAACACATTTCATGATAAAGCTTATACGGACACACTGGAACTGGACCGCAATAAAGCACATAAACCATGCTCCGAAATTGCAACAGCACCAACTACATATGCCTCTTCTCAATACAAAGTTTTCCAATGCACTCCCTAACATAAACAGCATCCTCACAAAATACTACCCAATTCTAACGACCAATCATAAACTTAAGAAAATATTACCCGAACCACCTAAGGCCGCCTTAGACGCAACGCTAAACTTAAAGACATGCTTGTTCACGCAAAACTTAAAGCAAAGACTGGAACAATGTCTAGTCTCTGTGGCCAGCCCAGATGTTCCACCTGCAAACACTTACAGCCGGCAAACAGCATAAAAAGCACAGCATCTGATTATATTCACAAGGTCACATCGCGCTTCAGCTGCACTTCAAAGAACCTAATATAACGTCTTGAGTGTGCCACGTATAAAAACAATATATAGGCGAAACTGGGCAACCAATTCACGTAAGACTGAACGGTCACCGTGCAGACACAAAGCACAATTTACCAAAAGCTACTTGTAGCTGGTCACTGCAACCAACAGGACCACAATTTCGACCAAGCAAAGCTTTACGTCACAACGAGAGAGAAAATTCATGGAATCATATTTGATACACAAATTTAAGTCCTTACACCCACCAGGAATCAATGCAGCACGTGGAAGTTTGTAATCACTGAAAGCCACAGCACGATTGAGGCACAATTTACAAAGACAATATACGTTCACACTTTAAATAAACATTACCGGTACTACATGGAATCGCTGCTAGCCTACATACCGTACTATTGATGTTCTCTTTCGTTTTTTTCAATTTGAATTATAAACGTGGATGTGTCTGTTTACAACTACGAAGTTTTTATTTTCTAGAACATTTAAACCACTGATTTGTTTCCTCCTTCCTCCAGTGCCGCAGTCTCCTTATTTTCTTGTTCGTCGTTATTGGCACTGTTTTTTGTGTGAATCATGTCGTACCAACTCGCCCAAGCAACCACGTTAGCTCTTTCCTCGCTTCTTAAACCTCTCCTACCAAGCATCGTTAAGGACATTGCCGACCCAGATAGTTCTCTTCGTCTTCCCCCCTCCTGCCCCCTTTTTTTCTTTTGGATTTTTTTCTTTTTTTTCATTTCTTCGTCTATTTACGCTAAAGTCCCACCTACCCCCACCTCACTTTTTCTTTTTGTGTTTCTCTCGTCGTTGCTTATTTCCTTTGCAATCTCAATTTCCCTTTTTCTCAGCCAACATGCCACCAAATTCTTGAATCAATTCCGCTGAGCGGGCCACCTACGGGGATACTGAAAGCAAATTTTCGTCAAGGACCTTACTTAGTAAACACGTCCCCATTAAAGACGGGCTCTTCTGAACCCATATAGTGTCGCTTACCTTCGACATCCTGACATTTAAAAGTACACTCCTGCTTCTCCCTTGGTTTGTAACTGCTTTCTTGGTGTGTGCGTCTCATTCATATTGTTCGCGAACAGGTGTATGCCGCTATCGTCGGCAACCCCTTGTGGCGACCGGACCGTCTGCTGGTTTCGACGTTTCAAGCTCTTTCGTTCGTCCATGTGTGAAACAGCCCCCGCTTTGAAGCACACCGCTCGTACTTTGCGTGTGTCTGCCTTTCCTTTTTCCCCCTTTCTCTTTTATCTTCAACCTCCGAAAACACTTCGAGCTACTACCACCTAACTTGAAATGAAGCGAGGACTGCACTTCTCTGCTTTATAGTTTTTTTTTTTCTTTCCAGACGGTGATTATCAACAGGGACACGCGCCGCCACCAGGACTTCACCACAAACCCCCTTAAAACGAACACGCCAAGGATGACACGGGGCTTTTGGGAAAGATAGGTCCGCCTATAAAAACGTCAGCCAGCCAGCCTGTCTGAGGCACTTCCAATGTTCACCCTGATTACTCCACTTCTTCAGCGGGAGTTTGTCACAGTAGGCAACTGACAACTCGCGCTTTCATTCGTAATTACGTAAACATCCATACACACCTTTTAGGGGCGAAGATCCTTATCGTCTAGGGTGGTCCATCCTTCGGCCTAGCCAGCACAGCATATCCACATACATACATACATACATACATACATACATACATACATACATACATACATACATACATACATACATACATACATACATACATACATACATACATACATACATACATACATACATACATACATACATACATACATACATACATACATACATACATACATACATACATACATACATACATACATACATACATACATACATACATACATACATACATACATACATACATACATACATACATACATACAGGCAGGCAGGCAGGCAGGCAGGCAGGCAGGCAGGCAGGCAGGCGGGCAGGCAGGCAGGCAGGCGGACGGATGGACGTATGGATGGATGGACGGATTTACGGATGGACGGAAGGATGGATGGACGTACGGACGCTTCGCCCCACTCATCATTATTCACTCCATGGTATGCTGCGATTTTGTGTAACTCTGGATAACTCTCAGACTTTAACGTTTCTGTTTATAACTATGAACGAAGGAAGGAAAACGAAAGAAATGAAAGGCAGGGATGTTAACTTAGTTTGCATAACCAGTATGCTACTCTATAACTTTGAGTGTAGTGCTCACTCCTGGCCCCGCCTCGGTGGTGTAATGGCTAAGGCACTCGGCTGCTAACCCGCTGGTCGCGGGATCAAATCCCGCTTGCGGCGGCCGCATTTTCGATTGAAACGAAAATGCTTGAGGCCCACGTGCTTAGATTTAGGAGCCCGTTAAAGAACCCCAGGTGATCGAAATTTCCGGAGCCTTCCACTATGCCGTTTCTCATATTCATATGGCGGTTTTGGGACGTTAAAGCCCAACAATGATATTATTAGTGCTCACTCCTGTGAGTACTTAGGAGTATCTAATAAATTAACACGAAAATTGATATGTCATTTCAGATATGCCATAACGGCGTCAACTGCATGCGTTAAGAAATATAGGGTTCGCTTTTAGATAAGCAAGCTATGAGATCACTGAACAGAATGTATGGATGAAGTGGTATGTTACTGCTGATTCAAAAAGGGAAACAATAAAAAGTATTCGGCGAAGCTTGCACTAAGCCGAGCAAGCCTCGAAACAGTGACACTGGGCAATTCTGAAGGCTGTTCTGGATTTCTCTCGGTCGTTTCTCAGCCTTTGCTAGGTGACGCAGTGCCTTTCTAGGGTGCTCATATATATGTCCTTTCTAAGCTTTAGCTAGCTGACGCAAGGTTGTTTCTACATCGATTCTGAGCGCAGAGAGGTTCGAGGTAAACTACACAGGCACGACAAGAGCACGTCGTCGTTGGCGTAGTTCTCCCGCCACTTCGATCTCTTCTCGCCGCCACAATTTTTTTTTTCGTCCCAATAGTGTCCTCTCATATACATACTCGGGGTCTCTGGCTCACCGCCGTAGTTTCGCAGCCATTTGTTTGACGGAAATAGTTCATAGTGAGACTAACTTTCGGTGGCACATACCCGTTCATGATGATTACAGTTTTCGGACACTGTTCACAATTTCTGCAGCGCCCCCGCGATAGTTCGGCTAACTGTTGCCTTCTTCATTTTTAGTGGACCAGTGGTGAGTAGTTAGATTTACCCAATGTCCAATTTCTGGGGTTTATGCTTGTTCATGGTGTTGATAATGTTTTTGGTACGGAATGAAAAAGCAACGTGTTGCTGAAGAGGTTTGATGTTAATAAGTCGTAACCCTCATTGAGTTCCGCAATCCTCTTATTTTTTTATTTTTTTCAAGGTCCCCGATGGCGTAAAATTTGACAAATGTTAATTAAAATTGATGGTTTGCTTTTGAAAACGGATCGTATAATTGTTATATTTTTGTCGCCATTAACACCTTCTGCCATGGACTTCTCACTGTCTAAAAATCTATCAAGAGCGACCACCTTACGAACGACTGCATTGTTTAATATTAGGCAAATCAAACATTTCAATTTAACACTAGTCGTACCTGCATTATACTGCTGCTGCATCGATCTCAAAGGCTCTGTTCAACGCTTAAATGTTATTGCTAATTACTTGGTGAAAAGCGGCCAGAGTGTCAAAATGTTGCTTTGAAATGAATTCAAGGTGTTTATATGCATACCAGTACTTTGGCAAATTGACATGCGTAAAAAGTAAGCCTAATATTTTTTTAATTCGCTATATGCACTAAACACTGACAAATGTAACAATTTCCCGTGGTGTTGATTTTTTTTAAAGAGTGTCATGGTTCATAGCTATCAGGAAAAAATGTAAGTGATCGAAAAAAAGCAAAAAAAAACATGAGACGAGAAGAAGAAATAGCGGAACGATCGAAAGCTGAGCGTGACACGGACCGATTGCAGGTTGCGCAGTGTCGCTGGGAGCTGCCCATCGTGCATATCCGAAGTCAGCATATACTTATTGCTTAGGACACGTGTTCTGCACATCGTAAGTTCACGAAGGATACCTCCTTCTTGTGGGTTTGTCTCAAACGAATCACTGCTTCGATTTTGATGCAATAGCCACATATTTCGCCCCTCAAGGAGAGTGGCAAAATATGTAGGACTGGTTCTAGCCACTGTCCGGGATGTCGTGTCGAGGCGTCGCTTCGCTTCAGCACATCGATTATGCGTTCATAAGTGGTATGCAGAGCGCTTCCCACCAATCTGGTTCCTTCTTACCATTTCTACTGGATTCTAGTAGTTACTGAGTGAAGGACCGTCGATGTCCGGCGTTTTCGGTGAGAAACATTGGTGGAAAATTGTCACAGCGTCCAAATTGTAGTTGTTTCCCCGGTGCGCTTCACTATGCTTGCTTACTTCGTGGGACACGCATCACGCACGTTTGCGTGACGTTGCGCATACTCTTACGTCAAGGCGATGCCAGGTAATCGTTTTGCAGCGGCATTACCTGTAGAACTGACTCGGTCGTCTACTGTGTCCTTTCAGACCGAGCGAGAAACGAGGGCTCGCTTGTCAGCCACGCTAAAAACTGCCCATTTTGTTTGTTGTGTGCCATTTCCTTCAAATATCAAATGTAGGGCGCGGATCCACCTCCGTGAATCAAATTCAATTATTGCACTGTGTCGTCGTCACCGTTAGCGGCTTCACTGTCCGCAGTACAGTTATAGGCAGCGCACTAATATGCTTATCGTCGTAGCTTCAAAAGAACGAAGGCAAAAAAAAAACTTTGACAGGTTAAGCGCCCTAACGCGTGAATACAAAGTTATGGCAAAAAACGCGAAGGCGGGCTACTTAAATAGGCTAAACGAAGAAATGAAAACAAATCCCAAAATGTTCTGGCGGTACTTAAAACGTTGCGGGTCGGATGCTACCGGTATTAACGAAATCGAATATAATAATCAAGTGTTCTCGGAAGATATAGACAAGGCGAACTGCCTTAATGAATATTTTCGCTCTGTATTTTTGCCAAAGACTGATGAATACTGTGATATCCCATGTGTATATCCCGTACCCTTAATGCAGCCTATTGAGCTTAGCGTGGACGGCATTCAAGCCTTTCTCAGTAATCTCGATGAAACAAAAGCGAATGGTCCTGACGGCATTCCTCTGCGTGTTTACAAACATTGTGCTTTTCCTGTTTTCATGTATCTTCATTTAATTTACTCGAAATCTTTATCTACTGGTGTCTTACCAGATGACTGGAAGATGGCCCACGTTGTGCCGATCCACAAAGGTGGACCCAAAAAGGAAGCTGTCAACTATAGACCAATTTCAATAACATCAATTGCCTGCAAAGTACTTGAGCACATCTTGTACAAGGAAATAATGCGACATATAACGCACCACAAATTGTTAATAGAAAATCAGCATGGATTCCGTAAAGGACTATCTTGTACCACGCAGCTGGTTGAATTTTATCATGATTTATCCTCTAGTATTGACGAAAATGGGCAAATTGACTGTATTTTTCTTGATTTCCAAAAAGCTTTTGATTCGGTTTCGCATGCGCTCATTTTGCAAAAACTTAAGTTATTTAATTTAGGCCTAAATGTGATAATCTGGATAGAAAATTATTTAAAGCATCGCCGCCAATGTGCTGTTTTGAATGGAAAAGCATCCAGTTATGTTGACGTGACATCAGGTGTGTCACAGGGCTCCGTTTTGGGTACTTTGTTGTTTTTTAATTTATATCAATGATATTTCGGTTGGTATCTCATTATCTATCCGGCTATTTGCCGATGTCTGCATAGTCTACCGGAAAATTAAGAGTGAGCAGGATTTCTCCCAACTTCAAAATGACTTGGTGCGTATTCATGACTGGTGTACAACGTGGAAAATGTTTTAAATTTTTAATAAGTGCATTAACCTTTGTTTTTCAAAGAAGACAAAAAGATCGAATTTAGATATTGTATAAGTGGTGTGCCAGTTACCACGAAAACAACTTACAAATACCTGGGTGTGTTCTTTTCTTCTGACTGTTCATGGAATGTACATGTTGATTATGTTGTCGCGAAAGCTGCGAGGGTGTTAAATTTTATTCAGCGTAACTTACGATGTTCGCATCAGCGACTTAAAGAATGTGCGTATTTGACGTGTGTACGACCAGTCTTAGAGTACGCCTGCGCTGTGTGGGATCCGGCGCAGGTATATCTTAGTGATAAGATAGAAAAAATGCAGAACAGGGCGGCAAGGTTCGTCCTGGGACGGTATCAATGGCGGGAAAGCTCTACTGCTATGAAACAAGAATTGAATTGGGAGCTGCTTTCATCGCGTAGAAAAAAATTGCGATTAAAACTTTTATATCTTATATTTATTAATAAAACTGGAATCAATAAGGATATGTATTTACAGACGCCGTATTATTTGTCAAATCGCATTGATCATCCTTTCAAACTGAGGGAATACCGTCCCAGGACTGGAATTTTTGCAAATCCTTTTTTTTGTCAGAACAATACATGAGTGAAATGGGCTCACAAGTGTACAAGTGTCTGCTGTAAATGAAAATTTGTTTCTTTCGAATCTATAACCCCCCTGCTATAACGCCTTCGGGCGCTGCAGGTATACTTCGAATGAATAAAGAATAAAGATCTAGTTGTGCGTGCATTTCTACGAGATCATCGCTTAGACGGTTCACTGACTGGCGCCTCTGCATAGGCTTATACAGCCCCGAAAGTCGAAGCAGAGCGTAGTAGCTTAAACCTATGCTACAAGACTTTCTTTACACCGGAATCTCATGGACAAACAAGGGCCTTCAGAGTCCAAAGCACCTCGGGTAACTCATGCTCAGGAACGAAAGCAGACTGCAGCCACCGTCCAAGGGAGAGGAATTGTCGGCTCGCGAGGCTGCAGAAGGGAAGCGGCACAAACTCGATTACTCTCTACAGTTCGAGCCGCAGAGAGACACGCAAAACGACTAAACTGAACATATATGAGAAACATCATTCGATCTTACACCCCCAGTTAAGAAAGAGCGCAGAGACCCACTAATGCATCAAGCTAGGTGTCCAGAGTTTGGCACAGGAGCACTGCTCGTGCTTCGAGTCCGTGTCCTGCCTTCGCGGTTGGCTCGAGTGCTGGTGAGCAGTAAACATTTTTATAATTTAAATATTACTGTCACGCACTGGCAACCTTCTTGTATTTTTTTTTTCTTTCCTTTGAACGCCTTGTCTTCCACAAGGCCTAATGCGGCTTGCAACGTATGTGTTTCAAATGTGTAGCGAAGGGCTAAAAACGCAGGTGCATTCCAATATCATTGTTCTAAGATAAGTTGTTCCGTGACAATGGTGTCTCTTGAATACTAAATGGCGCAATCCCTAGCGTATTCTTCCACACACTGTATCAAGGACAGTGGCACAAAACATTCTCAAATATCACCCAGACTATAGAGACAACTTTTTTGCCCATTTCAATACAGAACCGCTGGTACGGTAGTGGACGAGTTCATTCCGCAGTCTTTCGATGTAAAGCTACCCGTCGGGTTCGCTTAACCTCCCCGCTTTTCTTCATACCATCTCTCTCTGTCTCTCAATACAGAAGACAAAATATCTTTTAATGGCTATGCAGGTGAACCAAAATGTTCATGGGATACGACATGGGGTGACAAACTTTATTTGGTTCAAAAGTGCGACCTCATAAATCAGACCGAAGTGGGACACCCCCATGCCGGTACTGTCGGGTGTTTTAAAAGCAATGTGTACCATGTGGAGAGTGGGTGTCTTGGGAAAGAATGCTGCGAAAAGGAATGCGTTGAGCATCCGGTACGAGCTTCGTGAACTTCAACGCAGTATGTTCAAGACCTTACAAGGAGAAAATATTCCACAGACCACGAGCAGGGGTCAATGATTTGTTGTTGTTGTTTCGATAGCATGCCGACCGCAAAGAGTGGCTTTTCTAGCATGCCTTCGACGAAAGTGTGCGTGTGTCCGATAGTGGGGTGCGACCCGGCGACTCATCTACGTAATATAGCCTCATGCACCAAGCTTCCCCTCTCCACTCTTTGAGGAAGGGGAACAACCAAATGAAGAACGGCAGGAAAGCGAACAACGAGTGCGGCCCTGACCTGAAGTCCAGAGAAGTTTTTTTCAAGTTAGACTGAAAGCAGTGCCTTTGCCCGAACATCTTTGCCCGAACATAAGCATTACATGAGTGAGGTTGCTTGCTAATTTTGACTAAGCAATTGATCTCGAGCTCGAATTTTTTTGTGAACATCACGTTAGTGAAACTGCTGTATCAGTTGTGAAGGTATTTCACATTATTGCTTCCCTACTCTGACGTCATATTGCGTTGTAATTACACAGCTCCTTGGGTGATGTTGGCCTCCAGCACAACAAAATAAATAAATAAAAATTTAGGGATTCTTAAGCTTCGCCTTTAAGAGTTGAACGCGAGAGTGATAGGCTGTCCCTAGTGCGTACTTCGACCATCGACCACTTGGTGCGTACTTTTATTGTACGATGTAGCTCGAGACGTTTAAAGATAGGAAGACTACAATGTAATCGACAAAGCTGGTAGTGGCTTGTGGCAGTGAAGGTTTCTCATATGGCTGCATTTTGCGCAATGGGTAGCATACTTTAAACCACGAGCAACTATGCATTTGAAATGTTTTCGAACGAAATATGCAACCCAGTACGTTGTCTTAAGGAAATACGCGCCGTAACATGTGTGCCTTTCGTAATGGGTAGCCGGCTTCCAAGCACGGTGACGCTAAGATAATCCCATGTCCTGACGCCCGATGGCAATGCACGTATTGGGAAGCCTGTGTACAGGATGCGTGTATTTGTAAAGCATGAAAGTGAATTTCTCTGCATTTCCAAGCAAACTATTTTTACTGTATTTTCAAACCTATGCTTGGCCATCAAGTAGTAAAACAGAAGTCCATGCTTGGCTGTATGGTAGACCACCTGCTTGCCACCCTAACAACTCACTTTGATTCGGAAATTTTATTCTTTTTTGTATCTCTCTAAATTTTTTGCTCGCATGGTTTCGGGACGTAAAGGCCCTCATTATTATTATTATTATTATTATTATTATTATTATTATTATTATTATTATTATTATTATTATTATTATTATTATTATTATTATTATTAGATCACGTTCTTCACTTCCCGTATACAAAGTTAGTATGGGAGAGTAAGATATGGTATGATGATTTTGACGCGCTGGTCAACACATGAATGATGTCACAATCTTGTGGCGTACGTCGTCAAACACTTCCCGCCAGACAGTGGCACATACCCGAGGGCGGGTATGTGCCACTGGTATATGGGTACGCGGCACAGGTGATTGAAACTTAGCATTTACCCAGGAACGTCGAGATCACACATGGGCAATTTTAAAGCGTAAGCGTCAAGAAAGAACGGACATAGGCAGTGTTCACCCAACGAATGAATGAATGAAAGAGCTTTATTATACGAATGAATGAATGAAAGAACTTCATTATAGTCTAATATGTCGCGCTACTGTCCTAGCCTTAAGGGGGCCGCTCCCATGATGGAACCGAAAGACCTACCCTGTCAGCCGCTTCGCGGGCCCGTTGGACTGCCCACAATTATCCCTCTAATGTATACGACTGCGCAAAGCTGCGTCCCATCGTTCTTCAGTACTTTCCTTGTCACTACGTAACGTGGAGCAACGCCACAGCATATACGAGCGAGATCTGCGAAGAATTAATGTCAGCGTTCCAGAAGGAATCGAGCCCAAGCATTCTGCGTGGTGATCAAGCATTCCACCAAATAGCCACGCCAGGTCTCGGAACTTCTTTTCAAATTGAGCCTGATGTTCGTGAAACGTCATTTGTGGTTGCAGTGCTGGATATACCTGATTTTACAAAGCTTACATATGTTGATACAGCCGTCACGTTGGGCTACCGTCAATTGTAGTTTGGGCGCCGTTCGCAGGAGTTAATGCATGTAGCAGTGTCATCCTCGTGAGCACCAGCGCTTTGTATCAGCTTATCGCTTCTGGAGTTACTTAGAGTCATAATCCTGTTGGCATTGTTGCGCAAGTGCAAACACCTGGTTATATTGTAACGATATTGAAGGACTCGGGGTATAATAAAACGTATTTATTAAAGGGCGAACCTGTGCCCACAACTCAAAGGGACGATGGTCGTAGCACGTTACAGCAGAACACTAAAGATGTCTCCTTCTTCTACATCTTTAAGAAGAGTCCCAAGCGCGTGGCGCACATCAGCAGGGGCCAGCTGGGTTCTCGTGCTATCATCATCGCATCTGCGCAACACTAGACGGCGCGCATGTATGTCCCTGTGCGCGTGGTGATGGGCGCATTGTTTGAATGCAGGCACTATGTCGCGGCATAATCCCCCTCCTCATACACATCGTCCCGATGCGTCAGGCAATGAATAGATTCGTAGTAGGCGTCACTGGTCTTCCGGTGATCTTTCATAGTACGGCTTCATCCGGACTACATGTACAACCTCTGTAGGGTTGCGGCGTTTTGAGCTCCCGTGTATGGCGGATCTGACTTGGTAAGTTACAATATAAACATCTGTAATTATTCAACGTATTGTGCGTGTGCGACATTTATACATATATTTAGCGTCATTTCATCACCTGTTCCTTAATAAAAAGTTACAACACGGTCACCTTTCTTCGGCATGCTTCGCATAACGTCGATTCTTAAGCTACAGAACCAATGACGCCGACGCCGAAATTCTGTGAAACGTGCTTTTTAACGCGCTATCGTGTTAATAAATAAATAATTATAAATAAAAGTGGAAAGGTTGGCTAAATTTTGCCGACGCTTATCTGTTCGACATGCCTGTCTTCAAAAAGATTCTTGATCTTCCGAATTAATGGGCATATGTGTCACTCCGAAGGGAATAAGAGGGAGAGCGAAAGTTTTACGTTCTGCTTGAAATGAGAGGCATAGAAGACAGAACGGGTCATAACTTGCATCTGGTGACAAATAGCACCGCACTTCAAGATCGAGGTGTTTTTTTTTAATAGTAGGCATCGTTCGATAGAAGCAACATTGCGCTGGCTTTAACGGAGTGTCTGCAAATGCTGCCCAGAAATTGTGGGTTTAGGTCAACAAATTTCTACTACACGCAGGTCAGGAGTATTGAACCATTACTTCATGAAATAAGGTGGAAAGACGGCACATTTGCCTGCTATGAGCTCAGGTTTCTGAACGGCGTGGGATACGAGTTTACAAGTGCTCATGAAAAGGCGTCACGTATTGACATCGACGAACGTCACTGTCGCTGTTCATTCGTATGGAGGATAAGATAAGGCGCTCGTCATCGGCACATTCTCATTTACTCCTGATATATCAAGTAGTATCATCATGAACATGGGCAGAAAAAAGAAAAAAAAAGCCAAGAATAAATGGGTGGTAAAAAAGAATCAAATGGGTCTCTGGAGCACCCTGCTCTCCAGCTCTTTTTTTTGCTTCATAGAGGCACTAGAGAGCGCGTTGAACAAAAACAGAAGACGAATCGAAGCCCGAGAAGATATCTCCAGACACGTCACGCACCGGACCCCCGATCAGTTCTTTCACCCCCGCCCTTCTCCCCATTCCCGTACTTCTCGCACGCTTTGTTCGGTATGTACAATACAAAGAAGAGCAGCCCATGGCCCACTTTGAAAGTAACTCGGCATTCGCAGCCTCTAGGGCCACCGATGATGCAAACCCGCCGCGCACGCCGTTTTGGGAATAGGAACTGGACGCCGAACTGCCACTGTTCTCCTAGCATCGCAGCGGCTGTAAAGACGGCGGATGGCCGAGTGTTTTCTGTAGCAGAAGCAGCGCCCCTTTCACCCTTTAATGCCTTTTCCGTGTTTCGCACCCTGACCGTATTCTGCGTGTGGCGCGGCGAATGCTTCGTCAGTGGACGTCTACCCGGCGTCGTCCTAAAGTGTATCTCGGCAGTGACGGCGCTCCACAAGCGCAGGCGGTCGTTTGCGTGCCGCTCGCTAGTCGGCTCCAGCGCCGACATCCCGTTTGTCGGGACGAAAGGCGAGTAAAAAAAGTTCGAGAAAGGACATTCAGGCCACTCGTACTGGGAACTGAACAATTCTAGATCATCGCGCGCCTACACGCACAGACCGTGTTGCTCCGTGCCTGCACGCATTACCCTCAAACCACGAATTGAGTGAAGAGATGCTTAACGAGGAGCCAAAGCGGATCTCACGCACCGAAACATAGCTTTTCCTTGAACTTGAACTAAACCTTTGCATTCTCTTCTTTTTTTTTCTCTTGCACGAATGGTGGGGCTTACATTAAGGCATTTTAGCAACAGTGTTCTGCGCAGAAAAATTCAGAGTTCCTAATTTGTCCTGCGGCCGCCCAGCTTCATCGACATCTGACCTTTTCTAAAAACAGGTCTAGCTAACGCGATGTGTGAAACAAAACAAAGCTCACCATGATTCCTGCACGAAATTGAAACGAATGGTCTCGACAGTCGCAGCGTGCGGCTCCATTGAAACTGAGCACACTGCTACAGTAGAAACGCACTTACATGGCACCAAATAGAAGCAGGGGCGTGCTGCTAGCGTCATGAGACTGCATAGCTGCTGTGCCTGAAGCAACGCCTTATTTTTATAGGGTGCTACGTAAGCGAAGCTCAACTGCAGCAATGTATTTCATTGCACCACCTGTTTTCAATATTTTTTCTACATGATTGTTTTGGGTATTCTCTGGCGTAGTATTGTAGTCTTATCAGGGGTGACAAGGCCGTGTTTTTTTGCAATGTAAAAAAATATACTGTGCCTGAGAAACAAAAAGCACTCAACAAGCTACACTTCAATGATCGCCCTCTCGGCGCTCTGTTCGCACGAGCTTTGGAGTGTGCAACGAATGAGCCACATTTACTTTTTTATGAGTGGCCTTCCTGTACGTGTGGTGGTCTAGTGGCTAAGGTACTCGACTGCTGACCCATAGGTCGCGGGTTCGAATCCCGGCTGCGGCGGCTGCATTTCCGATGGAGGCGGAAATGTTGTAAGCCCGTGTGCTCAGATTTGGGTGCACGTTAAAGAACCCCAGGGGGTCAAAATTTCCGGAGCCCTCCACTACGGCGTCTCTCATAATCATATGGTGGTTTTGGGACGGTAAACCCCGTATATCAATCAATCCTGTACGTGTATATCACATGCTTAAATAGAGCTTGGATGGCAAAGGAATATCGTGCTTCGTTTATGCAAGCTCTAATCTCAGCGATGAGAGTGGAAGTTATGAAGGAGTAAAACTCATTTTTTTATAAAGAATGCAAAGCTGTGTACATAGATGAGAAAAAATAGGGCCAAAATGTTCTCTCTTTTGAATTTCAAAGCTCATATCCTATCATATATGCGTGTGTACATAAACCATTACTGCCGAATCATTAAGTAACACCACAGGATTTCTGTATGGTCACGTGTCTGTTTTTCCGACACTGACACTATCGCTGTCCATGTCATCCCCGTGCACCCGACCCTTGCTCTCTTGGACGTTCTTTTATTTTACTTTAGCGTGATTGACCACTTCGATCACATGCACTGCCTTGGCGAGTAGAGAGTAACGTCTTGTCATCCCGACGTGGAACAGGCAAATCAAGCTGTGTTGCAAATGAAGTAGTGGGAAGAGTCTAGGAAAAGTGTAGAAGAGCGCCATGAAGCGGGACATGTACACTGAGCAGCAAGTGGGTGTTCTAAAGGTCCACCAATTACGAAGCCCTCAGACATCCTTCATCATGATCACAGCAGCAGGAAAAGTATCAACCGTAAGGAAACAACTGCTAGGTTCGTGTGTTGCCCTACGGATGCGCAGTGGGAACTTGGCTGATTCACAGAAGGAGTAATAATGGCGTAGGGGGAACTTGTCACTTGTACTGGCAGTAGGCGTTTGAAACGGCAAATGATACACACACGAACGTTCGTTTCTTTGCGGCGTGGTTGGGGCATCCAGCGTGAACAGAATCTAGGCAGGAACTTCGCAGGGCGACGAGCACGGGTTCCGGTTATGCTATCGCGTTGAACTTCAAGGACTCTTGCAGGCGGAGATCAAAGATCCTCCAAGGTTTTTGTTGTTGCTTTTCTACTTTCACAATGCCTTACATGGTCTTTTCAAAACTTCTTTTGCTTTTTTTATTTCATGTCATTCTCTGGATCAACAATAAAGACCGCAAGGCTGGACTCGCAGGGCACATAGTTTTGAATGAAAAGACGCGCCGACAGCACGTCTGGCCCGCAATTTACGAGCTTGTCCCCAAAGCGCAAGTAATGTGAAGACGCGGTGAGGTATACGCTCCCCACGCATGCAACTGCACGAGTCGCCATTGCTGGTCGTCAGGGGCAGTGTATAGATACAGCGCTTTCGTGAGCGTGTCATCGTGCCAGTGGACGCGGATGTCAGAACTGCTCTGGCGATACTTGGTACCTGAAATTGGTTTTATGTGTGTGTAGAAAAAAACTACTGATTAATTGACGGACGTGCAAAGGGAATAAGGCCAAACTTGGAATTGTCCAGTAAGAGATCTTCAGAGTGATTTTTGGTGTGGCGTCTAGGCAACGGGGGCCGATAGGGCGATGTGAAGGGGTCATAGCTTTAGACAACAGGAACAGAAAAGACAAACGATACAAGTGTTATGTTAGTGTATTTAAACGTCAATACCCCTTCAATTGCATATTACCGATAAAAACGCATTTTATATTGATGCTTGTTGATTGCATTCGTCAGTCGATGACCTTGAGCGTGAAAGGTCTTGATACGCCCGTATGCATGGGCATCGCTGAGACGAGCAAAGCTCGAACAGCCGATACCAGAACTTCATTTCCCGTAATTAGGAAACACAAAATTAGACAAACCAGATATAGATTCTATTCATTTATACGACTAAAAGACAGTACTTACGTGGTGCATTTCATTAACACCATGAACGAGCGAGATGATTGAGCACACGTATAGCGTTATTGTTACGCTCAATGTTGATTAAAAAAAAACATCTGCGACTTTATCAAATGGGCAACCAACAGCTTATATTTAAGCAATTTCCTTCGTTTTAATAATAACAATAAATAGAGTTTAACGTCCTAAAACACAGTGTTACTAAGAGAGAATCCGTAGTGAAGGGCTCGAAAATTTCGACCTCCTGGTGTTCTTTAACGTTCACCTTTACTCAAGTACACAGGCCTCAAACATTTTGATCTCCATCAAAAATTCAGCCGCCGCAGGCGGGATTCGATCCCGCTACCTTCGGGTTAGCAGTTGAGTGCTATAACCGCGCGGGGGTGCAGTTTCCTTCATCACTACTGACCTGTAGGTCACGGGATCGAATACCGGCCGCAGCGGTCACATTTTGACGAAGGCGAAGTGATGGAGAATGCTGTACTTAGATTTAGGTGCACGGTGAAGAACGCCACACGATCAAAATTTTCGGAGCCCCGTCCGTCAAAATAATACCGTCATTTTGGAACTTTAAACCCCAGATATCATTCATAGAATTATCATAATGATATCGCTGTTTGGAACGTAGAATACCAACAATTATTATTAACATTTTTGGCATGCCATGTAGAACACTGCAGCTGACGTGTGCGGCGAAGATGATTGATATGTGGGCTTTAACGTCCCGAAACCACCATATGATTATGAGAGACGCCGTAGTGGGAGGCTCCGGAAATTTCGACCACCTGGGGTTCTTTAACGTGCGCCCAAATCTTAGCACACGGGCATGTGCGGCGAAGGTGTTTTCGCGTATTTTCCAATTTTCTCGAACTACGGTGCGCAGCCGTCAAAGGAATGCAGTTTGACCGGTGCGTGGGTGTTCGTGCGATACGAGCCGTTTTTCAACGCTGTTCCGACTCGTTGTCTTCTGAGGGCGATTCCAATCGGGTCCTCGAGCGGCAAGGCGCGTGGCCAGCCAGGCATGCGCGGACGGTGCCACTCGCGAAACACGCGTGCATAACCCACCTCCGTGCATCCTCCGCGTGAAAAGTGGTCCGAGCGAGATTTATGAATGCTCGGCGTCCTGGACGGGGCCACGCGGACTCCGAGAAGCCACGACATGGCCGTGCCATCTATTTCACTCTGGACCTGCGCGCTTCGTCTTGCCACAGCCCCATTAGGCAGAGTAGGTCTCTCCGCAGAAAACACGATGCTGTGAGAAAGCACTGCTCCTCTATCGTCCGTTTGCGGCCTCTTCATTGATTTTTTTTCCTCACGCCATCTGTCCTTTAGTTCCCTGTCGTCGACAGCGTAGTCAAACACGACCCCGCATGTTTGTGCCCTTTCCGCACGAGCAGGGTCGGGTCCCTTTCGAATGCGCCCAGAACCCCGGTGAGTAGTTGATAGCGCCGACGACATCAGTGCCGCCCTCTTGTGTGCCCGGTCGTGACTTGTTTGCACGGCGCGCTCCTTCGGGCAGGGCAGATACCCCTCGTCTAGCACGACACTTCTCTACTCTGTGGCACAAAGCATGCTGACGTCTCCATCTCTTCGCTGAGCAGGGATGCGTGCTGTTGCCTATGTGCGCAAAAGAATGGACACGCAGAGCCAAAAAAAAAAAAAAAGCTCGGCAAGACGGCGGGAAGTTGAAGTTCCGATGAATTTCGGGCATTTCTGCCTCGAATTTATGAGGGCTGTGATAAATTTGAGGCATTTGTGCTTCGAATAATTTTTTTTGCCTCGAATATTTATTTTCTGCCTCGAATATTTTTCGACGCATTTCTGCCTCGAAAAAAATGAGGGCTGTGATAAATTCAAGGTATTTCTGCCTCGAATTTATCACAGCCTTCCATTTTGAATGACTCGACTTTTTTTTTCATGTCAGTAGCGCCCAAACTAATTACAACCAGTTTGCCAGGTGTATACGTTTACATTTTCTATTAATACAGCACTCCCTCCTTTAATTTAGTTGGTGTAGGTTTTCAAAAAACTAATACAAGGTCGTACGTTCGGCTTTAAACAGTACACCAAATAGCAAAAGCCTTCAAACTAACTAGCGGACAGTAGAACTTCAGTAGAAACAAAAAAATGAATATACGGGCTTACTTCGATTACATAGAAGGAAACTGTAAAACCCTTGTTCCCCACTTGCTTTCTCTGAAAGTGTGCACAGGAGGTATGCCAATAGCTAAATGCGAACAGCGTGGCGAGCTGTTTTTATCACTCTATGTTCGAAAATAAAAAATGGTAGAGAGATTTTGGATTGTCTCATGGATGGCTCAAATGGCTTTTTGTAACCATCCAGGCTACAACTGCTTGAAAACATTGTGAAACAGCAGAAAATGTTAATGCCGCACTGTTTGCGTTTCTTTCCATCCCCACAGTACATATGCAGAGCATTTAAGATGACTTACTTTTCAAAGAAATTGAGTAATTTGCAGGGCGCGAAAACGAGTGACTTGGACCACTAGAGGCCCCGCCATGGTGGTCTATAGTGGCTAAAGTACTCGGCTGCTGACCCGCAGGTCGCGGGATTGAATCCTGGCTGCGGCGGCTGCATTTTCGATGGAGGCGAATATGCTGTAGGCTCGTGTCCTGATATTAGGGTGCATGCTAAAGAACCCCAGGTGGTCAAAATTTTCGGATCCCTCCCCTACGGCGTCTCTCATAATCATATGGTGGTTTTGGGACGTTAAACCCCACATATCATTGGACCACTTGAGCTCACTTTTCAAGAAACACGAGTTTGTATTACATGGCAATGACGCGAAATTTAGCGTCTTGTGATTAAAAAATATTTACGTCCAAAAGTAATCATGAAATTTAAGTATTACGAACAAAAGGTTATATATTTACGGCAGCGGAATAATCTTCACAACGAGTTTTATGCCAAACTTCTGTAAACAACATCAGGTTTTGTAAAATAAAGGATTCACTTTTTTAATTACTAAATGGATGTTCAAAATGAAATAAACTTAGCGGTGCAGTAGTGTGCTAAATTAACTTAAAAGTATGCTAAGCAGATAACGCGGAACAACTGGAGCAATTTAAAGAAAACTTTAGCAGCGCACTTTCTACTTTAAAGTGAGCACATGGATAGCATAATGGTACAGATTGTATCGATCTAGTCTTCAAGCTCTCGTAAGCTTAATCTCGCCAAAAGCTGGGACATTTTTTTTCGTTTTTGAGTGACACAACGTGGGGGCGGGATTGAGGTATAATCGCAAGGTAACTAATTCAAAGCGCCAATACTACGAACGAAATACAATATAGATGTAATAGCGCAGCACTCGGTTTTGATTTTGATGATGAGGCTCGTTAAAATTCGTTATTATATCTGTATTTTGTTTTTATTGCATTCTTCTCTAGCCAGAATGATATCATCATGGTCGGAAGCGAGACGAGCTCAACCCTGCAGCTACTGAGTAGTCGTAAGATAAAAATACACATGCTGGTCAATGCGCTCAAGGCCAGAATAGTATTTATTTTATCGAGGCAGAGATTATTGAACGTTTGTGCTTATGTTGGCTTTTTTTTTCACTTGCCTGTAACGCATGTGTGGCATGAAGCTGTGAAATTTATCGATTATCAAAAAGTTGGCATGGACGTGTTATTATTGAAGTTGATGAACTATTTTAGACAAACCACTGAGGATGATTTTTCGATATTCATCTTGACATAAAGTACAAACAGCCGCTTTATTATCCCAAGTCACCGCTTCTGATAAGCCCATTCTATAGATGGACACTCATCTTAAGAAAACCAGTGATCACGCCGACGGACTGCTGTTAGATTTATTACGCCTGTTGTCCAAGAAAGCTTTTTTTTCTAATTTGCATTTCTCCCGTGTTCTACAATGCCCGCCTATTCTATACCTGTTAAGCACTTGGCACTAAATATATAAGCAAGCTCTGAAGTTCTCGTTATACGTGCGCAAACCGTACAACTTAGGAATGGACGCCATGCAGGCAATACTTAGGCAGCTGTCACAATTACTGCTCCTGCCGACATACTAATAACCAGCGAAGTTTTTTTTTTCTCGTCCCGAAATGAGAGAAAGGCGACGGTCAGAGCTGCCTGTGAGCCCACTCGTCGTTCGAGTGCGCGGCAGGCCTGCCAAGTGGCTTTCTGCATCGAGGCAGCGACGAGTCGCCAAAGTGGCCGCTTGTCTCCCTCCCAACTGTCAACGTCCCAGCTCCGCGAACGAGCTGCAGAAAGGATTACGCGCGTCCATCGTCATGAACGGCCCTCAGACGGCGCTGACGCCGGCGTAGTCTCACATAAATGCTTATAAGGAGCCGCCCAAGGGCCAGGGAACACCGGAGACGTGAAAGACCGAGGAAAAGGAGCGAATCGTGGAGACGGGGATTACGATACCGGTCAGCCATACGTGCGGCCAGCCTGGAACAGCTCCCCACAAAGTCGTGGCTCAGTTAAAGACGCCGAGATTCGATTATTATTTGGCGTGTGAGGCTGCCGTTGTCCAGCCACGGAACTCTACAGCTGCCATCTGCGCAAACACAAGACTACGATATCACCCCCCAACATCCCAATTCGTATGAAGTACGGAATGCTGAAAGCCTTTGGCCTTGAGTGTTTCCGTTCGTTCCGAAAAAAAGTTCAGCAGCTGTACGTCGACTTTCCAGGTGATATCAAACGGAGCTTCACAAAGTATAAGAGCGAGGCACTTCGCCGACAGCGTAAGTAGTACCACTTGACAGCGCAGTTTTTTAGTGAATCTACGCTGAGAAATGAAAGTGAAATCTCAATACAGGCAGTCAGGGACTGAAAGAGACGACATTTTATGTTCTTACCCAACTGAAAATAGTTCGCCGTCGTCAGCAAGGAGTGACAGGAACTCCTCTGTTTATTCTTGTCTTCAAAATATTGCTGCAGCGTCAAAAAAGAAAATGCTGCGAAATCGGTTTTGAACTCTGTTTACAAGCTCTGACCAGCAACAGCCACTCAGAGCGTCCAGATGATGGCTGTTACGGTAAGTGGTGTTTACCAGGGTTTGTTACGCATTTCGGTGTATTTATGACGTTAGCAGCACTTCAAGCAGGAGTGTTTGCACACCTGCCGCGTGCGGCTTCATAGCTTTAATGGACGGTAGTTTTCTGCGAGACGTATCCGGCAGAGCTCACACTTTACAAGAAAGTACAATAGCCTTCCACAGGCTGCATCAAGTAACGTGAAGTTTTTGTGCGAGCCTTTCCGTACTCGTATATTTAGCAAAACTGTCTGAAGCTGGTCACGTCAGTACCGAATACCTCTCATGACAAGGACCGTAAAGGAAAAGAGATGGAGTTGCAGCTAATCCTTCTAGAACTCATTTTACTTGGTGCAACGCCACGAATACTTTGCGGAGCTATACCTATCTCATTCAAAACATGCTGCCTTTCATGGTTGTCGATATTCCATATTTAGTATGAACCAAGAAGTGTGGCCAACTCTACAGCATGTGCGACAATTTATCGTCACAATGACTGACACTTTCATGCCCCACATTGTAGCAAACGGGAATCGTGTCCATAGATAATATGTGACAATTATGTGTGCAGCCTTTGAATTATCCGGCTTATGTTCCTCTACATGCCTCTTTCATTACCTTTTGTTACATACAATTTTCTTTGTCTTTCTTGAGTAGCGCAGCAGACTATGCTCTGATTGAGCTAACCTATAGCTCCCAGCTTTCTTTCTTTCTTTCTTTCTTTCTTTCTTTTTTTGTAAGTGCTATACCTACCCATACATTGTACCATGCAGTTAAGGCGTGTACTCACTTGGTTTTGAAGAGAGAAATAGCGGCAAAACTCACTGGAAATTGACTTGTTTAGCCGCCTAAGCGACCGGTAAACCACGCCGCGAGACTGGAATAAAAAAATCTGTCCGGGTCCAATTTTGTCGCCACACGAAAAATGGATTGTCTTTCCGCTTCACGGCCTTGGGTGCACTAGCTCAAACCACGTGATCTAAACAGCTGGCCGCAAGGTTCAAAACGGCGGCAAAGGCGTCGGCGGTGGCTCGCATCGACTCAAATTGCAAACTACCCTTGCAGCACGAAGAGGCTTGACGGCCACAAAGAGGACGCGTTCATCGAGAGCCTGGTTTGGATTACGGTCGCCGAGAACACTGTAAGTGGACGGTGCAGCAGCAGCGAGTCGGCATGCACCAATGTGTCTTGCTTTCCTTTGTGCACAGCCGGCTGAATCCGCTGCCGGTGCGTTCGCTCGTGTCGTTTCTGGTGGTGCATCTCCCGAAACAACGTTTTGAAAGGTGTGAGCTGTTTCTTTTCACTACTTTGCGTGAGCAACTAGAACTCGGTCCGAAATTTATTTCTCAGAAAGCAGGCAAAATTGAATTAGTTCCGAAAGTAGCGACGGCAGCGGTGGTGGTAGCATCCCCCAAGGGCAGAACGAATATGAACATTTTCGACGCGCGCGGTCGTGGTTTCTCGGCCGCTCTGGCGTTTCCTTTTTGGCTTTTAAGTGCGAATGTGCCCTAACAGTTAATAGTCCCGCCGCGCTGGTCTAGTGGCTAAGGTACTCGGCTGCTGACCGGAAGGTTGCGGGGTCGAATCCCGGCTGCGGCGGCTGCATTCCCGATGGAGGCGGAAATGTTGTAAGCCCATGTACTCAGATATGGGTGCACGTTAAAGAACCCCAGGTGGTCGAAATTTCCGGAGCCCTCAACTACGACGTCTTTGATAATCATGTGGTGGTTTTGGGACGTTAAACCCCACATATCAATCAATCATTAACAGTTAATCAGCAGGATAGCTACTTGGGGTGGTTCGTACTGCATTCTTGAATCAAAACCTTTGTTTCTTTTAAAGAAAAATTGAGATAGGACAGAGCGCACAGCTACCTCAGACGCACGCAAAATGTCAGTATATATCCAATAAGTCAATTGGAAAAGATATTAGACAGAATCGTATTGCTAGCACTCGTAGAATAAGCCCGTATACCTAGTACCTCAAAGTGCACTCTGTGTATCTCAATTTTCTTTCTAGAACATTTTGCGCAGAAAATAAACAATCTTTTTCTTTTAAGAAAGCAGTTATTCGCCTATGTTCGTTAGAAATTTTTATGAGCTTTGTGCTGCACGAGTTTCTTGGATAATTCATGTGGCGCAGGACACATTCATAGATGCACGGACACATTCAGGCACAGGAAACATTCAGAAACAGAGTGGTAGAGGTTACTTCAATCCCAACGAGTCCTCTCCGACGTCACTTTCCCCTGAGCTTCATTCGGGTCACCACTTGGTTCCCCCGCCCGCTGTCATGGCTCAAGAACCGCTGCCCGGAACATCCAGCATCCCTGTCTAACAAACTATTCCAACGTCAACGGCCGGCAGCGTGACCCACCCATCTTGTCTGGTCTTCCATGCGACGACGTCGAGGTATGGCTGAAATAATACGACATGACCAGTGTTTATAACCAATGGGATGAGCCTCAAAAACATCGTCACGTCGCCTTCCATTTGTCCGATGTCGCGAAAACGTGGTTTTTTTTAACCCCGAGAGCAGCTTCCCGGATTGGCCTAATATTGCTCAACAAGTCCGTAGGATTTTTGGGAAACCGAACATCCATCCAGAAGTGTCGAAACGAAAGCTCGATGGGCGTGCCCAACATTCCAGGGAGACGTACACTTCGTACATTGAAAACGTCCTTGCCCTTTGCCACCGCGTGAACTCGGCGATGACAGAAGCTGATCGTGTTCACCACATCATCAAAGGGATAGGCCATGTCGCGTTCAACGCTCTGGTTGTTAAAAACTTCCCCATGAGCTACCAAACTTCTCTCGCACACTGTTTTTTTACTACACACTTTTTCCTAACGTGTACCACCGTCTTGCACGATGCTGTGCTCTGAAAGGCTCTTAACGTCAGCGTACTCGTATATAAGAGTCCCTCGACTGTCTTTGCTCGGCAGGGAGGTTGACCACACAAAAAGACAGGGAGGTTAACCAGACGCACGTCCGATTCACTACCCTGCACTGGGAGAAGACATGAAGGGGAGAAAAGAGATAGAAGAGAGGGAAGAAAGATACACACATTTACGAGCACACACTTGGTGGAGCACACTCAGTCTATAGGTGATCGCTCAGGTTTTTTGTGTTCAAGTATTGTAGCAGCGCTGTAGTCGCTTTCTGCGCTGTTGAGGCACATGCCCAAGGTGCCAGAATCTTCTGCACAGAAAATGGTATTGAGTCTAGTCGGTTCAAAACCATCCGGAGCTGCCATCGCTGGGTGTCGTAGCAAGCGCTGCTACACAGGACGTGTTCGAGGGTCTTTTCAGCAATATTGACAAAATATCCAGAAGTTCGGTCCCTGTATCCAAACCTGTTCTCTCACCAGATTCTTAAGTTGCACAACTGCTACAAAACAAAATAAGAAAAATCCTGAATACACAAGCTTGCTTGTCACTAGAAAAGTTTTCGACGTGATGAGCGACACACGACACCTTGACAAGATAACGCAGGCCTTCGTGGTGGTACGAATGAAAGCTGAACCAGTAAGGGGAAGTAATTGCCCGGGTCGCTCTCAACCTCATGCACTCTCATAGACACGAGCTCTCGCCTAATTGAAAGCGACGGCAGCCACTGGCGCTATCATCATCATTGCAGTAAAATCCAGGTACTTTGCGATGTTGTAGAAACCAACTCTCACCACTCGGCACCCGAGACACACCACCCGAGGTGGTATAGCAAAGTGGGAGACGAAACGTGCTGCCGCTATTCGAGTTGCGGTGATTGACTTGCTGGTCGCTTCAAGATGAATCAGAAACGCTGGAGAAGCTCTAGTAGGCTGAGAAAAACTTGGTCCCCGGCGCTGGTGAACTACGCGGGGTGTCATGCTGGTGCCGTACTGTCTGTGTTCACGGCAAATCCGGTCGGCCACGCTTCGACCCACTGCCACGAAAGCAATGCTGCCTGCCAAGGGCTGACATGCCTGCCTAGGCTTACGACACAAAGTAAAGAAAAGCAAACTAGAACTGCCCTGCAGCCTATATGCAGCCGTGCACCTTTAGCGCGTGGTTCCACAATTGCCATATGTTTGTTGGATAGCTGATCCTCGTGGTCTATTACAAAAATCAGTATGTTAGTTTGCTTCGTCTCCTCGGAACTCTTTATTATCTGCCGTTATCTTGCTGGTTATAGGCCATTGCGTGTGCCGTGTGGCCCACCAAATGCCGTTTCTTTCAACATCCGCTAACTCTCGAACACGCTTTTTTTTTGTTTAGACTTGTTTTAATTTGAGAAAATGTGTTCTTAGAACTGAGTAGTACAAACCACCTTGGTTACAAACCACCTTGGTCTCTGGTAACACAGCGTTGAAATGATCATCGTTACTGCTCTTTCATGTAGTTTCCAAAGAACCACAACATCCGCATTCCCACGGTTGCCAAACTCTACTTTCATTAGCTTTTATTTCCCCCTTTTCTATTATTTATGCGCTTCAAGTAAAGCTACGAATAACTGATCCAACACTTTTTGGGGTCTCAATATTTACTGGCTTCGTGAGGTTGCATCTCATAAATAAAATATATCAGTTCAAGATAACTAGAACCACATATTTCCTAATTCCCTCTTTACAACGGACTTCCATTTTCTTCATTACAATATACTCATGATATAATTCGTTGTATTTTGTCACTTTGCCTACCAAATACATGAACTCTTTTATGTATCTTCTTATAAGTCATAAATACTAATTTCTTGTAGGGATGCTCACACGTTCTGTAATGTTGCTTGTCTTGCGTGGCGCACATGTCTCGCGCAAAAGCCGTATTTCGGGGTCACAACTATTAAGTAACATTATGCTCGTGACCATTTGTCGCCACCATCACGATCATCGCGGTTAGAAAACGTTAGCGCTGGCGGTGACGTCTGGCGGGAAGTCTTGGTGGCCGCGCGCAAGAAATAAGCTCGTCTCTTGTGCGGGTGGTAGCGCGGGCGGTTGCCCCCAGCGGTGGGTCTGCCGTGGACGGCACCACGGGCCGTCTGCGGTAGGCCCACGTGGTGAGTCAGGCGTTAGTGCTACCTCCTTGTTTGTCATGTAAGGATGTCTTAGCGTGTTGATCACGGTTGACGTTATAGTTAATTCGGCTGACAGTATCGTCGTTCTCAAAGTAGTAAAATAAAAGTGTGTTGTCTTGGTTTGGTCCGACCGCGTCTACGGTGTTCGGTGACTCCAAGAGCATGCTGTCGCTTGCCAATTCGAGACACCACATTCTTCATGTTTGTTTGTCGCCTTCTTTAAACTCTGAATGGAATGAATAAACTTTATTTCAGTCCTGCAGAACGCGCTTAGCGCGTAGCGGGCGTCTCCCCCGTAGGGACCGACAGGGAGTACCTGGCGGCCACTTCGTGGGCCTGCTGGACGGCTGTGAAGAAGTAAATGATTTCAACACATAATTACTTTTTTTTCTTTCGTACCGAGTATATATGAAAAATAATAACTATACAGAGGGCAAGTAGACGTCTCATTGAAATTGCGTCTTCTCACGGGTGCCAAAGACGCTGTTAGGGCCAACTGGCCATTGCCTCCGCATTTCAGATCACATCGCCGACGGTGTCGGAGCTGTATACATTTGTAGTTCTTTACTACGTGACCTAGGCTCACGCAAAATTTCAGGATATATCCAATATTTGAATCAGTGGAGACGTTAGACGGAATCGTATCGCTAGTTATCGTCCAATCAGCCCTTATACCGAATACCTCAAACGCTCCGTAAATTTTACTTCTCTGCAATTAAACAGCGCATGTGGCGAAGGGTAAGCATGAAAAAGAAAAGAGAAGATGTTTGACAAGATCGTTATTATGACGATATTCTTATATGCTTCATCAAACGAGGAAAAAAAATGCCGTCAACGTTTTTTGTATTTGTGAGCACAGATAATGCTGAAAATCATTATAATCATCAACGTAGAACAACATGATGATAATCATAGAGATTGTGGTGGTGATTATGAGGGTGATAACCAGATTGTCACACCGAATCGCCCGAAGACTACAGAAAGGGGAACCTTTGTGTAGTCTTACGTGAGTCCATAAAGAACCCGGTAAGATTCCTCAGCAGTGAATCTATTTAAGCTCAGCGTAATTTACCTGCCAAACACTGAAGTAATATTCGTGATGATGAACCGGTCCGCACTCTCTAAATCCCAAAGACAATCAGCGTATTTTACGAGGGGTTGTCAATAAGCATTTTCCCTCGTTATGCCTGACGCCTAACCAGCCATGTGTGACACCAGGGCTATCAAGAGAAGAGGCATGCTGGCTTCATCGCATCTGAACGTGATCAGCGCGTACACCAGCATGGCTCCACAAGATCAGACTCTCCGCGAGGCCCTTGTGCTCGAAGTGCAAGGAAAATTGCGATATAGAACACTATTTGCTTAAATGTCGTAAGCTTAAGAAGGAACGGCAAGGTTTATTTGAGGAACTGCAATAGTTAGGCTCGCCATGTAGCAGCGTGACTGATATTGTGTTTCCGCGTGGTTCCTCGACCTTCAGGAAACAGGTGTCGCGACTTCTCTTGAAATTTTTTATTGTTACAGACCTCGCGTGTGACTGGTGATAAGTGACAATTATGTTTGGGGTATATTGCAGCGAGATAGAGCACCGGCACAATACTGCAAGTGGAATAGCACAAAGGCCGCCATCTTATGCAGGCTTACGTCGAACTATGCACGATTTTTATTTTAAAAGCCTGCTTGTGCTTAGTTAAAAAATAAAAAAAGACATGAGCTACAATTAGCAGAGAGAAAACCGAGCGGGGCAATTGCATGCAAATTATGCAAGGCTAGATCCGCCGGCTACCTACAACATCTTCAACCTCAACCTCAACCTCTCTACATCTCTTCTGTATATCTCCCAGTTGGTCTGGGTGAGAGGTGTTCCTCAGCTTCGCTTTCTCTTTAGCATCGCGCCTCAGTAGCAAGCTACGTTATTTTGTTTCTTTTGCTACTGAAAAGAACATGAGAGGAACATTTCAAAGATAAACTTGACGTATGATTAAGTACGGATGCATTACAACGTTGGAAGCGTTCACGAAAGCATATTCATTTTGCATAGAAACATCAAGCACTTCAATATGCGATTTTCGCAACACTTACGAGAGAATGAAACACATGCGTTTTCCTGATTGCTCTGTAACCGAGTGCAATGTTGTTTGTGCTGCGCTGAATCAACTTAAAAAACACTCAGAAGAAGCTGGGGGGAGGGGGGATGTATAATTAGCTGACTTTAACAATAAAGATACACGTGTTTTGTGAGAATGGATCCCTGTGTACTTAGGTATGCGCAACTGACACTAATGTACGCTACATAACCAACTAAAATGATCACACAAAGCTCATTATGACGCATTTTGTGGTCGTTTTTGGCGAGCATTTTCTTTAAGAGGCAATGCAAATGGGTTCGGCAGAAACCCGCAAGGTGGCGGAATAGGTAAAAAAGGAAATGAAGACAATCACCCGTTTTTAGCACGAAGCCACAAGAGAATCCGCATGAATTTCTCAGAAAGAAAATCCTCTTAGTTGCCGAAACATTCGTACTGGTCCGCGATTTCCTTGTGGCTTCGTGCTACAGACGGGTGGTTGTTTTCTTTACTTTTTTCTTTAAGAGCATTTGGTCGTTGAGGCATGATTATAGCGTTAAGGACTGAGATAGCGGAAGGCGAACATGAGATAACGTTCTTTTGGTTGGAAATCAAATCTCTTCAGCATTATGCCAGATGTTATTTTAATACTCTGCTCATTTACCAAAGAGTGAAACATTTGTTTTATCGTATGCGCTCGATAGTTGATCATGTTGACCGCACAACGTTCAAACCAACGAAACGTCGGAACACAATGCTATTTCAAATTCGCTAACATGACCCGCTCTTTGTAAGGAAAGTTCAATATTTGAAGCGGTCATACAGGGTCACAAAAATATCTTGTATTTCTGTTGTCCCATTCTCCTCCGTGTTTGAACGTTTTACCTTCTTTTACGGAGCCCCCATTCGTTCTCGACGCCGAGTTTCCAAGCTGTCATTAGTGATAAGTACCATCTCAGAGAGGTGTAGGTTGAGGAAAGGGCTCCTAGTATAGTAACCCGAAAAGACAAGAATACTGTTCCTCGCCGTGTAGTCGCCACTGGGCTCACCATTTATCTGACCGAGGCGCATCGAGTTGAGGGAATGCGGCGTGTATGAGAAGTGTCGTTCACCGCCAAATACTGCGTCTACCACCAGAGCTAATCAATGTCGATGAGGTGGGTTATACTAGCCGCTTCCCTCTTGTGTGGCTGTTTTTTTTTTTTCGGGTGTCCAATGCGGCGCCCACCGCGCGTCGTCTCCCGTGACAGACGACGAGCAGCTGCTGCGCTCTGGCTGCCTCTCTTCTCGGCGGCAGCGTGCTTGTAAGAGGGTCCCGCGCGAGAATTCTCCTCGGTCTGCCAGCTGTAGGGGTTTGAATTGCGAGACGCGAAGCATAATCGCGCGCCACATCGGAACACGGCGGGTCGATGGGACACCCGCTCGCGCGCCTTTGCACGATAGCGCGCATTTCGAACGGTGGCGTAGTGCTTGATAAAAAATATTAACGCCTTGTTTTTCTTTAAACATTTCTTTTTCCTTCAAGAAGAGGACACGAAAACTGGCGAAACGGCACATATCGGAAGTGCGTACCAGATACGCGCTTCGATTTGCGCGCAGTCGCAAAGAAACACCACAAGCACCACGCATATAGCGTGCGGCAGCGATGTATGCGAGGAGACACGGGGCGTCGCCGAGTTCCGACCCACTTGGCCGTTGTGACGTGCGCGTTTCCTTGATTTTGCACCACTGATTTATGCTGCACTCCCAACACACAACGCGAGCTTATATAGGCAAACCTCTCGAGATTTTGTTTCCCTTTCACTTTTCCGTGTCTTTTTTTTTTTTTGAGCTGCTAAGCTCGAATCCGTCACGTTTTGAAATTTAAACTTCAGCGTTACAGCGGCCGCCTGTCGAAGACATACTTATTCCAGGAAATCCGCTTTTGACAGTCTACGTTTTCCGATATGACGAATTTCTAAACGTTCCTGAATATTGTGATATCATGATGTATTGAGACCAAGTAAGCAATATTCGACAGCAACAGTTTACTGCTTTCCGACTCGAGTAGCGCTACTACATGTGCCTGTAAATTTTATATACTTATGGTTGCGACTGATCATCTCGAAGCGCATCGCCTATTGTGTGTGAGGTTTTTAAGGCTGCGTACGGATTTTGCTTCAAATCGGAGTGGTTTCTACAACAACCTCGTCAGGCGCGAAATATGGTGCACAGTGTTCGAATGTGTGAAACTTACATAGAATAACTTGAAGCCACTCAGTATTCCATCCCAAGAAAGAAAATGATGCAATGTGTGGTTTTCTGCGAGTTTGCCAAAATCAATATTACTAAGCACGTAATGAAATATTTAATTAAACTGCAGTCAATCATGTTCCAGTCTGACATAAAAAAATTAAATCATTGACTCCAAACATATGTGCATTTTTTTGTACTCGTTTCGAGGAAAGGAATGCTTCTCTCATTGGTTCTAGAACGCGGAACGTCGAACACCTTTACAAAAGTGATCGGTTCCAGTCAAAGGCAGCACACTGAGCTCAAGTCAAGACAGTTGACTATGGATCATCATCATAATCATCATCATCATCATAACCATGATCATTAGCTTGAATATGACCCCTGCAGGGCAAAGGCCTCTGCCATGTTCCGCCAGTCAAGTCGGTCATGTACTTGCTGGTGCCATTTTATACCCGCAAACTAATCTCATCTACCCACTTAATTCCTGCCTCGCTCCCACCCGCTTGCCTTCTCCGGAAATCCAGTTTATTATATCCTTTTTTACCAGTAGTTATCTTGCCTACGACTCTGAATAGGGTTCAGTTAATCTACCAAGCAATGTACCTTGCTGTGTTGTGGCCACAAGTTGACACAACTACCATAAACAAGTTGGGTACATAAACATGGTCGCTGCTGAAGAGGATAATAATTGTTAATTACTACTTCTTGAAGCCACAGAAGTGTCTAAATACGCTACGTTGCTTCGCTATAAGATTTTGCACTTTTCCTGAAGGGCTCGAAGCTATTATTTAAATATATTTTTCATTGTAGGCTAGCGAGTGCCATGGAATGTTTGAGACTCTACCCAGAGCCTTGTTATTAAGTCTGCAAGGTATGTAAAAAAAAAACAACTTCGTTTCAGTTGGCCCATTTGAAAGTTATTTTGTCGGGAGCTGTAGACAAACTAAATAACCAAGAATTAACACAAAAACGCTGACAGAGGAAAATTTCAATGGGAAAATTCACTCGCGCCAAAAAAAAAAAAGCTGCACTTGTGTAATTGCGCGAGACGTATGCAACGTTTCGCTACGTAATTCATAGTTACGCTACAATGCCATAGAAAAAGTCGGCCTGTACTCTTTGAAAATGGGTGTTTTACGAGGTATCTTGGTAAAACACTGTGTATGCACGTAGGAGAAACGCGTAACTTTAAGGCTTGGTTTTTTTTTGTTAGACGCAATATCAATAAGAGCTAAGAGACGATAATACCAAAGGAAGTATAGGGCATGTCATAAGAACTAATTTTAATGCAAATGCAATGAAAGAAAATTGGGCGAAATGATAACTTGCTGCCGGCCGAATCCGAACCTGCGACCTTCGAATAACGCGTCCGGTGCTCCGCCAACAAAGCTACGACAGTGGTCATTCCTCCGTCCTCTATATAGAGTGCATATGCGCATATTGTACGTACGTGTGTTTTACTCAGAAATTATTTTTTTCGGATATCTACTCCGGTTGCATTAATGTCAATTAACGACCTCACCAGGCATTATGGGACTCAGCTGCTGACCCGAAGATGACGGGTTTGATTACGATCACTGCGTTCGCATTTCGACGGAGGAGAAATACTAAAGGCCCATGTGTCATGCGATATCAATATTTCCGGAGCCCTCCAGTACTCATAATCATATCGTGGTTTTGGGACGTACAACCCCAGATAATATCATACGATAACTTAAGAAATTATGCCCCCCAAAAATGTTCATATTGACGGAAAGCCTCACGCCGCATGGCTTTATGCAATTATTTAGGCGAATCGCAACAAATATCTCTTTCCGCATTTATTTGTTTCAAGCTAGCCTTATATACTATTTTACGAATGGGTTTCGGTACCACAATATTAACTTTCTCACTTTATGTCTTTAACAACTAAAACAACAGTGCCACGGAAAACGAATACCATGGAGACCTGTTGTGCTTGTGCAGTCGGCGGTTCAAGATGGTTCAAGTATGCGAGGTAATATTGGTCACCTTCCAGCTCATAAAAAGACCCCGAGCTATATGACGACAGCTGGCAGACAAGCGGTGTTCCACACTCTTCGTCAAAGCTTGGATGAGCGCTGACTAGTGCTCCTAGGTGTTTAGGTGCACTGTTATACCCATGATTGATTGATATGTGGGGTTTAACGTCCCAAAACTACCACATGATTATGAGAGACGCGTTAGTGGAGGGCTGCGGAAATTTCGACCACCTGGGGTTCCATAACGTGCACCCAAATCTGAGCACACGGGCTTACAACATTTCCGCCTCTGTCGGAAATGCAGCTGCCGCAGCCGGCATTCGATCCCGTGACCTGCGGGACAGCAGTTGAGTACCTTAGCCACTAGACCACCATGGCGGGGCGCACGGTTATACCCAATAAGGTCGATGGGCAAACGGGGGCGACAACACCCCAACCCCCCTGTAGCTCAGTTGGTAGAGCATCCGACGCATAATTCATAGGTCGTAGGTTCGATCTCTGCCGATGGCAAGTTACTTTTTCTTTCTTTCATTTCTTCACATTTACATTACAATGATATCCCGTATACTTTTCTTGGCCTTTTTGTTCGTAAGCTCAAATTATTACTGCATCTAAACAAGGCAAGAAGCCCTTACATTTACATTTGTTTCCGTCATTCATAGCGAGGGTCTCATTCTGGCAGACTTGATGGCTTCATGTACTATTCGAAAAATTATTTGTTAGCTGCCAGCTGATAAAAAGATCACGTGGTACGTGACGCCGATAGGCAGACAAAGACTAACCCACATTTACACCATTACTACAACAAATAACGTCCCGTATACTTTCCTTGACTAGTGTCTGTTAGCTGCTATTAATATCGTGTCTAATGAAGAAAAACGAGCTCTTCAAAATTCACGTTCATTTCTACACGAAGACGCTCAATATGACAACACTATGACAACGTTTGACAACCCTCCACTAAGTGACGTTTCGCTGCTGATCAGTTCTTGGATTCTACCACGGCTTTCCCATTCTGTTGAGAGTAGAGCGCATAATCGCGTTAGATGCGTGACCCAATATGGCCAAAGTTAATGTCAAGCCTGACACTACAGTGTGTGTCTCACTATCATATGATGATTTATAGATATGAAACCTGAGAATAAAATTTCAACATAGAATGACAGTCATCTCGTCAGTGCTCAGGCAGGTCTTCGAGCAAGTGGCCATAGCCCAGGCACTGGCGAGGTGTGCATTGTGTGCGTTTATGTGTATTCACGCAAGGAGCGCCACAGAATCAATGAAAGTAGTCCCATATTTCTTGTGTAACCAAACAGGATGCGTACAGTTCATTCGTTTGTAGCGTCAAGGCGAAGATGCGGCTTCTGCCCATATTCAACGCGAATCGGGAGAGTGGCCGCCTTGAACTTTGCTGGAAACGAGCTCATGTCATTCATATTCTAAAGCCTGGCAAGTATCCAATGAACCTTAAAGGGGCACTGCAACACTTTTTGAGCATGGTCAGAAAACGCTGCCGATCGGTGGTAGAGGCCCCCGACAACACGCGAGCCAATTATTACAGTGCAGCACGCAGCCTGGACTTCACAATAAATCGATTGATTGATTGATTGATTTGATTGATGATTGATGTGTGGGGTTTAACGTCCCAAAACCACTATATGATTATGAGAGACGCCGTAGTGGAGGGCTCCGGAAATTTAGACCACCCGGGGTTCTTTAACGTGCACCCAAATCTGAGCACACGGGCCTACAACATTTCCGCCTCCATCGGAAATGCAGCCGCCGAAGCCGGGATTCGAACCCGCGCCCTGCGAGTCAGCAGCCGAGTGCCTTAGCCACTAGACCACCGCGGCGGGGCTTTCACAATAAATCATCAAAGTCAGCTAAAACTAGCTTTCTCTTCCCTCGACCAATAAAGGAAGACGCTCCAAAATCACTCGTAGCAAGCCCATCTATCAGCCATTGGCTGATTCGAACATGGCGCGCTCGGTCGTTACAGAGATCATCGCGGGAGACATTCACCTGTCCACGCGGGCGCTTGCGACCACACTGAAAAAGCCGCGTATTCGAATAAAAAAATGCTCAAGGTCACGTGGCGCGCGTGACGTATTTTGTTTGCCCCTCCCATTCCTTTCTGCTTAGCTTCTACCGTTTTTGTCGGGACGAGAGAAAAGAGAATGCAATGGCGGCGTGTGACAAATTTCTGCAACTCCGCTTGTACTGGACGGATTCTTAAAACTTTTACGGCATTGAATGTGTGAGAAAATAATCTGTTCCAGTGAATTAATTTCATGTTTACTCAAAAAAGTGTTTCAGAGCCCCTTTAACTGACATCGCCCCATTGCTCTTCGCAGCTGCGTAGGAATACTTATGGAGAATGTTGTATTGATATGCCTGGGCTGGTTTCTCGTGAACAAGAATTCATACCCTCCCCAAATGTAAGAGTTTAGAAAGGACCGCAGCCGCATCGACAATGTGATTAGTCTAATTAACGGCGTAAAACTCCACAAAGCTTCCGGCAACATTACTATCAGCGTAACCCTCTACATCAAGAAGGTGTTCGATAACATGGCTCACGAATTCATTATATATGCCCTGTAGTCTTTTAGAGTATGACGTTGTATGTGCCACTGGATCTCAGGCTACCTAACAGGTCTATCAGTCTACATAACCTGAAAAAAGGCGACAAAGCACCACACACACCGAGGAGTTTCTGAGGGTATAAGTTCAACCTAATTAAACATGTCTCTCAATGGATTAGAGGAGTGCATCCCTGCATCAGTTAGAGTCTATTTATATGCAGTCGACATTTTTATATGAAGCAGTGGTCGCAACAGACGTATCTTACGAGCAAGATTACAAAAAAGCTCTCAATTCAATAGAAAAATTTTGACTCGCGCGAGGTCTAATGATGTCACCAGAAAAATATACCTATGCGTTAAAGATTTAACTTACAGCTCGAGACATCACGCCTCCTATAAAAACAACGGTAGAGAAAGTTGCATCGTACTCCCGTACGACGCATCTTTCGCGTGTTATCAAGCAATGTCGGTGGCTGCTCCGTTAATGCCCTGCTGCGAATGTACACGACTCTCTGTGAAGGTCTTATACACTATAGCCTTCCTGCGTTACATAGCATTTCCCGAACCGATATAGAAGCCCTGACTGGAGCTCAAGCAAAGCCCTGAGGGCGTGCCTAAGCCTACCAAATATTCTTTGTTGAAATCGGAATCCTTGCAGAAAGCAGAAGCCTACAACAGCTCCTCTACTTCTACAGCAAGAAGTTTCTTTGAGTCTGCATGCGTTATGCCACCAGATGGCCGGGTCAAGCGCTTGCTTCAGACAGCGGTTCTGTGGTGCGGAGCTTGCTTCCGCAACATTATCAAAACGCACCAATGCCTATGGAGCCATTGCGGAAACTTTCTTCGGGGTCAATAGTCAATTTCGTGTTTGGGTTCAAGAATGAATTACGTACACCCGAACCAGCATTGACGTATTCCCTTCTACAGTACGTAGAAAAATTCTGCACAGCACACCTTAATATTGCCACCAGCACGTAGTGGGTTGACAGCAAGAGCGGCTCTAAATCTAGAGAAAAAAAAGAAGATCGCGTTCTTTTTTGCTCGAGAGCCAGCCACGACTGACGCATCGTCCTAGTGCTAGCTACCTGGTGGTTTAATAAATCCCCCAGTACTTCTGACTCATCGTGACAAACTGGTGGAGGTGCTGGGTAGTCTCACGGATGCTGCAGACCCCCCCCCAGGAAGCCGCGATACGAGTCCAGTGCCAGTCAATACTCCCGTGCATCGGACCAGCCGCCGAATCAGGGGATTGCCTCCGGAAGCCGACGATACTGCTCCCACCACGTCGACAAACATGACCAGCGCTTCGGTGCAAACCTCGGCAACCGGCACGGGAAGCACGACGTCGAACCGCTACACGTTGGAAAGCCCAAAAGCTCGATCTCAAAAGCGGGTACTGGCAAATCGAGGTAGATCAGCGAGACCGCGAAAAGACAGCCTTCGTGACTCCAGATGGCCTATACCAATTTCGAGTACTCCCTTTCGGCTTGTGTTCAGCGCCGGCAACTTTCCAGCGAATGATGGACACTGTCCTCACAGGGCTCAAGTGGCAGACTTGTCTTGTCTACCTTGATGATGTGGTGGTCTTCTCTGCCACGTTCGAGCAGCACCTACAGCGCCTGCGCAGCGTGCTGGAGGCTATCCGATCGGCGGACCTCACTCTAAAGCCACAGAAGTGCCACTTCGGCTATGAAGAACTGAAATTTCTTGGACATGTAGTTAGCGCTGAAGGAGTCCGGCCCGATCCAGACAAGCTTGCCGCTGTTGCCGAATTACCAGCTCCTGTCGATAAGACAGCCGTCCGGCGCTTCCTTGGTTTGTGCGCCTACTATCGCCGGTTCATTCATGGCTTTGCACAGATAGCAGAACCCCTGACTCGTCTCACAAGGGACGACACGCCGTTTGTCTGGGAAAATGAGCAACAAGCAGCTTTTGATGAACTGCGACTGCGCATGCAATCAGCACCCGTTCTCGCTCAATTCGACGATGATGCTGACACGGAGGTTCATACTGACGCTAGTAACGTTGGGCTTGGTGCAGTGCTCGTTCAGCGTCAAGACGACATCGAAAGGGTGATAGCCTACGCCAGCCGCTCTCTATCCCGTGCCGAGGCGAATTATTCCACTACGAAGAAAGAGTGCCTCGCAGTCGTGTGGGCAATCACCAAGTTTCGCCCGTACCTTTATGGTCGTCCCTTCAAGGTAGTGACGGACCATCACGCGCTCTGTTGGTTGGCAAGCCTGCGTTACCCTTCAGGTCGGCTAGCACGGTGGAGTTTGCGGCTGCAGGAATTTGATGTCACCATCGTCCATAAGTCCGGCCGTAAGCATGAAGACGCTGACACACTGTCACGAGCACCCCTTCATGTCGTCAGTCAGGAAGCAGAGGAAGACGAAGGCTTCCTGGGCGCCGTTAGTGCATCAGACTTGAGCAAACGACAGCGGGATGATGCAGAGATTCGTCCGATCATTGATCGTTTAGAGGGCCAGGGCGCAATCATACCACGTCATTTATCCCGCTCGTTGACGTCGTTCTGCCTACGAGACGGTGTGCTGTACAAGAAGAACGCTCGTTCGAACAATCGTGCTTACCTCCTGGTATGACGATAGTTATTGCGCGAGAACGAAACGACGACACAGAGACAAGAAGGACACGAAGTCGTTTCGTTCTCGCGCAATAACTATCGTCATGCCATACCAACTAGCCCAAGCTGCCACACTTCTAAGTTACCTCCTGGTGGTTCCTCGAGACATGCGAGACTACGTCCTCTTCGCTTGCCACGACGAACCCACATCCGGTCATCTGGGCTACTCAAGGACACTTGCCAGAGTGAGCGAGAGGTACTATTGGCCGGGACTTTTGGCAAGCGTAAAGAAGTAAGTAAAGAGCTGTCGGGAATGTCAGCGCCGAAAGCAACCATCTGTTAAGCCAGCTGGTTTGCTTCAGCCCATTGAAGCACCCTGCACGCCGTTCGACCAAGTCGGCATGGACATTCTCGGGCCATTTCCTATGTCTGCGGACAGCAACAAATGGGTGATCGTCGCGACCGACTATTTGACACGCTACGCTGAAACCCAGGCGATCCCACGAGCCACGGCTTCTGAGGTAGCACAATTTTTTATGCGCCACATCGTGTTACGACACGGTGCTCCTTCCAGTGTAATAACGGACAGAGGGACGGCATTCACGGCACAGCTTACGGACGAGGTTTTCAAACTGAGCAACACCAGACACCGAAGGACAACTGCGTACCACCCGCAAACCAACGGACTTACTGAACGACTGAATAAGACCCTCGCAGACATGATCTCAATGTACATCGACGTACAGCACAAAACATGGGACCGGATCTTGCCTTACGTGACCTTCGCGTATAATACCGCCGTGCAAGAGACCACGCGATTCACGCCATTTCGGCTTCTCTACGGCCGCGAAGTGCAGACCATGCTGGACTCAATGCTACCGTGTCAGGACGAAGACGAGTTGGCAACAGACGCCGAAGAATTCGCAGAGCGTGCCGAGGAAGCCCGGCAGCTCGCGCGACTGCACATCGGCCAGCAACAGCAGGTAGACGCACGACGCTATAATACCCGCCACAGAGAAGTGTTTTACAGCCCCAGAGATCAAGTTTGGGTGTGGACGCCCGTCCGCCGCCGTGGCCTTAGTGAAAAGTTGCTGAGCCGGTACTTTGGCCCTTATAAAGTGTTACGTCGCGTCAGTGACGTGAACTACGAAGTGGTTCCGGACTCAACACCCCATGCACGGAGCAGGACACGGCTGAGACCGGACGTCGTTCATGTGTTGCGCATGAAGCCATTTATTGCGCGTTGTTCGTAACTTTTCCTTTACCGTACAGCGTTCTTTGTGTTTTTTGTTTATTTTGTGAACTTACTTTTTCGTTCATTGACGTTTCCTATGTTGGCACGCTCTTCCATTTTTACTTTCACTTCATCCGAATTTTCATTTTTTTTTCACGTGCCTATGTAGTAGCATCGCGGTGCTGCTATGTACTTTCTTCTTTTTGGTACTTGTTTTTTTTTTCTTTTCGGAAGGGGGGATAATGCCACCAGCACGTAGTGGGTTGACAGCAAGAGCGGCTCTAAATCTAGAGAAAAAAAAGAAGATCGCGTTCTTCTTTGCTCGAGAGCCAGCCACGACTGACGCATCGTCCTAGTGCTAGCTACCTGGTGGTTTAATAAATCCCCCAGTACTTCTGACTCATCGTGACAATATTTACACTGATGGCTCTGTTAGGCCTACACCATCCACCATTGGTGTCTAGATTCCATCTGCCAATGTCAACATATCTGCTACTCCCAGTCATTGCACCTCATCTACGGGCCACTGAACTGGCTGCACCACGGGCTGCTTTCAACTACATTGTTGACCAGACAGCTGATTCTCGAGTCATCTTCATTAACTCAAGAGCGGCGCTGCAGTCTCTGAAGTCTCTATGCACGCAGGACCAACTCCATCTGGACATTAAACGCTTATGGAACAGAGCCTGCGACCTTCATCGCCGCAATATGATTCAGTGGATACCTGTCTACTGCGGAATACAACGTTACGTTCGGGCAAATAAGGCTGTCATAGCTGGACATGACACCTCAAGAGAAATCGTCGAGATACTCTTCTCGCGAAAAAGACGTTGCGATACGTTCATCGGTACAAGCTTGACGCCTCCAGCGATCCCTCTGGACTGACGCTAGTCACCCTTATGGGCTTCTTTACAAGATAGATCCATCGTGTCACTTCGGTATGCCGTGACACCACAGCAAGCAAGTGAAAACATGCTTGTTTTCAGACCACATCAGATTAAACAGCGCATGTGCCAACTACTTCAGGAACAAAACTGAACAGTCAGACTCACAAATGTGTATCCGATGCAACGTAGTTGAAAATCTCATAACACTATATTGTACTACCTGGTTACGTGTGTTTGGTGACGTAGCACAAGACTTTTAATCAGCCTTACTTATGAAAAATTATATCTCATATTTATTTTTTATAAAATGGACACAAAAAGGCATTATGTACAGTGGCCGGAACAATGTACCGAACTCATTCTCAGTGCATTTAAATGGTTCACACAACTAATATATCAGCATTTAAAAGGTAATAATCGTTTTGGTGGTTTGACGCGCCAAAACAATGATAATATTTGGAGACACGCCGCAGTAGATTAACTATGAATATCCTCGAGGCTAATTGTGACCGTCTGGTTCTTTTTATCGGCTGGTCTTGTTAATATGTGCTGTAATTTACTAAGTTTGTTGTGATTGTCTATTACGAGGTGTGTATCACTTGCTTATGGTTCGTAAACTTGTACTTCTTCATTTCGACATTATCAGAATGACGTCTACATATCCAGGTTGAGTAATTTAAAACAAAATGTATTTTCTTATTTTCTTGATCTATGGATACCTTCTGCGTCACTTTTCCGTGTAATGAATATACGTCGAGACGATTCCTTTCATAAACTATAAGAATCGCTTTCACACACTATTTTGGAATGGATAGTCAAAGGCCGGGTAGCAAAGAGGTAGTAACGGGGCAAGAAAGGTAGTAACGGCTGCAGTTACTACCTCTTTCATTTCAATTACTAACTGTTTACTAACGTAGGTAGTAAAGCGGTCGCAAAAAGTTAGTAACGGTTGCAGCTAGTAACTGTTTACTAACGCAGGTAGTAAACAGGTAGCAAAAGGTAGTAACGGTCGAAGAAAGGTAGTAACCGCTGCAGTTACTACCTATTTGCTTGCAGTTGCTACCTTTTTACAAACTTTTTTAAGAGTGTATGTCTATTGGTGTTTGGTAGTTATAACACCGTTTAACGTAATTGAGATACTACAACTATGCGTACCAACTGTAACCCCTTCACAAATGTGAAACATTTGACCACTTACTTCAACCAGAGTTGCTGACTGCATCTTGTTTTGGGTAAAAGAGCAAGTTAGGCATTGTAAATAATGAATGGGAAAGTCAATGCAACATGAGCAGTCCCAAGCGGCCGTTTAACGTGAGAATAGTGCCAATAAAGCTTTCATCTCATCATGAACTTAAACAAAAATGCCCAAATGGTAGTTATTCGAAAGAATTTGTATTCGTCCAAAACTTGGAACTAAACTGTATAAGCGCGGCGGCTTAAGTTTAGCTTAAGATTTGTTCGGTTTTTATTTAAAAAAAAAACATGATTTAAAGCCCAGTGCAACCAAAAAGAAAGTTCTCCCGCTTATTTATTTCTCTCCTACAAGAACCTTAAACAATCGTCTTACATTTTACGAGCGCAAATCGGCTCCTGACTCACGGAGACATCAGAGTGTGGAATACAGTTCAAATGAGCGTCCTTCACAAGCATCACGGAGTATATGTTACTCGACACTTTTGCAAAATCTTCGCGTCTCGCGTACATAAGCGCCGAGGAAACACCGAGTATTGTCTATCTGCTGAACAAGCCACTGCTTATTCCCCGATTCAAAGCTTCGGCATTCCTAATGCCCCCTCAATTGGATTCAGAGCACAGACGAAAAGTTCATCTCTCACCAGTGCAGTTGGACGGTGGGGAAGATGCCTTCCTGGGTGCTTGCCACTTCGCGGGACGAACTTGTGGAGGCTGTTTTTTTTATACCGGCCGCCGGCTTCCCTTGCCGGGACTCTTTCCCTCTCCCCAACCCGGAGGCACTTCGGCTGCTATCACGTGACTAGCCACGTCCGCGTGGGCGTGCATCGAGTGGGCAGCGTGCGCGCCACTTTGCCGCCCGGCACCCAATTGATGCGGCGTGACGTCACCCTGCGCGGTCCAATCGTGAACTCCGCAATTTGCGTGCGCGCTTTGGGCGCCTTTTTCTGCGAGAAAAAAAAAGAAGCGCAGCCGTATGCTGCCGTCTTTTCTTTTCTGCTACTTGCCGTGATTTGAACTCAGGGACAGACTGATGGGGTGTAATTGTTCTCACCTCTGACTGATTAGGTGGGTCGACTTTGAGGGAAGTAAATTGGTGGCACCTGAAGGTTCTCAGACAACGTCCCCCCTTTCTCCTAAAAAGGGGGGAGGGAGAAAGGATGCGTCCATGGGCTTTTCTTGCATCTGCAAGGAGAACAGAATATTCGTCGTGTAACTGACTGACAGGAATAGCGGGAAAAAAAGAGAATTTCTGACTACACTTGCATTTTTTATATATCTTGCTTCCTCGCCTCTTTCACCTCTGATATAGCCAAAAAAGAAAGCTTCTCAGTTTTAGGTTCAAGACCTCATCTCACAGGAAGAGATTTAATGCACTATACCTAAACCTCTCTGTAAACGTTTGTTGCCTACTTCTTATATTTGACCAACTCAGGTTTAGTGTAGAAAAAAAAGAAGATTGAGTTGACTCGAGGGGGCTCTGTGAAATAAAGATTTGTTGATGCTTAAAGGGCCACTCACCACCACACGACCCCGCCGAGGTGGTCTAGTGGCTATAAGGTACTCGGCTGCTGACCCACAGGTCGCGGGATCGAATCCCGGCTGCGGCGGCTGCATTTCAGATGGAGGCGGAAATGTTGTAGGCCCGAGTGCTCAGATTTGGGTGCACGTTAAAGAAACCCAGGTGGTCGAAATTTCCGGAGCGCTCCACTACGGCGTCTCTCATAATCATATGGTGGTTTTGGGATGTTAAACCCAACATATCAATCATCTTGCACGAAAATGTTCAACTCCAAATACGGTGCATGCTCTCGTTGATGAGGATGAACAGACCATAATTTAACTCTTATTAGTACCTTATTTCCATCATATAGATGTTGTGCCCATTGTTTGCATGTTAAAGGGCGAAGTATATTACGAGTGCTTGTCGAAGATGAAGACTTGGTGCTATCAGGGGTACGGGGTCACGTGTTCGCATCGATGCCTCGGAGGCTGCATTGCGTTCTTTGCAGCACAGAAGAACGTGTCTGTATAACACATTTGGTGTACGTTGATTCATTCTAAAAGAGAAAAAAACTATTAACATGGTGTCATCAACAACGACTTATTTTTCTCCAGCCATCAATGATTATCGGAAGCTCTGTGGCTTCCAAACGATCAATCGTAGTTTTTAGCAATTATTCAAACAGTGGAGGCGGAGACAACAGTCATAATTGTTGCCAGTGACGTATAAGCATGCGCCGTATTAAAAATGTTTTTTTATTATTACAGGGGTGTGTGAATGGTCTAAATCAATACTATAATTCCGATCGTGTGGATGGCTAAATTTGTATTTGACTCGGTCGTTGGAAATTATAAATCGGGAGATATTTGTTCTTTTAGAACACAATAAATAGTAAGAACACCCAATGCTGTTTCAAAGAAGACGTGGGTGCCTGTTAAGAATGGTTAGTCATGCTTCTTCAGCAGGAGCACTGGCTTCTGAGGCAACATGTATGGCAGATAACTTCAATTCTCCTAGCCATCTTATTCTAAGGCAAATAATCAGTACCCTGGAAGCCTTTAAGACTGATAATAATCCCACACAAGTTGCAGTGCACGAGAAACTATAGATGTCACGTGCCCAGAGACAAGCACAACTACAAAGTAAGGAACTAATAAAGTAAATCATTTTAAATTAATCATTAAAGTACTTTACTGTGAAAATAAAAATGAAGTTCGCAGACGGGCTGGCCTTGCAGGCTTTTTTATTCTCTGCATGATGAAACTCTGAGCAACACGTCATTACAATGAAACAAGATTAACAGTGGATGCCTGGCGATGCCAGGATAAATGTAGCGTGAGCTACGGCATAGAGTTTCCCAAAATTAACTAGAGGGCACTCTGGCGTTGCGATCGTTCAGCGACCATGCGAATGATGGGTAGTACACACATTTGCCTAGTCTTCGTACTTGCGGGCGGCGAATCGTACTTGCGACTTCGTTTATTGCTGTGTTTCAGTTTTGTTTTGAAAGAAAAAAACTAACTTTTTTCAACTTAGTGACGATTCGAAATGTTAAGCCTAAAAGAATAAGGTTGTGAAGCGCAAACGGTGAACATTTGCTAATTTATGTTTTCATGAAAAAACAGCTTCAAGCCACACGGACACACACGGAGCGAGAAGCAGGCCACAAGTACGAAAATTAGACAAATGTGTGTACTACCCATCATTCCCATGCTCGTTGAAGCTCCGTCTGTTGCAGCTCCCATAGACACTAGCGCCAGAGTTCCCTCTAGTGTATATTGAGAAACTCTATGAGCTACGGAAGCACAGATGAACGACCATGGATGGAGGTACGGACGGACAGAGGGACGACCATGGATGAAGGAACGGACGAACAGACGGACGACGGCCATGGATGGAATTACGGATGGACAGACGGATGACCATGGATGGAGGTACGGAAGGACGAACCACACACGGACGGACGAACGGACTAGCGAGTGAGATATTTCACTCGAGTCAAGTGCCAGCACATTGGTGACACGTGGGGCTTTCAGGCCTTCGGCGCGCCAGCTGTGCGCCGTGTGACGTCACTATTCCTTGTGCTTGCGCAGAACTGCTCATCGTAAGCCTCACAGAACTGCTTAACCTCGGGTAGTGTAGCTTATGCTACGAAGAAATTCCCCGCCCAATTATTTTAATTTCGTGGTGGTTTTTCTGCGATAATACTGGGACAACAGATAATACTGGGACAACAGATAATACTGGGACAACAGAGAATACTGGGACAACACAGAATCCGTGCCAGTGACATCTCTACATGCGAACATTTGATTTTGCATCCCCCATATATTTGTATAACACACATGCCGAAAAATGAAGCACACGGAAATGCGCTTCCCTCATTGTTTTCCTTATGCATTGGTATGCCTTTTCCTACCTTTTTTGTTTTTGTCTTTCTCTCTCTTTTGTTTTACTCTTTTTGTGAGCACAGATTATTTCGATATACTAATGCTTGCTGCTGCTGCCTACTGTAAAAGGTGTGAGACCTCGGTCGAGCGTTCCTGGCTATTAGTCCTACACCTTCCATCAAGATTGTATAGATGGCAAAGAATAATAATAATAATAATAATAATAATAATAATAATAATATTATTATTATTATTATTATTATTATTATTATTATTATTATTATTATTATTATTATTATTATTATTATTATTATTATTATTATTATTATTATTATTATTATTATTATTATTATTATTATTATTATTATTATTATTCTTTGCCATCTATACAATCTTGATGGAAGGTGTAGGACTAATAGCGAGGAACGCTCGACCGAGGTCTCACACCTTTTACAGTAGGCAGCAGCAGCAAACATTAGTATATTGAAATAATCTGTGCTCACAAAAAGAGTAAAACAAAAGAGAGAGAAAGACAAAAACAAAAAAGGTAGGAAAAGGCATACCAATGCATAAGGAAAACAATGAGGGAAGCGCATTTCCGTGTGCTTCATTTTTCGGCATGTGTGTTATACAAATATATGGGGGATGCAAAATCAAATGTTCGCATGTAGAGATGTCACTGGCACAGATTTAGCACGATAAAGATTAGAAAAACAAATTGTTGATGATAAATAAACATGAAGTATGTAGTAGTGTCAGTAGACAGTGATTTATCAGAGATGCTTACACTGAAACATACATATTGTGTGATGTTGGGGATAGTTTACGTGGTGGAGAGACCAATTACAAGATTAAATAGATTACTGTTAGAAGGGTTCCTTGGAGAAATGTTTTTAGGTGTTGTCTAAGTGATACTTAATCATACTTTCTTTCTAGGTTGTGACTTTTTTTAGAACCTTCTTTTTTTAAAGGGGGGGGGGTGGCGTCAGTGTCTGGAATGAATCTATGCGAATGCCGAAACGCATGTTTGGCTTCAAATTTTTGCGAAGTCAGCATTTTAATTTTCCCTACAATAGGCCTTACACCTTGTACTGAAAAAAAGTTTTATTCCACTACCACGCATTAACCGGTGGCTGGAGTTCTCCCAACAGAATCTCCTGTCTGGATCAGTATATTCAATGAATTGGCAAAACCGAAGGGCCTTTAACGAATCATGTCAACCAAAGTAAGCTGAAACGTTTTAGTCACGCTTCTTTATGATGTTGCATTAAGAATACTGAATAAAATAAGGGTGTGTCAAGCAGCGGTCAAGACCCTTGCCTTCGTAGAGGGGATGCTTTGGCTTAATCCCGCCACTGCCGAGAAAATTTGTTATTTTTATTTTTAGTTCTTCATAGCGATAATCTTTGTAGGTGAACGTGGCATGGACGGACAGTTTTTCGGCGAGTCCGCGTAGATGTGCTTACGCATTTTTAAATTTATGTGCCGCTATCGTATCTCAACATCGCATCAACGTTGTTATACAAGAAATGTTTGACTTTTGCAGATAACTTTCCGGTACAATTTTACAGCGACAGCTGTTATGAGATCACAACTCAAGTCATGCGCAGTTGTCCACCGCCACCGTCACCGACGCCGGTGTCCGTAACAACATCGCACAAAATTAGAAAAGAAAAAACTAGCACCAATGACACAGTGAGGCTCGAACCTGGGTCGGCTGGGTGCCAGCCCAGTATTCGACGACTGAGCCACACCGGTGCTTTTTTTTTTCTTTAGTGAATGAAATTATCACCAGTAAGTACACAGAACATACTTCATCAGAAGTCAGGCAAACACACACAAGCGTCAAGAACGGGAAGCCACTCCGGAACGGGGTCAAAAGTCTCGACAACACTGCGCACTTGAGCAGCTGCTTCTCAGAAGACAGATCTCGTCGACCGTGGTGGCTAGGCGTGTCGGTGCGTAGGGCTTGTCGGCAAACTAGCCTTAGGCAGGCTTGATGTTGGGAAAGCAATCGCGTCAGTATACGTTTTATAAAGCGTTTTAATACAGTGAAAGAACAACCAGTCGTCGCACAATGCAATATTGTAACGATCGAGTGGGTCGTCCAATGCTACAACCCATTACAAAAGCTTGTTCTTGTTCCCCTAGTGACTGTGGCGCATACCCACTTCAGCCATAATTCCTCTTGGTCGTCAGCCACTGCATGAACAATTGGCACAAAATTCATTCTAAGTGTTTAGTGGATACCAAGGTTTTCAGAAGAATGATGAAAAATAGCATAGCGAATGCCAGCCTACTACCCAAAAATATTATTATTATTAATGCCCTAGAGGGTACCATGCAAGTGTGCTTGCAGTAGTTACCCAAGGAGTGTTTTGAAAGGCTATGATTGGCCGCTCTTCTATAGCTTTCGCTGTGACCATGCTGCACCTTCCGCGCTGGTCTGGCGTTTTTTTTTTCTGTACACTTATAATAACAGATAGACACAGCAAAACTCTCAAACTGTGTGGCATTCTATAGAGAGCGCCACGCAGTTTTTCACACTTCAGTACCTTGGTACAAAATGTCGTCCGTTAACATAACCTCCACTTTCGCTCACAAGTCCTGCAATGAGAACAATGTAGGCAACAAGTGGGATTTTACGGTGCTGCTTAATTCTTGCTGGCCTTCTTACTTGTTGAAATTCATAATTTTCCATGCACTGCAACACTGACAGACAGATTATGTGCAGTGAAAATGAAACTGGCAAACTTACATTTACTACAAATGCAATGCATCGCCTCTTCTAGTTCTCCTTTTTGCCTGTTTGGCTGCTTATTCTGTACCTGACGTAGTGCACGGGATTAAAGGCCGTTTTAAAGCCAATGCATAATCAGTGACAAAATAAGACAAAGTACCTGAACCGTGCTAGAGGTTCATAGCAGGCATGTCATTTATTCATCCAAGCACAGCACTTACCGACAGATTCGTGAGGCAAACCTGTCTGCGAATGCACGTATTATACAAAATGAAAACCAGCTGGCATTTCACTAAATGGCGATTAGTACCAATGGCAGGTACGCGATAGTGCTAAGAGATTGCGCAAAAAAAAATGCTTTCATGTACCTTGGAGATTAAGCCTGTCCTATGCCAGAACAGACACGCATGTGTCAATTAGCAATTATGGGAAAAGAGGAAGATATTGCTTTTACGGACATCTTTCTGCTTCCAGGGCGCAGATTGATTCTGGTTTTGCTGCTGAATGTCCTGTCGCAAGAAATAACGAACGAGTGAGCGGGAGACAGCGCAGCCTCAAAGGTAGAATCCCTCCATTTTGTTACACAGCCTGCCCGATTCCCACGCTTTCCAAATGCTGTCTTGAACCTACTGAGGCAGCAATAAGACTAACATATCGATGTTTTAATGAATGCTGGTAACATTGCTCAATTTTATTTGTATCTATGACGATACAGTATTCCTCAAGATGAAATTTAGGAGTTAGGCTAAAAAAATGTGGATCATAGAGAGAGTGAAACTTTATTCGAGGAAAATATAAAGGTGGATTTTAGAGCTTATATATGGTTGAGACCCTATGTCCAGGACTTCACTGGCCTTAGCTGCCCACCGGACTTGATCCAAGAGTTCGAGCTGCATTGCCATGTCCGATCTCTCGATTTGTGCCTCCCACTGCTTGATACTAGGTGTTGGAGGTTTGCCGAGGAAATTGGCTAAGTCGCTTGGCTTGCGATCGCACCCCCATGAGATGTGGTAGAGAGTCGGCCCTCCACCGCACTGCAGACACACGACCGAGTAAAGCGTTGGATGTATCACGTTGAACTTCAGTAGATGCGGAAATCCGTCCATCTGAATTTTTCGAAGGTCGGTGGCCTCTTCCTCATTAAGGGATCTGTGAGGTGTTCCACACTTTTGCCGAGTGAAGCACTGATGAGCGAGAATCTCTTTAAGTAAAATTCGTATGGTCAACAAAAGGGATTCTCCGCTCGGTTCCAAAACACGCAAACTAGAGCGTCTGCCGTTTTGTTGCGTGGATCATAGCAAGTACGATCAAGTTAAAATTAGCCATTGGTGTAACTTATGGTATATGAAAGTAAAATACAAGAAATCAATATATACACTAATGACTAAAACAGTTGTTATACCCTTCCAATATTCTATCGATGGAAATGTACTCCTCCATGCTAACCAATTCAAAAATTGAGAAGTGACTCTTACTCAAAATTTGGCATGACATACACACATATACAATGTGTGCTTGCAAGCGAACCAGAGACTAGCTTTCTTAAGACAAAAACTGCATCAAGCTGAGCGAGATATAAAACTTGTAGCTTACAAAAACTTTGTTACACCACTACTAGAATACGCCTCAGTCGTGTGGAGTTTTAACCAAGACATCCTGAAAACAAAATTGCAGAAAGTTCAACGCCGTGCCGTCCACTTTATATGCATGAATTACTGCCGGTTAGATTCTGTCACGCAGATGTTGGAGTCCTGTGAACTAGAATCACTTGAGGCGCGGAGACAAAAGAACCAGTTGAAAGCTCTTTTCAGGATACTGCAAGGACAACTAAAAATTAACAAAGATTTCTACCTAAAAGTGCCAGGGAAACGAAGCAGTCGAGTTAATCACGACTGTGTTTTAGTACCGTACTCTTGTCGGAGTGCTGTGTTTTGTTATTTTTTTTCCCAACTGCGATTGAGCTTTGTAATGCGTTGCCAGGCATTGTAGTAAATGCGAGCGATCTTTGTCAACACGAAAAATTCTTGGACATGTATTTGAGTGATGGACCTGCCAGATGTAAGCCTGCTAGTTTCCTTGGTTTGAATTTTTTTGTCTTCATTTTCCCAGCTGTGTTTAAGCCTTGTAATGCGTAGACAGGCATTGCTGTAAATGCAGGCAATGCTTGCCGATTTGATAAAGTGTTACACATGTAACAAATGTCATGATTGCGCTACTACCTGACATAGATGTACATTGATTGGTTTGTATTTGGCTGTACCCTCCCTGTAAGAGCCCTCAAGAGAGGGCTGACAGTATTACGAAACAAATAAATAAATAATAAACAATAAATAAATAAATAAATAAATAAATAAATAAATAAATAATAGGAAAATGGTGCGGGCATATAGAAAGCAGCTATAGATACAGGGTATTGGCGTAAATTTTAGTAAGAAGGCTATGATGTGCACGCAAAATCAGTTTGCACAGGTAGTGTGGTAAATTTGAAAGACAATTTCTAGAAAAGTTGAGGTCATCAAAGGTATATAATTAACAATATTTATTTAGGATCTTCTTTTACTTCTCGCAGTTACGGTGTAGCGTTAAAAGTAATCAATTTTGAAGGCAGCGTCACTTCGTTTGATTCTCCTAGAGTGCCTCTGTTCATAGATATATTTCATGAAATGTTACACCTAGCTGACTTCGCACTCGTGGTCGTAAAATTATAAAAAGAGCGTCAATAGCTCTTTGTCTCTTGGCTACACTTAGTGTGTGCGACTCACTGTGTTTTAAGCTGGTCAGTAAAAATATAAATATTTTCACAGCCTGGTACTCGGACTTACAGCTTTTTTTATTTAGGCATGTGAAAAAAAACAAATTGTGACCATCGCACCCATCATGGCATTGTAAGAATTTCCCAGTCCATACAGTTCGTAACGTTTGACTAAGACTGTGCGTAGCGTAGCCCATATTTCACCCTTACCCCATTTATGCATCTCTCAGTATGGCTGTAACGAGCCCCAGCTACACCAAGCTCTATTCGCAATATCATACCTACGGTTGAGTTATTATGAAATTTTTTACGTTGTTTGTAGTTGTTCGTCGCGTTCACGGAGATGCATTGTTTCTTTTTTACTGTGTACAGTGCCACGAAGAGTTTTCACAAGTCGGGTCATATGAGGAGTATAGTCGAAAGAAAGATTAGAATGAAGATAAATAATCTGCGGGTTGGAACATATAGATGAAGATTTCAGAGTGCGAACAACGTAAAATAACAACACAGCATCGGTTAGTATACGTACTATCGTGCGTACGTGTGTTCTTGTAAGTTCGTATTTTTTAGTCTCCCCCCCCCCCTTTTCTCAACTCTCCCTCACTGTATTTCAGAAAACCTGGAATAATCTAACACTTATTCCTTCCACCTCGACCCCTCGCCCCTCTCTGTATCTCTTACTCGCTGGCATGTGTACGAATGAACGCGCGTAGGACAACACCAAAAAGCACTGAACTCCGACGGTCTAATCTCGACCGACCAGCTCTCACTGGAACTCTGAATGCCCTTGTACAAAGCATCGATTTCGATTGGTCGGATTCAAAAGAACGCTCAAAATACACGCCGGACATGAAAAGCTTGCACCAGCAGTTGATCGCTGCCTTAGACAGCGCTTGCGTCAAAGCGTGCGCTGGCCGCATTGGGTAAATATTTTCGAACGCACGTCTTGGGCTGCTCACAATCGGCTCTGAACGAGGCTAACGATGCATAAGTAAGCGCGATCTCCCTGTTCCTCATGTGATACAAGGGAAACAACTTAACTCCTTGATGCATGCAACCACGTGCGGAGCGATGCCAGTGTTCCCCTCGCGAAGCTGCCGCCAGCTGATCCCTACTCTCTTGATTAATGAAAAAATCAGACGTGGTGTCGTACCATCCGTAGCGCATCCAAGGAATGTGTGAAAAAAACGAGCGACTCTGTGTGTGTGTGCGTGTGTGTGTGTGTGTGTGTGTTGTGTGTGTGTTTGTGTGTGTGTTGTGTGTGTGTGTTGTGTGTGTGTGTGTGTGTGTGTGTGTGTGTGTTGTGTGTGTTGTGTGTGTGTTGTGTGTGTGTTGTGTGTGTGTGTTGTGTGTGTGTGTGTGTTGTGTGTGTGTGTGTGTGTGTGTGTGTTTGTGTGTGTGTGTGTGACGCTAGATTCGGGAGGGAGACGTGGTGTGACTCATTCGCCATGTTTTTCTACTGTCACTGCTTCCTCCTCGGCTTCTACCATCAGTCACTGCCTTCCTACGTCACAAGATTCCACTCCCTACGAAAAAAAAATGCGCGAGCTACAAACGTCATAGAATAAACAAGTGGTGTCTCATCATGAAAAAAATGTCAGACATTGCAGTAGTTCCACGCCACATGAAAGTTGCATAAACTTGCACAAAGAATTCACAGGAGAGGGCTGCCGTCCGGTAATATCAAGTGAAGCTCTGGTGGGCGAGGCTGGCTGTTGTGTTTGGGACAGCACAATCACAGCTGTAACGCGGAAATTGGTGATGATACAGCAGTTCTTGCGAGGAATGAGCAAGGTTGGAACACCTTGGAACACTTATAGCTCGAGTTTCGCAGACGTCGGGTTTTTTGTCGTGAATGGTACGCACGGGGCACTACCAGTTTGCGTATTCGTTGGCTGATGGGGTGATGCCTTTGTTTTTGTGCTAAAGAGGATGTGGTTTTACACCGCTTATATCGTTTTGTCCTCTGTTGTTTCAGTCGCTTTGATTGTGGGCTCTGCCTCGAACTCTGCTGGAGCAAACTTGTGCGATTTTCGTTTTCGGGAAAATGTCTTAAGTCTGATATCTTCTTTCTCTCTACGGAGACACCTTGAATTTGTCGTCGCTTCAATTGACTCGCTTGTAGACGCCTTCGTTTAACCCTTCAGTGATCATCTGATGATGTTTGTGTTCGTCGTTGTCTTTGTTCGTGTGGCCCTTGGAGTCTCTGTTGTTCTTAGATGTGCTGGCATTGATGATGTTGCTGCGAAAAGAGCTGAGGTGGCAGCCCTTTTTGACCATGACACTAATTTTCTGGGCAACTGAATGTGATGTCCAGTTGGCAGATAGTAGTCTCTAGGCTCTTGTGCTGCATTTCGAGTAATGAAGGTATAGAGAGAGAATAAAACATTTCATGCTTCATAGTTGACAGATACATCATCAGGGGCTTCTTCTTCGCTGTTCACTGCGAGTGGTTCTTGTGCCTGAATCTGGAAGTTAGGTTCAGGGCTTGGCTAAGTATCCTCCGAGCTCCGCAGCTCCATCCCGACCGTTGTGAGCGTGCCAAATGTGAGGTGGGCGTTGTGAGCGACGAAAGAGCCAAGCGACGCAAAACCAGGAGGTGGGCCAAGTGTGATAGATGGGAAGTTAGCTGCTTCAATGCGTGAAGACTGATTTTTCCTCTCTGAGTTGTCATGGAGTTGTTCGGTATTTTCCCCATGCGTCAGCTGGTCTACCGTGAACAAGGCGTCCTTATGACACGAATGGTGACCATTAGGAGCCTTAGAAGAGCTGTGTGGTAGAAAACCAGGTGGCTGACCATGTATGCGAGACGAAGCATGCTGGGCAGCAATAGGGTGAGCGACGTCTCGTGTTTGTTGGTGCGACGACTTTGCGAATGGCGACTTTCGTGTAGAAGGGAGGCGCACTCGATGGTTGAGTTTTTCCCGAAATACGCATGGTCACCTGCCGGTGAACTCATGTTCCACTTTGTGTTTTGGCAGTGGTCGATTGATGCTGGGCGTTCGGAAGCTTGAAGACTGCTTGTGAAATTGACAACCGAGTGCGACTGCCTGTGAATGGTTGGTTCTAATCGAGTCTTCGTCATAGTCTCATTGTATTCTTGAATTCGGATGGTCATTTCTTCTTTAATATTTTTCCATGGCTGGTATTTTTGAAATATGTGAGGTAAAATTTGAAAGCCTCACCGGAGACGTAGTCGGTAAAGTTGATGACCATCTCCTGTTCCGACCAGGATGCAAAAGCAGCGTGGAGCTCGATTAGGTTGAACCAGTCCTGTACGGGTCCGTCGTTCACTGATCCGATGTACTTGGGGATGTCAAGGTCAGCTAATGGTGCTGCATGATGCTGTTCATGGTGTAAAGTTGGGATGCACTCGTGTGGTCCACGTTTGGTCACTGCGTCTTGCTGAGGTGTTCGATGATGATTGCCGGTTGATGAAGTGGCTACCAGGTCTTCATCCTGTCGACTCGCGTGATGCCAGATGCCGGAGGGAGACATGGCCTGGCTCATACGCCATGTTTATTCTACTGTCACTTCTTGCTCCTCGGCTTCTGCCATCAGTCACTGCCTTCCTACGTCGCATATATATAATGATATCTCACAAACAATAATTCGAAGTATAGGGGAAGTTATTAGACCTAACTGTAATGTAAATGTGAAGAATGAACAGCGTGTGAAAAGATAACTTAATTGCCGTGGGCAGGAACTGAACCTGCGATGTACACCCAATAAAGTAAGTGACTGGAGTAATAGCGGCCGTGGTAGCTCAGTTGGTAGAGCATCGAACGCGTTATTCGAAGGTCATCGCACGTTCGGTTCCTGCTGACGGCAAGTTATTTTTTCATCCACTTTTCTTTCTTCAAGTTTACATTAAAATTAGGTCTAATAACGTCCCCTATACTTTCCTTGGCGTTTCTTACGGTTCGAAGAACAAAGGTGCTTCTGCTAGAAGTGGAGCTGACGATTCATCTTTACTACCCAGTCGGAACGGAGATGTCTTAAAAGGCAAGGATGCATCTACCACCAATGCAGGTGACGCTTGACCCGAGCTCCCAAAGATACGTGCCTGAAAACTCAAGCGGCACCGCCATGGCTCCACCATCGGCAAGATTTCAGCTGCATGGTACCGCGCATCCAAGTTAATACAATGGCATGAGTGACCTTTATCTTCTTCTCTCTCTCTAACTTTTATCCCTCTTACCCCCTCCCCAGTGCAAGGTAGCCTACCAGGCTCAGCCATGTTTAACCTCCCTGCCTGTCGTTCATTCTTATTTTCTTTCTTGTCTCTTAGATCTCATTGTTATTGCGTCAAAACACACATGCACACACACACACACACATACATACATACATGCACACTTACATACATACATACATGCATACTTACATACATACATACATACATACATACATACATACATACATACATACATACATACATACATACATACATACATACATACATACATACATACATACATACATACATACATACATACATACATACATACATACATACATACATACATACATACATACATACATACATACATACATACATACATATTGTACTGGTGCACATCGGCGCTAGCTCTGTGCCAGTGAGAGAAAAGACGACGACGACGAACTCGTTGTGTGTCGCGCTCTCGGCCTCCTCTTTTCTGTGCTGAAGCTGTCTTGCTTGCCTTGGCGAGTTTCTTGCTGAAACTCCTCCGAAGAACACGCTTGTTACATTTGGTGGAGCGCTACTGGGTCGGTCCCCTTTTCTCCACAACCGGACTTTACCATGGCGGTAGTTATAGCGCGAGAACAAAACGACGACACAGAGACAAGAGGGACACGAAGGACTGTCCTTCTTGTCTCTGTGTCGTCGTTTTGTTCTCGCGCTATAACTATCGTCATGCCAAACCAACTAGCCCAAGCTGCCACATGGACTTTACCATCTGCCCCCGAAATGGCCGTGGACGCCGCTCCTTCCCAAGCACCACCTACGGTCATGTGTGTTGGGACGCTTCGTCAACATGACCCTCCGATGTTCAGCGGCACCGACGAACTTGACGTCGAAGACTGGCTGGTAGAGTTTGAGCGTGTTAGCGGTCCTAAGAAATGGGATGACCCTGCTAAGTTGACGCGCGTCAGCTTTCAACTGACCGATGTGGCGAGGCTATGGTACTACAGCCATGAAGCCGAGTTCACCTCCTGATCGGCATTCAAGCGAATCATCGCTTCGTTCTTCGGTCGGCCTGGATTACGCAAGCTTCGCGCCGAACATCGCCTCCGTGCCAGCGCCCAAAGGAATGGTGAGACGCTTACGAGTTATATTGAGGACGTCATCGATCTGTGTAAGCGCGTGAATGCATCTATGGCAGAGTACGGCAAAATAAGGCACATACTAAAAGGCGTAGATGACGATGCATTTCATTAGGTGGTAGCCGAGTGCCCTCAGATGCAAGTCATTGAACTGTGCTAAAGCTTTGACGAGCTGCGCAAAGAGCGCCTTTCTACCCGTCGCGCCGGAATTCCCACAGTGGAACTCTCATCTTTGGAATCTAAGAGCACTGGCGCTGAATATTCCACCTTACTGCCGCAAATAAAGCAATACATTTGTGAGGAAGTAGTTCGTCAGCTCTCTATTGTCCCATCTCTCACCGAGAGTCCCACGGCACTGGATCACTCACTCCGTCGTGTGATTCAGGCTCAAGTTGCTAAGGCGGTTCCACCTCCTGTGCCACCAACGCAGCCAGCAGCGCCTCTCACCTATGCTGAGGCTGTTACCCGTTCCTATGCCCGACCGACGCAAGCACCATCCGGCCCAGTCACCAACTTCTACTCGCCATCACGCCCTGTTCACCCAATGTACACTGTACTCGCACAACCCCTCTCGCCTCCCGGACCGCCACACAACCCTTGCCGCACTCCAGACAACAGGCCCATCTGCTACGCCTATGGCCTTCCTGGCCATGTTGCGCGTCACTGTCGTCGTCAGCGCAGTTTTTATGCCAATGATTACATTCCCAACTTCGACAACATGCCACAGCAGCCAGAACACCCTGTTTCCGCCGACTCATCGGGCACCTATTCGCGCCGTGCCAATTCCCCCTCACGTCGACCTTCTCCTCCCCAGCGCCGCTTCATTTGACCTATGTTCCACCGTACCAACCCTACGCAAGAGGAAAACTAAGAGCCGCAGTTCCTGAAGCACGAACTTCGCCCTCGTCGAAAATTTCAAGGCCTCATCTTTCGCCTCCGAACGAGATTGCGGTTATTATTGATGGCGTCGCGACGCACGCTCTTGTTGACACAAGAGCTGCCGTTTCTGTTTTAAGTGAACTTTTGTGCGGCAAACTGCAAAAATTGGTGATACCCGTTTTTGATCTTTTATTACGGACGGATAGTTCGCAGCACGTTAAACCTGTGGCGGCGTGCACGGCACGTCTTATTATCAATGACGCATTCTACATTGTGAAACTCGTTGTCCTACCACATGCGTCCCATGACGTGATCCTCGGTTGGGACTTCCTTTCTACACATGATGGGGTCGTTGACTGCGCTGGAGCTCGACTCACTTTGTCGTTTTTCAGTACCACAGTCGTCGACGTCCTGAGCCCGGTGCCTAAATTGATTGTCGCGTCTGACGCTATCATTTCTCCATTCTCTGCCACCCTGCTGTCCGTTTCCTCTGACTCTGTTTGTGATTTAGCCGCACTGTTTACACCGTCTGAAGACTGTGCGTGCCGACGGAACCTCATACTCCCATTTGCCGTTGTTAACCTCCTGAATGGTGATGGTGTGGTCTACGCGTCCAATCCTTTCCTTCCTCGGCAACTCTGTTACGCGGCAAATGTGTTGGGCATTTAGACAGTTTTGGCGTCGTCTTCCCTTTGGATGCAACGTGCGATAAGACACCGTTGACGATAAATTCCGTCACTTCCGTCGCGACTACCACCTCCCCTGTCCAAGACATCCTCCTGGGTAGCATCAATAACGCGCTTATGCCAGTCCAGCGCACAAAGGTTGTTCGACTGCTTGAACGATTTCGTGCCTTTTTCGACATTGGCCAGCCATTATTGGGGCACCCGCCTGCAGTGGTTCATCGTATTGACACCGGTCAATATGATCCCCTAAGACAGCGTCCCTTCGGAGTGTCGCAGGTCGAACACCACGTTATTAGCGACAACGTCAATGACATGCTGAAACGTGGCTTGATTCAGAAATCGAACAGTCCCTGTGCCTCTCCTGTCGTGCTGGTACGGGAAAAAGACGGTTCGATAAGATTTTGCGTTGACTACCGCCGCCTAAACAAGATTACGCGGAAGGATGTTTATCCACTACCCAGCATCGACGACGCCCTGACCTGCCTTCAAGGAGCCGAATATTTTTCACCACTGAATCTGCGGTCAGGCTACTGACATGTGCCCATGGCTGAAGCCGACCATCCGAAAACAGCGTTCGTTACCCCTCATGGTTTATACTAATTTAAGGTAATGCTTTTCGGCCTTTGCAACACGCCTGCTACCTTCAAAAGGATGATGGACACCATTCTCAGAGGCCTCAAATGGCAGACCTGTTTAGATGACATAGTGTTTTTTTTTCTGCAGATTTCCCATCTCATATCGCTCGCCCTGAACAAGTTCTAGAGTGCCTCACTAACGCCGGCTTGCTGTTAAACTTAAAGAAATGTCATTTTGGCACCTGTCAGCTTACCATCCTAGGCCACCTCGTCTCCAAAGAAGAAATTTCGCCAGATCCTGCCAAACTTCGAGCCGTTGCCGAATATTGCAAGCCCAGCACTATAAAGGAGCTCTGAAGTTTTATTGGGCTGTGTTCATATTTTCGGCGCTTCATCCGCAATTTCACCTCCATTATATCCCCTCGACACAGCTTCTAACCGGCAGCAACGACCTCTCAGCTTGGAATGCCGATTGCGATCAGTCATTTACGAAGCTTCGCCTACTCTTCACATCTCCTCCAATTCTGCGCCACTATGACCCCAACGCGCCTACAGAAATACACACAGACGCTTGCGGTGTCGACCTGCGCGGTACTCGCTCAGCGAAAACCAGACTTTGGCGAGTACGTTGTAGCATACGTCAGTCGTACCCTCACAAATGTGGAGTCAAATTACTCCGTCACAGAAAAGGAGTGTTTGGCAATTGTTTGGGCAATCGGTAAATTTCGCACCTACCTCTATGGGCGTCAGTTTGATGTTGTCACCGGCCACCACGCGCTATGCTGGCTGTCGTCCTTAAAAGACCCGACTGGACGACTGGCTCGCTGGGCTTTACGATTATAGGAGCTTGATATACGTGTGATTTATTGCTCTGGACGAAAACACTCGGACGCTGACGCCCTATCTCAATCGCCACTGCCTTCAGACTCTGACGGCTCACCAGCTTCCACTTGTTATTCACCATCTCTGACCATCAAGGACATGCCGGAAGAACAGCGCAAAGATCCCTGGATCGCTTCCCTGCATGGCATTTTGTCTCAACGGGCCCCAAACTCCACCTCACGCACCCTACGTCGTCAAGTCCAACGCTTCGCACTTCGTAAAGGCTTGCTGTATCGTCGCAATTACCTAACCGACGGCCGCAGGTGGCTCCTCGTGATCCCCCGTCATTTGCGCGCGGATATTTGCAGTGCATTCCACGACGACAATCAGTGTGGTCACGCTGGCTCGTTCAAGATGTACTCGCGTCTTCGCCTTAGGTACTATCCGCGAGGCATGTATCAATACGTTCGCCGGTGCGTTCAGTCGTGCCCTACGTGCCAACGTCGCAAGGTCCCTACTCACAGCACCGCTGGCCCTCTACAGCCATTTCCCTGCCCTGCCCAACCATTCGACCGCGTTGGAGTCAATCTCTTCGATCCACTCCTGACCACTATTGACGGCAACCACCGGATAATAGTCGTCATCGACCACCTGACGCGGTACGCAGAAACATCTGTGCTACCAGCCATCACCGTGAAAGTCGTCGCGTGGTTCCTTCTTCGTCATCTCATTCTGCGCCATGGGGCCCCACTTGAATTACTTAGTGACCGTGGCCATGTCTTCCTCTCAAATGCCATCGAGGTTCTGCTCAAAGGATGCCGCATTGCGCAATGCACCGCTTCCGCATACCATCCTCAGACTAACGGCATGACGGAACGCTTCCATCATACCCTTGCCGACATGCTGGCGATGTACATGTCGGAAGACCACACAAACTGGGACCGCGTACTCCCTTTCGTCCCCTACGCTTACAACTCTGCGTCCCAAACTACCACTGGCTTCTCTCCCAAGTCTTTCTCCTGTATGAACCTGAACCTTCATGTTCTATGGACCCCATTCTGCCGTACCAAACGGACGTTTCTGAGGACAAACCCATCTCTCAAGCTGCTGCTTACGCTGAAGAATGCCGCCAACGGGCTCGCTCGTACACCACGCAAGATAGGTCGCACTAAAAAAGTTCCGTCATGACACCTCTGCGTCTGATGCCCATTACTCCCCGGGAAAGCTGGTTTGGCTTTGTGTACCATCCACAACTCCCGGACTTTCACCATGCTTTTGTCACGGTACCACGGTCCTTACCGCATACTGGAGCAGACATCTCCCGCAAACTATACGTCGTCGAGCCGGTCGACCCATCGCCCGATCATATATGTATATATATATATATATATATATATATATATATATATACGGAATAAACATGGCTCATACGCCATGTTTATTCTGTTCTTCACTTCTTCCTAACTATCACTACCTTCTTACGTTACAGTATTCCCCCTCCCCCCGAAAGGATGCGCGCGTTGCATATTACAATGCCTGATGAACAAGCAGTCTTAGAACACACACAAAAAAATGTTCAAATGGGCTGTAGTTCCACGTCAGATTGAAGTTCCGTAATGTCGCACAAAGATTTCACAAGAGAGGGCAGCAATCCAGGGTTAGTACAGCTCTGGTGGGCGAGGCTGACTGTTGCGTTCTGGAAAACACAAGTACACCTTGGGTGTAGAAACTGATGAAATAGTTGTCATTGCTGCGAGGAGTGGACGCTGTTTGAAAGCGTTGCAGTAGATCGTTCTTCGGCGTTGTTGTCCTTGCTGCGTGCGTGCTCGTTGTCGTAAACTAATGGGATGGTGTCTGAATCCTTGCGTGGTGGAACTGGTGACTTCTTGTCTTGTTCGAAGTTTCCTGAGGTTTCGGAGCTGTAATCTTAGGCGCAGTATTGATCTTTTGTGCCAAATTCGTTTCTGGCACCGATCCCTTATGCGAAGATGCCTCGCTTCTTGAATTTGTTTTACGAGGCTTGCTTTGCGTCGTCGTCCTTGTTGCTGTGTCCGTTGTAGTTCCTGGAGTTTGTGGAGTCGCCTTTGTTGAAATTGCTCGTCTTGTTGCGAAAGTTGGTCAGGAGGGCATCTTTCAGGAACATTTGTCTGCTTTTCTTTGCATGGTGATGTGATCAGTAGATAGCTGGTAGTCGATACTGTACTGCTGGGCTTGTCTTGCGATGAAAGCATCGTGACAGACTGATGAGAAATCTCCCAAGATGGTTGTGAGTCATCATTGATTGTAAATTCTTCTGTCACTTGATAATGCACCGGCGTTGGTGGATTCGAAATTCCTGCAGTGCTTTGACTCACATGTGTGTTTTCACTTGACGATGAGAGCACAACAGACATGGCTTCGGGTGGTTCTGATGGCATATGTTTTTCTTTTTGCAGCGTGATTAGGCTGAGAATGTCTGTCGAACGACCCTGGTCCGAAACGTCAGGGTATGGGCTGGTATTGTGAGGATTCACCAGCTCGTCACGCATACATTACGTCGCACGTTCGAAACCGTCTGGGCCTTGTGTGTGACACGAAGCATCAAGGGATTCAAGTGGTTCAGTAAAATGTGAAGTGTTGTGGTGCAGTGAACACGTTGAAAATGCCGATTTCATTGCTCTTGGGAAAGACGGCTTTAGGTTTAGTCTTTTGGTGAAATGGTCTAGATTCCTTTCGGTATACGGAGGCTTTACCTCGTCTGTTGCAACGTGCAAGTTAACAGTCTGTGTCCGAATGCGTGACATTTTTTCGAAAGAGTCATATGATGGTGCAATGGTGGTATATTTTCTCTGAGGTCTCGTTTGGAAAATAGGCTTACTGCGGGAAGACTTCACGTAACTGTGATGGGTGAGTTGAAAAGCCTTCCGCTGATGAGGTATGGACAGATCTTCATCGTATTTGAACCAAACGATCATTTCTTGTTTGATCTTTTCCCATGACTCGTCGTTTTGAAATATGTGGGTGAGGTAGAATTTGAAGGCCTCACCGGAGACGTAGTCGGTAAAGTTGGCGACCATCTCCCATTCCGACCATGATGCAGTGGTAGCGTGGAGCTCGAACAGGTCGAACCAGTCCTGTACAGGTCCATCGTCCACTGCTCCGGTGTACTTGGGGATGGGAAGGTCTGTCGATGGTTCTGTCATGATGCCGGTAACTGCATGCGCCTGAGGTCACCTCTTCTGTCGTCGATATTCAGTTGAGGCGTACTGACGGTGATTTTGTGAATGATGTGAGGTTGATGAGCGGTGGCCAGGTCTTCATCCTGTCGACTCGTGTGACGCTATGATGAATGGGAGACGTGGCCTGGCTCATACGCCATGTTTATTCCGTTCTTCACTTCTTCCTTCTCTGCCTCGACCAACTCCTAACCATCACTACCTTCTTACGTTACACACACACACACACACACACACACACACACACACACACACACATATATATATATATATATATATATATATATATATATATATATATATATATATATATATATATATATATATATATATATATATATATATATATATATATATGTGTGTGTGTGTGTGAATTTAAACGTGGAAGTGTCAGTCATAGCCACCAGTAGTCATTTACAATCAAAAAAGAACAAGAAAAAATGAGTGCGCAAAAGTTTTGAATTCATACCTGCACTTTTTTGTAGTTCTTTTTTTTGTCAAAACAACCAGGAATGTAACTGTGTAGTGGATGATATTGTCAAAAAATTGATAATGAATCTTTTTTTTTCTTTCTTGTAACAACGTGTACAATATAACTGCCACTAAATATGGTTTGTTGTATCGAAGTGTGTGGGTTTTTACAAATGCATGACTGTGACGTTGTTTCTAATTTTTGTCACTCACCATTATTCGAGTGGTTTTTCTCTTAAAATATCTTTAATGTTGTTGTGTTTGCTGTATCTATTGTATCGATTGCAAACTAAGTAGTGAAATTACTCATGTGTACTTCCCCTACGTAATGCCTTACGGAGATGTAGAGGAAGTATAAATAAAAATAATAAAAATGAAAAAAATGCTCTCTGTGTGGAGGCAACTAGAGCCTTAAAATATGAATGAAATTGAGTTTGCTGACATTTCCTAAAATATTCCCGAGTATCACTCACACATGCACTTAAAAAACGGCTGTAAGTTATTTCGCACATGTGCAAAAATAACACCTTGATAGCAACTGCTTATACAGTATGCGATTTGCAGGCGGGGCTAGATTTTCAGTTTTTACTCGCATTCTTGATTGAGGCGTAGCTTCAGGGAATAATTTTGTAAAGATGCAAACTTTGCCCGTTTCTTTTGTTACAACTTAATCAAGTGTACCATTCTTAACACCATTCTTATCATTAAGCATCTCGCAGATATATATCGTTAGTTGGGTTGTTGAGGGTATCAGGTCAGTGTGGGCTCACACAAACGAAATTTGCAAACTTGAAAATGCGTGTGTCAATGAGCCGATAATTTCTACTGTATCATTTTCCTGTCAGCGTATATCACATACGTAGACATTCAATCGAATCATTAAACATACATGAAAGAATTGTACACCTCATATTCCGCTATCTAGCAAAGGTTGTGATGACTAGGTTACGTCAATGTGTACCTCTTTTAAACCAAAATTCGCTCACGCCTTGTTTGGTGATACCGACCCATGCCGAATATGTTTCAAAAAGAAATCTATTGATCGTGTGTCGCCCGTTTATAACACACGTACACAGGAAGAGTGTGCAGGCAAAAATCGATCAACGCAGCACATAGCGAGAACCTGCTCACATGCTCTGAATCAGACCGCTTTTGCCTCCCTCATCCCCCACCCCCGACAAGAATTTCTACCTACGCTACTTCCAGATGGAAGGTTCGATACCAGCTTCTTGCTAGAAAGGTTGGCATTTGCTCAGAGCAATTTATGTGACATACGTTCTTACAGTGGGCTTTCTGTGTATCCACGGACCATTACAGGAGGAGACCTCACTTGAGCATGACTTCACACATGCAACCATTCTTGCGTACACACCATCCCAGCTGTTTTAAAACAATTTCGAAAGAACTACCGGGACCTCGGCACGTGTGGTTACCTGTGAAACGCCATCACGAAGCTTTTTGTTTTTTTGTTTTTCTTGTCTTTTAAATTGTCAGACGTTTCATCATTGTTTCTTAAAGGTTGCGTAACGCTGTATCTTTGTTTGTCTTGTCACGGAGAAATTTTCCACTTCCTGTTTTTATTAATCCACTACATTGATCGTTTGACGATAAACTGACTTTCCATTCTAGTTAACTTGTGAGTTTCTTGCGTTGAGACGTCACGGTAGAGAAAATATTCATGATGTCGCGACTACTATCGGATGAACGAACACACTACGAGGCAAAACATGTGGTAGCATGCAACCCGAAGGAGAAGAAATAGTAAAATTATCTGAGGTGTCATGTGTCAAAACCAAAACCAGTTAAAACCTTTAAAAGGTGTTGTGTCGACTCTGCGCTGCAAACTAAGGGAATAGCAAGGTCTAAAGGCTGCAGGATGCAAATGTTTTTTGCAAAACATTCTTTCGCTTGTACTCCAGCGATTATGGTAGGAAAGTCACGTCTGTAAAAGAAAAATGTGTAGTGCTTTATGTTAAGAATACATACGACCCTATAATAAAAACGCACGGGCTGTATTGGCTCAACCTGAATTTGGGAGCGGGTCAACCCAATCTTGTGGCAGTGAGGGTGGGCAACATATAGGCCAGGGAGAGAAACGCCATACGCCAACCAACGTGCGCGGGCTATAGCGCCTCAGTGAACGCTTTCTGATACTCACCGGTCATCGCAGCCCCACGTGGAAGGAGAAATCTTCCCCGAAATAGTGCTGGCAGCACGCTCGAGTCTATGGCTGCTTACCGATTCTGTTTCGCAATCTCACACAGTTTTTTACAAATCCACGTGAATGTTAACAGGCCCCATTGCGTAAGTCCAGCACTGTGGTACTGAGAAGTAGCCTACTGCGTGGGATGCCTTCAAAGGCAGTCACTATGCATATTTTAGAGCTTTCAAGTGTTGTCACTTTCACTCACTAAGCGGGAAAACCTGCCCACCTAATGAGAACCTTCACGCAGGTGGCACTAAACTTTCGTTCTCAGCTCACTTCGGCACTTTCGAAGCAGTAGACGCATCAGCTCTGTCAACTTGATGCCTCGCAACACGTAACTACGACAGTGGCACCACCTTTTCCAGTGGTGTGCCTCGCCACCAATATACTTCTGAGTCTAAAGGTTACATAAACTACAAACATCAAAAAAATTGAGGTGCGAGATCTGGTATATACTTCGGAGCTCAAGGGTTCTACACTCTACAGGCTCACAAGGTGAAAATTTTGAGCAACTCTACATTGGTAAGTTCCATTCTTCAGTATGCAAATTATAGACAAGATAGACGAGGTATATACAAAAAAAACGTGCGAAATTTATAAATGTACCAGAGTAAGCTAGCTAAGACGAGTGCCTCAGCGTCAACTAATTTACGCCATAGTAGCTCTTTGTTATAAAAAATAATTGGTTACTCATTTATCATTGTCCATGCGTATAGTCACTACCCGAAACACGTTTATTAACATCTTAGCGAGTAATACATTCTACACTGAAAGTGCACAATTCGTAACACCGAGTGCAGATATGAGGTCCAAATAGGACCACTTAGTTTAATTCGTGCTATATAGATGACGCAGGCCATAGCTTCATTATATAAGACCCTTTCCTTTCGTAAGCAATAAATTTTATAGAAAAACAATGATCACTTTCCACCACACGTTGTTCTCGGCAAAAGTTGAAGAGGCAACAATAAAGGTAGTGGACCATTTTGTAAAGAAAATAAAAAAAACGCTAGGCCTGCGTTGAAGGCACAGCACAGTCACCACGAAAGCTAGAATAGCGGCCTTTCGGAACATTTCTTAACACTCATTGGACAGCTGCTGCAAGCACACTTGCTGGGTACTCACCACGGCATTAATAATAATAATTTCTGGGTAGTAGGCCAGCATTCGCTATGCTATCCTTTGTCATTCTTCTGAGAAGCGTGGTAGTCGCTAAACACTTGCAAGGAATTTTGTGCCAATTGTTCATGCAGTGGCTGACGACGATGAAGAATTGTGCCTGCAGTGGGTATGCGCCACAGTCAATAGGTGAACAAGGACAAGCTTTTGTAATGGGTTGGAGCTTTGAACGACCCACTCGTTACACTTTTCGAATTGTGTGACACCTGGTTGTTTTTTTTTTTGATGTTCAAAAACACTTTATAAGTCGTATTAAGGCGATTTCTTTCCCGACATCAAGCCTGCCTAAGGCAAGTTTGCTAACGAGTCCCAAGCACCGGCGTGGCTCAGTGGTAGAATACTGGGCTGGCACGCAGAAGTCTCTGGTGTGAGCCACACAGTGTCCTTGGCACTTAGGCTTTTTTTTTCTTGCGACAGTGGTTACGGACACCGGCGACGGCGGCGGACAACTACGGCGCCGCGCGTGACCCTAGTTTTGATCTCATAACAGCTTTCGCAATAAATAAAGATAAAGCATGCAACAGAAAACAACGGGATAAAAATGTTTACAGAGATAAGCGCAAGTTTAGTCTCACATATTGCCCTTTTTATAGTGTTGCAGAAAGAAATGCATCTTTTCTTGCTCTCTCTGAAGTATATTGATCTTTGGTATGCGCATAAGACGAGCGAAAATTTCTCCTGCTGCCACTAAATGTGAAAAAGTGAAAGTTTACTTATGACCACCTTGTTTTTTTTTGAATAACTTTGTTATTAAAAGCTGTGCAAGACTGACATTGGTGTAGATAATGCGACAAATAAGTCACCCTCCTGTTTTGAGTTCTATATACACCAAGTGCTGAAAACGCGGCATCAATTGGTCCACCTCTATGCCGGCCGGCAGGCTGGCATAGAGGAGGGCCAATTGATTTTTTGTTGGCAATTTTCGTTGCCATATTTTCGTTGCCATATTATAATATACATTGTAATATGTTGCCGTACTGTTGTACAGTGGCCATAGTATAGTATTATTCACCATACCACAGTATAGTACAAATGACGTTGAAACGCAAAACACGCATGTGCGAGTAAGAGAACAGGAAAATTATTATTCCGCAACCTGCGCGTGCTTTTTTTTTTAAGCAGCACTATAGTCTTCCTAAAGCTTAGCACTTCAATGTGTTTTCCTTTATTGACATAAGATAAAAGGAAATTTGCTGAATTGCACAGCTTAAATTGCTTTTGTATTTCGCCCAGTCTTATTTAGGCTTGATGTCATGCTGAGTGCACAACGCTATTTTACGAAGAGGCGGGGCGGTGCGAAAGCAAAAAAAAAAAAACGTCTAAACTGTTTGTTCTACGATGTGTGCGTGTATGAGGAAGAGAGTGATGTTGTTATTGAAACGGCGCTCAAAAGAAGACCAAGAGAAGTGGCACAGGATGAGCGCTTGTCTCGTGCAGTTCGTCTTTTTTTTTTTTGGTCTCCTGCAAGCCGTTCAAATAAGAGCATCAACTGGCTGGATTAAATTTTTGTTTAGGCGCATAGATTTATTATAGCTAAACGTTTAGTGGTCGACCTGAATGAAAGTTTCAAGCTTCTATAGAGCGTTGTGAAAAGTTGTTAAAATGTAATGGAGCTACTCATGGTGTTCTATTGCATGGCCACACACTCACTCACTCACAAAGATTAATGATAGGGTGCAAAAGCCCAAGCAACCATTAGCATAAATGTGTTCACTGAAAATGTTAAGCTTGATAGCTTCAATTCGTCCTTTCTAATTACGCTGTTATATTGACTCTGTGAAAATTCAGCGTGACATAATCATGAACACCTAAGTAATACGCTTCCTCAGAGAGCGCTAGGCATCCAGCGCATCACACGTTAGCTCTCCACTGCACCGCGCTGGTTGTTCAGTGACCTGCGATTTAGAGGTCGCCGCCAGGGTTCGACTACGTCACAGCTTTAGGCCGACGCGTGTCCGGTTGCGTTGCCCAGCCGTCAAGTGGCAGCCCTAATGGACCTCTCGACACTGTCGCCCCTCAACGCCTTGTTTGCGTGTCCCTAATGAATATTTGACGAGCACAGCCAGTTCCGTTTCGGCCCGAGTCTGCCGGGACGCTAGCCACAAGCGCACACCTCCGAGTGATCGCCTGTTTTCCTACTGTGCGTAATCTTGGGCTCGCGCCAAGAACCGGAACCCAAATCTGGTGCGCGCTGGTGCGCGGCGGTTTCATCCGGCCGCTCCATGCTGCTGTTAACCCGAAGGAATGTCTCAGGAATGTGGTCGCCCCGCCGTGGTGGTCTAGTGACTAACCCCCGTATTCAGAAACACTCCTTGACTTGAACTTGACTTGGAACCTCCTTCAATGCAGCGCGTTTGAAACGTGTCTGTGCGTTTGTGCTGCCTTGGCAACACTTAAAGACAGAGCGTTCGAAACACGTTTGTGCTGCACGGAAGTCGGTGGCAAGTCAAGTTCAAATCAAGCAGTGTTTCTGAATACGGGTATAAGGTACTCGGCGAGATCGAATACCGGCGGCTGCGGCTGCCTTTTCAGTGGAGGCGAAAATGCTGTAAGCTCATGTGCTCGGATTTGGGTGCACGTTAAGAAGCCCAGGTGTTCGTAATTTCCGGAGCCCTTCACTACAGCGTCTCTCATAATCATAAGGTGGTTTTGGGACGTTAAATTTCATGTACGAATCAATCATGAGGAATGCGGTTTTACTTCTCTTTCGAATAACTTCACATCATTGCAGAATTGTTAGAGCTGTTTGAGCGACTTCGAAACGATGCCACGTGAACATCAGAGATGCATCGGCAGGCGTAATACATACCGTATACGTAACCTCCATGACTGTTTGTAGAGGTTTCCTCGCAATTACACGTGATACTGAAGGCCTAAGTTTGTTTCACTGCAACTGGGCTTAATCGAGCGCTCTGGTATCAGTATCAAGTAAACCCTCCTTGGAAATATGCCAGGCGTCCCAACTATCGCGTGCTAAGATTTTTTAAACAGGGGAGCGGCATTACACAAAACAAAAATTGAACATATTGCTCTGAGTGAACTGGAGCAGCAACTACCATTTTTTCCTCTTTAATTAGGTTGGACAAGTGAGAGTAAACTTTGCGACTCGACGAGTACTCACCTTACTGTCACAATGCCAATGAACCATATGTGAGCATGTTCAATTGACATCGAGCTGCGCTATTTGCGTACAGCTATTTGAGTATTTATTTTTTTGTGTTGAAGAAAAAAATGTCACGAAATGTGAAAAATATAATGCTTTTTCCACCACCTTCAAATAATGCTGCTCTACTTTTCATTAGGGAATCTTTCACAACAAACATGTTTTTTCTATAGAGGCAATATACTCGACATTTCATATTGTAGCAAACTTGTGAGGATGTGAGATCGTGAAAATGGTGCTCCAATGGCATAAATATTTATTCATTTATTTATTTAGTTAAACATTTATTTAATTGCCCACAGCGCCCACAGACATTAAAGTAGGGGGAGGGGGAAGGTAGATTCAAAGTGAATACAGAGTGAAATACAGAGGAAATACAGTAAGTTGGCGCCCGCATTTTCTCACGTGGGGAACTCGAGTAGATGCGTCGCAAAGTGGGGGGGGGGTCACGTGAATGTTGCGTAATTGGGTATGATTTGAGAATTCTTCATTGTTATTTCGCCTTCATTATTTTTATTTATTCAATGGAGGAGAAGCAAATCCAAGGAGTATAAAGTCAGTGTTTTATTGCCGTTGTTGTATTGGACGGGGAGAAGACGCCCTTAACTGAATTCCAAACGCGCGCTCCACCGCTTTATACACACCGCCCGCGCTCGAAGGAGGCGAGACGAGGCGCAGGACGAGCTGAGAATGCGCAGTGGGAGTCTGGACGGCACTGATGCTGAAGCGCGACATCGTGCGACTAAAAAATTCTCCGCACTAAAAAAATAATAATAAATGCAACGGTAACAGGTCCACATGAAAATAAACACATAGGCACAATTTATAGAGGGGTTCGAATACTATCATTTTTGATCGTAACCAAACACAAACCTAATAGCAATAAAACCCAATCGAATACGAATACGGCTCGAGCATTATTCGCTTAGATCCTGAGTGGCAAAGCGACCATTTTCAGTAGAGCCCTGCGTTTCCGCTGAATTTAATTTGACACAAATATTCACAACTTTAACAAAGAAACGAATGGGAAACCTTTATTCATTGCCCGGCAGATTAATGATTTGGGCTCAGGTACATTACGAGTAGTTTCAATCAACAAAAATATCACTATTATGAAAACTGAGGTAAGCTCGCCTTTGCATGCCACTAGAGCCTGCGAGGCATTTTTCAACTGTAGGCTGAAATAAAGGAATGAATACCGTATTCAATGTGTTACTCTGTCTATAGCTTGTGAATAAGACGAAACACATAAAAATTTAACATTGTTGAATCGAGCATCACACTAATAGCTAAATATCTAATGAAACAGACCACAAAGTGTGCCATCGCTCCAAAAGCAGTTAAATCATCACTGCTGAATACTGTTCCTGCATCGGGCTGGATACGCGCTAAGTTTCACAGTGTTCACAGGGTCCCGGGACCACACAAAACTGATGTGCTGCCTTCAGTGTTTGGCTATCGGACACTGGTTGTCCGAAAAGTATCATTGTTGTTGTTGTTGTTGTTGATGATGATGATGATGATGATGATGATGTTGTTGTTGTTCATGATGATGGTGGTTTCTCACGTGCTGCATCCTGCATTATCGTGGACGGAGGGGCAAAACAAGCTCAACATCAATCATGAACACCTCTGTCTTTAATGCTTAGTCAAATAGTCAACTCAGCTGTGTGATTTCTCCAAGGAGCTCATAAGATGAAGACAAAGCGTTTGTGACACGAACATCGCTTGTCTGAATTAAACAAGCGTCGTGAAACACACACACACACACACCGCCTCCAATCCTCAGCCACGTTCAAGTAATGCACATCACCCATAATTTTCTCTACATATTTTTTTGTAATTTTTGAGGCAATATGTGAGAAGCCCACCATCAGATATAATTCTGTATTTCCTCTCTTCAAAGCTTAACGTCAAGGTAGAACGCAAAAATTATTTAGTAAACTTCGACCATTACTTTTGCCACTTCTACGTTCTTTTGAAGAGTACTTCGCCGTACATGCACGTTTTACGCGACAAAGCCGAATTTATAAGGCGCGCCAATTGTGGCATAGAAGTCACCACGGGGCACATTGTCTTATTCGCTCTGCGATCTCTATAAGCGTGAATTATGAGCAAAGAGGCGCTAACAAGAAAGCGAGCTGCGTCTCTCTTTTCACTGGCAAAATTCGCCCCTGTTTCTGGTCCCGTTTCCTTTACCATTCCGGAAAACTGAGCCATCCAACATTTTCGCGGACCGTGAAGCGGAGGGCTGCGTATGGCCTATGATTGTTCCGTTCGCGCAAGGTGCAAGACTTTTCCCGCAAGCGAGATTGGCGAGCGCGCAATTTGCGTTCATTAAGTGGAAAGGGAAGGCATGCCTTGCGTTAGCAATACCCAAGCCATGCCACCATTATGTCGCCATAATCACGGTCGCTGTGATGTTAAGTGCCCGGCGCTTTACGTTTTCTACACATGTCCCTACGAAGGTCGAAAAATTTGAAATCACTTAATATCAGGTTTGAGAGAAGCTTTGAGAGCTCTAGGACTGTCGCTGAATATAAAGAAAAACAGGCTTGATCCCTTTGTCACAGGGACTAGCAATACACGAAAGTGAACAGCTTCTTATGAGGAGTAGTTCGTTGTAAATTGATGTAAGAAAGCTTACACAATGTGTATTGGTGTTTGGTCGCTATAGCACCGTTTGACGTACATGCACTCGCGTTGACGCATGGTGGCACTGCTCTTTGTTGAACTTCAAATAAACAAATTTTGATGGTTCAACCCGACAACTAAACTCTTGGATGTTCATGTAATCTTTGTCGTAGCTAAAGCATAGTTAGCACACACGTGTACCAACGCCTCCTAGAAAAACTATGCCTGGAACGTCGCTCTTTTCAATTGGAAGCCTCCTGCCAGCACGTAATCTCGGAAGCCATGCCTCCTGCCTTGTGTTGCGAGCGGCTGCCGCGTGAGACCACTCGCCTCTGTACCGCTCTGTCACGTGACATAACCATATGTCACGTGACATCACAGCTGCTCTGAGGCAACTGTGAGAGCATTGTTGTGTTCGCAGAAGGCGGCCGTCGGAGACGCTCGCCTTCGTACCGAAGGAGAAGGGTGAAATCAGGGGGTAGGGCAGCGCGTTCGTGGCTCACGTTCCAGGCATAATTTTTTGAGGAGGCGTTGCCTGTGCACAGCATATGTTCAATCCCGCACAAAAGGTGGCGTCAAAAAGCACATATCACTGCCACCCTGTGTGTACTCGTTGAAAGCGTCGTCATTTGAGAAGAGAAACGCCAAGGTCTGCGCTCCCCGGTAATAGGCTTACGTTTTACTGTTCATGTGTGTACTACCAATGCCTCCTAGATCTCCCGTGCCTGCCGGATTATCGGCGGTCACTTGGAAAGTGGCGGTTGTCGGAACTATGATGGTGGCGCCACTCAAGTATGAATGTCTTCAAATAGGTTTTTACGTTTTTGGAGTTTATATGCAACAAAAATAACGTAAAAAGTTTTAAAAAGGCGTAAACGTAATCATAATTAACCCTACGTAAATGACGCCGTCATTCAGCAAGCAACTTTTTTTAATACAAGACATCCTTTGAAATTTGTTGCAAATGGCAAAATTGCCGATCTCAAAGGCCAAGTACAAAAACCCTTACCCCTACGTAGGCAGCGCCACCATAGATGACCGGCGTTTCGTGCTCATCCGGCAGGCACGGGAAATCTAGAACGCGTTGGTATACTACACAACGTTTCAGGAACGCGAGAGGCAAACTTCATAGCTGGAACCGTGACCGCCACAAGGCGTTCCGCCGGCGTACCTCTCGCTGCACCGAAAGCTGAAACCGCGTAAGCGCTCACTGTCGGCGCTCGTTAGTGTCATAATGCAGTACCTCCCTGATCCAAGGTGGCGACGCCACCCTCCAACAATCAAGGTAACTGTGAAAGTGAGAAGCTGAGAAAGATATAAGTTTGTGAATCCACATGCATGAGCGTCCGTAGTGAAAAGAATAGAGGGCCGGTGCCTATTGTCGTGCACCAAGAGGTTATGTGTTATTCCCAGGTTGCCAAAATCAACAAACATTTTCATTCAGTTCATTCTTTTTTGTCATCTCTTGGTGTGGATATTACCGGCGTCACTTTCGTGATGGAAATGACGTAAATCAAGCTTGGTCGACTATGGTGAAAATTTTTCGTTTAAAAAAAAGAATCAATTGGAGACAAGTTTGGGGGGGGGGGGCGAGGCGGCCAGAAAATTTGTTGTATAAGTAGTTTGTTTAGATGAAGCTAGAAACAACTGGAAATGTCCTGATGTATTTGCATGTTCCGGCTATAAGATCTGAGTGTGATGCATTCTGATTATATAAATCAAATTGATCGATAAATGCATGGTCCGTCATTCTAAATTCGTGGAGTCCACACATTACAGGTTTTTCGACTTGGCTGCAAAACTTCCGACGAGAAAACTACGTATAACACCTCGCACACATCATGGCGACTGGTGTACAGCAAAACATATAAACGCAAGGTCTAAGTCACCATAACATCCTTGTTTCTTGGCAACTAACCTGTCACTGAGTACACCCAGGCTGTAATATGTTTTCTCAGCATAGGTACTATGGTGAAAATACGAGCGAAAAACACATACGAGTTATTTGCAGTCGCATTTCATGCCAGACACAGAACTACCTATATTTTTTATTCTTATTTTTAAACCATAGGGCAAACGAGCCAATGTAGCAGAAAAGTAAAAAAAAACGATGGACGAAAATAAAAATAGCCACTGAATCACAATCGAACACTGGCGTTCTCCATGGCAACCAAGTATTTTACCACGAAGCCACGTCATTAGTTGAAACGGCTTCGAAAAAAAAATGCACTGTCGTAATGTCGGGAAAGGAGTCATGTTAACAGAAGCGATACTGTGTTACAGAAGTGTAAATTTGCACCAGATGTCACACCATTTGAACTGCATAACAAGTGGGTGGTTGAATAGTGCCAACCCATTACGAAAGGCTGAACGTGAGTCACCAAATCTCGATTATCAGAAGCAGCCACAGCATCAAAATCAATGGCAGCGTTGGTGTTTAATGACCCAGAAGCTTTTATTTTTATTTTGTTTGCGTGTTTCTCGATTTTTCTGTAACGCACAATATGATGACTTTTCTCTCACAACCGACGACGCCGACGTCTAAATTGACACTGACAGCGGGATTCCTGCGAAACGAGCTCGTTAAAGCTATCACGTTTTATTAGCTCAATGAACATCAGAAAGGTGGTTTGTAAGAAATAAAACATTAGACTGAGGAAGGCACATCAAATAACACTTACATTTTGTCAGTCAGCCCCTCAGCGATGTCGTTACACTTCACAGACAGCTTTAGCTCTGGGAAAGCTCTCATGTCTTTCGATTCAGATACAAGTAAAACAGCGAACTGCTTTCAGAATACAACTTTGCGAATGATCTGAGTGAAGTTTGCAGCTTTAGAAAGTTATTCTAATAAATAGGATAATCGGAATTTGAATTTGGGGCCTCAAAACTCCAACAAAATTGCCGGAAATAAAGAACTTAAGAAAATGTACAAGAACTCAGTTTAGAAATCTCTAACAATTTATCGCGATATAGTGGTTGTCTAAAACACAATAGGTTAATCAAATAGTCTGGTACACGCTTCGTTAAGTGTACCTGACTTCTTCAATAGCCTCGTAATATTTGACGTTTAGCCTTGAAAGGGTTAGTCATTGACGTCACGTCACAGCAAGCACTTGTCATCTGCAAAAAAAAAAAAACTGCAGAGAGACTCAGCCACATTCGCAAACTAATACTACATTTTGAAGAAGTATATATTGCATCTATGTGGTGCGCTTTAGATAGATCATTCACTCCAGTTCGCATAATTCTGATCTTATAGGGTTCCGAGTGTTGACGGCAGAGTGACCCATTATTCCATTCAACTGCAGACAAATGGTAGTAATATTTCCTGATGAGAACACTATCTATCTCATCGAAACTGACTTGAAACAAACAAACATGTTGAACGATTACAAAAAAAATGGCAGCATATCCACGGATTGAATGATGGATAGTGGGGCGAAGCATCCGTCCGTCCATTCGTTCTTGCTTCCGTCCATCCATGTGTGCGTCTGTGTGGCCGCCCATGCGTCCATTCGCCCGTCCGTGTGTGCGTCTGTTCGTGCGTCGGCACGTTCATCTGTGCATCCGTCCCTGCTTTCATCCATGCATCCGCTCCTACGTCCGTCCATGCGTCCATCCGTCCTTGCAGCCATCCATGCGTCCGTTCATGCATCTGTCTGTGTTTCCGTTCGTCAACCTATTTAACACTGCAAGTACCACCATCTCGCATATTTTCATCATATATTCCTCATATAGAAGCACCGCCATCCAGCCGACATTTCAAGGACTGAACGAGAGGAGGCACACGCACACTTTCTTATACGGCTTGCGCTTCGTGTCTTCTTCCCACCTTTAACCACCTCGAGTTCATGGTATATACTAGTTCACTGTATTCATGGCACTGTGGCCCAACGCTCGCTAAACCTTTCTAAAACCTAGGAGGTTACGCCCAGCGAGTATAACGTAGCAACTCTTTCTTGTATTCTGTGCGTTGTTGAACAATGAAAAATTCCCAGCGTGCGCGTTAACTAATAGCCGAAATCTCCTGTCTCTCATTGCCCCTTAGCAGCCATCGGCATGTACATTGAGCACCATCTTTTATTGTTCAACAACGCACAGAAGAAATCTCTCACCGACACCACCTTGGAGGTCAAAATGTTATACTTGTTACACACTACTACAACGGCTGCGAGAGACGAACGTGCGACTGAGTCACCCTGCGTGCGACTCAATGGGAGACACTCGAGACGGCACATCGCGGCATCATCCGCCGCTTCTTTGGATTGCCTCGAACGTCACCAGTGGGCTTGAGTTATGCCGAAACGAACCAGTTTCCCCTCTCGCTCAGAGCCAAGGCTTGTGCTCTGCGTCACGTGGAGCGCATGCACATGACGCGAAGGGGCAAGGCGCTGGTCCATCGTCTCCTGTCGCTGCCCGACACTGGTACGGGCCGCAGCGCGCTGGAGTACACCAGCCTTATCTCCGGAGCCCCTTTCGCGGGCATCCTGCCTATTCCTCCTCACTGGGACACCCGGCTGCCCATTTGGATCAGGGCTCCAGGTATACGCAGCAAGGGGCACACACCTCGGGCTGCCCTACTGCAGGAAACCTGCGCCATGATCGAAGAGCGGTACTCCGGCCACCTCCATCTGTACACAGACGGCTCTGTGAAGGGGGACGACTCGGCTGCTGCTGCCAGCGTCATTCCGGTGCTCCGTGACGAGAAGTGCCGTCTTCCGCTCCCGGTGACATCGACGACCACTGAGCTCACGGCATTGAACTTAGTGGCCGATCAGCTGGCCGAGCTCCTGCTGTCTTCGACCGTCATCTTCTGCGACTCTCGGGCAGCCCTCCTCACCCTCGTGAAGGGTGAAAATGGCCCTTCGATCGCGCAGCGCCTCACGTGCAAGTTTACTGTGATCGTCCGAAGTGGGTGTGACGTGTCTTTCCAGTGGGTGCCCTCACACGCCGGAGTGCGCGGCAACGAGGCAGCCGACGCGCTAGCAAAGGACGCCCACGACCCCTCCACACCCGCAACGAACTTTGTTCGCAGCTACGATGTGGCGCGGCAGATCATCGCACGCCACGTCCGCGCTCTTCACCCGGACCCCCGCACAGCAACCGGCAAACCTGTCGCACGCCTGCCGTCAACAGGAATCGGTCGGCGTGCTCGAGCTTTCTTGCTGCGCCTTTGTACGGGATGCAGCCGTACAGCGCAACTGCTCTTCAAACAGCGTGGCAGTGGCAGCCCTTCGTGCGTGCAGTGTCCGGCAGACGAAACCGTCGAACATATCCTGTGCCAGTGCCCGGGATACACGGATATTCGTCGCCGTCTCTGAAACACCTACTCGCAACTCGGACTGCCAGACGTGAGTCCAGAACACATGTTTCCCTCGGCGAACGTTGCGACGCTCCACCGGGCGTTCCATGCGCTGCTGGACTTTTTTGGCGACGCAGACCTTTTTACGCGCCTCTAAAGAGGCCCGTTACACACGCACGTGTCGTTGTTTACATGCCGCCGCGTGCCACGCCTCCTCGGAGTCCCACGTGACTTTCCCTACGTGGGCTCCTCCGAGCTGCCTGACGGCCTTTTCTTTTTTTTCCTCCCCATCCCCTACGCGGGAGTTGCCCCGTCGAAGCAGACACTCTCTCCCCTTTCCGCGTGGTCGCGGAGCGCCCAAACTTCTTGCTACCTGACCGGGTGTGTGTGTGTGGGGGGGGGGGGGTTGCTACTCGGGCGCATTGCTTCACCTCCGGCTTCTCGGCGGTCTTTCGGTCGGTTGCGTGTGCCGCGTTTGTTTTCTTGCGCGCGCGTGCGTGATGCGAGTGATCGAATGCTTTTCACTACACTTCTCTTACCTCTTCTGTCTCTTTTAATTCCCATTCCCCCTTGCCTGCGCATAACTGTGGCGGTGCCCTCGATTAAGAGAGGCAGTAACGGGACTTCGCTTTTTTCTTCCTTTTTCCTCTTTTCAAAGCCACTTGGCCCACTCGTTGCACAATTCAAGCTGCGTAATGCCTGGTTATTTTACTCTTCTGTCACGCTATATTACATATGCTAACATGATTCCGTGCCGGACATAACGTCTGTGTACGGCTTTTTTTTTTTGAGGAGGCGGGGGGGGGGAGAAGCGTCTAGCACCGGTGTGGTTTTGCAGTGGAATACTCAACAGCCCCACCGAAGGCCCGGGTTCAAATACCATTCAATACGGGTTATTCTTTAACACAAAAGTTTTCTATGTCAAGGCCCACTAAGACTTCGCTGGCATATCCCCCCCCCCACAATTCGATGCCGGTAAAATGCGCAAAACCAGATGACGAAGAAAAACAAAAAAAATATCGGACCATCTCCCCGAAGGGGGAACCCTGATGGGATGCGAAGCAGCAGCGGTGCGCACGGCGTTGACGCGGGTGAAACGGGCGTCGACGCGGGTGCTGGAAGAACGGTTTGAAGCGAAACTCGGTGTAGCGTGTACTCGAGTAAAGGTTTGTTTGAAACGCAATGACACGGGAGCCGGGTTCGGTTGCGTGTAAGTTTCATCGCAGATAAACGAGCGGAAAGAGCCACTTGACGTATGGTCAGGCGTTACGGGAGGTGGAGGAGGTGAAGTGTAAAAGTAGTGTGTTGCGAGTGGGTGGAGGAGCTGGCAGCTGCGAACGTGGTGGCGAGCATGCTGCGGGTAAGGACGAGAGAGACGTCAGCGTGCACCTACGAGGGAAGCGTGCGATGGGATCGTGACGTCAACGCGCAGCCGTGGCGTGACCTACTTGGCACCACTCTCACACCTGCGGGGAAGGGAACGCGCTGCGGCGCGTTCGTACGGATGCACGTACGTACGGCGTTACCCACATGACTCAAAGAGCTGCTTCGCATCCAAAGAGTTTAGTTGATTTGGGTGACCTGGGAGTTGAACACATGACCTATCGGTTCGTGGCAATAGGTGCCGGCCCTCTATTCTTTTGACTACGAACGCTCATGCATGCGGCTTCACAAACGCTTCTTACATCTCTCTCACTTTCTCCCTTTCACAGTGACCTCGGCTGGTGGAGGGTGGTGTCGCCGCCTTGAATCAGAGAGGCATTGCATCATGACACTAACGAGCGCCGACACTGATTGCTTCCGCAGTTTCCCATTTCGGTGCAGCGAGAGACACGCCAGCGGAACGCCTTGCAGCGTTCACGGTTCCAGCTACGAAGTTCACCTCTCGCGTTCCTGAAACGTTGTGTAGTGCACGCATGAGCGGTAATACGTTTGCCTATTACTGGGTAACGCACACCTTGGCGTTTCTCTTCTCAAATGACGACGCCTTCAACGAGTGCATACCGGGTACCAGTGACTATTTTGAGTGATCGGAAATGGGATTTTTTTTTATTTCCAGGGTATGTAATGGTTACGCTTTCCACACAATGGAGACAGAGAATGCACAGAAAATATTTTCGTTATATTCGAACTGCGTGGTCAGACGGCTTAGACTAACCAGCTCAGAATAACCATTGGGTTTATTGAAGGATGAAGCCGCCTTTTTTTTAGCGAAGTGAGTAGGGTGATTGAACACCATGTACCAGATCTTGATTAAAAAGACTGAGACCTGGTCAAAAGGTGTGATTCAGTCTTGGTAATAATGAAAAGACCTTAAAATATAGCCACAAATTTCATGGTGTCTTGCATTGTGCGTAGGATTTATATTTTCAAATCGTACTTGATAGTAACAAAAAACCACCATGTCACGCAGCCTAGAGGAAGAAAATTGAAGCTGAATTATCAAATACGAATATGATCATTTTCCTGTGCATAGTCACGCAGCCTGAGGCTGTCATGCAAGCTGGTCCTCAATATTGCAGCATGTATATTATTATCAAGCCTTAATCAATTATGTGCTGCTTACGACGTAACATGCAGTTGCACGGTGAGTAGCGGTGCTGCCGTTGCGGCCGCCAGTGGACCAAATCAAACCGCTGCGCATGCGCGTGAAGTGCACGCATGTGCACTAAACAACCAAGTTCAAACATGAACCACACTCGCACTCACTGTTTGCAGCATGTGAGTATACAACTTCATGTTCGCTGTAAATAGAAAAAAAAACTGATTATAAATGTTTCATGGTGTTTTCCGCTACGCCATTCTTTTATTACACTCACTGACCGGTAAGCTTTCTATTCCGCTAACAAAACCGCACCATAAAAGTTGGTTTTCGGCCCCTTTAAATATTTTGCTTTATTGACGATTACTTTGTGTTGAGGTGACAAAGCTACAAAGAAATGGCTAACTGTGTTTTAGGACTGTTCAGCATGTACGGCCGAGGTCTGAGGTTGGCTGTTGAATTTCGAAATGAATGAAGGTTGCGATTTTTCGATATTTATTTAGAATTTATATCAAATCATGTCTACTGGTGCAACCAGCCAAGGACTTGAAGACCACTGTCTATTTATACATCCAATCACTTGAAAGTGATCGAAATGGGGATCATTTTCACTGCTTTGTGAGCAGCGCTCGAAAAATTCTGCGTCCACAAGACAACACAAAGCTTTCCCGGCTGCGGCGGCTGCATTTACGATGGAGGCGGAAATGTTGTAGGCCCGTGTGCTCAGATTTGGGTGCACGTTAAAGAACCCCAGGTGGTCGAAATTTCCGGAGCCCTCCACTACGGCGTCTCTCATAATCATATGGTGGTTTTGGGACGTTAAACCCCACATATCAAACAACACAAAGCTTCAAAAAGGAATTAGAAAGGCCAAGCAACGCTGGGTACCCAAGCCCCTTGATGGACACAGTGCGTGGTAAACTCGTCCCAGTGGTAAATGAAAAAATAAGGTGTGTGACAGAAAGTTATGGACAGTCTAAAGAGGTGGATAAGTTCGCCGTTGTTCCATATATGTTCATGGCCTCATGCTTATTGTTTGAAGAATATTGGAAACGAGTACGGGATATGACTGAAAAAAAATACCGCTATAGTTGCCGCGGAGAACGAAGTCAGTGAGGAGACGAGAAATGGTAATCGTAATCACCCCACGTGTAGCATCTGAAGAAAGTTGAGCAAGACTGCCGCGTCCCACCCTCTTCGTAAACAGACTTTTCGCTTTCCTGAAGGCCTTCTTTCTTCCACTTTTTCAATAAACGTCAGTTGATACTTTGCGTTTGTAGTTTCTAGTTCATTTCTTGTCTCCTAACTTCGTTCTCCGCAGCAACTGTAGCGCAATTTTTGAAGTCATGAAAAACCAACAAGTTCAATACCTCACTTTGCTCAAATACGAGGTAAACGTAGCTTTCTTTTTCCGCGCCTGCTAATAATAATAATATTTGTGGTTTTACGTCCCATAACCACATGATTAAGAGAGACGCCACAGTGGAGGGCTCGGGAAAATTTGATAATCTGTTGTTATTACAACGAACACTGTTGTGAGAACGCAACACGGGTCACGCGCGTCGCAGTAGTCCGCCGCCGCCACTGGTGTTCGTGACCATTATCGCAAAAATAAGATGAAAAAACTAGTAAAAAAGACACAGTTGGGCTCGAACCTGGGTCCATTGCGTGCCAGCCCAGTATTCTGCCACTGAGCTATGGTGCGTTTTTTTTTTCACGGTATTTATTAAAGTATTTGCGTAATAAAGGCAAAATCAAACTAACACAAGTACAATCAAATGGCGACATTAAGCACTCAAGCGTTACTCATAAACACTCAATGGCTAACACAGCGTGACACATCGAGAGTTCTTCCCGTCGTGTTATGCGAACAAGAAAGGGGTGAGGTCAAACAGCTCTCCAACATAGAGTACCAGTCCGGTCTAAAGTCTAGCTCGTCGTAGATGTCTATGAGGTGAATAGACATTTTAATGAAGTGCGTGCTTGAAGAGGTGGTGGGCTATGTATTGCGGTCCTGCATTCGTGTCTTCCACAAGCTGTGCTTTCTCACAGGTGAGCTGCGGCGGTGCTTGAGGCTTGTTCGCAAACTTCCCTTAGGAAGGCTTGATGTCGGGAAAGGAATCGCGTTAATATGAGTAATAAAGCGTTTTGGAACAGCAAATGATCAACCAGGCGTCACAAAATGCAAATCGCGTAACGAGTGGGTCGTCCAATGCTTCAACACATCACAAAAGCTTGTTCTTTTAAATGTGGCACATAGCCCCGCCGCGGTGGTCTAGTGGCTAAGGTACTCGACTGCTAGCCCGCAGGTCGCGGGATCGAATCCTGGCTGTGGCGGCTGCATTTCCGATGGAGGCGGAAGTGTTGTAGGCCCGTGTGCTCAGATTGGGTGCACGTTACAGAACCCCAGGTGGTCGAAATTTCCGGAGCCCTCCAACACAGCGTCTCCCATATACATATGGTGGTTTTGGGACGTTAAACCCCACATATCAATCAATGTGGCACATACCCACTTCAGTTGTAATTCTTCGTCGTCAGCCACTGAGTGAAACACCAAATTCGCAGAAAATTTGTTGAAAGTGTTTAGCGGATACCACGCTTCTCAGAAGAATGACGAAGGATAGCATAGCGAATGCCGGCCTACTACACAGAAATTATGATTATTCATGGCACAGTGGGGACCCAGCAGGTGTGCTTCTAGCAGTTACCCAAAGAGTGTTCAGAAAAGGCTCTTCATGCTTTCGCTGCGACTGTGCTGCGCGTGCCGCGCAGGCCTGGCGATTTTTTAACGTGCACTGACTTTGCACAGTACACGGGGCCTTTATACCATTTCGCCTCCATCGAAACGCGACCGTCATGGCCGGAATCGAACCCGCGACCTTCGGGTCAGCAGCCGAGCACCATAGCCACAGTTCCACTGAGGTGGACCACCACGCCTGCAAAACTTTTCGATGTTTGCAACTTGGTTTGTAAGGGGAAAGGGGGCACGAGTGAGTCACATAAAAGTTACTGCGCTATACCCATCAGGAATAAGTACGTTCCTTCTGAAGTCGGTGCGGTGTATCAAGTGTCATTAACGTGCGAAAAATCGCGCATAGGGGAGAGCGGGAGCTGCATCAACATGAAATTAGGGGAGAATGAGCGATCGCTGTCTAATATCCCGTCTTTGCATTTAGCAGCGCACTGCTCGCAGTGCAGATGTGAGGCAGTATTTGGAGACGGAGCAGTTCTGTCTAAGGAGAGGTAGCTATTACCTCGCAGGATTATCGAGGCATTCCAGATCAGGAGGAAAGGGGAAGGGTTACTCTGACAAAGAGTATGCATATCTCTGCTCCATATGCACATAACCACCACAATCTACACAATTTTTTCCAACGCACACATTTGTTCTCATGCAGATAATTTTTTCATGCTTATTTTTAGCCTGTCACATGTCATTTTAATAGCTCTTTTTACCTGTCTTATTGGTAACTCTCTAACGTGCCTATTTTCATGGACTTGAGTGGTTCATTTGATAGCCCCTCCGGGGGGGGGGGGGGGGAAGGGGCAGACATGCCTAATGGGCTGAGATCGTTAAAAAGTCTAGTAAATCCTTCAATAAAACTGCGTTTCTTTGTCTAAACTTTTTTCTTCGTGAATCCTCTCATCACACACTTCGAATATAATGAACGTTTACCAACTTGCCCAATTTTCCACGCTGCATAAAACAGTTTTACACTTCGCTTTCAATTTTTTCTTCACTGAGCATCAGCAAGCCAGCCTTTCTTCAAAGGGCATTATCCCGACGAGTCAATTGACAAAGCTTCACCGAGTTGGCCAACTCTGCGTCCTGCAAGCAGCCTAAATCGTAGAAACTACTGTCACAGTCACTTCATGCCAAACCTCTCATCGTTGCTAACGTGCTCAGTGAACTGCTGACAGATATGCCACTAGTCCGTCACAAGTTGCTTCTCCCGGTGGCGTCATACTCTGATGACACGTCACTGAGAAGCCGCCTTCTCGATGTGGAAACGGAAGGTGTCTCTTAAGGTATAGCATTATTCAAAAAAAAAAACGACTGAAAGTGCAATTGTACGAATACACGCAGATAGACGACACGCAGAGCTAGGGTGGCGGAGCTTCACACGCTCCTGGCTCCAGTGAATTGCCAGACCACTCAAACACCATTATTACATTGTCGCCGCTTGACTAAAGGTTAAAATGTAAACATGATTTCATTTTCAAAAATTGTTGAAACTGCGCAGATCACAATCACGCAATTTGATTGCGCATGTAAATTCTTAAATATAGTCTGGATCAACTACGGAGGTTTGTGAGGATTGCATGAACGTCTACTAGCAGTGCTAGCTTTAGAGTACAAATGTAGCCCTATCATCGTCGACAGTCCGAGGCCCTGGGACGGCTTTACGCTCTCCCATACTAGAGTGCCTAGCACTCTAAGTCGATAACTATACTTTTTGTAGACACATCAACCTTCTCCTAAGCTTTGATTGATTTGTGATTGATTTGTGGGGTTTAACGTCCCAAAACCACCATATGATTATGAGAGACGCCGTAGTGAAGGGCTCCGGCAATTCCGACCACCTGGGGTTCTTTAACGTGCACCCTAATCTGAGTACACAGGCCTACAACATTTCCGCCTTCATCGGAAATGCAGCCGCCACAGCCGGGATATGAACCCGCGACCTGCGGGTCAGCAGCCGGGTACCTTAGCCACTAGACCACCGTGGTGGGGCTTCTCCTAAGCTTTGTGGATGGCTTTGTGCTTCCTCATGGAGAGTACGAAGTACTCCAAATTGTTGAGTATTCTTTCAGAAGACAGGAGCGAAGCCCATGGGACGGCTTTATGCTCTTCCAAGTACTCTAAATCGTCAACAACTTTTTCAAACTGCCCCACCCCCTCAGCAACAAGTGTCACGTTTTTTTTTTCTGCATATTCCGTCGATCTGTCTTGAGGTAAATGTGTTGGACAATCCAAAAAATCACAGTTTCGCCGTAAGGGCGAAGCATTGAATGTGATAGTAACAAATTGGAATGTGATACGAAGTGAGGCTAGCAGCTTCAGAAGCAGTATTATTGTAGCAAATATGCGCTTGCTAAGTAACCTAGGTTCATTCGGCGTGGCCCCTGTGGACGACCACAGTAAGGTGCGTGCGGAACGACTGCGCTGATCAAAAGCGCCTCCCACTAGCAGCAAGTGATGACACGCTGTGTGTCACCTCTAGGGACAGCTTTAAATGTGTAGGAAACACGTGTATAGTGAGGCCCTCGCCTGGCCATGCTCGGATTGATAGTAATGCAAGAAACACATGCGCAAACAAAGACGTGTTTAATTACGTGCATCAAGAAAATGAAACATAAGATTTGATAGAAAAACAGGTGAATATAAATGAAACAGTTCACCCGATGACCGCGACCACCGCCTTGTGGTCACTGAAGTAGGCTGGTAATGACACGCACTGCACTCGTGACGTCACACCCTTTACAAACACAAGATCTAAACAGGTATTGTTGCGTGTACTTGGCTGTGTGATGTCCGAAAAGAGATGAAGTCTTAAGTTCAGCGTGAACAAATGCCGGAAGCCACTCGTTCTCACACCTAAGTACATTCACATTGAAGACCCCAGTGACGATCACCAGCTTATCCTCTTCGTATACCGCAGAGAAGTTGTGCCCCACCATTGTAATTAAGATAACCTGCAGCCAAGCACTAAACGAGCAGCAGACGCGCGGGGGAAACCACCGCACTGGATGTGGTACCAACATACGGAAAGTCGCTGCTTTCTTGCCACCCGGACGTCGAGAAGGGGGGGGGGGGTGATTTTAAGTGAATAGAAGAGAAAAGTGAGCCCCGTAACTGTCTCTCAGGGGACACCTCAACAGCAGCTCACGATAGAGGGGGGTAGAGAAGGGATAAAAGGATAGGATGAAAAGGTAAAGAGATAGAGGAAGGAGATAGCGAGGGGCAGGGACAGCGAACGACGGAAGTAAGGAGAAGACAGGAAATATGGACACGGTTGCAGGAGCCCGAGGAAGGGGCACCACTGACGAGAGCTCTTGTCGGCGACAGGAGATGGCGTAGGGCTAATCCAGTCGGCCAGAGCTAGGCTGACGTCTTCGTCGGGGAACGACGTCAGGAGGTGGCGTAGGACTAACCCAGTCGGCCAGAGCTGCACTGTCGTCGGAGATCGCCAGGGCACAACCGGTCGGCACGGAAACCAGCGAGCGAGTCCCGAGAAAGGGCAGGCTGCGCCCGCTTTCAAACTCGGCCATGAATTGTATGGCTGGTTGCACGGAATTTAGGTGCTTAGGGTCATTAATTGTCTTGCCTTGAAGACGCCGCTACAACGTAGCCACAGCCCCCCCCCCCCCCCCTGAGGAAGGAACCAAGTTGGTTCCGAAACGTCGGGTTTATACATTTTCACATACTTTTTGGTTGGACTTAAAATCGTTTCCCAGTTTACCAACTAAAACAGACAGGCATCCGTCGTATGTTTAAATTCACGCACTCAACGTGGATAGATAAATACTGCTGGCAATCGAGCACCATGTCAAACGCGAAAACCGAATATCGAAAACCGAATCCTACTGCAGTGTTGCACGCATATTCATGCATGAAGATACGTTGAACAGGTACCGCTGAACGCACGCGGCAGGAGCGGCTTGCAAGTGGTGTGGTGAACTGGGCATAAGCACATGTGGGTTTGCTGTGGCCAATAATCTTGAAACACACAAAAACAAGTTCGCCGACGACTGCGGGCGACGTAAGGTGGGCAGAGTCCGTAAGTCATGAAGACAGAGTGTGAGACGCCATTGTGGTATTGGTTTGCTTATGCCCGTAAATTTAGACTGTGAGAACGCTGTAAAGGAACGTCGCAGTTTCGCCGCAAGGGCGAAGCAATGAATGTCATCGCAAGAAATTGGAAGGCCACGCCGAGAACGGCAAGCAGATCGAAACGTGCAGCGCGCTGATCACACACAAATGACGCACCAAAACAACACACACGAGACGAGAGCTAACTAACAACGTTTACGCTCGACACTTAACGCGCTGTTTAAACAAATACATACGAATTGGAAGGTCATACGGAGAATGGCAAGCAGATCAAAACGTGCCCCGCGTTTCTCACGCACAAATGACGCACGAAACGTACTCACGAGTACAGATCAACGCGAATGAGCATCTCACTTGTTATTTCACTGTGTCTGAAAAGTGCGCCCTTTTCGCAAACGGAGACTGTGCTACGAGTGCAGCGACCTTTGTGCGCCCGGTAACTACAACGGATTTGTTCCGGTGAAAGCCCGAAGCTTACTACCGTCCCCACCGTGAGATAAGCGAGCGCACGTGAGGTCGTAGGTAATGTATCTCGCAGGTAATGCTGAAAACATGATAGTAGTTCCCCCGAGATGCCCATCGCCAGCGGGAAGTGGTAGATATAAGAAGCTTGTCGTTTGATCGTTGAAGGACGTGGTTCTCCGTAGCTCAAAAGTTAACGCCTATCATTCACGACTAAAACGTTCCACGTTCGATTCTGCGCGCCGGAATGTTCTGTGGGATTTTTTTCCCGTTTTCGTATATATATATAGATACGTATACATATACGGTGCATAACGCTAACACCGGCGGCGAATTCTAGCCGAGAGTGTCAATATAAATTATATCGCAATAAAATAATTGCCAGGCACCATAATACTCTCTTTAGGGTTCTCGTGGCCTCACCCTCGCATAGTAAACGGATGGGCGTAGGTGAGGGTTGGAATGAGACCCCAATAAACAGGCTCTGTTCTAGAAAGGCAGCGGAGGCAGAGGCTGTCCATAACTTGTGGCTCCGATAGAGTCTGGAGGCATGGCCGAGGCTAGGCAGAGGTGCCACCATGATCTCAAGCGAGCCACGGCTCACCCATTCGAACTCGGAAGTCTCAAGGATGAAGGTACGCAATTATATGGACACCCTCGGCTGCATTTCGCCGCCGGCACGCGAAATCGAACGTGAGCCGTCCGCGTCGTGAATGCGAGGCGTGAACCACTGAGCCACCGTTGGGTACCTCCCTGGACGTTCAAACAGCAAGCCATTTGTATCTACCACTTACCGCTGTTAGCTGTCATATCGGGAGGGGGGGGGGGCAATATCGTGTTTTCAGCACTATCAGCAAGATGGCGCAGTGAGCGCGCGGCGGCTCTTATCTCTCGCGCGTACTTTGGCCCACGTAGAGAATAAGGGGGTGTACGCTCGATCGCGCGCCCTTATCTTGCAGTGGGGAAGATCGTACGTCGTAGGTATTCTGTTGTAGTTACCGGACGCACAAAGGTTTCTGCAATCGTTGCACATCCTCCGTTTGCGAAAATGGCGCGCTTTTCAGACAGGGCGAAGTAACAACTGAGATGCTTATTCACGTTCATCTATATCTGTGAGTATGTTTCGTGCATCATTTGTGCGTGAGAAATGCGGGGCACGTTTCGATCTGCTTGCCATTCTGCGCGTGACCTTCCAATTAGTTGCTATCGCATTCATTGCTTCGCCTTTGCGGCGAAGGTGTACCTTTTTTTATTTAAAGCAATAATCCAAACATATTTAAAATGTGTACCAGTACTCCCTTAACTTCAGCAACAAGAAGGGTTGGTGGATCCAAATCAAACGGTGCTATAGCTGGCAAACAACCATTGAGATTGTGCAAGCTCTCGCACGTCAATGTACAATAAACAATGCATCATACTATTGTGAAGACACACTTCCCTTTCGTGTTGTGCCAATTCCTATTATATAGGGTTGGACAGGGAGGTTAACCAGCTCCCAGACCATCTGGCTACCCTGTGCTGGGTGAGGAAGAATGAAGAGCTGCAGTTTTGTCATCGCGGTAGTATTAGGATTTCGAATGAATGATACGCTCATTTAACGTGACTCACACTCGGATTTTGCCTAATTACAATCTCTTGCGTGAAAAAAGCCACATTATCGACGTCGTCGTGCCTCGTGAGCTTCAATCAAATATTTTTTCGATATTATGTCATTCCATCGTTAATAAATAAAGTTTCCCTGTGTTTAAAGCGGCGGGGAGAGAAGTGTGAAGACGCTCGTGTTCTTAGACATAGGAGCACATTAATGAACCCTGGATAGTAAAAATGAATCTGCAGCCAGTCCCCACGGCTGATCGTTTCGTCAAGTCAGTGCTAATTTACCTCAACATTTCTGCAAGGACAGCTTAGGCGATATTGAGAACTTTCAAACAAAGTACAACATTTTCATTATCTTTTGTTTATTTTTGTACGTTTTTTTGGACACCTATATTATTTTTATCCGTGATGCTTGAATACCGGTAGTTTATTAACTGCATTGTCACAGATGATAGAACGAAGAGCACCACCTGATGGATTGATTGATCGATCGATTGATTGATTGATTGATTGATTGATTGATTGATTGATTGATGTGTGCTGTTTAACGTCCCAAAACCACTATGTGATTATGTGAGACGCCGTAGTGAAGGGCTCCGGAAATTTGGACCAGCTGGGTTTCTTTAACGTGCGCCCAAATCTGAACACACGGGCCGACAGCATTTTCGCCTCCATAAAAATGCAGCCACTGCAGCCAGGATTCGAACCCGCGACCTGCGGGTCAGCAGCTGAGTACCTCAGTCACTTAACCACCGCGGCGGGGGATAGCACAAGCATGAAGGATCGTTGTAATATAAGCTGAGGCTACCACACAGATGTGGTAACCGGACTTAAATGCGGGAGCGCATGCGGAAATGTGCTTTCAATCTTATTTTTCCGTAAAGGTAGTGAAGTATGAGAAAAAACTTATCCATTCTTTGCGGGTCCCGACTCGCCATTCGATTCTATAACCAGTCATACGAGAATAAATATTCAACGATTTGAGATTTATTTAGGAAAAAAAATAAGGTCATCAGTTTCACGAAGCACTTTCTTGATTACCCTTCCTGCTAGGTGGGTACACAGATCCGATAAGATTAGTTGTAAAGGCACAGACATTTCAGTGTATAATCATTGGCATCACCGCACACTGATTTTCATTCTATTCACATTCTTAAAGTACTTCAGGGAATTCAACAATCTCTCATATAAAAGGAAATTCATTAAAACAGAAATAAATTGAAAGGTGAAAGAACAAAGCAGACCCCGTACATCGCAATAGAGATTCAAATTGGGGTGCTAATGTTAGGCTAATCGAAGCTGTGGGGAGCGATGTTTGGTTTCAGCGCTTCCACTTGCATGCGAATGATTGCGTGGCCGAAAACTGCTTCGTACGTCACGATCCGCTCAGTGCCGTCTTTTTTCATCATTATTCCAAGTCAAACATAGGCGTGAGCATCTTTTATACCAATGCTCAATTCATTAGGGCACGAATAAATTACACTTGCTGGAATTACATTGCATCTGCTGATAGAGAGCAATGTATACCAGGAACATCCAAATGATTTTGTTCTTAGGCAAAAACACGTACCGAGTTGCACTGCGAGCTTAGGGGCAGTTCACTGAAGTGATTCAATTAAAATTAGTATGATCTAAAGTTTTATGCTTGCTTGATTCAGTGTCTGTCTTCAAGTTCAGCGTCATTGTTTGGTGTTCGTGTGGGCATGAAAAGGATCTCCCAAATCTGAAATTTGAATTGGTGTGCTCTCTCTCTCTCTTTTAAAGAATAATGAAGCGGATCTGCTGGGAGGAATGCTCTAATTATCAAGTGCTTTCCTTCAACTTGCGCACTCCTTACAATCGTTTCTCTTTAATAGCATTCATTGTAAATAAAAAATGGTGCGCCCCTCGGCGCGCAGATTCTTCAGGCGTGAAAATTATTCGTCAGAACTTCCACTTATTCCTATGGAGCAGCTCGATCTTCTCGCCTCGGTTTTCCGAGCACGCGGTACATCAAAATTTTGTGATATTGGCTACGAGAGCCTCTATTTGAAACGCAAAGATCTTTGTCAACGTCTTTTCATCTATCTCATTTAGTGACCTTAAAAGGCTGGTGGGAAAAAATAAAAAGATAGGAAATAAGCGTTGAAACTTTAATTTTGATGGAGCCGCTTTTTAATGATGCCTGCTTAATTTTAGGCACGTAAAATACAACTTAAAAAAAGCCAGGGAAGCCAAGCATTTTCTTCAAGCCGGTGCTCTCACGGGGCTTATTTAAATTACCCGAGTGAACCACCTATGTTGATTGTTGGAGGTGTTCTTTCTTACTGTTCCCGTCATTATGGGTCGGCAAACTCACTCCCGATTTGACTCACCCAGGCTCAGATTGAGCTGTGAGTCCCCGAGCCCTATAGTTAGCCAGGATGAGTAACATTTTGATGAGCTTGAGCCCGGTTGAGCAAATTGTGGTGAGACTTAGTCTCAGTGAGCCCTAAGCGCGAAATATCTTTCTAAAGTGAGTCCGAGTATGTGCTACAATTTTTTGCCAACCTATGCTTTTCATACGCTCTTCAAGTGCAGTGCGCCTAATCTGCTTAACCTGTTTATTATGATGGTGCAACGCTACCAGACGTTGCGCAAGCAAGCAAAAGCGTTTATGTATATATAAGTACACTGAAATAGGTCTCGGTGTTTGTTTCCTTGTTTGTTTTGGTTCCGAATGCTTAAGTGCACCTAAGATCAGCGCTTTTTTTATTCTGTTTGTAACTTAAAGTAGCAGGAAAAAGAGCGCCAACTGAAAACAGGCAGAATAACGATGGGAGCACGACACGTGCGTCCACTAGAAATATTTTTATCAGGAGAAGAGACGTAAGATACAAAGACGTCATAAAATACTGTCCAAGAATCATACGAGACAAAACAAAAGAGGTTGCAACAAACCTTAACTATCATTATTAACATGTTCATAAATCTCAAAACGAGTTTGTTCAAAAATCGAGATCTTCGTGACTTAGAGGAATATATGCCTGAATAATACATGCTGCGTGATTTATTTTGACGCAAAATGGCAGATATGTTTGCGAGAAGTTACATCACGTGACAGTTTTGACCGTTTCGCAAAGAAATAAAGGAGCTTACCCTGCCAATAATGACCATTTCGCTGTCAGGGAGTGTTAAGGCACGGATGCTGCGCCCAACCACTGGTAAGATATTGTGAGCATTCAAAGCCTTGTAAGACTTCAGCTGCTCTCGAGCCATGAAGCCTGCTGAGTGGAGTGGATAACCCTTGATTTCTGTGCAATATACCCGTGGCAAAAGATTCACGTCGCATTTCACCTCTGCTTCGTTCAAGTCAAGGGGGTCAACACCGCCATGAAGGCGCACCTTTTCCTCATAGCGCAACTTTTCAGGCTTTGTCAGCCCACGCGCGTTAATCCTTAACCGCATTCTAATAGAAGAAAGTCCTCTGAACATGTATACTGCGCCATTTTCTTGAGAAAAATATCAAAACAACACGCAAATTTAGCCGGGCTGTTCTGTTGTAGTCAAGATAGCTTCTGCTCTTGAGACTACGGGTGTGACGACAGCCGTGCCGACCACATGCCCCTTGCGGATGACGTCTCTATAAACAGTCGCAAGGGTATACTGCCAGCGAGATAATTCCATGCGCTACATTAAGTTTCTCGCTATGATGTAGGGATATTGCTGTTGGAAGTACCACATGTTCTAGATTGCTATGTCAAAGCGTGGTGTTGTCAAAGGTCAGAGTATCCTTGTTGTCAAGTCCCTAATTTTGCATACCTCAAAGGGCAAGGTCGACGATGAAATAAACATTTTTTTGACAGTTCGTGTGATCCAGACGCACAAGAATACCGCAGTGAGGCTGCGAAGTGTTTTTACAAAGCCTGTGATGTCGAAAGCCAATGCCCCGGCATCAGTGCAGGCTTTTTCGCAAAGGGCGAACACGTATCAGCCGTTCTCATCCGTCTCTGGATGAGTGCTGCTGTAATGTCGCAAGGCCGACAAACGTTTCAGCACTGTTTTGTATGTAGGTGGGCTAATGCACTTGCCAATGGGCATCAAGTACTGATTGCCTAGAGCATCACGGTGGCACGTTAGCATTTTGAAGAGTCTGCCGATGAGGCGATGATGGTACGCTGAGTGACGTAACAAGGTTTCATGTCGCTTATTCGCCGTAGCTACAAGAGGTGAAAAGAAAGAGTGGCCGGTAGCAGCTTTGAAAATTATGACAGAAAACTCCTCCACCGCTACTTGTTATGGTTATCATCAGGTCGTGTACCGCACTCGGAACGCACGCAATGCGATAGTGCCAGACGGAGCGAAATGCTAGCACTAAATATACAGTGACGCTGGCCGAAAGCACAGATTCGTCCAGTGATAGTCAAGGCACGTTGAAGTTCCAAGGTAGATATAACTAGTAGCGAAGGTTTCATAGAAGCTCATACGTTCATTAAAAAAATGGCGGCTGATCAGCTGCCCATGGGGCTTAGCACCATCTCTGTGAGGGAACACTTTCGGTGGAACAAAGAATAAAGTGGATGTGATGCAACAGCTGGAAAACTAGTGACGTCACTCTGTGTAATAGCATAGAGAAACATACTTCCATAAAGAGCAGACAATCCCGTAGGGACCTGCGGCCCAGCTACTGCGCTTCTTTCAGCGTCAAGAGTGGTTGTTTAGACCCGATAATGTTTTTAGCATAAATAAAATAACACATTTTTTTCTCTCATCGTTGGGATTTGAACTCGTACCCTCATGCTCAGAAAGCGAGCTTCTTTGCCACTACGCTACACACCCATGCATCCACAAAGGGAATACATGTACAGCACATCGAAACCACATGAATGTGCCTCTGCGCAAAACAAATGCAGAAGGACAACACTTTCTAGTCATGCTTTACTGTTTTCTGTTGTAAGGCATCAAATGTAAGATATTCATGAAGTTTTAAATTCAAGTGTACCGCTATGCAACTAACCAATTATGTGATTCTTCTCTTGGCTAACTGTCTGATTCTCGTTTGGTGGGTTAAAGCTGCTACTGTAACTTGTTCTTACTGTTAATATGCTTTCTCACCAACAGTCTGATTCTCGCCTGTATAGTTACAACTTGTACTGTTATTTTTTAGCTAACATCGTATTTACAGAAAAAAGCTTGTATTGTGTTTTTTTTAAATGTACCACTCACCTCTATAATGCCTCTCGCCCTGAGGGTAATTCCAAATAAATAAATAAATAAATGAATAAATATCCTCAGCGGGACATGATGTATAGCGGATATGAAAAATCGCACGAATTAATAAATTATCTTCTTTGCAAGAAATTGATGCCATACTTGGGTATTCGCTGTCCTCCTCAGGAGGCTATTACATGTCTTAAAAAAGGGGTAAGAGCAAGTATGGGTACGCCATCTAGCAATTGGTCAGACCCTTTCTTGCTGGTCCACGGAAAGGCTCCAGTGACCACTCCTTATATAGTATATTTCTCTATGGTAATAAGGTTATAGTGTGAAATTTAATTTCGGAGCACTTTTCATGGGGCCCTAATTGCCAGGACTCGTCCTAAGGCGATCGCTGGCGAGTCCTCCAGGAGTGCGCTTCATGTCAACGCCAGAGAATATAATACCAACTCATGAGTTGATAGTGATGTTTAAATGAACTCCCGTTCATTTTGCTTTGGTTTTACAATAAAACGTATTCTTCTAACCTTTATTCGGCGTTCGTGGCATCTTCCGCAGATGGATTAAAGCAACCAACCGCGTAGCTGTGATATCTGCAGCGTTGCTTATTTGCTTCGCACATAGGCAGGTTCTTTAGCATGCCCAATGCTTGTTCAAAAGGCTCGGACGAGTTGGTTATCCATGAACTAAGCTTGTGCGTGCTAGCGTAGAAAATATGAAAAGAAAAAAAGGGGGGGGGGATGACATAGACAACTAGAAAGGTAGGTGCTAAACTCCCAACTGTTTATTTTATGCCCTTAGCATCCATACCACACTTGCGTAAAAGCACAACTTGTCTTGTCTTGTCTCCTAGAAGATTTTGGCTCATACCCACATGGGGGATTGGCCACACTGTACCTCATGATAGATAATTTTTATAACGCTTGCTAAAAAAAATATAAAGAGAAATTAGATAGAAACAATAAATGTTCCTTTGAAAAAAAAAAAACGTGATAAAATTGTAGAAGAATACGATAAAACAGAATATATAAAACGAATTAACAAGAATGAGGAAGGGGAAGAAAGAATTGGATATATCTGGCAGTACCACTACCAGCGTATCCTTCCGGTTGCCTGAATGAATTTATGCAGCGCTGACAGAATAGCACTGTGGCCCACACCCAACTGACTGGCTCCAAACGATAATACGGTGGATGTATTGACTGGCAATCCGAGCATACCAATCGGTCTTTCAAGAATTATTCGGCGCAGTGAGGCGAAGCGGCGGCATGTGAGAAGAAAGTGATCTATTGTTTCCGGTTCATTGCAAACTACACATAGGTTAGTTAATGAAAATCCTGATTTGTTGAGATAAAAATTTAACAGAGGAACTCTACAGCGAAAGCTTGTGAGGGTCACCTCACATTGACGGGAAAGGCATTTTGCGGTGTTCCATGTGAATTGCAAGTGCCGAAATTCTTCAGATTGTAGAAGCGACGTTTCGTTCATTTTTAAGATTAACAGGCGTTTGAATCGTTCGGCAGTAATAAAAGGAAACTGTGGAGCTACTGGCACCACAGGGAAATTTAAAGATGCCGAAGCGAGCGAATCAGCAATTTCATTTAGTTCAATTCCAGCATGCCCGGGGACCCAAATAAACCGAACTTCTGATAGGCTATGCGGTACGAGAGACCAAAATATCCTGAGAAGAGGAGACTTCTTTGCGGACGTTAGATGTGTACATACAGACAAAGCATCCGAAATAATAATAGCTTTTGATTGCTGATAATTTAGTTTTCGAAGAGCCAATGTAATAGCCAGGAATTCTGCGAGATAGATTGGTGTGAAGTCAGGCAATCGGAGCGCAAAAGACCAATTAAGCTGATGAGAAAAAATACCTACTCCAGCCTTCTGAAGATTTTGCGTTGCGTCCGTCGAAATTACTACGTATTTAGGAAAATGACTTAGATGGTCTTGAAGGAGGCCCTCCAGAACATGCTTTGGAAGTAACTTGGCATTTTTTGGAAAAATATCATCGAAAATTAAGTCAACTGGCACCGAGCATTGGGTTTGGGGAGTTAAATGCCGGAGGGAAACGTGAAGATTTGATAACAGAGACTCGACGAAAATGACTTGGGGTCTTTGATAACGAGACCACGGGCGCTGAAAGAAAGAAACTGGATGTTTGATGAAAACTGTCTGAGAACAGAAGAGGGGTGCATCGTAAAGTTTTAAAAATGTTTGCACAGTAAGCTGTCGAAATCTAGCATCAAGTGGAATAATTCTAGCTTCCAAATAAAGCACGCTATTCGCTACACACCTAGGTAGTCCGAGACACAGCCGCAGAGCTTGCCTTTCTAGCAATATAAGTGGTCTTAATTTGTACTCAGCACTTCCAGAAAACAGAACGCAGCCAAACTCCAGAATTGGGCGTACGTAAAGTTTGTATATCATAAGTAACGTATCCCTGCGCATCCCTGAATTCTTATTGCAAAACCGGCGGAGCAATCCTACGGCGCTTTCTGCTTTACGGGTGTTTGATTCTATTTGTTGCTGCCAATTTAAATTGTCCACGTAAACAATACCAAGATATTTTAGCGCTGTTACTTGTGGAATCGGATCATTTCGATAATGCAGTGAAAGAAATACGGGAACGGATAGAGGGAATACAAGCAGAGCACATTTACTAACATTAAGTGAAAAAGACAGCCCGCCAAGCCATACCTCAAGCTCACTCAAATATGACTGCAAGATTTGATATAAACTATTGATATCTCGGGATGACGAGAAAAAAGCAATATCATCGGCGTAGACATAAAGAGGAACATTTTTATGAACGGGAATAGATGATAATAATATATTAAATAAAAGAGGTGACAGGACTGATCCTTGCGGAACACCTCTTGTTTGCTTATATGAGGCAGAAGTAATTCCCTCGTGGCAACAAAAGAATTGTCTCTCAATGAGAAACTCCTGAACCCAAGATATAATGTACTTGGGAACCTCACAGTCCACTAATCTTGAAATTAATGTACTGTATTCCACACTATCGTAGGCTTTTGCGATATCTAACGTGACTAATGCAGAAAGCTCACCAGATACTTTTGCAAGGCGGATTCGGCTTTCCAAATCAACATGAGCCGACCATATAGAGCACCCCTGTCTAAATCCTACTTGCCTTGGTGAAAGAATGTCCTGACGAGCGATGAATTCACTGAGCCTTCTATGAAGAATTTTTTCAATTATTTTAACTAGGTTTGAAGTCAGCGAAATTGGCCGAATGTTATCCAGGACATATCCGAGGCTTGGATTTTTTCGCAGCAACACAACTTTAGCAACTTTCCATGCGCTTGGAATCCATGTGTGCTGTAAGGAGCAGTTAACAATATTCAAAAGCTCCTCGGGATGGGAATTAAATATCAATTTAATCATAGAGTTTGTAATCTGGTCTGGACCGGGAGCTGCTTGCTTTACAGTTAGTATCACATCTGCCAGTTCAGCCATAGTGACTTCCCGAAAGTCCGAGGTTGCGCTTTTGAATGTCACAGGTCTCAAGCATGACGAAGCGAAACGCGCTTCAAGTCCTTTCGCGATGCCCTCTAACAAATCTGTTGTCTCTTTAGGAGACAGCACTACTGAATGCGAATATGCTGGTACCTTCGTCGATTTTTTGTTCCGTAGAAATCTGTACAGGGCAGATCTTTTATCGGGTTTTGATAAACGCGAATGTAAGTCAGAATTGCGTTTATCTTTAGCTATTGCAACTGTACGTTTAAACAGCGCTGCGTGGAACTTATAGTCAACCCAATTTTTTGGAGTATGGTTGTGGCGTAAACGTTTCCAAGCAGCTTTACGTCGCCTATACGCAAGCGTACAATCTTCATTCCACCAAGCTGAATTTGACGGTGTGCTGCCGTACTTAACAGAAAACTCTGCCGGCTGGATAGAGTCACTTAGACACGCTACGACTGAAGCAGCTCGTTGCTGTCCGACGCGTCCTCTCAATGACGAGAGCGCGGAGTTTAAAACAGTTTTATAAATTTTATAGTTGATGAACCGTTGTTGCCGGATAGCAGAGGTAAGTTGTGGTAGCATTATTTCATAGGTAATTGGTACATGATCACTACTCGTCCCATTATCAAACGTTTCCCACGATGAAATCATAAACTGGCCACAAGAAAATGTTAGGTCTAATGTTGATGAGCTTATCCCGCGTAGAAAGGTAACTTGTCCAGAGTTATGGCAGCGAAAATTATTATCCTGCAACCAATTCCACAATCTTTTGCCACAGCTATCTGTTTTAAGCCCCCAAGAGGTGTGATGCGAGTTAAAATCCCCAGCCAATAAAATTGAATTTGACGAAGAATTCTTGATAACACAGTCTAGGTGATCTGTGCGTCTTACTCCATTAGGAAAGTACGCATTAATCACTGTAATCCTGTTGGAGTTAGGTAACAAACAATCTAATCCTAACAATTCACAATCCGGACAAATATGTTCAAAAGTTACAGAAACGTGATGACACATTTTTGAAGATATTAGAACCAATAATCCACCTCCTCTACCTGGCCGATCCAGTCTAAATGTTCGAAAATATTTCAGAGTAAATGTTTGGTTTGCTGAAAGCCAAGACTCTTGAAGTAAAATTATACTAGGATTTGTTTGCTGTATGAGATAAATAAGATCTATGTAAGCGGAAGATACGGAGCGACAATTCCACTGAAGAACTTTTACAGGCGCTATGATGAACTTAATATAGTTGACTCTACTGCAGAACGCAAAACGTCCTGCTCATTGTTGGTATCAGTAATAACTTTTTTTGGTTTTGACATTGGCAAATTGGTTGGAGACAATGGAGCATTGCGTCGTTTATGAGTGATATTACCAAGCCTCATGTCACCAAACGACCCACTGGGCCCCACAGGGGTAGGCGACTGAGTGCTGACGAGCGTTTCAGGGTTAACATCTTCTTGACGCCGATTATTTTGTTCATTGTCGATGTGCTCAGCTTCACCCTGGACCGTGACAGTGTGTGCAGCGAAGGAGGGAAGAAGGCTGTTTAACCTGGCGGCGAGCATCTCGGTCAGACCTTCAGCAAAGGTGTTGAAAAGCCGTTCCATAATCATCGGCATGGCCTTATCTATCGCTGCCGACACTGCGGAAGCGACCGTCGCTTCAATTGACCCACACTGGCGTGACGTAGCAGCAGCGTACCCCACTTCGCGCTCTTTAATTAAGGAAGTTGCCTCAGACCGAGAACAACGGCGTTTCTCCATTATGTCTAGAATTTGTGTTTCACGTTCTCGAGCAGGGCAGCTATTGTCCGTGGCTGTGTGTGCTCCATCACATAGGCAACACCTGCAGTTGTCTTCCTGACAATTTGATGCGGCATGTGCCCCACCGCAATTCGCACATCTCAATGAGGACCTGCAAGCATTAGCGCTATGTCCAAATCGCCAGCAGTTACGGCATTGCAGTGGGCGAGGTGTCAATGCCTCTACACGGAATAGATAAGGCCAGGCCTTCAGCTCAGAGGGGCGTGTGAGACCAGCAAAGGTAACGATGACGCTTTCAGTAGGGACTCGCGTATCACCTACAGGTCTGGTGCATCTGTAGACAGATGTCACGCCAGCCGGAGAGACCATCTTTAAGAATGCTTGAGGACTAATGTTAGTTGGAACACCACGAACAATGCCCTTCACGCAAGCAAGATGAGGGGGGATAAAAGCGCGAACAGCAATGAACGCAAATCTCGTGGCGGCCAGTAAGTCTGTTAAGCATTGAATATTTGAAGATCTGCATAGCATGCCAGTCTTGCCGAAACGCCTCACCTCCGAGATGTCCAGAAAATGACCGCTTATGTTGCGAAGTTCTTCTTGGAACACCTCCGTTTCACTCAACCGAATGGTTCCACCATCAGTGGGCACAAGCGCGACAGGCAAACTGCTTACGCCGTTCTTGAAGAAACACTCCAGTGGTACCGATTCAGCAGGGCGACTGGCCGACCAGGGCGAGCCCTGGCCGGGGCCGGAGACCGGCATTGATGGCTCCTGAAAAATCAGCAAAAAGAAATTCTACCGCTAATAAAGAACCAAAGGCGATGAGTGTGGCCAATCCCCTCCCACAGGCCGTGCAATAGAAAGCGCCAACTTATCTTGCACGTGGTGTCATTCCAAGAAACGTCATTTTTTTTTATCCGTAAGTGCGATTGATGGCGAACTCACACACAGGTTTCCCATATCTGCTATAACTTCAGCTTCTTTAATTTCACGTTTCAGCTGATTCCAAGACCGGCTGATAGCGATGCAGCTATACAGATCAAGGGAGCACCCACATCCTTTGCAGTGTGCTGCAAGAAAACCTCCCGATGAAAGTTTATTTCTTGCGTTGTAGACATGTTGACGTAGTCTATCATTGAGACACCACTTGTTCTGCCCTATGTAGTACTTCCCACTCGATACCAAAAATTTGTACAGAACGAAGCACACACAATCTACATATCTAACCTGGTATCTCTTATCATAGACCAAGTGAAAGACATTATATAGGCAAGTCAACTGGCAAGGCTCCCTTAGTTTGTTTGTTTTTTTTGAGGGGGGGGGGGCTGAAAACACTACGCGTACGTTATCCCGCTGAGCCACTTTCGGATTCGCTTGCAGGATTTCAAGCTGGACGGTTGTGCCCTCGCGATCTCCGACGCCAGCGTAGCTCCCGCCGACTGGTTCGCCCTCCGCGGTCTCCTGATGCTGTGTAGCTCTGGCATTCTGGTGCCCCGTCCTTGGACTGCTTCGACCGGATCTACACTTTCCTATATCCTTCTATTTTCCGTCGCTTGCCTGTCTATTTCTTGATCTATTTTCCTTCTATTCTTTTTATCCCTCCTTCCCCCCACTCCTATAAGGCACGGCGCCGTGTCGCCTGAAGGCAGACAGAAATTAGGTGCCTTTTTTCTCTTCCTTACAACCACTGCCACCACCACTACTTTCTTCAACTTATGAGAGATAGTGTGCATATACAGTATCACACCTATTCTTCTGCCTGAACACTCCAACACTTGTTGCCTGTCTCCTTTGTGCGAAACTTTCAGGATGCGCTCAGCTACAGAGACCTGCAGCAGAACTGCATGGGTACCCTGCTTCGGTGAGACTCTTGCTCTGAGTCTCGAAACTGGTCGCCATTTTTGTGGTGGCATGATTTGGTCAGTGCATTTCTAAAACACAAGTTTGCGATGCCTCTCTTAATAAGCTTTGAGTGCGCCGTAACAAAAGAGAGAAGAGGCTTATTTGCCAGTGGCTCATGCGACCAGCATGTGTGCTTTCCTAACAAAAACAACCGGATATCCGAAAACCGCATAAATTCGCATTGAGGAAGTTCGCAAGTAATTTCAAGGGGTGCAAGATATTCCTTAATCGCGGGTAACACTTCGTCAACCATCGCTTCTAAGTCAACAGGTGCACAGTCAATTAAAAACAGGAAGTCATCGACAAAACCAAATGCTTTGCACACTGTGGTGTAATTAACGTTGTAACCAAGACAATGCTAAGACCAGATAAAAAACAGATCGCTAAGAACGCGTGTTATGCACGAGCCGATCGACGCACACACCTTTTTTTTTTTTTTGCAAGTACAAAGCGTTGTTCCATGAGATAGATGATTACAGTGCCACGCGCTTTCAAAATGAAGCTTCATTGTAAACAAGTCATTTTTTAGAACTTTTATCTTTTAACCTTTTCTCCACTTTTATCTCACATCAGTCAAATTATCTATCACATCAGTCAAATTTATTACGTTGCACGCAATGGTAATAAGCACAAACAAGTTGGCGAACACTACCTGCGCTACGTTTTTTTTTTTCGCATACGTAAATTACATTTACGTATGCAAATGCTGACATACGAATTGTAGCGCGATAGATAACTTGGCGATCTGCTCACCGATAGCTCAAATAATAGTAGGTACTGCATGCTCAAGAAGGAAACCGGGCTGCAGGAATATTTGATTCATGAAAGTCCAGCGAGCACTGTATTCTGAACCATTGCCCTTCTTTCTTATCTAGAAGACATGGGTCACCGGGCATATACGTTTTTTTGCTACTGCATCCTTGGACAGCACATCACTTCCGCAGGTACCAACGCAAGCACTCGGCGTTAAATATAATCAACGTTGTTTCGCTGCCCGTTGGCAACTGCACTCAAGAAGTTTCGACAACGATGAAACGCCAAAAGAGTCGGACTATGCTGATGCGTTCTTGACAGAAATGCTGATACTTAACGCCGAGGAAATAGGACTAATAGAAATGACCATTACTGTAGGAGAAATTGAGAGCGTTATAGATCTTAGCACGGGCAGATCACTGGGTCCAGGTGGAATTAACGCCGCTTTTTACAAAGCGTTCCAGTCGGACATGGCTGAACATCTTGTGATGCATTTTCAGAGTATTTTGATTGGGGGACTTTGCCTCCATTGTTTAATCGGGCGCACACTGTATTAATTCCTAAAGGAAAAAATAAACATGTCTTACGTAAAGTAACAAGATACATGCCAATGAAATTGACGAATGTGCACCAAAAGATATTAATGGAAGTTCTGGCAAGGAGCTTGCAGGGTGTTATACACAATTTGGTTGGGCCGCATCAGACGTGCGGCATTGAAGGAAATAGTATATTCACGAATATTCACGTCGCCAGACGCATCGTGGAATATTGTGATGCGGCCATTCTTAAAGTGGCCATGTTGCTAATAGATCTAGCCACAGCATGGCATGGTGCCACACATTATTCTGTTTAGGCTAATTGAATACGTTGGTCTCGGTTCGGCCATGTGTAAAGGTATTAAAATTGCATACAAAAGCTCATCTACTAATTTACTAGTCAATGGAGAACTTTCACGGCACATACAAGTCCTTTACTCTGTGCGCCAGGGCTGTCCATTAAACCCTAACTTTTTTGCTTTATTTTTGGAACCCTTCTGCAGAAATGATTACTAGCAGCAATGATAAAAGGGTTTAAGTTACAGGCATATGTAGAGCGGGTCTTGGCATACGTGCTTTTTTTTTGCTGCTGATACAGAGAGTGCCAATTCGTTATTGAGAATAACTGAAAGGTTGTTTGACACAAGGGGCAGTAGGATGAATAAGGATAAAAGCATCGGTTTGTGGCACGGCAGTTGGGAGCTTACACCTGCTTCTTTTGGAAATATTCAATGGCTCACGACACCTAGCCGTTATCTGTGGGTGCCACTGGACAGATATATAGACAGCGAATCGCTTTGATTTGAGAAAACAGAGGAACTGTGGCGACAACTGAAACATTGGGTGGCCCGGAATTATCAATTTCTCTCGCTCCGCAATATTTAACGGTTTTCTAGCTGCTAAATTATGTACCTTTTGCGAGCACTTAGTTGCATGCGTAGAAGCATTTAGAAAATTCACAGGGTGTTTGCTACATTCAACTGGAGCTATACGCCAGAGTGCACACCACGAACAAGATTCTTTGAGGGAGTTAAGAAAAGAGGTATTTTTTGTGGCACCTGTTTCTGAACCAAGTAGTATCTCGTTTCAATCTGTGTAAAGGGCCCTGCAACACTTTTTGAGCATGGTCAGAAAAGGCTGCCGATCGGTAGTAGAGGCTCCCGACAATACGCGAGTCAAATATTATAGCGCATCATGCGGCCTGAAATTCACAAAAATTTATCAAAATCAGCTAAAACTCCTTTCTCTTCTCTAGACAAGTGATGGAAGACGCTCAAGAATCACTCGTAGAAAGCCGATCTATCTGCCATTGGCTGATTTGAACATGGCTCACTCGGTCGTTACAGAGATCGCCACGGGAGGCCTTGACTTGTCCAGCGTGCGCACGCTATCGGACTGAAGAAGGCGCGCATCCAAAAAAAAAGAGAAAAGAGTGCTCAAGGTCACGAGGCACGGGTGACATATTTTCCTTGCCCTTTTCATTCCTCCCTACTTAGCTTCTAGCGATTTCGCGGGACGAGAGAAGAGATAATGCAGTTGCAGTATCCTTCAAATCTTTATAACTCGACTCGCACTGGACGGATTCTTAAAATTTTTGCAGGGTTGATTTTGTTAAACAATAAGCTCTTCCAGGGAATCCATGCCATGGTTACTTGAAAAAGTGCTTCAGGGCCCCTTCAGGATACGAGAGAGAGAGATGCGTTTTTATTTTGTTTGTTTCAAACACTGCTATTTCATCACATGCCTGACTTTGTATCGTCAAATAGAAGGGAACGATACTCCTTGTCACCATTCTTCAGCGAAGTTGTGTTGTCATACCGATTCCTAAAGACAGGCTTTCTATGGATTACTTATCTAACGTGGAAAGAAAGCGCCTTCGGAAGGGCCTAATTGACAGTGTATTCCCTGTACCCCTTTATAGATGAATGTTTAAAGTGTTAAAAACATGTGGATACCACCTAACGTAAAGACCTTCTTTTTCAAACTACATACAAGAACATTGCCTGTGAAAACATGACTGGAAGACAGAGGGATTCATGTACCACGGAAAAAAGTGTGCTTTCAGTGCAATAAGCCAGAAATTATTGAACATGCATTTATTGATTGTAAGAATACCACATTCTTCTGCGACATATTGCAGAAAGATAGATTTACCTCTTAATCCACACGGAATACGCTTTTTGTCGTTTGGAAATTTTGCTCAGCATTTGAATGTTATCCGTTTACTTGGCCTACATTCGGTATCGCACAGTTTGCTAGCTTATAGACACACTGTGATGATAGAGTGCCATCTGTTCACGAGTGTTTCGTAGAAATTGTAGTCGAAGTGCGTGATGTATATAAGACGAATAACTGTGATGAAGATGTCATATCTTTGTTTGATGTATTAACGCGTATAAAACAGGTATGATATATGATTGTTAAACTATCTTGATCTGTAGTCAAGAAGGCAATTAAGGGGAAGAAAGCTTCTTCATGGCTCAGTGGCTAATTCCAAACACTCACAAGCAAAAGGTCGGACGTTTGATTCCGCGTGCCGGAGTCTTTTTCTGGTTTATTTTTTCATTCTTGTGTTTTCATATATATAGAGACGTATGCATATACGGTGAATGACGGTGGACACCGGCGGCAAAATCCAGCTGAGAGTGTCCATATAATTTGGCTGATATGTGGGTTTAACGTCCCGAAACCGCCATATGATTATCACAGACGTAGGGGAGGGCTCCGGAAATTTTGACCACCTGAGGTTCTTAACGTGCACCCAAATCTGAGAGCACGGGCGTATACAGCATTTTCGCCTCCATCGAAAGTGCAGCCGCCGCAGCCGGGGTTCGATCTCGCGACCTGCGGGTCAGCAGCCGTAGACCACTGTGGCGGGGCGTGTCAATATAATTGCTATAGCAATAAATGTGGCAGTAAAAAGCCCAAGATCGGGTTGATTGGCGGAACATATGGTAGAGGCCTTTGCCCGGCAGTGGGCGTAGTCAGGCTGATGATGAAGATGACCCTTTCCGTTTTCCTCCTTTCCACCCTCGAGCAGACGACACGACGTGCGTCGGCGGAAAGAATGCCAGCGTTGTTGAAACCAATGGAAGAGTTTATCAAACTAGAGCGCGACGAAACGCAACTCGAACACGCTAGCGACGCGACGTCGTAAACGTGTTAAAAACGATGCTGCGCAGATAAACAGGCCCCGAAAGCAATTAAAGAATGAGCAAAAATCTACAAGACCCGCTCTAGGGGAACTTTTAATTCTTGCATTCATTTCCCGCGTTCACGGAAAAAAAAATGATGAGTTATTGAGCCGTGTGTTCATCTTGCCCAGAAATCAAGTTTTGCTGCATGCCCGTGGAGCTTCGGGAAAATAGTTGCAGGTACAATCGGGGAATAGTTCGCGTGACCAGTGACTCAAAGCAATTTCGAGAGAGGCACAACCGGGCGCCAAAAATAGTGTGCCTTTCCACGGGCTACCCACACAGTCGCAATTCACGTTCAGGTACACTTGCCCCACACAAGTGGGGGGGCAAATAAGCGAATTGGTGACGCTCTTTCACCCTCCGCTTGGGTGCGGTAGTAGTCCCGGCACGTGCGTTGCAGCTGTCCGGGTAGCACCTCGCTCCTGGATTCCGTGCCGACCGGTTGTGCCCTCGCGATCTCCAACGTCAGCGTAGCTCTGGCCAACTGGGTTGGTCCTACGCCACCTCCTGACGCCGTTCCCCGACGAAGACGACAGCGTAGCTCTGGCCGACTGGATTAGCCCTACGCCCTCTCCTGTCGCCGACAAGAGCTCTCGCCAGTGGTGCTCGGACTCCTGCAATCGTGTCCATCTTGTCTTCTCCTTACTTCCGTCGTTCGCTGTCCCTGCACCTCACTCTCTCCTTCCTCTCTCTCTGTCTCTAGACTTTTTTTAATCCTATTCTTTTAATCCCTTCTCTACCCTCCTCCCTCGTGAGCTACTGTTTAGGTGTCCTCCCCCTGAGAGACAGCTAAGGGGCTCAGCTTTCTTTTCTTTTAATTTAAAATCACTCCCCCCCCCCCCACCGTGCGGGTAGCAGTCGAAAAACCCTTGAGTAACCGACAGGAACACTGCCGCAAAGCTGCTTGAAAGAAAACCCCTGTTGCGAAACGTTCTTAAGCTCTAGGCGACTTTTCTGAAAAGAAATGACGCGTTTGTTGAACTGGCGCTTATCCAACGCGCTTCAAGATTGTGCAACGAACCGCCAGCACGACGTACGCAGCCAGCTGCGCCGCTCCATCTAGCCAACGTTGCCGACATCGTCGCTCTCACCGGCTTCGGTGGTATATGCTCCCTACGGGTATGGTCTATACTGTACCGGGTATTCAAAGCTTTATGACTTTTTTTTAATTAGGCGCTCGAAGGCACGTGAGAACCACTTGTGCAAATATGTCAAGCGGCCAGGGGGACAGACAGATGATAATTATCGTTATCAGCAGCCCAATTAACTAAAATTGCATAATTACCTTTTTACTGGCTGCAGTAAGTTGGCATGTTTATATTGAAAAAAAATGTAGGCAGTTGTTTTTGTATAGCGCGCCTGTGTTATAGATTTTTTTTCCTATTGACGTGTTTTATAGCACGTCTGTGCTCCGACATATCCGGCTCCAAAGTTTGTCTTTCGCCTGATTACGCATGCAAGAGCGTAAGAGTTAGCGCAAAGCTCCTCCCTAAAGTGACGCATCTGTTGTGTGCGCTGTTTAGTGAGTGAAGAGGGTGGAAGCGAAGGCAACTCGATGCAGAAATAGTGCATTTGAAACACACAGTGACACAGTTAGATAAAAAGCTGACTGAGCTCGAGGACAGGAGCAGGCGGAACAATCTTCTAGTCTTCGGCGTTTCGGAGCCATCTGGGGAAATTTCAGAATCCCTTGCGCAGAAAGTGATTCTTTTCTTATGTGATTCCTAAAGAGAAAAGAAGAGAAAAGTGAGCCCCGTAACTGTCTGCATCAGTGTGCGACACCTCAACAGTAGCTCACGAGGGAAAGGGTGGACTAAAAGGATAGTGTTAAAAGGTGAATCGATATAGAGAGGAAGGACAGAGTGAGGTGCAGGGACAGCGAACGACAGAAAACGACGGAAGTAAAGAGGAGATAGGAAAGATGGACCCGGTCGCAGGAGTCCGAGGACGGGGCACCACTCAGCGAGAGGTCTTGTCGACGGCAGGAGACGCCAGAGCTGCGCTGTCGTCGGAGATCGTGCGGGCCCAACCGGTCGTCACGAAATCCAGAGAGCGAGTGAAAGTGATTGATGATATATTTCGAGTTGCATTAGGGGTGAAGGTATCCTCTGAAAAAATTCATAGAATTGGCCGTCAGTGTACTAACCAGCCACGCCCAGTGATTTTAATGTTGTTTGACCATTACGAGAAAGTTTCCATTCTCAGCAACTGCAACAAATTAAAGGGAAAGAACATAATCAGCCTCAGAAGATTTCTCGGCTGCCACTAGAGAAGTTCGAAAGTGTTTCTGGGATAGCATGGCTGATAACAGGTGAGATGGGACTAAGGTAAAACTAGTCTATGATGAAAAAAAATGGCAGTGAATGGTACGAATGGGACGTCACGAGAAAGGCACGAGTACCAAGTAATCAACGCTGCGGAAAGAGACGGAAAATGGGCTGTCAGCACCGCTCAGGCGCGAGAGTCGCGGAATGAAATAAAGGCCTCAAAAATACTTTTCGATGTCCTAACCTAAATGCCAGAAGTATAATAAAGAAAACAGCTGACCTAGAAAGCATAGTTGCCGCTCACAGCCCCCATTACTGAAACATGGCTGCATGGCGACATCTCGGAAGTCGTACCGCATGGGTAACGTATCTACCGCAAAGACCGTGATTCCCGCGGTGGCGGCGTTGCTATTTTGTACATGGACTCGTTGCGCATTACACGACTACCAGATATTACCAGCATTGAATGTGTGTTGGAGAAGGTTGATTGCGAGGAATTCCATTTGGTAATTTCCGGATATTACCACCCCCCGAACAGTGACGGTAATTTTTTTGAAGCGCTAAACGAGTTCATGTGTAGAAACCGCGCTCCTAACCTTGTACTAACCGGAGATTTCAACATTCAATAAATTACCTGAGATGGTGATTTTCTTGAAGCACTCTGTGCCTCCACTGAGCCACTTGTAGACATATTGTTTAATTAAGAGAGGAAGGAAGCAACAAAAGGGAGGTTAACCAGAAAGACATCCGGTTGGCTACCCTACACTGGGGGATTAGGGAAGGGGACAAGAAAGACAAGAAAGAGGGAAGAGAGGGAAAAGAAAAAAGGGGGGTAGGGACTGACAGTAATTTCACTGCAGCGTGTGGAACTCTACCGCATGTCAGAGGCGTTCACACAAGCCTGTCTTTCTCAGGAAACACAGCAGGGCTTTCACTGCCTTGTGGGCTTTCGAGGCATGTGGACGTTGCTGTAATAGCACCTGCACAGAAAGAGGCCGATCATCCACTCGCCGTATTGCGTTGGCAAGTACTTGTCTATCTGAGGCAAATCCAGGACAATGGCACAGCAGGTGTTCAATATTTTCGTCGGTGCCGCAAACATCGCACGCCGCACTGTCAGTAATTCCGATTAACGTGGTATAAGCTTTCGTGAAAGCAACTCCCAGCCAAAGGCGATAGAGAAGCGAAGCTGCACGTCGATGTAGGCCGGGTGGAGGCCGTAGTTGTAGTGAAGGGTCGAGCTCGTGCAGTCTTGTACGTCGTATGCTTGGTGTGTTCCACTCAGTCAGTGTGAGACTGCGGGCCAGTTGACGAATCTGCCTCGCCGCATCGGCTCTTGAAAGCGGAATCGGAACGCTGGTCGCTTCTTTATGTAACGTGTGAGCAGCATGATCTGCAGAATCATTGCCGGCTATACCACAATGCCCAGGTAACCACCGAAAGACGATGTCGTGGACTTTTTGTATTAAAAGGTGGTGAAGTTTCACGGTTTGGTAGGTCAACTGGTCGTGGCATCCGCGTCGGAGAACTGATATCAGGCACTGTAACGCTGGTTTTGAGTAAAAAAACACAGCCCATTTACCTGGTCTTTCTTCTGAATTGATGAGTTCCAGTGCATTGCGCAGAGCCTCGAGTTCTGCCGTCGTTGACGTTGTCACATGTGAAGTCTTAAAACACCGAGTTACCCCTTGTGATGGTACAACCCCTGCTCCACCTGAACTAGACGGCGTAGTAGAGCCATCCGTGTAAATGTGCACGTGGTTACTGTAGTTTTGTTCCAGTAGGAATAGACTCAGTTGTTTGAGGGCATGTGTCAGTAAGTCCGATTTTCTCCTCATTCCTGGAATCATTAAGTGAACTCGCGGCCGGCTCAAGCTCCAAGGAGGAAGCAGTGGCTTTGATGCAGGTGCGTATGTCTCAGCAAACGATGAACGATGCTTGTAGACAATAGTGCCGTATGTCGTGCGGGGCATTTCAGCAGCTAGGCTCTCCAGGTGGTGAGAAGGGGTCATGGCATAATGCCTGAGGTGCATGCGCATTGTCTCGGTAATAATATGCGTCTTTATTGAGTGATCTTGAGCGATGGCAATAGTTTCAGCCGTTGAAGCACTGCGGGGTAATCCAAGGCATATCTTAAGTGCTTGGGCCTGAATGCTCTGAACTGCGCGCAGGTTGGTCTTGCCGGTGTTAGATATCGCAGGTAAGCTGTACCGTAAGAATCCGATAAACAGCACTGTGTACAGTTGTAGCATGGATGGTAATGGGCACTCCCCAATTCTTTCCTGCAAGGAATTTGAACATGTGGCATGTTGCGATCTGCCGCTTCTTCACATAGTTCACGTGTAGAGTCCATGACAGGTTTCTATCTATTATGACTCCCAAGAACCTGTGGCTTCTGCTGAACGATATGTATTCTTCATTAATCGATATGCTGTAAGCAGACATTGGTTTCCGCGTGAACGCTACCACTGCACATTTTCCGCAGGACACCTCGAGGCCTTGTTTACGAAGGTAGCATGACGTCGTTGTGGCAGCCTTCTGAAGGCAGGTGCGAAGCTGAGGCCTTGTGACACCTGATGTCCAACTGCAGATGTCATCAGCATAGACAGAAAGTTCTACAGTGCTAGGTAGCTGCTCGACTAGACCAATGAGAGTTAGGTTGAAAAGTGTAGGGCTTAGCACTCATCCCTGAGGAACTCCTCGGCTGCTGTAATAATCAGGTGTTGGGCCATTCGCTGTCATCACGTAAAATGATCTCAGCTGTAAGTAGCTGTACACCCACATATATATCTTGCCACCAAGACCTACTGTTTCCAAAGCACTAAGAATGGCTTCATGGGTGACATTGTCTTAAGCCCCCTTAACGTCTAGAAACAGGGCGGCGCACAGTCTCTTACAGGCTTTCTGGTGTTGAATATATGTCACCAGATCAACAACGTTGTCGATTGACGAATGGCCGCGCCTGAATGCGGTCATAGATACTGTAAAGATTTCGTAGTGCTCTAAATACCACTCCATTCGTGTTAGAATCATTCGTTCCATCGTTTTTCCCACACAACTGGCAAGTGCGATAGGACGGTATGAGGCAATATCCAAAGGAGATTTACCAGCCTTTAGAAGTGGAATGAGGCGACTTGACTTCCATGTCTGGGGAACCGTACCAGTCTGCCAGGAGTCGTTGTATAGACGTAAGAGTGCCTTCCGAGCTTCGTCTCCCAGATTACAAAGGGCACGATAGGTAATGCCGTCAGGTCCGGGTGCTGAAGAACGTCTGCACAGTGCCAGTGCCACCTCTAGCTCATCCATAGAAAACTGGCATTCCATACGGGGATCACGTGAGGGCGGTGGGTTGTCAAATGTTCCCGTGCTTGATACTGTGAAATTGCAATCACCGGCAATTCTTCTACAGAAATAGTTTGCGACGTCAATCTCTCTGCATCAAAGGTAAAGTGCCAGAGATGTAAACAGGTGTGGCTGACTCAAGGTTGTGCTGAGACCCCGGACAGTTTGCCATATCAGTGATAGGGGCTTTCATGGATCCCACGATTCGCAAAAGGATGTCCAACGTCGCCTAGCCAGTTTATCCATGTGCCGCTGCATTTTCTTTTGAATGCGTCTAGCCAGCCTCGAATCATCCATGCACTTTGTCCGTCGGTATCTTCGTTCTGCACGACGGCGTATTGCGCGAAGTTTTTCAAGCTCGATGTCGAAATCGGTGCGCTTGTGACTAGTCAAATGTGTATGCGTGGTATTCTGCAGGACATCCTTTATCGAGTCCTCTAGGTTATATGATGAGCCGTCGGTACAGCAGTCTTCCATTGACATTTTGAATTTCGGTCAATCGGTGTATTTGAGGCCACTTGAGGACTTGGAGCTGGCGAAACCTTGTATACACAGGTATGTTGGTATATGGTCGCTGCCCCACGTTTCCAAATCTGAAAACCAGTGCACTTTCTTGGTAAGTGAGCGAGAAACCAATGTAAGGTCCAGGCAGCTGCTATAGGCTGATCCGCGTAAATATGCAGGGCTTCCATCGTTACAAACGCATAGTTCGTACTCCGAGGCTAAGGACACCAATTTTCTTCCCCTAGAGTTTTCCCTGGAGCTTCCCCATAGGAAATGGTGGGCATTGAAGTCGCCAGTGATCACCCATGGCCTTGGAGTCGATGTCAGAATACCGCGTAAGCGCTCGCAGTCAAGGCGGCTTGATGGAGATAAGTAAGCTCCGATAATCGTGAAAGCAACCTTATCCTTCTTCACAGTAAGGCACACATACTGATTCCCTTCATCAGGCGAGACTCTGTGGTGAACGTAAGTGAGGTCATGGCGCATGAATACAATAACTTTGCTGCTGTCTCTGTGAGTGGAGGACATAAAGCACTCATATCCTGACAGCTTGATTAAAGCACACAGGTTGGGCTCACAAATCACGATAATGGGGAAGCGGTTCACAAATACAAACTGTCTAAAGTCAGACATGCGCGACTTCAGTCCTCTGGCGTTCCATTGAAAGACAGATGCATTCTTGACTTCCGCTCGAAGCAATGGTGCCTCGTTGGCCATGGTTTTACCTTAGAGATGCAAGCACCGGACTCAGGGTGTCCAGCACATGCAGTGCGGTCTGCGCAGCCGAAGTCTTCATATTACTCAGTAGGACAAGCATGGTACTCATCAGCGATTGCAGCAAGCTTATCACCTATCTTCATTCATCGCATCACTGGTTTGAGGGGTCGTCGAGAGCAGCGGGATTTGATGCAGCTCCGAAGTAGGTTGACTTCGTGGAAGTGAGGGCCACTGTTCGGAAGGTGCGACTGCTGTCCCTTTCTTCTGTTTGGCAGTATCCGTCTTCAGTGAGCTCGGTGTTTGTGGGTCAGCCTCTTTGATAGAGGATGAAATCTCTCTATCGGTAGAGTAGTTTTTCCGTATTGGTCTTCGCCCACGACGCCGTCGTCGGCGTAGTGTAGCGGCAGCTTTCCTGTGCGTTGAATTGTCCCGCACCATACGCCTGAGTACCGCGTGCTCGTTTCGCACCCACGGGCAATCTTTGGATGAGGCCTCATGAGCGCCGTGGCAGTTTCAACATCGTAACTCGGTGGCACCGCAGGCGTCTTTTGAGTGAGACTCAGCACACACAACTTTTACGTGAGACACCTTTTACGTGTCCCATCTTGAAGCACTTGTAGCATTGCAGTGGCTTCGGTATGTATGGACGCACTGATTGGCGAACATGGCCAACTTTGAAATACGAGGGAAGGCTGTCTTCCTCGAACACAAGCCTCAAGCAGCGTGAGTTGCCGAGTCTGGTAATGTGCGTGATGCGGGTGCCTTCTGTCACTGGCTTTATTAGTATTGGCAGGTCATTAGCTGAGATGGAAAAATCCACATCATAAATGACGCCTACAGTGCCATTACAACCTGTAGCGACCATTGGCCGAACTTTCACGTTGCCCATTTCTGTTATGTGCCGAAGGCTTTGCAGTGCGCTACGGTTCATATAACGTCTACAGTAAGGACATTCTTCCGTGCATTGATCCTCACGTCTTTGATCTCATTCGGCGCGGTTTCCTCAAGAAGCACAGAAAGAACTTTCCTGTTGAGGAGTTGCAAGTTGAATGCAGGGTCTTCGGGCATAAACAGTATAGTATGCGGCCACCGCTGTGGTGCAGTCTTAACGGTGGAAACACTTGCCGACGATGCCGTCCGCAGCAGTCTTCGTTTTGTAGATCGATTCATGACGACCATGAAGTCATCATCCGATGACTCAAAGCCGTCCGAGTACAAATCGGTTGCCTCGCTGTCCGTGTCGCTCGACGCGTTGCTACGCTTCCTTGACGACGAAGCCCGGCGCGACGGTTGCACGCCTGGAACATTCCCAGGTGTGTCCTGAAGCATCACCGCAAAGGAGGGAGCGGCAGCTCCCAGGATTTCCAGGAAAACAAATTGAAAATACTGAGACACGGGCACAAGCGTTCTGTGAGAGAATCACTAGTTTTATCCTTTCTAATACATATTTTCTGCAGCTACATAAGCTTATTTCGGTCATGCACAAATATCATCCAAATTCTTCACCTCTCAAAACGTCAATTCCCCAAAAAGTGTTCAAAATGCCTACCTTCGGCAGCAACGCAAAGCATAAACCGCTCTTGCGTAGAGTCGATGACTCGGCGCACTACTTCTCTAGGAATACTCGCACAGGCAGATGCTATTCTGTCCTTCATGTCATTAACATCGCTAGGCTCTGTTACGTAAACTCGATCTTTAATGTATCCCCAAAGGAAAAAAGTCGAGCGGAGAAAGGTCAGGAAATGTTGGTGGCCGAAACATCACTCCTGTGCGCCCAATCCACTGTTGTGGACAACGTCTGTCCAACTAGTTCTTCGCCCTGGTAGGAAAATGTGGTGGTACTCCATCGTGCTGAAACCATACTTGGCGCAGGTCATTCAGAAAAAAAAACTGCAGACAAGGTGATCAATGACAACACCTAATATTTCTTCTGTATACATCTTTTTCGTTCAAGTTGTTCTCAAAAAAGCGAGGTCCGACGATCCTGTCCCCGAGTATGCCGCACCACATCTTCACACTACAGCGAACGTGATGCTTGTGCTGCCTCAGCCAGTGTGTGTGTGTGTGTGTGTGTGTGTGTGTGTGTGTGTGTTGTGTGTGTGTGTGTGTGTGTGTCCAATAGTAGGCGTTGTGAAGATTAACACTTCAATTCGGCAAAACTGAGCTTCAACCGTCCAAATTTTTATTCGGTGCAAAAATTCAATTTCTTGATCAGTTTTGATTAGGCCCCAATCGCCTTTCAGTAAACTCGCCTTTCAAAGTCCACCTCATTTAGGTACTGATGAAGATAAACGTGATATTAATAGAACGCATGCTTTCTTAGAACATTTGCGACTGTTCCGACGCTGCGACCGCACTGATCAGCAATCTGTCGAATACCGAGCTCTGGCATCGAAGTTACGCACGCGACAACGTCCATTTCAAAGTCTTCATCAACTATTGTCTTCGTGGACCGTCTTGGAAACTAGGCAGAGCCTGTTGTACAAAAGCGTCGAAATAGGTTTATGAAAGCGGGCCTTGTTGGAAGGGAACAGTGTGGGTGGCGAGACGCGTAAGGCTCCATTGCTGACAAACCACTGTCATTCATTTCATCCATTGCAAGCACCACGACTACTTTTTTGGTAGAATACATCACGCCAGAACCAGCCATATTAGCTTGAAAGGACTCCACGTTGATTTCCTTGGAAGACCTTCAATGCAGAGACGCTGCGCTATAGATACCGGAGGCACCCTAGTACAAGACGGTCAAGCTAATGCGTTCACAAGATGTCTGTGTGATGAGTCACGAAAAAACGTCCCGAAAATAGTCTTTGTTGTCGCGTTCACCAGGATCATGCATAAGGCTCATGGCACACCACGCTGTCACATTTTGATTTCGCCGGCCGAGAGGGCAAGAGTAATTGTTATCAAGTATGCCTACGCTTCACCACACGCAACAGGTGCGTCACTTCAGGGAGGAGCTTTGTGCGGACCCTCACTCTCTTGCATGCGTAATCATGCGAAAGACAAACTTTGGAGCCGGATATCTCTGAGCACAGGCGTGCTAGAAAAATCTTCCAACTGAAACTGTGTACAAACACCCCTATCTACATTTTTTTTTCAATATAAGCATGCCAACTTACCGCAGCCTGTAAAAAAGGTCATTATTAAATTTTAGTTAATTGGGCTGCTGACAGCGATAATTATTATCTATCTCTCCGTCCCCCTGGCCTCTTAACTTATGTGCACAAGTGGTTCTCACGTGCATTCGAGCGCCTATTTTTTTTTTAATTCATAAAGCTAACTTTGAACACCCGGTATGCTAGGGACCATACGATGGGTACTACGGGAGCAGATAGGTCCACCATCTTACCTGCATACAACGTAGCGACACCCCCGGGGGTGTCCCTTTGACCGGGGGTGTCGACAAATCCGCACCGTGGGCATCTCTACGCCTCACGGCAGCGCGCGCGTCCGTGGGGTGATATAAAAGCTTTCGAACGCCGCGGCTGGTGGCCGCACTCGTGCCAGCTCCTTCGTGTTTTCCCGCAGTTTTGCGAAACATATTTCTTCTTTAGCGGTCGTTCCACGGCTCAGCGTCGCAGCAACAAGGTTTCTTGTGTTGTAGGCTGTCACAGTACCTACAACGATTCACCTGTAACGAAGTTTTACCGTTGGCCGAAAGCTCACTGGGATAAGGAGGGGCACCAACGGTCGCTGTGGCAAGTAAGACTTTTGTCATTTTATTCGACGCGTTAAGGGAGGCATCCATGAAATGAAACATTGTTTTACACCTGCCTTAATTGGCATACACTCAGTAACCGTGGTCTGGACGGATGTACTTTATGCAGAATGCGTACCATGGGTACCGCGAAGAGATAGTGAAATTTTCCTACTAATTTTATGAACAGCGTTAATTCAACAGACTGAGCCCACAGAAAATCACAAAACTTGCAGTAGGCATTTCTTGGGCAATGCTGAGGTCAGGAGCGCCCAGTCTACAGCCCAACGATTTTTCCATCCCCTTTACCAAAATCTTAGAATAGCTCGCTCATGTCAACGCTATGAAAGGTGCGCTAAAGATTGTGTATACACATTTTTTTCAGTTTTGAGGCTTGGAAACAATAAATACGCCTTTCGTTCACGACGCATTCGACTCACGTTTCAAAAACTATTTTTTTTACTTTGAACCTAATGGTCTACGACGCAGCGGTGGTGCGTGTTTGGGACACACACCGACCTGTCATCACGCTTCCATACGCAGAGATAAGTTCTTTAACTGTATGCACAATCTCAATTTTCATGAAAGGGAACACGGGAACGCGTGGCCTGCGCGCAGGACATACTCCTACAACTACACCACGAAGTACTTAATCCCGTAGAACACCCCCACAATGACAAGATCATTCTAGCGCTTGACCTTAAGGGAGCCTTCGATAATGTCAAGCACGAAGTCATCTTAGCTCAACTAAGTGCCGCCAACTGCGGCGAGCGCACCTTCAACTACATCCGGAACTTTCTTACTCACAGACCTGCGTACATTCGCATCCAAGATCAGGAATACGACCCCTATCTCCTGGGCACGCGAGGCACACCACAGGGCGCTGTGTTGTCGCGTCTGCTGTTCAATTTAGCTATGGCACAGCTCCCGGCCCGCTTGGCGGCTGTCGACGGGGTAAAGCATGCGCTTTATGCCGACGACATCACTCAGTGGGACACAGAGGGATGTCTGGGTAGCATGGAGGACAACCTGCAAACCGCAGCCCATATAGTGGACGAATACGCGGCGTACTGCGGCCTCCAGTGTTCCGCACAGAAATCTGAATTCGTGCACCTTCAGCCGTCGGTGAAGTGCACTTCGTCCATTAACTTTTCCCTGCATAGTGGACCTATTAATGAGGCACAGGAGATCCGTGTTCTTGGACTCCACATTTACAAACACTGCAGGGTCGAGACAACACTTCACAAGCTGCGTAAGTTTGGAGAACAGGTGGGCCGCATGGTCCGCCGAGTCTCCAACAAGCGGGGAGGTCTCAAAAGCAAGAATGCGCTTCGTCTCGCACATGCTTTTGTCGCTAGTCGCATCTTGTATGCGACTCCGTACCTGCACTTTCGGAAACACGATGAAGATTCCTTGGAGGTCACCCTTTCGCAAGGCCCCGCCGCGGTGGTCTAGTGGCTAAGGTACTCGGCTGCTGACCCGCAGGTCACGGGTTTGAACCCCGGCTGCGGAGGCTGCATTTCCGATGGAGGCGGAAATGTTGTAGGCCCGTGTGCTCAGATTTGGGTGCACGTTAAAGAACCTCAGGTGGTCAAAATTTCCGGAGCCCTCCACTACGGCGTCTCTCATAATCATATGGTGGTTTTGGGACGTTAAACCCCACATATCAATCAATCAAAACCCTTTCACAAAATTGCCAAGAGAGCCCTAGATCTCCCGATCACTACTTCCAATGCAAAACTTCTTGCCTTGGGAGTGGTAAAGACCTATCGGGAGCTCCGGGAGGCTTACCTAACAAATCAATACACGCGTCTGGCGCAGACCCCGTCAGGCTGAAGACTTCTAGACCGCCTACACATTCGGCATGAATTCCACACAGAGGAGCGGGTACGAGTGCCCGAACATTGGAAATACGCGATTCATGTTCGACCCCTCCCCTCAAATATGTCACGTGAGTCGCACGCTGGCCGTCGAGAGGCGCGGGCTCTTTCTCTCCGGCGCCATTCGGCTCTAAACAAAACGTATTTTACACGGACATCGCCGGCCCTTCCCGTGGGGGTTAGTATACGGCCGCAGTGGTCCACCAAGACAGGCAGGTGCATGGTCTGTCCTTCCGCGCAACCAATGCAGCCTATGCTGAAAAGGCGACCATAGCTGTGGCTATATCCCACGACAGTTCTGAAATTATATTATCAGACTCCAAAGGAGCTTGCCGAAATTTTCAACTGGGATGGATCACACCCCTAGCTGCGAAAATTCTTAAATCTTGTCCGCGAGTGAGTTACCCCTCTCTGCGTTCAATAATCTGGACTCCTGGCCATCAGGGCCTCGCAGGAAATGAGACGGCGCACGCTGCCGCCCGCGCACTCATTCCCCAGGCCACTGCCTCGCCCACCACTGACCCCTGTGTTCCAAAAAAGAACGCTCTTCTCCTAACTTATATAGAGATAATTACCCATTACCGGGACTCCCACCGCCGTTTTTTTCTCCGCCCTGCGAAGGACTTAGGAAGGCGGACGAGAGAATTCTTCTCCGGCTATTTACCAATACTTTACTGCGCCTGGCAGTGCTTAAACACTTTGACTCTTCCTTTTCCGGCCACTGCCAGTACTGCGCGAAAGTGGCTGGCACCTACCACCTGATATGGGCATGCCAGCTCAATCCTTCTTTACGGACTCGCTCGCTGGATTCCGTGCCGACCGGTTGTGCCCTCGCGATCTCCGACGTCAGCGTAGCTCTGGCCGACTGGGCTGGCCCTATACGTCATCTCCTGACACCGACCTCCGAAGACAGTGTAGCTCTGACCTACTGGACTTGCCCTACGCCATCTGACGCCGACAAGAGCTCTCGCAAGTGGTGCTCCGTCCTCGGACTCTTGTGACCGTGTTTCCATCTTTCCTATCTCTCCTATCCCCTCGATATGTCCTCGCTCGCTGGCTTAGCGCATCTCTCTCTATATATACACCTTTACTCCTATCCTTTTAATCCATCCTCACCCCATCCCCTGTGAGCTACTGTTGAGGTGTCGCACCCTGATGCAGACAGTTACGGGTCTCACTTTTCTCTTCTTTCCCTCTCTTAGAACCACTTCAATCCTTCTTTACCCCCGAACCCAAATCCAACCAGAGAGGACTGGGAGGCGGCCCTGCTCGGTTGCCAAGACCTTGCGGCCCAACGAGCCATGGTCCAGCGTGCCAGGACAGCGGCCACGACCAATGGGGTTCCTTACTAGGGACTCCACCTAGTACTGCAAGGAGGCTGACCCACTAGAAGCTGGTCTCCCTGGCAACCCGTTTTTTTTAAATAAATGTTTACTACTACTACTACTGCGCGCTCCGGCGGCTGCTGGCAGCGTGTTCAAGCGGGAGCAACCACAGTCTCTTTTCGCGTCATCCCTCGGCGAGCAAAACAACCACTCGGTACTGATATGGAACCAGCGGCAAGATTGCGACCTCCTCCCCATTCAAGACGATCACGCGAAAGCCGGTAATCGGCTTTCCGGGGGAGGGGTTGCAATATTGCCGTTTTATATCAGCAATGAATGGTTGTTTCACTCACCACGAGATGACGCGAAAAGACACTGTGGTTGCTCTCACTCCCGCTTGAACACGCTGCCAGCAGCCGCCGGAGCGCGCAGGCCACGCGTCGCCATGTCTCCTTTACAAAAAATTAACACTGTATACATGACGTGCTCCGTACAGAATCGTACAGAATTTTGTCATTATCCATATTTCCCCGTCGGAAAAATTAATCCACACATTACACGTTCTGAAGAAACCAGCCAGCAGTTTGCAGAGAAATGCAAGCAGACAACACAACGCTTGAACAAACAGCCGCGCGTGCAATTTGCGAGGAAACTATCACCCCAGGGACGCAAAAACGGCCGCGTTGGCGCTGGATGCACGGCGTCCAGCGCCACTATTCATGATGTACCTGCAAAGATGTACCTGCATGATGTAATGCATGATGTACCTGCATGATGTACCTACAAGGATTAGAGGCCAAATTAGAGGGAAGTGGACTGGGCTTCAACCTCACTTTAGTCAAACAAGGAAAACTTATTGATCAGGCACTACCAGCATTAATGTACGCAGATGATATAGTGCTAATGGCCAACAACAAGGAAGATTTGCAGAGATTGATGGACATCTGCGGTAATGAGGGAGATAGGCTAGATTTTAGATTCAGTAAGGAAAAATCAGCAGTCATGATTTTCAATGACAACGAAGGTAGTGGGCTTAGAATACAGGAAGTCACGCTAGAGATAACAGATAAATACAAATATCTGGGCGTATGGATAAGCAATGGGACCGAGTACCTGAGGGAACACGAAATATATGTGACGACCAAAGGTAACAGGAATGCAGCAGTGATGAAAAATAGGGCACAGTGGAATTACAATAGGTATGATGTTGTGAGAGGAATATGGAAAGGGGTCATGGTTCCTGGGCTGACCTTCGGCAATGCAGTCTTGTGAATGAGATCAGAAGTTCAAGCAAGATTAGAAATTAAGCAACGTTGAATAGGTAGGCTTGCTTTAGGAGCTCACGGGAATACACCAAATCAGGGAGTACAGGGTGATATGGGATGGACATAATTTGAGGGCAGGGAAGCTAGCAGCAAGATAAAATTTGAGAAGCGATTGAGGGAAATGGGGAAGGAGCGTTGGGCTAGGAAGGTTTTCAGCTACTTGTACATGGAGAATGTCGATACAAAATGGAGGAAGCGAACCAGGAAATTGACTGGTAAATACTTAGAAAACAGCAGGTGGCCAAACCAAAAATAACTATCGGTTAAGAAGAAAGTGAATGAAACGGAGACTGACATGTGGAGAATGGGCACGATTAAGAAGTCCGCACTTGAGATCTATCGAACTTTTAAGCAGGAAATTGCCAAGGAAAGGATCTATGATAATACTCGGGGTAGTTCTCTACTGTTTGAGGCCAGGACGGGAGTACTGCGAACCAAGACATATCGGGCCAAATACGAAGGGGCAGACACAGTATGCAGTGCGTGTGGAGAGGAAGAAGAAACTGCCGAACACTTGATAATGTTCTGTAAAGGGCTTCACCCTATAGTTCAGGATGATGGCGCAGAGTTTTTCAAAGCACTGGGGTTTAGGGACCGGGAGGGCAGAATAGACTTTAAGCGGGTAGACTTAACTAGAAGGAGGTTATCTGATTGGTGGCTAAAGTCAAGGCATGAGGGAAAATTAAACTCTTCACTGCAAGGTACGAATCCTCAAACTCACTTTTTAAAGAAAAAAATATAAATCTAGTTTTTGGTTCATTAAGTTCTACGGCTTGGTGGCGCTAGCCACCGCCCGATCTAAAGGGTACAGCCATATCCATCCATCCATCCATATTTGCGCCGCCTGTGGCGGCCTGTGCAAGCGCAGTGTGCTCATGGCCCCACTGTACAGTGGGGGCCATGGATGAATGAATGAATGAATTCATTCATTCATGGCCACACTGTTTTTGCACGCGACCTCCGATCGCCAGTCGGCATGCCTGGCGTGTCGGCGACCGGCGATTAAAAAAGACACACCTGCTTTCGGGACACTGCCACGTGAGTACAAAAACGTTTTGTAGTCTATCCAGTAACGCAAAGGCACGGCGTAATGCCGACTAACATGTGGCGCCGCAGCAGCCACATGAAGTGCTTCCAGTTACAGAGGATGAAAAGCAAGTGACAAACACGCAATACATGTCCTCCAAGATTTCAGGCTACTCACTAAGAAAGAATTTGAAAGATGTTTTTTCGGTGCATTAAAGTCGTTCAAGTGCATCACCAACAAGCCCACGTTGCCACTCTTGTGTACTCACGAAGCCTACACCATCACTTATTTCTGTACCCTTTTCGTAAATGGTGCCGAATCGACGTGAATACTTTGCTGTCGAAGCTCAAGGACATCAATCTAAGGCAAAAGTACCAGTTAGTAGCTAGCAGGATACAAAGCGCACGATGGTGACGATAGATTCTAAGTGGACGGCAACAGCTTTTAGCGGCGCGGCCATGTCTTCTAGGTGCGGCCTGTGCATCAGCTTCTCCGCAGTGCATGGTTGCTAGCGGCATTTAGAAAACAGACACGCAAGTCTTGTACCTAAAGGAAGCATATACAGCAACTCTAGCTAACACCACCACACAGTGCCGCTCGAAACGTGTGGCAGCGTTCCTTTAATGGCAAAGCTACGTAGCAGGCATAGTATTTTTCCAGGTGGTGTTGCTGGGTCATAAATAATTATCTAACAGCCGTTTACTTGATTGCATGGCAAGAGCACATGATGAACATATATGACTGGTCATAACATTAAAATCATGCCATGGATGTCATGTAACTCAGGCTTATAGAAAACTGACATGGCACGCTAGTAGCGTATGACTAACACAAATGACGGATATGCGGGAACACACAGGAAATGGAGGGGGGGGGGGGTTCACCCATTTCGTTAACCGGACTCTTCCCATCGTTGTTCAAATTGACGGGTTATGGCCATGCATGCTTTCGACGATAATAGTAGCCGAGGATAGATGATGTTACATTTCAAACAGTACTGTTTACGTGCAACCTTTTTCTCCAGAGAGCCAAGGACCCAAGGCAGGTAATTGGGAAGAGCACTCTATCACTTCATTTTCATCATTTTTACACCATTCATTGCAAAATGCTTACTACTTTCAAACCCGGCCAATGAGGAGGGAGGGAGACTGTTACTCCCCCCCTTCCATATTTGTTGGGTCCCAAAAAAAGTTAGCGTTAAGGCAGTGGTGCGGCTCCTACTAAGTTATTTGCACAGACGAAATCACACTTGCCTGGAGCGCCCAACTGGCCACCTCATCTGCCGTTTTCTGCAGAAATGTGTTAAGAGTGAAACTATAATTATGCCTAACAGTCGCAGAACTGCATGCTTGGTCCTTGTGCTATAATTCAAGAATGAAAAAGCACTTCTAGTTAGCGTGAGATAGCAGCGGCGGACCACAATAGCGTCCACAGATTGATTGATATGTGGGGTTTAACGTCCCAAAACCACTATATGATTATGAGAGACGCCGTAGTGGAGGGCTCCGGAAATTTAGGCCACCTGGGGTTCTTTAACGTGCACCCAAATCTGAGCACACGGGCCTACAACATTTCCACCTCCATCGGAAATGCAGCCGCCGCAGCCGGGATTCGAACCCGCGCCCTGCGGGTCAGCAGCCGAGTACCTTAGCCACTAGACCACCGCGGCGGGGCAATAGCGTCCACAGCCACACACTTCACTGCTCTAGGCAAGCGGGATTCCTACTGTACGTCACTAGTAAATCACTGTATCCAGCGGTGTAAACAATGCTCAAGAGGTCATTTCAGCAATACTTGCTAGCATGCTCTTGCGTGCAGCTGTAGCTTGGACAACTGCGCACCAGCTTTGAGTGGTGATAATGAGCATGTATGAAGGCCTCGAAGCGAAAACTAAGGCATTTTTATTGATTTTGGCAGCTTCATCGCCCCGTTGCCATGATTACCCAGCCATTACATCAGTCATTTACTAGTGTCTACCTTGAAAGAGCTGCTAATGTGTGGGCCCCCACTCGCTTAGCATTCTTGCGTCGAATTTTCTTGAACAACCTTGAAACATGAAAAAAAAAAAGAACTGCTGTGAGAAACTTGACATGCTCATAACAACTGAACATTGCTTTCAAATGCAAGAGACAATTTCACAATCTTCTATTATTATGCTTTATTATTCCACACAATTATTTAATTCATAAACCAATATTAAAATTTCTTCAGTTTACGCAAGGCTACAAATGAGACACTGCTGGTGCCAATCTCATGTGTTATAGCTGTACCTCTTTAACAACTTCACCCACATTAGCCACAGGAACTCTGGCAGCAACCTTTTTCCTCAGTTATGTCAATGTGATTTACGCATATATCTCAGTTGTACTTGTTTATCATGTGCGCCTCGCAATGTGGGAAGATTTTGAAACACTAGTGCAAAGAGACTTGCATGACCTGCTGCCCAAACTACAGCCTCTCTTCTGTGACAGATATTTTGATGCATGCCAAGTGTTCAGAAAAAAAAAGTCACACTATTTCAGAAAGGTGAATGGATGATCTCACTTTAAAGAGTAAAGCCACTTTACAGTAGCCAACATTTCATTAGTGATATATAATTTAATAATCTCTCCAAAATATTGTCAGCCTAATCATCGTAATATCATGCAAAATAACTTTCATATCACGTTTCCCTGCCACAGTAAACCCTGAGCTCTTGTTTACAACGCAGTTTTTAAGATGAGCCGAAGCAAAAGTGTGAGCAGGATAGTGAAGTATCGTCAGAATAGAAGGGATCGCAGGAGAGGCACACGGGATGACCCCAGCCCTTCCCAGTCTTCGGAATAATTCCCACTATGGCTGGGCAGTTTCATAGTAAGCAAGTGACTGCTGCACTTTACTTTCTGCTCCACTTCAAGCACTTGTACTTCCCCTGCAAAAAGTAGTAGCAACAATACCACTGCATCAAGCACGTTTAAGCTTAGTGAACCTGCAAGTGGCATACTAGTTCGGAGACCTCTTGGGAATTCACCTTGCTGCACACCTTGCTGCTCACATATAGTGAAAGTAATACCAGTAAAGATATGAGTGAACAACAAATTTCGAGATGTATATCTCAAAACCACAATATAAGGCACATCATTGAAGAGGACTACACATTGATCAAATTTTGACCACTTAAATGGGTCTGGTACTGAACACAGTACCTTGGTCTTAAAAATGCAAATGCCATAGTCACTTAGCTTAGCTACCACAGCAGGCAGTCACGAGGGAGCAGCATCCTAATGAGCTACATCATTACTGCCTCAGTCAACATGCGCATACAGGCGTCATTTAATACACGTTTATTTAACCAAGAATGCTTGCACAGTGACCAAAAGTATTACTGCACAAGTCAACCCTTCCCTCCACTGCAAAGCCAGAATAGCACAATCTGCACATAATATAGAACAAAATACAGTCACAACGAAGCTCTGAGCAGCCAAATGCGACATACATTGATAAAATGACTTATTAATAGAACAGTTATGACATCAAATCAAGCTGAAAATGGCAGACTATATTTATAAGAATGCTTCCCTTCCCCAAAAGAACAGAAGCACTCAACAAATATTCAGGTCTCTGATAAAATAGTGACAACCCATAGCTTTTTTGTCAATGCTAAAAGTTCACAGTCAAAAACTAAAATAAATGCTCTGAAAAATAAATGAAGTACAGAGCAAACACAACAATCCTCTCACAAGTTTACAAAATAGATCAGGAAAAAAAAAACGTGACTAGAAGTGTATGAGAGCTTTTGTATCAAAAGCAACCAAGAAAAGCAAAATCCAATTGCACATATCATAAATGTATATAAAAATAATGAGGTTCTTCACATTAGAGTATCAATATAAAAAATAAAAACAAATTATGAAGCAAAGAAAAAAATCCTGAGTGTGCCTTTTTAAGGGAATCTTTCTCTTTACTCCAAAGGCCACACATAGTAGAATTCATCAGTTCAGTGCAATGACCAAAACAAAAAGTTGATACAGTTCTCTTGTTCTTCCTCTTCTAAATGTAGGTAGTACCTGCTTAAGGGTCAAAAGTTGCCTATGATAGAAAAAGTTATAATCAGTCAAATGAAAGAAAACAGCCGAACACAACTTAGTAATTAAATTTCTTGCTAATATTATGAAAATGCTTTTCAAAGTCACTGTAAAAAGAAATTGCACTATAATACATTGCATGGAATAGATGCACTATTAACTCAATTTGCTTCACAAAATAAAACTTGAAACCATCAACCAGGGATTTAATCATAGACACAACTCCATGATCTAGATAACATTTGATAAGCAGCCCGTTTTTCAAGACATGTCCCTTAGTAATTCCACGAAACAAGCTTACCTACATTGGTAGGTCCATCATAAAATTCATGAATTCGTGGAAAGCACCATATTCAAGAATGTGCCTCCCAACTGAGGTGTACATTGTTTACTCCTAAGCAAACTGTGTCACAGAAAACTATGCCAGATAACGTGTGCACACACACCAGCTCTGTAGGTACAACACAGCATACAAAATCTTCAAACTGTACAGCAGTGAAAAAAGTGGACATAAACTCTCTTTATTAATATTCACTGAGGCTGCTGCAGCCTGTTATGATTCAAGACTAGTTCCTCGCACAACAGCATAACACTGCCTTGTGAATGGCTCTCTTGCGGTAATACGTGCAGCAATCCCATAAAGAGAACCTGCCAAAGAGATTACTGACGATTAATTTCCAAAGTCCCACTACTTGCAGTTACAATTCATTAACAAGAGTGCATAAAGAAATACAAGAAAAAAAAGAAAATATAAAATATCTGTAGCAAGAAACGGACTGCATCTACAGAGCACATGCTGCTTTAATTCAAGATCATTGAAGTGCTCCTTAATGTGCACAACCACAAATCTTTAGAATATTGCTGCATGGCTCAAATGTCACAGGATGGCTTCACTGTGGTGCCCTTTCACACACTGCCCACAGAGTAGGTGCCATAATATGCATCTACCTTCTCAGAATGCTCAAGGGCTTTCAGCAGTTTCGGTCTTGTTCAGTCGACTTCTTTCCAATGGCATCCGGGTTGGCCAGGGGGTCCAGGTCAGCAAACAGGTTAAACCATGCGGACATGTCTCTCTTATCCTGCACCAGCATAGTGCAATCAAGTGAAGATGCCTTTGGCTATTGTGCCCGTTTCAAAGCGTTACATGCCATCAGCCATCATCTATAACAGACCAATTTCTGAAATGAACTTGCACTAGACTCCTTTCTTGTTTTGACTGAGAGAAAATAATGCTAAGGATTTAAAAAAATCGGAAGAGTGCAATGCTCCTGCTTTGTAACTTAATAAAATAACAACACCTTTCCACTCTTCACCTTTAATAAGTGAAAATTCTCGGGTACTAGCATGATTTTGTGTTCGATCGATGTATACTGCACGGCAGAAAACACGGACGAGAAAAAGACAAGGACTAGTGCGTGTTTTCTATCTATGTCTTCAACCACTCAGTATACATCGCTCATGGATCACCAACTTGCCCAATCGTCCACTTTGATTTGCTTTTGAGCAAGAAAAAATGGGCTTCACAAAGCACGGTAAGGAGCATACCAATTTCTGTGTGTGTAAAATATCACTGTACAAACTCTCACACACTGGCCGATCTTTCAAATTATCACAAAATTTCAAGTTGAAATGTGTTTGGCTAAAAGTAGGCACTTTCCAATTATCAGCAATGGCTTTCAACTATTTGTTGGATTTAAAATGACTTGTGGTAGGGTCACTTTAGGAGGTAATTTCAAAATATTTTTCTTTTAGCCAATGAAACTGTGCAGATATTTAAGTAACCTAGAACAACACGACCCGCATACGTCTAAGCCTTCGTACCACTTACTCAAACGAGTGATGTAAAACTATCAGTAGTATAAAAACTATCACTATTGTAAGGAGAGAGAGAAACGAGAAAAAAGGAAGGCAGGGAGGTTAACCAGATGCTAGTATCCGGTATGCTACCCTACACTATTGTAAGGAGACTCTCAATGCGTAAGGAGACTCTCAATGCAACTATGTACCCAAAGAAACTACCGATAGTATTCCTGCAGTGCAATTGATAATACCACTGGTAGCATTACCACAGGTGATACTAATGATAGCGCTGTTAATAACTACGCCGTTGTTGGCCGATGATATTTCCAAGACATTCATGAAAGCTTACTACCAATAATACCCCTTTGTTTATGACTCATGCAATGAATATTCCGGATCATGTCCACTCACAAAATTCGTATTCCTACAATAAACCAACTCAATTCTTAATGTTCTTGTGTTGGAAGGTGAAACCCGAACAATTGCTGTATTTACTCGCGTAATGAAAACACTTTTTTCTCAAAAATTAAGAGCAAAGTTGGGAGTGTGTTTATTATTCGGGGCAAATTTTATTAAATCTTTTTCGGGATGAGCAAAAAATGCAGTAACCCCCCCAAAAAAGTTAGGTCGCTCAGCCTTTCGCAACTAACATATGCGTACATTGTTTGGAAACAGCTTTTTTCTTGACATAGAGTTAATATACAGACTCTAGAGGACAAGCTGGGCAGGAAATGCTATAACCACCAAAGCGCTTACATCTTCGAACGTTGTCATTGTTGGCATTACAACACTTGAAAGAAGCACTGAATTTATCAGTTTAAAACACTCAAATTGTTGTAATATAAATAATAAACAAGCATGTTCATGTATTGTAAACATACTGAAATTGAGTAATGTTTATATCAACTACTTTTACAAGATAAATAGTCATTTATGTAACTTGCTGCGTGCGGAAAAAAGCATTTGCAGGTTTGTTTACAATACGCCGCCACCATTACAATATCAACATTTGGGAGCAGGGCCATGCGACGTGCAGCCTATTCCACCACCTTGGTTGTGCCTCGTTGTTCGTGTTTTTTATTGCCATGAGCAAACAGATCAATTTTATGCAACAGCCTCTTATTGTGATGCAAGATAGATCCACTAAACAGCAAAAAATGCAAGGCGTTATTGCAGCATGCAGTGGCGAGTGGGAGCATACATCACCCGAAAGCCGAGTAGTATCATTTCATCGTGGCGGCACCCAAGTGGTTATAGGTTTTAATGCATGGGCCATTTGGGCAGCCTTTCTTCTAGAGTCTGTATATTAACTCTGTTTGTTACACTTCATTCATCTTCCGTGGTTGATAGCGCTATTGATAGCGCTACCAGTGCCACCTGCCCATGCCATAAAATATAGGAGCGTTTCACGGCTATCTTTTCTCACAATCGTTTAACCACTACAGTGGTATGTGCTGTGATTTCAAGGGGTGCCCAGAAAAGTGCGTGCGCTTCAACGCTCTCTGCCAACATTGCGGCAACCTCGCACAACGACTGCGACGGCGCCGTTGACATTGTATCAAGTAACTAACATAGCAGCAAGCTACCATCGAAGCATCAAAAGAAACTGTCAACAACAAGATTAACGAAAAAATACGACCACCGCCTCGCTGTCAATATGAGAAGTTACCGTAAAAAAGGTTGCTTGCATCTTGCGTTTCTTGAAGTACACACGAATAACAAGCATGAAAAGCAAATTGCAACCGAAGCGAATATCAGGTGTGCTACCATGTTGCGCAAATAGTCACTGTCTTTTCTGAGTGACAAGCGATTTTTTTCTGCAGAAACCTGTGACGCGATGGCAACAAATGACCCTTCGCGACCGCAAATGTTGCGTTGTCGCTCGAAAATTCCATGCAAGTGATTGGGCCCTAAAGTTTCATATTTGCAGGAAAGACCCGTCGGTTGGCGCGGGTAGTTTCTCGACCTTCGCTTGCTATGTGCTTATCATCTTCGATGTCTCTACACTCGCACCGTTCATGAACTCCACTGTGCCACATAGATAATTGAAAAAAGAGTGGAAACGTGCGAGGCACAGATGGAAAGAGAAACAATACGAAGTGCGGCAGCTGGGGACCCACCTCACCAATGAGATGAGGAGAGTCGGCATAGTAGGGGCTTATAGCTTGTACATATACTTCTTTATGTTACCGTGTTACCGGATACCGGATAGAATCTGCGCATGTGTGGGGTCTTTACGGAACGTAAACCTTCACGTTTCCCACCAGATCAGATTTAAAAGCTTACGTTTACCACCGTATAGGCTTCACGTTTCCCGCCCTATCTCACAAATCCACCCTTTTTCATAAAAACTTGTGGTGTCCGCATTGCAGGAACTCGACCGTCGAGTTGAAATAAGCCGAAGTGTGAGCGCCAATAACCATTACATTGTTTCAGTCGGATTACCAAAGCTAGAATGGATTAGGACATAGACGTCGTAAATGCGGAAACTTTCAACAATCTGGACAGGTGGCGCCATCTAGTGGGGCAATAGTGAACCAGGTAATCACAAAATTGTAATTGCAGAAACATTGCGCATTGTACGTCTGATGCAATAAACTGTACAGGGGCATTATTACAAATGAGTTATCTTTTTAACCATTTTCACCTCAAAAACATTACGCCTAATTCACTGTGTTCACGACTGTGGTTGCACGAAGTGTCACAAGATGTTGACACCATCATTGCAGTAGCCTTGTATTTTTCACCTTTTTGCGCATACGAGAATACTGTATGCGATAAAAGAACATTTCGTGATTTCGCCACAATGGTGGTTCAATCAGATGTAAGTTAAATGCAGTTTATATGCTGTTAGCATCACCATTTATGGTTTGCAAAAACGTAAAGGTATACGCATTGACGTATGTACATAAACGTTACGCAAGCGGCGCTAAAATGAAAAATGTCTGTTAATGTATGACGGGAAATGCAAACCGGTATCCGGTAATACGTTAATGTAAAGAAGTATACGTACAAGCTAAAACTCCCTATTAATAAAGAATGGAAGTGATTAAACAGGCAAGGAGGCGCTATGTGTCGGTTAGCAGGACTGCCTCAGATGAATGTAAGGGGTGCAATGATTACGCAGGGGAAAGACAAATCCAAATTTTGATGGCTGAAGTTGGGGAGTGCGATTATAATGACAGTGCGTTCATTACGTGAGTAAATACACTACCACTTGATATCTTTACTTAGAAATCAGAGAATGCAACTGAGTTTAAAGCTGCGTTTGTCAGTTCCAACTCAGTTCCAACTGAGTTTGGAACTGAGTTTGATGCTGTTGCACTTTATACAACGGCTTCCTTCAAGCTACAGATGAACAATTAGACTTATGTGTCGCAAAAATTTTTGGCGAAAGAACACGAGCATGTCAGCTTTCTTGTCCTTCAGTTTGCTCTTAGTGCTCCACCATTTACCACCCACTCGAGAAATGGAGTTCATGCGACACTGAGATCGTGCGGTTTATTTTAGACTACCTTTACACCTAAAGCAACCTAGCGGGCGCCGGCGACAGAATGTCTGGGAAGCCGAGCAGACAACAACGTGTTACTGTGAGGAGATGGGTCAAGTTCGCCGCTGCGATTTTGATTTTCCCCTTGTTAGGGTGTCATACTACTAATTCTGAACTGTAAGATGCAGGAAAGACAAGGGGCTCTACAAAAGTAGATTTTTAAACGGTGCTTGTCACAAACGAGCGCTTAACTAAGTGCGCGTCGCCGATTTCAATCGATGGCACAAAAACCCGACACCGATGGTTTACGCGCGACAGAGTACATGCATGGAGAAAACAAGTATCAAAAGGTGCCGACAGTGCATCCCTTGCCTTGCCCTCTCTGTGGAACATGCCGCCGCAACTAACGTGCTGAACGGTTGTGTCATCCGTGACCTGGTAGGCACCAACATAGCTTTCACCGATCGGCCCGCCGTCCTCAAACTCCTTCAAATGTGTCGCGATCTTTTACTTTCTCTCTCTATCCCTTTTAATCCCACCTTATCTCATTCCCTCGTGAGCTATTCCTGAGATGTCGCACTTTCCTGCAAACAGTTACGGGGCTCCCTTTTCTTTTGAATTTTCTTATTTAGAATCCCCCCCCCCTCTCCGAGACTGGCCGAGACAACCTAACGCTTGTGCAAGATCGGGAGAATTAGGAAAATCAGAGCAATGCCAGCCAATTGCGCAGCAAGATGAATCGGTGAGAAGGATGCAACCCTTTACCTATAGTTTCCACAGTGCTACACACAGACGAAGCATGTAGAAGCTTCCCGGACACAAGCGCGCGGCCACGCGGCAACAGAGTGTCAGTCAGTGAAAAAGTTTGTTGTTGAAGTGATAGTGTAGTTCGCTCAACCAGAGAATGCTGTTTGATGATGTATGGAAAGTCGCACTTCGAAGTGTCAAGAGATGATGCAATGGAAACAGGGACAAGATCTGAAGAGAGTCCCCGAAGAGTTTTGTGATGACCAACGGCGAAGAAGAACGAACCATCAGCGCTTGTGTCTACGTGGAGTCAATCGTCAAGCCAAATATAAAAGATGTGTCGTGCATACCAGCGTAACAAGGCCCAGCTATGAGGTGCAGCTTGTACAGAACATCCATTTTGTTTTGTTTACAAATGTAACATGTCAATCACTTCTTGTTCTTCCTGAAGACAACCACTGCTGGATTGCTGTTTCTGTTAAAAATAAATCTAGACCATTAGAGCAAGGTGTGCCTTCAAGGCAGTTTAAGCAAAGCATTGCATGCTCAGGCTGCGATAGCTTCCATCGCCAACCAGTGTCAACATGATCGAGTGCATCGAACGAGCACCCATATGGCAGAAGGAAAGCATAAGAACAAGAAGCGATGCAATACTTCCCAAAATGACGGAGCGGCACACCTGTCCCAATAAACGGTGGAAATCCATTGCTTCCACCGCTCTCACTCATGAAGCTTTGTGGTAAATGAGTATAACTGTTCTGTGGGCAAGTATTTGTTGGTGTCTAAACACCCAGCACCACAAGAAATATATCACTTGATCTTTCAACTACCACAAATACGATAAGCGCTGCCTGATTTTTTACGAAAATGCGAACAATGCGAAACATACGTACAATAACGTAGGTAACAATGGCGGTCGTCTTGTTGCTTTCCCGATAGTGATGAGCAAGTTGGCCCCTTACGGCGCTTCAGTCAGCACGTTTTAGGCATATACTGTACAATCGAGCTCGCTATAGGGAACACAGGCTCGAGTTTGCGCAGCGCTGTTCGCAGCCCTAGCGTAGAGAGGGCAAAGCTCCGGCCACTCAGACGGGCTGTGCTTGCTTGGTTTTCCCATTGCGCGCTCGGAAAACGTGTTCCTTGGGACTTTCATCTCACATTTCGCTCACTATCGGTGCCGCTCCTTCGTCATCCTGGAAAGCAGGCATGCACTCCTGCTGTATCGCGGGCTGCTGGAAAGTGTCCGTGAAGTTCTACAGTTTACAATGCAAACAGTGCGAGAAGTAATGGCATCAAGAGTGGATTATGAAAGTCCGTTGATACTTCTACGGTCTTATCCCTTTGAAGAATATTTTGCCGTGCACAGTATTAACAACTATTAACGGGAGAAACGTGATGGCCGGACTCATATGAAAGAGAAGTGCATTTGTAAACTGAAACTGCAGGAAATAGACAATCGCTGTACATTTCGAGATCGGGCATCAGATTTCCGAGAAAACCATATGTAATGCGAAAGTGGCTGAAATTGCTAGCTTGCTGCACCGTACCAGGAGCCCTGCAAGTGTTTTATTGAACTGATGGCCGTAGACATCTCGTCGCCGCTCAGTGTCAACAGATTTATGCTGTGTGTTCGCGCTGACCATTTATATGTACAGGTCTTTCAAGCAAAACCCACCAATAAGTCAGCAGGCTGAGGTGTTGCGATGCTAAATTGTAACCCTTCTATGTAATTGTAAACCTTCTGAATTGTAACCCCTCTATGTTCCACTCGATTGCGACTCAAACGATAGGTGTGTTTGAAGATTGTTTAAAGCCTCTTGTGTTGACACATGAAATGCCCAAGAATGACAAATTATGTTTTGTGTTGCGATGCTAAATTGTAACCCTTCTATGTAATTGTAACCCTTCTAATTGTAACCCTTTTATGTTCCACTCGATTGCGACTGAAACGATAGATGTGTTTGAATATTGTTTAAAGCCTCTTGTGTTGACACATGAAATGCCCGAGAATGACAAATTGCGCTTTTTGGATTTAAGACTTTTTTAGCTCACAGCACATGTGTTGGTGTTATGAACCATGTGCACCGAAACTTTTACTTCCTTTTTCTTCCGCTTACAGCAAGTTAGTTAAGCGAGGCATAGCACGAACCTGTCTTGAGAATGCCTTAAATAGGTCGTGCGCCCACAATATCTTTTATCTTTGCGAGCTTCAAAGCTCAAGTTTCCCAGCTTAAGGCTTCGGGTTTCCCCGAGGCGTTTATCGCTTCTGTTGCTGAGACTATCCTGTGGACTAATAAGGCAGAGCAGAGGCAGCGACAGAATCCGAGCAACATGGATACAGAGCGTGAAAGGATAGCCATGATTCCATACAAACACCAGATATCACACAGGCTCAAGAAAATCGGAAAACGAGTTAGAGTTCGTGTCCTGTTCTCGGCACCGTTCAACTTAATCAGCCTCACCAAATCTACAAACCCCCTGAAAACGCAGTCATCAACCGAATGCAGAGTTCAACATAGATACAGGTATGCGGCATGCTCCCGGAAAGTTGTCTATAAGACCCCCCTTTCATGCGGTGCTTGTTATGTCGGAACGACCGGAATGTGTCTGAACGATCGGCTGAGAGAACACGCTAACAATGTTAGAAACGGGAAAGATGATTTTCTTGCTCAGCACTGCACTGAGTGCAACTGTGTGCCCCTTTTCAAGGACACAGCGATGCTGTACAAGCACAAAGATGAGCGCACTCGAGTCATTGTTGAGGCCACGCAGATGGCTCGCGAACAAGTGTCTTGTATTAGCAAGCCCTCCTTGTCTCTGTCCGAGAAGGAACTAAGGTTCCTCGAAGGTTTTGGTGCGCGCAAGTAGTTATATTATCTTTACTTTTCTGTTTCCTTTCCGTAGACTTTTTTTGCCTTTTTATGTGCTTTTGTTTTTGTTTTTTGTTTTTCTCTTACTCATGTTTTGCTCTTTGTGTCATATAGTTTTTTATCACATGGTTACTGTCTCCTCTATATATTCTCGCGCTCTGCGCAATAAACTCAGTTGGAAGTTAGCGCTCGTGTCCTTCGTGTCCTTCTTGTCTCTGTGTCGTCATTTTCTTCTCGCGCTATAACTATCGTCATGCTAGGATCAAAGTCGTGAGTTAGATTCCCGCATACGCCAGCTGCATTTCTATCAAAGTGCAACATAGTAACATTGTGGTTAGATTTAAGTGAAAGAATGGCAGATAGGGTGTCTTGGTATTGCATATTTGAAGCTTACCATGGAATGACGCTTTATGTAAACAGAAGGGGTGCTTGGTGTGTGTGGACCCTCTCTTCGTTGTCGTCGTCGCCCCTTACACTTCGAATAAATATATGTGCACGATAAAAAAAAACCTCAGGTGGCCGGAATTAATCTGGAGTCTCACACTACGTCCTGCCTCATAATAATATCACGGTTTTTGCACGTAAAAGACTATATCCTTGCATGCGCCCTCGCTGCGGGCGATATACAGCTGCCGCTACGAAGACGAATGGAAAAAAGAACCAAGGCAGCAATAAAGCTTTAGATGGTTTCACAAAATTAGACGTGGTTCTTAGGGGGGCCAACCTCAGCGTAACTAAAAACATGCTCAATCCTAGTGGTATTGTACATTATGAGGAAGACTAAGCGAGCTGTCAAAACAACCAAATCGACATTCGAATCAGTGAACGTGCTGCGTTATCAGACATGAATATTCATTCTAAATGAAACATGCGCAGCAGAAAACATGAATAGTTGAAGTGGACACAAAATACTTTTTTTGTGCGCATCATTCTGCTTTCAAAGAAGCTGTAGAAAAAAATCCAAGGTGGCATTGAACTCGCGATACGGCCTTGTTAACATCTGATAAAAACCTCGACAAAAGTGAACTTATGAAGCTGAACACTGCGAATTTCAATGATGCCAGGGACTTGGAAAGCAGACGTAAGTTTAGTTTTTTCACACTGATCTCCAAATAAATTTAAAGCAGCGCGACAAACTTGGCATCTAAGCAATTGAAATCTGACCGCTGTATGCAAACGCACGCGAGCTCGTGGTAGTGGTTTGTCGACAGCATCGAGAAGACACGACCACCGCAGAAATTGCCCGTTTTACCGGTAACATACATATAAATTTGTGCCGTCATCTCACTTTTAGGGCGGCTGTTCACCATCCACATGCACATAGCACTTGCTCAAAGACATCGTGTTCGACTTTCTTGGTCCCGCAAAGTCACCTATACAAATTCTAAAATAGCGTTTGCCCTCCAACAAACCACAATCCACGACCGCAGCGGCACAGTTGCCTCGAAACCAGCGTTTGCGGGCCGCAAACGCCACCCGCTCTTTCAGATTTTCTGCGGCAGGCTGCGAACTCGAACGGCGGCTCGCGTTACGACGCATGTGCAGTGGCAACGACCGCACCGCAAGGGCTCGCGGTGCACTATTCTAAAACTCCTTATTAAGTTATTTTTTTATTAGGATATGAACTATATGGACACTTGATGAGTTTTTGTCATCACTGCCTTGTTCCGCGTAAACTACAAGTTGGTAACATTCCCCGTGCATCATACGTTCTACCCGGGTAGTGCATAAGATTGTGCAAGCTGGGGTGGTGAGCGCTGCTCAAGCAAAGATGCAACAGGCAGCCAATCTCTGTTGCATGCTCGCAGGGCGGCGCACGCGATAGTGTCCCGCTACGTGTTACACCTGCTGTCGAATGCTCAAGCAGAGATAAAACACGCTGCCCGCCTTAACGAGCATGAAAAAAAGACCCGGGGGAAACGGGGGGGGGGGGGGGGAGGGGTCGAGTAGCAGCAGTGAACTTTGATTTTAAGGCGTGGTTGCGATAAGCTGGCGAGCGTGCGCGCTATTGACAAGCATCAGTGTGCGGCTCGTAAACCCTTTTATGTGGCGAGCTCTCAACGGGAAGAGATTGTGCGATAAGAGCATTTCTCCCTGGAGCAGTCGTCCTTATTCTCTTACACCAGCGTTTTGTAGAGTGTCGTGATGTCCGATGCAACAGTGTTAGCTTTCAGCCTTCGTATTGTCACGCGGTCGTAATATTGACGAAGGCAGCAGCCACTGCTTTCACGGGTGAACTTTTCATTTGGGCGAACCTGTGCCCGGAAAACGAAACATCACTATACCAGCATGCAAACCAAAACGTTGGCCGTCGATAGTCAGCCAAGCAGCAAAGTGCGTCTGCATTTATATATGTGCCATCAAATATTCCAGCGTTATCGCTAGCGGCCACGTAAGTTCCAGAACTCTAAAGTACGCATCATGCTCGTAATCTCATCGGAAGGTTTCAAGATATTCTAGATTGTTCCCAGTCGTTCGAGCGCGGTTCGCACAAGGCAGCGTTACATGCGTAACGGTGTGGTAGCGAAAATAGAAAGGAGCAAGTGCTGCATTAGCATTACAACATTACAAATTCTTGCTATTGCAGTCATCGCTTTGCCAGTGAAAGAAATTTTTAGTTTTTTTTTTCAGTTTATATGGTTCCGCTAACAGCTTTGCTGTTCAAACATACATAGAGTCGCATAATGAGGTATGCACACAAACGCCACCTTAACAAGATTCATGCATGAACCGAAGTACGGCGTGACTAGTGAAACACAACCAACAGACGTGACCTAACTAATTTGATATGGACGCGGTTGCGTCCTTAGTATAGCACACGCGTGTTGCTCGGTCGATAGTAAAGCTCGACTAAATTGGCCTTGCACACGCGAATTGCCGTTAAGGCGCACCAGGTCAAATTGGCGCAAAACGGCACAAATGGCACAGCACCTCCACCATTGTTCATATAATGTTTACACAGTTAATTCCTTCTTTATGTACCAATGAGCATACCTTTCAGTGTATGTTAGACAGGGCTTCCTTAAAGCTGCTTGTGTGACGCACATGCTGTTCCCAATGAGCAATGTACCAGTAAAGGTGGTTCAGTTACCCAACCAGGCAGAAACTTTGACTGAACTGGCATGGCGAATTCCACTCTTGTTTTCAGATATTTATCGGTACCATCCTTTCCAATTATTTGACAAAGGGCTAACACACAACCTTGATATTGTGAGCTATGCAAAACATGTTGTTGTGCACTGCTGCTCTCATAAGTTCACCAAACATAGTATTGATTGACATAGTCTTGATTGAGCAAGGCATAGCTTGCTCCTGCATTTTTTAAGCAGGAGCACCATCCTTCATGACAAAAAAAATCAAGACAACAACCAAAGTATAATAACAAAGATGATTTGGGCACTAACTTATCTTCTGTAGTGCAAGCAACTAGCCCAATAATTAACTACATTTTATTATATAAAAGGCTGGTTAGCAAATAGCAAAAAAAAGGTTAGAATAATGCCTGCAGAACGCACCTTCTTGAGACTTGGTCTACTCATGGGTCCAGGTGTTGGCTGGGCTTTCTGGGCAGTCACAGCAGCAGGCGCCTGACACACAGGCTTAATGGGCACCAGGGTCGGGACCAGCACTTCAGATGGCATTCCTGCATGTTTTGCCATTTACTGCTCACCATTACGATCTTGCAACTTTGTAATGGGATCATATTTACCAAAACACAATAGAACTAGCCCCACAAACACACAAAAAATGCCTTGCACTATCAATGCACAGTTCAAAGGCATGAAAAAAAATAAAAATAAAAGTGGTAGAAGAAAAGAGTATGCAGTTGCATTGAACCTGTAAGCAATAGAAACTGTGAAACAGTGATTCACCTGACCTACAGATGGGCTTGTGTTCTCTGGCAAGTGAATGCTGGTGCTTCAAACACGCAGACTGCACAGCATTTATGGCATGGAAGGAAACATTCTTGTGATGCAGTGCAACACCACCATCACTAGTTTCAAAGCCTGCATGCTCCCTTTGCGACATCACAGACATTGTCTGATGGGCAGTTTGTTACTGCCTGTGGCTGCATGGGACAAGAACTCTGCCTGGAGCGTAAGGCTGTTGCCCGTGTCTTCTAATCTTCAGTACAGTGCCAACTGACCGAATGCTTACAAGGATTCCACTGCACCACAAGCGATGTTTGTCTTCATTGAACAAAGTGAACGGCATCTCAAAGAAGGTGTGCCAGCCTTGCAACTAGCCTAGGTGATGTTATGCAGTGCCGCCCTTTATCTCATTTCCCTCTTTCTCACTCTCGAAGCCCTTTACACCCCCTTTCTATACTATTATGCACGGCTACAATGTACTTTGCCCTCCCACTTTCCTTACTTCTCACCCTCACGTCCATTATACATACTATATTGTGCAGTGCTTCACCTTCTATTCTCATTCCCACTCTTGCACTGCTCCTCACTCTCACTTCCCTTTCAACCATGCAACGCATTCCTACCCTATAGATGGCTATGTATTACATGGTTCTGCCCGCATGACACCATACATGACTATGCTATGCTTTACCTTTTCCCTTTTTCCTTTCCTCACCTTCCTCACTTTTTATTTAATTTAAAATGAATAACTAAACTTTTGGACAGTTAAACTTAACTAACTTCACTTCAAACGAAAGTATGTACAACAACCTCAAAAGAGAGCAACTTTGAGATAGGTAATAGTCCACTTGAAGTTGTAAAAGACTATGTCCACTTAGGGCAGATAATAATCGCAGAGCCGAACCTTGAGATTGAAGTAACTAGAAGAATAAGAATGGGGTGGAGCATATTTGGCAAGCACTTTCAAATTATGACAGGTGAATAGCCATTATCTCTCAAAAGGAAGGTATATAACAGCAGTATCCTGCCGGTACTTAGCTACGAAGCAGAAACATGGAGACTTACAAAGAGGGTTCAGCTTAAATTGAGGACGACGCAGCGAGCAATGGAAAGAAAAAAGGTAGGTGTAACCTTAAGAGACAAGAAGAGAGCAGAGTGGATTAGGGAACCAACAGGGGTTAAGGATATAATAGTTGAAATCAAGAAGGGGAAATGGACATGGGCCGAGCATGTAGCGTGTAGACAGGACAATCGCTGGTCATTAAGGGTAACTAACTGGATTGCCCGAGAAGGCAAGAGGGTTAGGAGGAGACAGAAAGTTAGGTGGGCAGATGAGATTAAGAAGTTTGCAGGTATAAATTGGCAGCAGCAAGCACAAGACCGAGTTAACTGGTGGAACATGGGAGAGGCCTTTGTCATGCAATGGACGTAGTCAAGCCGATGATGATGATGATGAACTTCACTTCATAAAAAATCGAGAGTAAGTAAACTTTGAATAATAGATTATCTGTTTCATTCACACAAAGCAAGACAATGCACTTTTATTGCTTGGAAAAAGCATGTATGTGCTTGTTAGAGCCCACCTGAAGACAGTTATCACTTCCAGTTTAGCAGAGGAGTAAGAAATGAATCAAATCTGATATAAAAATTAAAGCTGCTATCACATCTAATAAAGGTAGGACAATGAATGTTAAAAAAAGATTAGCAAGATCTACTAAAATGTCAAACTATAAAGATCAAATTTTCTTCATGAAGAAAATTTTCTTCAACAAGACTCACTTGCACTCAAATCTACCAAAACATTACTCACTCGGACTCACTCACATTCACGGCTCAATCTGAGTCTGAGATGGCACAAGTGGAGTGATGTGATTGGCTGAGGCCATTTCGGAGCAGTTTCTTGAAGTAGCGAAAAGCACCCTTCGGAGCAGAAAAAAGGGCTTTTGGAGCAGCCAGAAGTGTATTTTAGAGAAGACAAAAAGGTTTTTGAAGCCACCAAAAGTGCTTTACGGACCAGTAAAAAAAAAGGCTTTACGAGCAACCAAGCGTGTGAATTAAAGCAGGGAATAAGGCTGTTGGAGATGCTAGGAGGTCATTGCCGAGTGGGAAAATTTAAATCGTGACTACTAACAGCTGAATAATGCGCAACTAGGAAGCCATTCATCTAATTTTACGCACGTACAGCTTAGACTACTCAAAGCGTAACCACGTATAGTGCAGGACCGGCTATAAAGCAGACCTTTCTTACTAGTATTGGTCATCTCACAAAACTATGTATATGCATATCACTTATCGGGCAGCTCCCGAGATGAAAGACCAGTTGTAATGCTGCTTAGAATACAGCGGTAATGACCACGCTTCTCAACGAAGGTAAGCTGGCAAGGAAGAGACAACAACGAAGGTGCTACAGAGAAAGGGGGGATGTGCAACAAAGTAACAAAGAGCGGGGCATAGAAAAAATAACAAAGGAAGAATGGTAGCCATTTAAAGCTTAAGTAACAGAGAAACTGGTTGACCTTTGGTGCTTAACTCTTGGCTGATGTTGTCCACGCCAAGGAAAGCCTTGGCGTAAACAGAGTCAAATCATAGCCTGTCACAGACCATGGCAAAATGTCCAAACTTCAGTGCGAGAACTAACGTGCAAATCTGGCATGGGCCTATCATCGCTGGTACTCCGCTCGCGCCACAGCAGGCAAACTCGGCGTGGCGGCTGCGCGGATTGTCTCCATTGGTGGCCTGGCGGCGGCTGCTCACCACATGCACGGCTGGGCGAAGGTTAATGCACCTGGTTAGCAGCCAGCGTGATAAACAATGACGCAGAAGGTCGTTTCTTTTTTTTTCGAACACCTGACGTTTTGCCTAGCTTTGCTTTTGAGAAGAATGCATCGCACACGTTGCGAACTCGCGACGTGACGACAATGTAGGCGTCAGAAAAGCCTTTGCTCCAGCCGCTTGCCGCGCGTTTCGTGTGCACGCTCCGCGCCGAACAGCCGCCTGCATCCATGTCCCAAAATAGCGCCAAAGAACCCCTACATACTACCATTTAGGTAGCGCCGCCATAGTTGGCAGTGAACAGGCGTGCGACCTCATTTAACTGTCAATGAAGGTACTGTTCATCAAACGGAGAGGCTTCACGAAGCAGGCTCTCCCCTTTCCCACCAGAAGGTGTACTTGCAAAACTTGGCAGGCTTTAGTTGTCGCAGCTGTTCTCCTAAACCTGTACCCAAATTTGGTTCTGCGCATGCTGTGCTACCCTTGGCTGAGCTCGTGAGTGCGATCTTGTTTGCCCCCAATCTCATACTGTATAGGGAAAACTTACCGGAGTGACGCGCCAAATTTCAAGTCCGCAGACTAGACCTAACGCGCGCTAACCACCTCCTCGGTAGCGGCCGCAGATGTGCGGTTTGGTGCAAAGCCAATCAAAAGCTTTGCAGTGGTTATATTTTGAGAGGGGTAGATATAAAGTAAAAGAACTTTCAGATCATGAGAGCAACCACTTGCATCATCTACGAAAAAAAAAGGACGTGCATGGTGCATGTGCAACATTCCAGTTGTGAACGCTTCAGACATCACTCCTAAAGCAAGCGTAAACTCGGTTGCCGTTATGCAGGGAGATTCAGCGTATAAACGAGAAGCTCCGAAAAGTTAGTCGGTGACTTTCGGCAATAGCTTCTTTTTCCTCATTCATTTTGTCAGCACAGCTGGCCCGCGAACGTTAACTTCTTAACATCTGCACATTTAAGGGGATGAGAATTTACATCCTTGTTGCACGACAAATGGAGCGGCTGCTGATCTGACAAATCTTGCCCATGTGCAGTCTCTGGAGAATGGTGTTTTGCTTACATAGTGTACATACGTTCCTTTGGAAACTTACGTTATGTAAACGGAAGGGGTGTGCGAATATTTGACAGTTCTGAATATTCATCGAATATTGCCTTTGCAATATTCATATTCGATTCGATAACCTCATATTAAAGAATTTCGACTATTCGATCTTCACGAATATTTTTTTCGCATATGTCACTCTGAAGAACTTACGATTTTGCACATTTGCGATAAGAGCCTGAGTAGATCATGCGGTGATTATTACGACTTCTACGCGAGTGTGGTGATGCCTGCATGGAAATTCATGGAAGCGTGATGGCGGCTACGGATGAGTGCGGCGGCACGTCATTTTGACAAACCTACCAATGATAAACATCTCAATCGATCGAAATCATGTACTGCCTGCTCAGTAGCATGTGTGGCTTAGTTGTTTAGCGCTGTTGCGGTGCATGTAAGTGTACCGACCAAGCCGTCTGCTGCCACGCCCTCGTGCGCAGACAGCCTCAATAAAATGCGTATCGCTCGTGGATCTTGGAAACAAAGGCAACGTGCTCGCCCCCACCGCATCGGCTTGACAAAATAGTCTTCGCACTTTTGCTTGGTACCGTGCTGTGTGAGCACGAAGAAAAAAAATATCTCTACGCAAGGACTAATGCACGCATATACGTTACAGGGCGCAACGCTGACGGAGTGAGCTTAGTTGGCGATGCATTTCACGCAACTAGCTGGAAGCGCACCCACCTTGACGAATGATGGTAACGAGTTTCATGTATATCCGTGCAAGTTTTCACCAATGAATCACCGTACAACCGTACGTGCACATGTCGAAACCTGAAGAGCCGTTCATCAGCTTTGCAGCTACTTCAGCATGTATGCTCTTTTCATAGTTCCAGAATGATTTCATGGTAGCGGATATGGTCATGCGAATGAGCTGAAGTGTTTTTCAGCGCAATGGTAAACATAGATAAGGCCAAGCACTTTTCGGTAACCTTGCAATGGCATCATTACACATCGCTCCGTTGCTAACGGCGATGCACGTAAGGTGATGGATGGATTGACAGCAGCGGTGGCACAGCGAACGGACGACTGATTGCAACTCTGCTTTTTCGCAGGTTGGTAGTTTACTTTAGAACGTTCTTCTAAAATTTGTGCCACTGCTGCTGCTGCTGCTGCCACTATTGCAATTGTTGCCTTTGTAGTCGCGGCACGGTTCATCAGATTGTGCTGTAATGTCTGTGAAAGATGTTTGTCTCTCTTGTAAAAACAGTTTTGACTCGCCTGATTTGGCGGTTCAGTGTGCAGAATCTTCTGCTTCTTACCATTTCGGAACCTGCTCGAGCCTCACAGAGAAACAATACAGATCTAAAAGCATAGCAGCTAGACAGAAGTGGGTGTGCCAAACATGTAAGGCTGCTAAAACTAACGAAGCGGCTCAGATGGATACGGCTGCGATGAATGAAATGGCTGAGATCAGACTACTTTTGTGCAATATAAATCAAAAACTTGACGGCTTGATGTCATTGAAGGGGACTGTGTCTAACATTGAAGGGGCGGTTCAGATGATGTCAGAAAAATATGATGAGGTTTTAGAGCAACTGGAAAGGCAGGAATCGCAGACTAGGGACATTAAAAAACGAATGGACGCAATCGAGGCACAATGCAAAAAAGTTTAGATGAGAAGAACTTGCTGCGAACGGAACTAAACGACCTTGAGTGGCGAAAAAGAAAGCTTAATTTAGAATTTCATGGAATTCAGGTAACTGAAAGTGAGAACCTACTGCAGAAGGTGAACAACTTGGCTGACGTGATGAGTATGCCAAGACTCTCCGATCTAGAAATTACTGCTATCCATCGCTTGCAAGCGAGACCAGGAAACAATTGTGAGGCACACAAGGCAGGCAGTTAGAGACCAGTGGTTAGAAAAGCGGCACAAATTGAGAGAAAATAATTGTAGAGTGGTTGTGCTAGAGAACTTGACCAGTTACAACAGGCAGTTGCTTAACGCCACGAAACAGTGGGCAAAAGACAATGGCTTTCAGTATGTGTGGCACAGAAACGGAGAAGTCTTCGTGCGCAGAGTCAATGGCGAGCAGGCTGTCCTTGTGCGAAACGTGAATGACTTTCCTGCATAATGTTGTTCTGTTCAGCTGCAAACTCTTGCAAATATTCTTGTGATGGATGAAACAAAAATTGATATATTTCTTTTGCAAGAACTAAATGTCATTAAAACCACTGTAAATAAAAAATCCTTAAAATGTTTGCATTTAAATGTTCGTTCTTTTAAAAATAAAACAGACGACATTCGATTTTTCACCCATGCATTTTCATTCATATTCGACGTCATACTGCTTACTGAAACGTGGTGCAAAGATAAGGCTAAAGCACTCCCTTTCACTTCTTATCAGTCTTTTTGTTTAAATCGCCCAATGCGTCGGGGGGGCGGTGTCATGTTACTGTTGAAGGAAGGCATGCAATGGGCATTGCTTTCTGAATTTTGCGTTATGTGTGACGATTTTGAAATGCTTACAGTTTGATCCGGTAAATATCTTTTTTCTGTGTGTTATAATAGGCCACCAGACAGAAACCTGGATGGCTTCTTTTGTTTCTATGAGACCCTTTTACGTTTTTCGTTAGATAATGCGTATTTTTGGTATCGGGAGGGGACATTAACATTAATATGTTATGCAATTCTACACCACAACAAACCATGAATGCAATTATTGCATCAAACGGCTTTAAAAATGTCATTAGTTCACCGACCAGGATTACAGAAAACAGTGCAACTTTATTAGATATGTTCATTACAAATGCCAACGACAATAACATATTTGCAGGAGTATTGTCTGAGGATATTAGCGACCATCTCCTATCGTCCTTTTTATTAAAAGAAGCACCTTACGAGAACGTAAGAAGCAGACGGTAACCATTCAAGATATCTCTGAATCTAACCTAACAGCATTTAGAAACGAACTGCTTGGTAGTAGCTTTACTGAGATCTTTTCAATGAAAAACGCAAATCAAGCTTACAATACATTCTTAGACAAAATCTTGGATATTTATAAACGTCACTTCCCCGAAAAACAAGTTCATTTGAACAAGAGAGCCCGTAAGCCATGGATGACCCCAGACTTGCTCAACAAAATTAAACATAAAAATAAACTTTATCACAAATTTCTTGTGACTAAAATCCTGACATTTTAAAAGAATATAAAGTATACAGAAATAGATTAAATAAGGAAATCAGCAAGCGCAGACTGCACTACATACACACCGAAATAGAAACCAGTGCAGATAAGACTCACGCCTTATGAACGAAGATGAACTTATTTTTGAACCGTGGTACAACTCGGGCAAGTGTGGAGAACCTGACTATAAATGGGCGCAGCGTATCAGGAGCTGAACTTGCAAATATATTCAATGACCACTTAGTCAATAATACGCATAATAAAACTTCTAGTGATTTTATTCAATTTCTACAAGATCCTAATTCATCCTCCACATTTTTGAGCCTGTAGTGGACGAAGATGTTTATTTCGTTTTCTCGAAACTTAGAAATACATCATCTCGTGATGTTGATGGTATGCAGATTAGACCCATTAAATATGTGCTACATATTCTTGTTCCTGATATCACTCACATATTCAATCTCTGTTTTTCAAGTGCAACGTTTCCCGAAAGAATGCAGACAGCAAAAAGTCAGTGTTTTGTTTAAAAAAGGCGACAAAAATGACATTCAAAACTACAGACCCATATCTGTTCTTCCGGTGTTTTCGAAAGGTTTAGAAAAGCTTATGCACCGTCAACTGTACCAATTTTTAGAAAAACATGTGATTTCCCAACTCAGTTTGGTTTCAGAAAACATCGATCTACGAAAATGGCATTATTAGAACAAAAAGAGTATGTATTATCTGAATTTGAAAACAAATGTGCTGTTCTCGGTATGTTTGTTGATTTTAGTAAAGCCTTCGACAACATTCAGCATTCCACGTTGTTTGAAAAGTTGCAGTGCTATGGAATTCGTGGTCATGCACTAGACCTAGTAAAAAGTTACCTTAAATATCGCAAACAGGTGGTTGTAATAGATAGAAAATTCTCAGAGCTGAAGCCTATTACTAAGGGTGTACCTCAGGGAAGTATCCTTGGACCCCTTCTTTTTATAGCCTATATAAATGATTTAACTTGTATTTATCCAGATGCTAAATACGTCCTATATGCCGATGATGTCAGCATGTTTGTTTCAGCTGAAAATAGTATCACGCTTGAGGAAAAAATGAACCATTTTCTTGTGAAACTAAAGCTCTGGTCATGCTGTAATAATTTAAACATAAACACTAGTAAAACAAAGGCGGTACTATTCCAACCTAAAAATAAGCCTGTTAATGAAAACATACATCTCAAGTATGGCGATACCTATATTGAGCTTGTAAATACTATAAAAATTCTTGGAGTTACATTTTCGAGCAATATGCTTTGGACTGAACACATTGACAGTGTGCTGAGTCAGTTATCCCCCGTAGTGGGTATGGCGTACAGTGGCAGAACTGTTCTACCATACAAGGTAAAACTCTTACTTTATAAATCACTTTTCTATTCACATCTTACCTATTGTTTCTTAGTATGAGGGACTACAACTTACACGAACTTGCAGAAACTGTACCTGATGCAAAAAAAGTACATTAGAATCATTTTTAACTTGCCGTATAATGCTCACACAGGCGAATTGTTTCGACAGGCTGGAATACTACCCGTACATCGTCTCTACAATTTTAAGTTAGCATTGCCAATCAGGCGTGAATTGAAAGAAATTTGACATTTTTTGTATGACCTCTCAAAACTGCAGCCAAATATTACATTGTTTAAAACACAAAATAAATAAACATGGCAAATAAAAACTTCGAGAACAAACTACTCCACAGATAAGTTATCCTACATAGTTCCTACGTTACTTCATAAATATGTGAAAGCTGGCACAGATTTTTTACACTGTACAGGTTCAGTTGCGCGATATACACGTTTAGTTTGCAGTTGCTGTATTATCATGGTTGCTATTTTTATTTTTGGAATTTAGACTTGATTTTTATATCTTTATTTATTTTTATTTATTTATCTATTTGGTGTTTTTGTTATTATTGTTGACTTCACATTGCGGATTGTTTGCCACTGCTGTCGTGCTAAAAGGTAGCTGTGGGCCTTTGTCAAGCTGCCTCTTTTGGAGAGCAGCTTTTACCTTTAGCTGTCCTTCATCAAACTACTGATGAAAAATAAACATTATTATTATTATTATTATTATTGCGTAGTTCCACAATATTCCAGTTCGACAGCGCCTTTGAAAATCCATCGTATGTGCATCGCGCTCGCATCGCGATTCTCCTGCAATCAAGCCTAAATTGCACCGTTGCTGCGATCTCGCTCTTTTGCCAACGTCAGTTTACTGCCGTCAGTAGCCAGTGCGACAAAATAGTGCTCTCGCTACAGGTAATTGTAGTTCCGTTAACAAAAAGGCATATTTGGTGTGTCTTGCTATGACACATCAGTTCAGATCTATCTCAAGCGCTTACCTCGCGTTATTGCCACGCGCCCGGTAGACTTTGGTCACGATCGTGCAGCTAGCAGCGCAACAGAGCACTCTTGGTCAGAAATTGGCGAGTGCGCAGTCCTTGGTAAAGGCAACGGAAGCAAGCCAGATAACAAGTATTGCTGTGTAGCTGAAAAATGCCCCAAGTACTCCTATTTCCCTAAATGGCTTGATCGATGAGAACAGGGGAGAAAATTTTAAAGATAACACTGTAAAATCGGCGCCTTACAAGCCAAAACTTATAGCGTGGGAACCTGGATGAATTGTGACCACCTAGGCTGCTTCAATAATAGCTTAGACTTAGGTACACGGGTGTTCACTGCTACACAATCAAACCAGTGGCCTCATGCTCACTAGTCATCATGGCAGGTACGAAAGCTTTTATTTATTTTTGTGTAATAAAGTGCTATGACAAAAAAAATATAAATAATTTGTTTAATATGCGGATTGAATCCAAGACATCATATTCACAAACTCAACTATTACAGTCTCATGCGCCCTGACAAGTACAGATGGTGAATTTTTTTTTTTGTGCACAATAACTGACTAGAACAACAAGTATAATGTTTGCAACATAAATATATTGCCGCAATCACTTGCCATCCTTATCGCTTTGCTTGTGACGCACGTGACTAGTGTGTATCTGCGCTCCATCATGAAGGCGTGATCCGTGAACTTATCTTCGTGCCGCGTTTTATCGGAAAAGGCCCCTCGCCAATAAGAAGAGGGCAGCCGTGGGCACCGGTGTAGTAGTTCGCCATCTGTACGGCGATTCACTTGTTTCTTTCGGGCGCAGGTCAGCCCAGTGAAATAAAAGATTGTTGCGGCTTGCTCCCGATCCTGTCGTGCACGTTCTTTCATCGTCGCGGCTACGTGACAACTGGTGGAGGTGCTGGGTATGCACCAGGTCCCTGAGCCGACAACTGCACGAAAGGACGAGGCCCCCAAAAGCAGCGACGCGACTCGCAGTAGCCGCCGCCTACAAGGGTTGCCACCGGAACCCGGAACACTACCGGAGTACACTCGACAGAAAAAAGAAGACTCGACGTCAACCATGAGCCTACCAGCTGCGCCCATTCCTGTCATCTTGCAACAGCCTCGAGTGCCTCCAACATTCCACGGCTCGCCTGCAAAAGATGCAGAAGATTGGCTCGACCAATTCACTCGGGTGGCTTCACTAAACAAATGGGATGACGAGATGAAGGTGAGTCACGTTTTCTTCGCACTCGATGGCCCCACTAAAACGTGGTATGAAAACCACGAGGCCTCTTTGACCATGTGGGAGGTGTTCAAGACTGATTTCTTGAGGACGTTTGCCAACATGCTGCGCAAAGAAAGGGCTGAAATTCTGCTACAATCGAGGATCCAAAAGCCTAACGAAACTGTGATTATATACGTCGAGGAAATGAAGCTCCTCATCCGCCGTGTGGATCCGAACATGGCAGAGGAAAAGCAGGTTGGGCTTCTAATGCGAGGAGTAAAAGAGTCCTTTTTCGCTGGCCTAGTTCGCAACCCGCCGAAAACCGTTGCCGAGTTCACGCAAGAGGCATCCACCATTGAGAAGACCTTAGATTCCCGAAACCGCCAGTACAACCGTACAGCGCACATAGCTTCCATGCACCCTCAAGCAATGTTTGCAAGTACCAGCAATTTGCGTGAAATAATACGCGAAGTCGTCCGCGAGGAGCTGCGGCTACTTATACCATCACCCTCGCAGCCTCCAGAAGCGTCACTCAGGATGTCGTATGCGACGAAGTTCGCATTGCTTTGGGTGTTTCTCAGACGGCGACTCCATGTCAAGAAAACCAGGGAACAAGTTGCGCTGCCGCAGTACGCAGCCCAAGGGGTACCGCCAACATGCGCCGTGAGCATTACGAACCACCCCAGCGATCGCCGTCACCCGTCCACTCACCTGTTTTTTTGGAAGCACCGCGAAAAGCAGACCTCTGGAGAACCCCCGACCAACAACGCCCACTATGCTTTCACTGCGGTGAGCCAGGCCACATCCTCAGATACTGCCCTTACAAACGCATGGGACTTCGTGGTTTTGCCCTCAACGCACCACGACCGCGACCCGGACAGCGACCACGTGAAGTTGAAGACTACTTGCGCCATGCCGAGTATCCGCCCACCCGTCCATCATGATCACCATCACCGCCATACAGCCGCTACACATCGCCAGGCCATGGCAACGCGGCGGCAGCGCGAGGAAGGTCCCCGAGCCCTTGTAGGGGAAACTGAGTAAAGCAGCCTTTGGAGGCGAGGTTGCTTGCCGGCGAATAGACGAAGAACCGCCACTGATCATACCGCACGACGACGGCGCCCCGACGAAGACACGACGGCTGCTACGACGACACTTCGCACTAAGCTTGATGGCACGCCCCAACCGCACTTGCAGCACTCGCAGAAGCCGTGATTCGACACCAAGACTGACGTCCAACTCGAGATCTAGAATCTCTGACCTAGACGTACTTATAGACGGCCGTAGTGTAACAGCACTTATCGACACAGGAGCCGACTTTTCTGTAATAAGCGGAGCCTTCGGAGAGCAACTAAAGAAGGTAATGACTAGATGGGATGGTCCCGTGATCCGCACAGCCGGAGGCCATCTCGTGTTGCCAACGGGACGATGCACAGCACGAGTGACTGTCAGTGGACGTACTTACCCAGCGTGCTTCATAGTCCTGCAGCAGTGTTCCCGCGATGTCATCTTGGGCATGGATTTTCTGACCGAACATCGAGCAATCATCGACCTTCAATCAAGACAGATCACACTTTCCACGGGCCAAACCATTCAGTCGAAGACCACCCTAGGGCACCACGCCATCCTGCGTGTTCTAGATGAAGAAGTGAGCATCCCACCAAGGTCAAGCGTGATAATACCAGTGGTTACAGGCAACACCGAGGATATCGAAGGCGCAATCGAGGGAAACAGGCAGTTCCTCTTAGACCGACAGCTTGGCGTCGCTAGAGGCATCGATTACTTCAAGAATGGACAAGCTGATGTGCTCGTAACCAACTTCGGCCGGGAACACCGACACCTCAACAAAGGCAGCACGATTGGCTTCTTAGATGAAGTAGGGGACATTCCAAGCACGTTCGCCATCTCCGACCAATCCCACCAAGACTCGTCAATGCGAAACCAGCCGCCTGTGTTCGACTTCAACCCTGAGCTTCCCAATGACAGGCAAAATCAGATCCGCATTCTCCTAGAAAGCTACGCTCACTGTTTCGCAACCTTGTCCAAGGTGCCGAAAACAGCAATTGCCAAGCATCGGATCATAACCAGCGAGCACGCCCGACCTCCCCGCCAAAGCCCGTACTGTGTGTCGCCGCGAGAGCGTGAAGCAATACGGAAACAAGTGGATGAAATGCTTCGCGATGACGTCATTCAACCTTCGAAAAGCCCTTGGGCAGCACCAGTCATTCTCGTAAAGAAAAAAGACAGAAGCCTCCGGTTCTGCATCGACTATCGCAGGCTAAACAACATAACGAAGAAAGATGTCTACCCGCTTCCAAGGATAGACGACACCCTAGACCGACTCTGTCATGCCAAGTACTTCTCGTCCATGGACCTCAAAAGCGGATATTGGCAGATTGAAATCGACGAAAGGGACAAAGAAAAGACGGCTTTCATCACTCCGCACGGGTTATTCGAGTTTAAGGTCATGCCATTTGGGCTTTGTTCTGCACCGGCAACGTTTCAACGAGTACTGGACACGGTGTTGGCAGGCCTGAAATCTCGACGACGTCGTAGTCTTTGCGGCAACCTTTGACGAACACATGCGAAGACTGAGGGCCGTACTCAATGCAATCAAGTCTTCAGGACTTACCCCAAAGCCTGAGAAGTGCCCCTTTGCATATCATGAGCTGTTATTTTTTGGCCATATCATCAGCCCGGACGGTGTACGACCCGACCCCCAGAAGACGTCCGCTATCGAGCATTTTCCGCGGCCGACAGACAAGAAAGCCGTACGAAGGTTCCTTGGCTTGTGTGCTTACTACAGAAGGTTTGTGCGGAATTTTTCATGCATAGCTGAACCTTTGACGAAGCTAACAAAGGCTGATGTACCATTTCAATGGGAAGCGCCGCAAGAAAAAGCCTTTAAGGACCTCCAGCGTCGTTTACAGTCCTCTCCCATCCTTTCACACTTCGACAAAGATGCCCAAACTGAAATTCATACCGACGCAAGCAGCGTGGGCATAGGCGCGGTCCTTGTCCAGAAAAGCAACGGGTTTGAGAAAGTGATCGCATACGCTAGCCGTTCGCTATCGAAGGCGGAGAGTAACTATTCAACTACTGAGAAGGAGTGTCTCGCAATCATTTGGGCGACATCGAAATTCCGTCCTTACATTTACGGACGACCATTCAAGGTTGTGAGTGACCATCACGCCCTCTGCTGGCTTGCAAATTCGAAAGATCCCTCCGGCCGCCTCGCTCGATGGAGTCTTCGTCTCCAGAAATTTGATGCCACCGTAACATACAAGTCTGGGAGGAAGCATTCGGACGCAGACTGCTTGTCAAGGGCCCCTGTCGATGAAGCCCCAAAGAACGACGACGATGACAGCTTCCTTGGATCTATCAGTAGCAGCACTTTTGCACAACAGCAACGCGCGGACCCTGACCTCAAGCGTCTCCATGAATACCTGGAAGGCAAAACTTCATCACCCCCTGCATCATTCAAGCGTGGACTCTCATCCTTCTGTTTTCAAAACGGCATCATCGTAAAGAAGAACTTTGCGCTCAATAAGACTACGTATCTTATTGACGTTCCCAGCAACCTTCGAGAAGAAATTCTACAAGCTTGCCATGACGAACCGACTGCTGGACACCTTGGATATGCGCGCACTCTTCGCCGAATCCAAGAAAAATTCTACTGGCCACGACTGCCCACCGACGTTGCGCGGTACGTAAAGACTTGCCGTAAATGCCAACGAAGAAAGAGGCCACCGACCAGGCCAGCCGGGCTGCTGAACCCCATACCACCCCCAGCAAAGCCTTTTAACAGATTGGAATGGACTTTCTCGGTCCCTTTCCGACATCAACTTCTGGCAATAGAATAATAATAGTAGCAACTGACTACCTCACCCGTTATGCCGAAGCAAAAGCCTAGCTGAACGGAACAGCAAGGAGGTCGCAAAGTTTTTTGTCAACTGCATCCTGTTGCGACATGGTGCCCCCGAGGTCCTCATCACGGACAGGGGAACAGCGTTCACGGCAGAGCTAATGCAAGCTATTCTGCACCACAGTCAAACCAGCCACCGGAAGACTAGTGCGTATCATCCGCAGACAAACGGCCTCAAGGAACGGCTGAACAAAACTATCGCTGACATGCTTGCCATGTATGTCGATGCCGAACACAAAACCTGGGACAGCATCCTTCTATTCGTCATATTTGCCTATAACACTGCAATACAAGAGACCACACGCATGACGCCTTTTAGCCTCGTCTATGGCAGAGAGGCAGCTACAACGTTGGACGCCATGCTCCCAGATGTCACAGAAGAGAACCACAACGTCACCACCTACCTTCAACGTGCCGAACAAGCCCGACAACTTGCACGCCTGCGGATTAAGGAACAGCAGTCCATCGACGCTCGACGCTACAACTTACGCCACTGCCATACGGAATACAAACCCGGTGACCGCGTGTGGATTTGGACCCCCCATTCGCCGCCGAGGACTTAGCGAAAAGTTGTTGTGCCGTTATTTTGGACCTTACAAGGTCATACGTCGTGTTAGTGAACTGGACTATGAAGTTGTCCCCGATGGCGCGACGACACCGCAACGGCGCCGCGCTAACCCAGAACTTGTGCATGTCGTGCGCCTTAAACCTTATTACACGCGGTAATAGACCTTACAGTTTGCAATTTCAACTGCGAATTTTGATCTTCCTTTTTGTTCTCGTGTGTTCTTATGACACTGTTCTCGGTTTTCAATGTTTGCTCTTTTAAGCATCGGGCCGATGCTTATTTAAAAGGGGAGTAATGCCGCAATCACTTGCCATCCTTATCGCTTTGCTTGTGACGCACGTGGCTAGTGTGTATCTGCGTTCGATCATGAAGGCGTGGTCCGTGAACTTATCTTCGTGCCGCGTTTTATCGGAAAACGCCCCTCGCCGATAAGCCGAGGGCAGCCGTGGGCACCGTCGTAGTAGTTCGTCATCTGTACGGCGGTTCACTTGTTTCTTTCGGGCACAGGTCAGCCCAGTGAAATAAAAGATTGTTGCGGCTTGCTCCCGATTCTGTCGTGCACGTTTCTTCATCGTCGTGGCTACGTGACAATATGATCGAGCAAAATATTATTGGTGAAAAAAAATTGCACCTCTTCATTATTTGACATTCAATTCGTATTCGAAGCTATGTATTCGTATTTGATTTGTACTTGAAAATTTTGATATTCGCATACCCTTAGTAAAAGGTTTAGGTGTAATAGGTAATCTGACCGGCATTGTACAAGCGCACACATCTTTCTTAATCTACGCATACTCACCATAATAGCATGGTGTGTACATGCAGGTGAGGATAGATGCATGCTAGGGCGTTTTGACCTTGAGAGATTGTGGTTTCGTTCTTAAAATATGAAAGCATCGCGTTTGGTGCAAAATAGTGGAAATGTAGCTAAATTGGCTTTTCGGTGCAGTTTGGCACAAATGGCGCAGCTATCACATCAGTGTGAGTAAGTCGACTCACGAGCCATTTAGCCTCGAATTAGCTTCTTCGTTCATAGTGTCAATGTTCGTTAACCCCAATATCTCACATAATTGGTGCTCTTTTCAGCATCGTTGACATTCACAACTCAAATGAACATGAGAGGGCGCTGTGGAGTAGCAGCATGGCGGATTCACGGAGGTCACCGCATTCGCTGTCGTTCACACATATATCGAGTTTTGTGCAGTGTGATTGCCGTTGATGCTGATTTGTAGAAGGGTAGTGGGTTGTGGACGCGGAGAATCTTATTTCAGTCGGCACCAGTGGTCCCGCAAGCGTGAGCGTCGTTTTTGAAGTGGTTGCGTTGTGTGTGTAATCCACATGACAAACCGCGTCTCTGCGAAATTGGTTTACATACTTCGGGCATCACAGTGGCAAGTAGTCACTGGAAACAATGGTCATATAATAGATTCGAGTTAACAAGTAAACACTAGTGCCTCACCTGGAAAGAAGAAATCTGCTTGGCCATTCTTTATTTTTTTTCACGGGCGGCACCATCCTACCGTGCTCCTATTGTATACAACTGGCACTTGGACTGTTTGAACCTCAGTACGCAGCTTCCCCATATTGCCGCTAGGTGCGGCCTGAACTGCTGGAGTCGTGAATAGTATCTTCGAATAAGAGTTCTGAGGGCTTGAAAACCAGTAAGGTCATTTTTCTTCAAAGCGATGACAACATGAAATATATTTATCAAGAACTTCTCTGGAAGAGTTAGTGAGGGAGGTCAAGGCACACCCCTACGTGATTCAGGCCTCTGATCAGTAAATATTCAAATGGTGTATGAATGACACTGTTTTGGAATACTTGTGAGTAGACATAAGTATAAACATGAAGCCAGGTAAGGCTGATAGTAATGTTGAGGATGTGTAGACAGGACCTTAGGTCAGCAAAACAAAGTGGAACTCACTCAGAATCACTTAAGAAATATACAGGTTGTTCCACATAACCTGAGCCAAGACTCTGAAAATGAAAAGCACTTCATAGGTGAATTGAATCAAAACATGCTACTCGTATTAGCGTATAGATACTCGCTACTTTTTATTTACCCCTACACCAATTATTATTAATTATCCCACTTTTTAATTATTGGCTGAAAAGCCAAATATGAGCACTGAGCTGTAGAGCACTTTCAGGAACCACAAACTGAATTATTTCCTTTACCATACATTTCGTGCCAATTTTTTTCCCTGCGTTCTAAAAAATGCCTGCGAAATTGGAAAAGAAGTCAGGTGAGGGACCACGAGTGTGCATGCTTTCAAGCATGCCACCAGTGAACGAGGTCACCTGCCGCACAGCCAGTCTCAAGGCTCGCGCTCGCTCCCTCCTTTTACAGCCTAAGCAGTCGCCGCAAACACTATGGAGCTGTTTTTATACAGTGACGACAGTGAGCTCCGCGTGAGCGCATCACGAGCCAACTCGCAAAAACGTCTTTCCCCGCATACTCATTGCATTGTAAATAAGCTGTGGCTGGCCACTTTCTGATGCTAATTAATTCTTCCACACATAGGAAGCGGTGAGAGTAGTTGAGGTGCATGTAGGGACAGTGTGGCTTTCTCTGCACTCATGCATTGAGAAAAAGTCTCACTTTTTAAGGCAGGCTCAAACACCTTATATTCACTGAATTCAAAAATTCTTGGGGCTTGTATGCTTAGATTCATCATTTACGTGCACGCTCAAAAACCCCAGATGATTGAAATTCTTAAAACCTTACACTATGGCGTCCTTCATAATCATAGAGTGGTTTTGGGATGATAAACCACATAATCGTGTGGTTCTCGAGTGCTTTCTCGGAACCACCATAAATTCGGTCGCCCTAACGATGAGATTACCAGCCACATTATTGTGGCTGAACACATCAGCACTGCAAGTGTGCGTATAGGGTTTTAGTGCCAGGGCTGAAAAGCTGCTCCCGTTTTTTGTATTCCCCATAGGTGCGGCTGGGGGTGCAAAGGAATGCAAGAGCGTGGGTACCTATGCTGCTTACGATTCCCGGCACTAAACTTTGTATTATGTGAATACTAGCCTTGTGTTTGTGGGTCTTCTTTCGATCTCGTGTCAAGTCAACAGCCTATTGACTATCTAAGGCATCTTCATGTCATCCTCTCCGAGCGTTTATACACTATGTCGGAGCTGCTTTGTTGGCATTTTCTGGAAAGTGGAGACAGCACGAATGAATGCATAGATTCGCAACATGCGGTATGTTAACTAATAAGTACTCGCAGCAATGTACACTTCTGAGAACATGTCCTCAACACCCGTCATACTGCGATAACCTCACCAAAGAGTAGACAGGCCTTAGCTAGTTTTTATAGGTCACTTTAGCATTGCTTACTCATGAAGCCTGGAATCACCGACCAGTCAAGTCATTTGTGCAAGTAACTTCCTGCCCTGCACTTTAATTTACGCATCGCAATGAGTTTACGCATCGCAATGCCTGCCTGCTTTTACAAAGTGACTTTCATGTGTGCTTGATGTGCTGGTGCAGCGTGTGCAGTTGCACAGTGCGCTGTTGAGTGCCATTTTGAAAGTCGCAGGCTGAAAAGATTGCCAGCGTGGCATTTAACCAATTCCCTGCTAATGAGCAACTATGGGCAAAGTGGCTGAAAAACATTCCCCAGGAAAATCGCATGATTAATGACAAGTTTCCCTCCACCGTCATTTGCAGCAAGCATTTTCTTATGAGTGACTATGTCAACAGATGCAAACTCCTGGTGCGGTGCCAACGGTATATCAAGGATACTTGCCGTACCTTGTGCCCCCAGGGAAGAAACCACGAAAATAATCAACAGCCCAAAACTCTGCTTCTTCAAGCAAGTCGACCAAATGAAAGGCAGAGCCAGAAGATCCTGGGCATGCCGTTCTGGAGTTGTCGGAAATATTCAGTAAATACGCGCAAACAAAGAATGCACAGCAAGTCCTCCGACACATTTAAGTGATGTTTTCTTAAAGAAAATTAAGTTTTCTCAAAGAAAGAATAAGTTTTTTGTCATTTCTTCTGCTGATTTGTGACGAATCATGTGGCCGAGCCTTCTGAATACGCTGCAAGAAGGTACATGTGTGAAAACGAGGATATTCATCATTTTACATAAAAAAAAGACATCATGAAAAACAAGTGGTAGGGTGGGGGGTCCCAATCGCAAGTGCAAACAATGGCGTTACTGTCTTATAATGGCTTACAGCGGCCGTACACACGAGGGTAGGGTTTCCCAATGTTACTAGAATAGATTTAGTTGTCAAACTTTCCCACTCCCGTCGTGCTACGTTGGCACCTTTTCTATGCTTGCCGTCTCATCAGGCTCCAGCCAGCGCGGTGTGGTCTCCTCAGCGCACACACGTTTGTTCCCTTGATAGTGTTAGCTAAACGTGTTGTTAGATACTTATGCGTTCGTGGCCACAAAAATATTACGCTTTATTGCAGTAACCAAGGGTGACATGCTTAGAGAACCATGTACAGTGCGATGGCAGTGCACGTTAAAGTAGATGGCCAAAATTTTCGGGGCCCTCCACTGCAGTATCTATCAAAATCATATCATGCGTTTGAGAGGGAAAACCACACATATAATTATCATTAAGAGTGACATGCAATAAATTTCTTTCAAGTGCTCATTCACTTGATTTCAAAGCAGACAAGAACAACTCATTCAGCCGTCATATATCTCACAGTATAATTCTCTAGACGATGCTTCGGGCCGCCCTGCACAGTTTGCGGCAGTCGCTTATTCTAGTGGGTTATAGTGTGCCGAAAAACGAGTTCTTAAAGTAGGAGGCCAAGTGGAAAAAGCGCATTTTTTCAAAATGTCATTATTTGGTTTCAGGTTATGTTAAATGTGCAATTTATTGCCAATAATTTTGCTGCATAAAGCTTCTGTCTATGCAGTTTTTTCCCAAAGATACAACAAAAATGTTAGACCACCCATCACCTACGAAACCAAAACTGAAAGTGCCAGTTTTGTGTGAATCAGATTAATTTAATATGTAGTATTTTGTTGGATATTTAGCAATCATATGAAGTGCAAACATGTCATAGTGCTGAAAAAGCATTGTCAACACATATTTTTTAATCATAAAAGTCATAAACTTCTCACTAGGTGAACACGTAAAGTGGTACATGTGTTGTTCATTCACAAGGCCATGTATTTGACCCTGTAAACCATCAAATTTGCTATGCTGGACAATCTGTGTCCAACACATTGAATTGAATCTCCATGCAATAATAGTATGTTTGATGCTTAAGAGATGGCGCCATATGGCACGCACTATGATCATCAGTGGCTGGAACGGGGAGATGACATCATTGCGGCAGTTTTCTGGGGTGTGATATTTTTAATAATGGTAACAGAAGCACATTTGATGTTATTAAGCAAATTGGTATCGAGCCTGGCTTATACAATGAAAAAGCGTGCCTCACAAACAAACGATCAGCACCGTAGCGTGAAAGAGCCCTCATCATGTCACTGATGCTGCAAAGCAAGCTTGAAAAAAAAATTTACAAATGCCACTAGTGAAAAGGCACACAGTAGTAAGGTCCACAATAGAACTGGCTACCAATATGCATAATTTTAGCCCTCCTGAGTATCTTATGTAAGCACTGCCCTTGTTTCAAATATTCTTTGTTGATTTTCTCGAAACTTGTATTTCTGGTATTTTTCCGTACATGAACAGTCTTAACTCTTTTGCTAATAAACATTTTTGAATAAAAATAGCACACCTCTTTATTACCTTAGTAGACGTGCAATGAACCTCACTGAGCAAAATCCTGCCACAATATTTATTATGGCTGCCTGTTATACAAAGGTTTTCCTATTACTAGTGCATATTGCCATGTACTTATAGTAGTGGGTCGTATGCCAAGGTGAAGGCACACACCACAGAGAAGAAAGAAGTGCACGTGGGCCCCCTCTCTGAAAAACAAGCCCAACCGACGCGCTTGGTTAGAGCCCTGTTGCTCAGACGTCAGTAAACCTTGTCGACACCCCCTGGAGTGACGTGACAATTGGTGGAGGTGCGGGGTAGGCCCCTCACGGATGTTCCAGACCCCTCCTGGAAGCGGCACCACAAGCCCAGTGCGAGTCAACACTCCCGTTCATCGGACAAGCCGCAGGATCAGGGGATTGCCTCCCGAAGCTGACCCTACAGTTCACACCAGTATGATGAGCACGTCCGTTCAAACCACTTCAACAGGTACGGAAAACCCCCCGGTGACTCGGTACACCCTCGAAAGTCCACAGGTTCCGACACCGTTTCATGGCACCGAGCTCGAAGACGTCGAGGACTGGTTGGTCGACTTCGAGCGCGTGGCTGCTTTGAACGACTGGAACGACGCGGCCAAACTAGGACGTGTGTACTTCTATTTGGAGGATGGAGCACGTACCTGGTACATGAATCACGAGGAACAGATGACATCGTGGCCCGAATTCCGCCGCCGGCTGTTGGACACTTACAGAAGTGCTGATCGCCACGAACGAGCGGAACGAGCGATCCAGGCCCGCATCCAGATGCCCAATGAAACTGTCATGACCTATGGGGAAGATATGACGCGCCTGTTCCGGCGGGCTGATCAGAGTATGACAGAAGAAAAGAAGGTGCGTCACCTGATGCGGGAAGTCAAGGAGCAGCTTTTCGCTGGCCTTGTACGGAGCCCTCCGAACACGGTCGCCGAGTTTTTGTCTGAAGCTGTCACGATGGAAAAGATGCTTCAGCATCGATCCACCCTGTATGAGCGGCAAGTGAACACGTCCACTGCTCAAGTTCTAACGAATATTGGGAGCAACACCGAGTGTCTGCGCGACCTTATCCGCTCCATAGTACGCGAGGAGCTGCAAAAGGCTGCCACACCACCACTACCTACGGTGAGTTCCATTGCAAGCATCGTCAAGGACGAGCTGCATCATGCCCTTCGTGACCCTGTGAGTCTGAATAACGCCACACCCGCCCCGGCTGACTACCACCGTGCGACCTATGCAGAAGCCTTGAAGCGCCCAGCTTCCTCTTCCCCGCTGTTTGTTCAGGCACCTCCTACGGTTTCACTTCAGTCGGCGCAGCCTCTACGGTACTACGAGAACACACGCACGCCCCCACCCCTCGTTTACACCAGCCCTGTGCATCTTGCGGAACAACCAGCACACTACCTTGACGACAGATGTGCTTCTCCTCGGAAATCTGATGTTTGGCGCACTCCTGATCGCCGACCTTTGTGCTTTCACTGCGGTGGAGCGGACCATTTGTACTGCCAGTGTCCATACCAGCGCCTCGGGCTGCACGGATTTTCAGTATATTCAGCGCCTCCTCGGTATGGCCAGGGACCCCGGGACATTGAGGACTACCTGGCTCAAGAGCGCATGCCACCGCCTTCTGGACGGCAGTCGCGCTCACCGTCGCCGAGGCGCTTTTCATCTTCGCCACAGCGCCATGCTGGCGCATGGTCCTCCAGTCCCCGCCGGGAAAACTAACGCAAGCGACCCTTGGAGGCGAGGTCGCTGGCAGTCGACGTGCTGAAGACCTCCGATCGACGCTAACAGTAAAGGGTGTAGATTCGACTGAGCGATATGTGCGGCTTTCTCTGGATATACCGGTGCTGATAGACGGCTATGCAGTAGGTGCTTTAGTTGATACCGGGGCTGACTATTCGATACTAAGCGGGAAAATGACCAGACTACTAAAGAAGGTAATCACGCCCTGGCATGGCTCCGTGATTCGAACGGCTGGTGGCCACACCGTCTCTCCGCTTGGAACCTGCACGAGTAGAGTTCGGGTCTGCGGTTATACTTTTGTAGGAAGTTTCCTTGTGCTCCGTAAATGTTCACGTGACGTTATTCTTGGTGTTGACTTCCTGCAGGAATATGGAGCTGTCATTGATCTTCAAGAGAATCGCATCACCTTCTCAGCCGACCGAGCAATCGACAAGCAGGACGACCAACAACGTACTGACGTTCTTCGTGTTTCTGCTGAAAGTATAACGCTTCCTCCAAGAGCCAGTGTTATTGTCGACGTCACATGCTGCGGATTGCGAAATGGTGAAGCGATTGCAGAAAGTAATTTTGAACACCTGCTGACTCAAGGTGTTTGTGTGGCTAGGAGTATCATACAGCTACGGGATGGCCGATCTCAACTGCTCGTTACAAATTTCAGCAACGAACACCGACACCTTTTCCGTGGCACTTCGTTAGCGTTTGCAGATGAATTAGGAACCGTTCCCATCTGCTTCTCGTCGGAAGCAGTGGAGGCCGCCGATACGTCTCTAAACAATATCGATATTAATTCTAACCTCACACCAGAAAACCAGACAGCACTGCGAAAACTCTTGCTTGAATTCAAGTCATGCTTCGCTGCTTCCTCTAAGGTGCGCCAGACTTCGATCACTAGGCACAGAATCATCACTTACGACGACGCCCGCCCACTACACAAACAGCCTTACCGTGTGTCAGCGAAGGAACGAGAAGCCATTCGTACGCAAGTTCGAGAAATGCTTGACGACCGCATCATCGAGCCTTCCAACAGTGCGTGGTCCTCTCCGGTCGTCCTAGTCAAAAAGAACGACGGAACGCTACGTTTTTGCGTCGATTACCGGAAGCTGAACAGCGTGACTAAAAAGGACGTGTACCCGCTGCCACACATCGACGACTCGTTAGACAGATTACGCCACGTTTACTATTTTTCCTCTTTGGATTTAAAAAGCGGGTACTGGCAGATTGAGGTTGACGAGCGAGACCGCGAGAAAACAGCATTTGTGACCCCTGATGGCCTGTATGAATTTCGAGTCCTTCCTTTTGGTTTGTGCTCAGCGCCCGCAACCTTCCAGCGAATGATGGACACTGTGCTTACTGGTCTGAAGTGGCAAACTTGTCTCGTATACCTTGATGATGTTGTCGTTTTTTCTGAAACCTTTCAGCAACACCTTCACCGCCTCAGGAGTGTGCTACAGGCTATTCAACCAGCAGATCTTACACTCAAACCGCAGAAGTGTCACTTTGGTTATGAAGAGCTCAAATTCCTTGGCCATGTAGTAAACGCCAAAGGAGTCCGACCCGACCCCGACAAACTTGCCGCTGTAGCCGCATTTCCGCATCCTACAGACAAAAAGACTGTTCGGCACTTTCTGGACTTGTGCGCCTACTATCGACGATTTATTAGAGGGTTTTCGAAGATAGCGGAACCCTTGACTCGCCTTACACGTGACGACACACCGTTTGTATGGGCTACTGAGCAACAAGCTGCTTTTGCCGAGCTACGACAGCGGATGCAATCAGCCCCTGTCCTTGCGCATTTTGACGATGATGCTGACACAGAGGTGCACACTGACGCCAGTAACATCGGCCTCGGTGCAGTGCTCGTCCAGCATCAACACGGCAAAGAACGAGTCATAGCCTATGCAAGCCGCTCACTGTCCCGTACCGAGGTGAATTACACGACCACAGAGAAAGAGTGTCTCGCAGTAGTGTGGGCGATCACCAAGTTTCGCCCGTACCTCTATGGTCGTCCATTTAAAGTGGTGACGGACCACCATGCCCTCTGCTGGTTGGTAAACATTCGTGATCCCTCTGGACGACTGGCCCGATGGAGCTTGCGTCTACAAGAATTTGATGTTACCATTGTATATAAGTCTGGACGGAAGCATGAAGACGCTGATACGCTGTCGCGTGCACCCATACCTTTAGTCAATCAAGAAGAAGAGGACGATGACGGTTTCCTGGGCACCCTTAGCTCATATGACTTGAGCAGACGCCAGCGAGAGGATGAACAGATTCGACCGCTCATCGACTATCTGGAAGGTCATAGCGCCATTATACCTCGCCATGTATCTCGCGTCGTGACGTCTTTCTGCCTCCGAGATAATGTCCTGTACAAAAAAAACGCCCGCTCTACGAGCCGCGCTTACCTCCTCGTCGTTCCGAAGGACATGCGGGACGAAGTCCTCTTTGCGTGTCATGACGAGCCAACATCTGGTCATCTAGGTTACTCGCGAACGCTCGCCAGAGTAAGTGAGGCGTACTACTGGCCCGGACTTTCGGCAAGCGTGAAGCAGTACTTTAAAAGCTGTCGTGAATGCCAGCGTCGAAAGTCGCCACCAAGCAAGCCGGCTGGATTACTTCAGCCAATTGATCCACCCCACAAGCCATTTGACCAAGTCGGCATGGACATTCTCGGCCCATTTCCTTTATCGTCCGACGGCAAACAAATGGGTCATTGTTGCAACTGACTATTTGACCCGCTATGCTGAGACACAGGCGATACCTCGAGCCACGGCTTCTGAGGTAGCACAGTTCTTCATGTGCCACATTGTTCTGCGCCATGGTGCTCCATCTACAGTGATAACCGACAGAGGAACAGCGTTCACTGCACAGCTTATTGATGAAGTTTTTCGACTAAGTAACACTAGGCATCGAACGACGACTGCTTACCATCCGCAGAGCAATGGCTTAACCGAGCGACTAAATAAGACAGTCACAAACATGATCTCGATGTACATCGACGTCCAACACAAAACATGGGATCGCATTTTGCCTTATGTGACGTTCGCTTATAACACCGCCGTTCAAGAAACAACCCGATTTACACCGTTCCGCCTTCTCTACGGCCGCGAAGTTCAGACGATGCTGGATGCGATGCTTCCTTGTGAAGGCGCAGATCAATTAACAACTGATGCAGAAGAATTTGCAAAGCGTGCCGAGGAAACTCGCCAGCTCGCCCGGCTACACATTGGTCAGCAGCAACAGGTCGATGCACGACGTTACAATATGCGTCACAATGACGTATCTTACAGACCGGGAGACCAAGTTTGGATTTGAACCCCTGTTCGACGCCGTGGCCTCTCCGAAAAGTTCCTCAGCAGATACTTCGGCCCGTATAAAGTATTACGCCGCGTGAGTGACGTAAACTACGAAGTGGTTCCGGACGCTACGTCGTCACGAAGGGTACAACGAAAACAACCGACCTCTGACATAGTTCACGTGGTGCGCATGAAGCCCTATTTTGTGCGTTCCTTAAAGACTACTTTTCCTGTGTTTTTTTTATTTGTGCTCCGACAATTGCCTCATCATTGGTGAACTTATCGCGTCTAACATTTGATTTTTGGTGCCCTTTTTCATTGTTTAAACTACTTTGTTTTGTTTTGTTTTTTTCTCAATAACTTTACAGCATCGAGATGATGCTCTTTTTTTTGTTATTGAGGGGGAATATTGCCACATACTTCTAGTAGTGGGTCGTATGCCAAGGTGAAGGCACACACCACAGAGAAGAAAGAAGTGCACGTGGGCCCCCTCTCTGAAAAACAAGCCCAACCGACACGCTTGGTTAGAGCCCAGTTGCTCAGACGTCAGTAAACCTTGTCGACACTCCCTGGAGTGACGTGACAATATGTTTTTGGTTTTTAATCACTCTATTTTTACTCTTCAATAGATATCATTTATTATAATTCCTTGCACAGGCCAAAGCTTTTAATATGGGCCTACAAAAAACTAAAGTCTTTTAGCGAGCAGAACGTGAGTAGGAGTATTTGTGCAAGGTGTACTTTTAATAAAATTTTTAATTATAAAAATTTACAAAAAGTAGGACTTGCTTTAAAACGCTCACATGTGCCTAAAAAGACGTTTTATATTGCAGATTAATAGTTTCTAGTGATTATTGCTTTCTTTTTTTTACGTCAGTTGGCATCATACCTTAAAGACATTTAGCGAGCAGAACGTGAGTAGGAGTATGTGTGCAAGGTGTACTTTTAATAAAATTTTTAATTATAAAAACTTACAAAAAAGTAGGACTTGCTTTAAAACGCTCACATGTGCCTAAAAAGATGTTTTATATTGCAGATTAATAGTTTCTAGTGATTATTGCTTTCTTTTTTTTACATCAGTTGGCATCATATCTTAAAAACATTTGCTCTACACATAACTTCCCTTGTTTTTGCAGTGAGGGGTTAAAAGGTAGGTTTTGCTGCCTATTTTACCCATACCAAAAAGAAATTTTGGAAATTATTTCCAACCTCTTGGTTTTTCTTTGAGTACATACTCAATAATTCCCAGATGTAATAGTTATAATTACCACAGGCCAATCAGGTGGCACGGTTCTGTGTTTGAGCATGCCAGGCAGAATTTCTTTCCGGGTCCCAGGCCATGCTAGCTTGCTTTAAGTGGGTCATACTTTTTAAATGTATATATATATATATATATATATATATATATATATATATATATATATATATATATATATATATATATATATATATATAATTGTCTGAATTTAGGTGATTGGAATAGCCATTTTAACAATACAAGCTTGTAATTATTGAATTTGTATAAGTTTCACACAGTTTTCTTGAATAGTCGCGGAACGAAAATGCTGGATAGGATGTCAAACTTGTGACACCAAGTGCCCTCAAGGTTGCTGCTAATGAGTAGAAAAACCTGTCATTATGACGCAATATTATTGGGTGTACGCGCCTGCGGCCAGATTAGCGTACATTCTTAAATGAAAAAGGACAACTTTGGACAGAACAGACTGGGTGCTCGGTTAGGTCGTGCATGCCATGTGTTGCACAAGAACTTTTAGACAAAAACTCGCTAATAAAAATGAATTCATAAATGTAGCCAGAACACACAGAGCAATATCAATTTCCGGGATATTTTCATGACAACCGTATAAACGGAAGAAACGATCAAAATCCGGGAGACTTGGCAGGTATGCTAGAGAGTTTAAATCTGGAGACCTTGCTGGCCACGTAACGGGCCTGAGCCGCCCCATCCACTGCTGCAAAGAATTTCATCTAGCCATCTAGCACGGCAGCAGCACACATTGCTGCTGTTGTGCGCAACAGCTCCATTATGCTGATACCAGACATCCTCAATCCTAGCCAGTGTAATTTCGCACAGAGAACCTTGAAGTTGTCTCTTTTAGATACCATTGACATATTATCTGCCTGTAAAAGTGCTGTTGAAGACAGGTCTGATTATAGTACCACCATAAATGGCACACCGCACATTAAAAGAATATTAATATTGGAGACCTGCCTGCCAGACCCAGTGAGGGTTCTTGCTGCTCCAATAATGAGCATTGTGGATGTTCACTCGAGCATTGTGCGAGAAGTTAGCTCAGTCAATCTAAAGTCCCTTGTTAACAAATCCTGGGTCCTCTTCTGTCTTAATTAAAATCCCGTTTGCAAAGTCTGTGCGATTTAGAAAGTCGTGAGGTTCCAATGCTTCGTGCAGTGGCAAGTAGCAGTGATGAAGTTGTCTTTTCTTTCGTACTCTCCACACCGAAAATTTCGAGACACCAGCTTCACCACCCACACTACGGACACTTGCTTGGGCTCAGCAAAAAACTTGTTGGATATCAGACAGGATATCCCTCAACACTTTCTAGCCCAAAACAATATTTGTGCCTTTTCGTGGTTTATGTCCCATTCTCTTTCAGCATTTCATATGTACGCACAATGGTAATTGAGCTTCGCCACATATCTGGATACCAGTGTTGAAACAGCCTAACTGCCAGCCTTCAGTGTCCACGTGATGCACCTAAGGCCAGAACCATATCCGCTCTTTGCTGATTCGAGAATGGCGTGTCAACTGCTTACACAGATTAAAACAATGCAACGTTGCTCTCCAGAACACAAGGGTTACAAGGTGTCCGAGGAGTGCATGAACAAAGACAGCTCGTCAGGACTGGTTTGCATGAAGCAGACGCTTTCATCATCATCAGCTTGACTACGTCCACTGCAGGACGAAGGCCTCTCCCATAATTTGCCAATCGACCCAGTTGTGCTTTCTGCTGTGATTTTATACCCACAAACTTCCTAATGTCAACCGCCCACCTAACTTTTTGTCTCCTTCTAACCCGTTTGCCTTCTCCGGGAATCCAGTCAGTTACCAGCGGTCATCCTGCCTACGAGCTATGTGTCCGGCCTATGTTCATTTACTCTTAACTTCAACTATGATATCCTTAACCCCATAGTTGAAATCAAGAAGAGAAACCAAGGTCTTCTGATTTGGAGCAATTTTTCAAACAGAAAAATTTTCATTTTGGAGCACTTTGAAGCAGCAAAATTTTCCATTTAGTGAGCAATCTGGAGCAGCAAAATCTTCCATTTTGTGAGCAATCAGGAGAAGCTAACTTCAAATCTTGGAGGAAAAGCAAGTTGCATTTACATTCAAGGACATGAAAAATTATCCTGAGGCTTTTCTGAAGAGCTAGAAATATTTAGATACACTGCAAATTTTATGGAGCCAGTCCTCTCAGAAGCACTCCCTATTACAGTTGATTCAAGAATAATAGCATCATGGGACTGAGCATTCTAAAAAACCTTGTTCAGAGATTATTTTCGTAGCAAATAGATGGAATACTGGCTGAATAAAATTGTACTTAATGAAATAACAATATATATATGTATACCTATGTGGTTATCAGCAGATATAGTAGAAAAACACTGTGATGTACAATGCTAGAGACTCACACAGTCCCAACTTCTTTCTCTAAGATGACTTCAAGAATAAAGAAAGGTTCTTTTTCTTTACGACCAGTTAGACTGCTAAGCATAACATGACGTCATTCAGCTAATCTCAGAAAGCCAACCTCCTCTAGCACTTATCTCTGTGCTGAAACTACACAGATTAACAAATTTAATTTTTCTTTTGCAGTGATATTTTATGTGGCAAGGGTATTCTGTCTATACTCCGAAAACCCCCTCCTGTGTCCTCTAGCAAGCAGTACAAAGAGGGCACCTTATGCATACGCCTAAGACAACTTAAAGGTAAGGGCCATATTGTTTATAATGGGATAACAATTATATGGTCATTCTCTACTGGTTTTTGCCATCACCAGCGGTGTAGCCAGAAGTTTAAAAAAAAAATTGGGGAGGGGATTACACCTTCATCTGAAGGGGGGGGGGGGGGCAGGCAAACCATCATTGTGCACTATATATGCCATGGCAAAAAAAATTAGGAGGAGGAGTGGGGACATGTTCCCGATGTGCCCCCCCTCCCCATGTGTACACCACTGGCTGTCATGTTTTGTGTAAAGTACCAATTGATAACATCCCCTGCCACATTGTCTTTCACACACGAGCGCAGGTAAAGCAGAGATAAGAAACCAACTTATCTCCTTTGCACTGAGGGCGGATGCGATAACATCACCCTGCGTGCCAGACTTCCCATCGTTTCTAACTCAAGCAGAGACAAATGCGCCGCCAGTGTCCAAGGAGCAGGAAAGAGCTAGGAACGCAAGGAGGGCGTTGTTATGAACATTATCGCTGGCCCGGGCGCTGTTTACAGCTGGTGTACCTTTTTACCTTGTACTCTCAATGCCATTGTTGCGCCATTTTGGAGGTCTATTCGTGCCGTTCGTGCTATACAGATAGAATCACACTGGTCTAGAGGAGCGGAGCACATGCCTGTCAACACTGTTGTTGACTGTGGCTTCTATCTCATGTTAGCTACAAGCTTCCGTTGATGCTTACATTATAGCCTAAGGACCTAAAACGCAGTATGACCATGGTTGGTATCATTACGCCGTCTCAATTTACATATTTTTGAAGAAAATGCCAGCTGGAGCAGCCGGCTGGGCGCTCTAGACAAGCCTGATTCCGTCTGTACGTGCATTGGCGTGCAAGAGATGTCCCGGGGGTCTCTAGTCTCTCAAGTCGCGGATATTGAACAAAGCGCATTCAGCAAGCTTTTGTGAGTGCGGCAAGTGTGTGGAACTTGGAAATCGCAACCCCGCCGCTAGCGCTTCTTACAGATGACATCAAACCTTATTAATGGTAGAAAAATACCACAATTTGTTGGTATTGCATTGATTACTAAGAGCGTAAGTAAAACTAACAAATTGTATCTTTTGGATCTAATATCACGTAACTCAAGAGAATGCTGGCTAATCAGATAATAATCAATCCATTTGCTGAAGAGGTTTTCGTGCTGCCAGTTATCTAAATGCAAAGTAGAGGTTAGCAGCACAGAAAATTTACGCAGTCTCATTATGCCTCTAGACAGCGCGCGCCAGCTACTGCACTGTTCAAGCGACGAAGCAGGCTCCCCTCCCTTCAAAACGAAGCAATGAATGCGATGCCATGACGTCCATTTTTTTTTTTAACCATCAGCTATTGGCCTTGGAAAGCGAGAGGCAGATGTGCAAAAGCACAGACACTTCACAGAGAGCCTTCCGACACTAGAGCCGCCAGCGATGACCTCCTTACTGAAAGCTGCACATCTTAAAACTGAATGGCATCTGCTCCAACCAGGAGGCATGCTTTTATTAATGTGATGGTATTTAAAAAGAAAGCACGTGAGAATTTTCTAGTCCAACCCTAGCAACCTCGAGTTCCAAAGGGCACGTTCTTTTAGGGGCTTATACCACCCCAGTGATTATAAACAGAGATGTGCAGGTGGAAGGAATTATGAAAAAGCTCTTCTGTACAATGATCCATGGATAAAGTGTATTAGAAGTGTCAACGCGTTTCCATCATTCACGTTTTTCTGTGGATGCAAAGCACGAAAAATTAGATCGCGATGTCCAGAAATAGACGTGACATACATTCTGGTGGAACGCATGCAGTTATTAGTGAAAATCCCTTTATTACATGCCGTGCAACAGTTCAAACGAGTCATCAGCAGCGATCCTGAAACGGACGACGTCCGCCGATGAATCGCCGCCACAATTTCACCCTACTGATTGGACTAGACGTCATACGCTCTTGCGGAGAGCGCGTTTCGTCTTTAAGCGGACTTGCACAACAGAGTTGCGTCGGCACCAAACATAGTATCGTGAATTTTAGGACGTACGCGCAACCACTGTTTATTCAGCGTAATAAAATAGGTATGTGATTGTGGCTTCGGTGGCCTGGAGAACAAGGTGCACATGTATTGATGCGCCGGCGTGGCTATTGCCAGTGATAGACGCTCCCAAATCCAGCTTTTGTGCAGTATGGCACAATATCCATTGATATTATCAGGATGGCGCAGTAAGTCTGGCGCACTTTGGCGCAGGAGTAGGATCACCGTTATATAGCATCCACTGTAGATTTCTTCCGGTATATTTAGGGCTCGTTCATGCCCCAATTCCACAGTGCCTGCATTACTGCTGATATCTCGAATTAATCAAACGCCTCCTCGTAATCTAAGAAAGCTATGTACAGGGGTTGGTTGTATTCCACGCATTTCTCTATTACCTGATTGATAGTATGAATATGGTCTATTGTGGAGCAGCCTGTACAAACTCCTGTTGGTCCTTTCGTTGATTTAACTCTAATGTCGCCTTAATTCTATTAGCCATTATTTTTGTAAATAGTTTGTAGAGAATGGACAGTAAACTAATCAGCCTGTAATTTTTGAAGTCCTTCATGTCTACTTTCTTATGGACTAAGATGATGCTGACGTTCTTCCAAGATTCTGCTACCCTTCTACCCTTCTTGTCAAAAGACACTTTGTATATAAGGTGGCCAGTTTTTCAAAATTTCTCTGTCATCTTTCAAAAGGTCCGTTGTTACTTTATCTTCACCAGCAGCTTTCCCTCTTTGCATTCCTTCTAGGGCTTTCCTTACTTCACTGTCATTACAGGTAGGATGCCGAATTTCTCTGGGCTATTGCTGCTTCTTACAATATCATCCGGGTTGTTTTGGCTTCTGTACAGCTCTCTGTGGAACTCTTCTGCCACCTTAACTATCCTATCCATATTGATTATGACATTGCCTTCATTGTCCCTCAATACATACATCCAATTTTCGCCTATACACAAATTTGCCTTCACAGCTTTTAGGCTACTGCAGCTTTTTACAGCCTGCTCAATTCTCTTTATGTTATACAGTCGAATCCCAATATTTAAAACACTCTTAATTCGAACTTTCGGTTAATTCGAACTCATGATGAGGTCCCGTCAAAGCTATGTGTATTCCAATGGGCGAAAACGCCCAGTAATTTGAATGCCCCAGCACTTCCGACGGTTAATTCCAACATGTCGCGCTCCCAAAATACTATCAGCACCCCGCCACATCCCGCCGCGGCACCTGCAACATTTCAACGCTGCACGGAAATGAAAAGGAAAGAAAAAGCTGCGGTGTAATGCTTGCTCTCTCTCAAATGCCGATCTGAAAAGGCTAAGGTGGAATGTTTGAGAGAGGGAAAGAAAAGAAAGCCGTCGCTGGGTTGAATGATTGTGTGATAGAAGGAAAGAAAAAAAGGCACTATCTTCTGCAGCCCTTGCCCCTTGCGGGAGCACGGCTCTGCGCCTTGAGGGGGGAGGGGTCTCTCACGCGCCGGTGCCATGCTTCCCCCTTTCCCTTCTCTGCCACGTAACCTTTCTACTTTCAACGACGCGCACGAAGAGAGAGGAAAAAAAACTGCCGAGGAGTGTTGGTTCTTTCCGAAATACTGGTCTGCTTTTCTCCACGTTAGATGCTCCTCCTTTCTCGTCACGTGCTGGCCATGCTGCGGCTGCGTAGCGGACAGCGAGGCTCTGCTACGTGCCACCACCACCACGCAGCAGTCATTGTTGTCGTCATCTTTAGAAAGTGTCGGCGCTGGACATTTTCGCGCGCAACTCCTCTTGCCAGGAGAATGCTGAAGCCGAAGTAGAAATGCTTTGCAAGCTGCGTGTGATATTGATTGACTCGCTGCAAGGCAAACGTGTGCAGACACGCATCACTGATTAGTACTTCAATTATTAACCGATGTTCTGTGATTTGCGAATAAATGTAAGTCTTTTAAACTTCCCCCTCGTGTGTTAGCTCAATGCACATGCGCCACTGCATGGAGAGCCCTTCGTTTATTTAGCTTTCATGAATTCGAACTTCTTTTAATTCGAACAAATTTTCGGGCTTCTTCAAGTTCGAGTTATCGAGATTCGACTGTGCCTTCTACTGTGGTCTACCAGATGCTTTGTGGGGTCTCTTTTTTTGTTTGATTGCAAAATGGTGGCTGTCGTCACGGCTTTTCATCATTCTGTCACTTTTCCCCTATCTGCATGAATCAGAATCAAACTGCTGTTCTTTTTTCCTCGCAGCCGTGAGCGCTCTATCACCAAGGTAGCACCCAGCCAGCAACCTACATTTACACCAAAGACGGACGCCCAGATGTTGGCCACCTTCGACGCACTCCGTCAATTCCCCATCGCAGCCACAGGTGACCTCGTTCGCCGGTTGCATGCTTGGCAGCAGCACTTTATCAGTGCGCATGCGGTCCGTCACGTGGCTTCTTTTCAACTTTCGTAGGCTTTCTCAACAACGCGGAAAAAAATAACAGCATGAGACGTATGATACAGGAAACAACTCAGTTAGTGGTTTCCGAAAGTTCTCTACAGCGCAGTGCTTATACTATTGAAGATTTTAAGTGAATAATTAAAAATTTTGTAATTAAAATAAATAATTATTAGATTGTGAAGAAATAAAGAATACCCTGAGTATCTATAGGCTGGTGCGAGTAGTATGCGACTGGTTCAATTCACCACTGAAGCGCCTTTCACCTCTGATGTAGGAGTCCTAGTATTTTGTGCTATGGACTCATTTGAAACTCACACTCACCAAAGTATTCGTGAGTTAAACTCACCTAAACTCTAACTCACAAAAATTTTCTTCAACCAAACTCACGCAGACTTATATTCACCAAAATGTTACTTAAACCGGACTCACTCAGACTCGCGACTCGATCCGAGTCTGAATGAGTCCGAGCGAGTTGACTCATGAGTGAGTTCGCCAACCTATGCACAGAAGTGAGGAAGTTAGCAACAAAAAGTTGAATACGGCAGCTACAAAAGAGCAAAATGTAAAAGATGAGATTAGAGAATATAGTGAGCTACACGGAAGTAAAAAAAATATTCACAAAAACTGTAGAAGTCAGCAGAGCAGATAAAATTCCACTCTATCTTTAAATATTCCAATCAATAACATTCCGATCAATTAATCTGCATAACATTTATGCAAATGCACAAAAAAAAACAACTTTGCTTAACACTGCTTCCTCTCTCATAAGCAGTAGATGTGCTGAATTGTTTACCCTTGTTTTCAAGTGTTCCAATGCCATCTTCAAGGTCAAGCAGCTGTGAGGGAAGAAACTGTGATGGGACATTGCTGGCTGGGGCTGGTTGCAGCGTGGTGGCTGTTGCAGCTGGAGGGTTGGCCAGGGGCTCAGGCTTGGTGAGTAGCGAGCCACCGAAGGAGAGGCTCTTCTGTGGACTAGGTGGTTGATGGCCAAAGGCCGTCTGCCACTGCTGGGCAAAGCTATCCTCAGGTGCTCCTGCTTCAAAAGCAGTTGGATAGACCGACTCAGACGAGGCCAGGATCTCTGAGAGCAAGGTCATGTCGTCCTTCTCCAAGTCACTGATCTCAGGGTTGTGAGTCAGCAGGTCTTCTCGCCCTGCATGAGTACACACCACTTTCCCATTACATTTCACACTCATACTGAATCATATGATGATATATGTAGTTTACTAGTGCAAGGGCCATTTATTGGCCAAAGAATGCCAGAACATAATATTGTATATGAACAATGGTTGTATTAGGTGACTGTATAGCGGTCTAAAATTCGTCGTACTTAAGCCGGGTAAAATCATACATGCATTAAAATAATGAGATCAATGTGAAATGCATGTATTAAAATCATGAGATCGACGTGAAATGCGTGTATATACAATGTATAGCAAGTCAGAGATAAAACTTTGGAGACATCCAGTATGAGCACGGATGACTCTTCGATGCCCTTGAAACATGGGACCACGAGGCAAAAGCTGTCTTTATGTTCAACTATCGCAGCAGGAGCAGCCTCTATTAAAAGGCTGTCCAACAGGATGCCTGGGTAAATAATGTGAAATCTATGCACATCTTTTAAAAATGAAAACAGTGCCTGATACTTAAAGAGAGGTTCCCGACCCACGAACATCGATGGATGGAGTGGCGTTTGTTGTCGGTAGCACAGTAAAAGATGTTTTTCTCTTATATCTAGTTTTGTACATTGTATGATAATGTGAAGTACATTAAGTGGTTCACCACACCTGTCACACATAGATGGGCTCATAAAGGATCACACATAGTGATCCTTTACCTACTGAGTGACTTCTGTCAGTCGTGACTTCGATACTGGTGGCCGCTTTCTAAGTAGGATTTTATAATATGCAGTTTATTGTGTGTTTCACGGTCCCATAACCACGGCCAGTAATCCCCGAGTGTTTTCTTAAGCAGCGGTTTCAGGCACATTGCAGGGATAGCTATGGAAGTGTCAGAGGTGTTTTGAAGGGCCCATGCCGCCAGCTGATCCACCAACACATTTCCGTCAATCTCTCGGCGCCTTGTCACCCAGCATAGCACAATATGTTGATTACATACCTGCCAAGTTCATGGGTTCTGAATCCAGGAGATTTCTGCAATGGGGGGTGGGGGGAATTGCGCTGAATAATTTGTTGCCATTTTTGGGGGGGCCGAAAGAAAAAAAATACATCGTCACAAAAACAAAAAGGGGTGGGGTCTCAATTGCAAGCGCCAACATCGACGTTGCGATCTTATATACGCTTTTCCACAGTTAGTTTTCTAAGCAAAAGTAGATGGCGCCACAGCACCAAAGCACCATGGCTTGCTCCTCGGCGGCACGGTCGCGATATGGCGTGTGGCGGACGTTGCCCTGCAGCCTACGGCCAGAAACGGGCGGTGCAGACTATGCGGGAGTGGGCGAGCATAGCAAGAAAATGTGTCTCGCTATATAAGTGGATCTTTATTAGAAGATGAAGAAGAGAGGAAAAAGAAGATGCTTCTTTCTGTCTCTCGTTTCAGGGACACGGCTAAGCACCAACTCGTTAGGAGTTAGCAGTTTGAAGGAAACATTGCAGTCTATCAGCTGCCACTGCCACGGCGGGGGCTGTACAACAGGATCCATCACATGGTGCTCAAAGAGTAGGAACCCTATTTCCTCTGCTAGACTTCGTACACGGGTTGAGTAGGGCTTTCTCAGTGCTGAACAGATATTAAAGAGACGAGAACTCATCAGACCATTATAACGCTGTTTATGGGATGTTCACTGCTGGCATCGGCTTTCAAAAAATATACTGAGGATATGTAGGCTCTCTGCATATGGAGTGACCATTCATACATTTCCCGCAAAGGCTTTCTACAAGGCTCGTCCTGAAGGCGTCCGTTGAAAAACGAATTCCTAGATGGTGGGCAGAATCAAGCATTTTTGAAGTGGTTGGTGTTGCTGACTGATACACTACTACAGCCCCATAATCCAGGTGTGTGCGTATGAGGCCTTTGTACAAATTTATAAGACAACCTTTGTCACTACCCCATGCAGTGCGTGACAACACCATTAAACATTCATTTTCATGCACTTTTCCTTTAGGTGTTTAATGTGTGACATGAAAGTAAGTTTTGCATTTATTATTTTGCCTAGAAATTTGTGTTCCATTTTGACAGGTAGCCTCTGACCACGTAAATCAATGCCAGGATCAGGGTGCAGACTTCCGTTTCTACAGAACAGGATTCATGTACTTTTTTGTGGGTTTATGCTGACCCCTTTTCGTTCTGCCTGCTTGGCCACCTTGTTCAAACCAAGTTTAACTTGGCCTTTGCAGATTGCAAGGTTACAGGATTTGAACCACAGCTGAATATCATCCACATAGACAGAGTAGAACATGGTGCGTGGGATGCACACACGAAGGAAATTTATTTTTGTCAAGAAGAGTGTGCAGCTGAGGGCACCACCTTGTGGTACTCTAGTTTCTTGGACAAACACTCGTGATAACACGTTTCCCACTCGTACATGGAAAGTGCGACCGGACAAGTAATTTTTGACGATGGTCAATATTCTGCCCAGTACACCTAAACGTGAAAGGTCTCTCAGTATTCAAAAGCGCCAAGTCGTATCGTAGGCCACGTCAAGGAATACCGAGAGAAGGAATTGTTTATGAAGAAACGCTTCACATATTTCTGTCTCAATTCATATTAAGTGGACCGATGTGCATAGACCCTCTCGGAATACACACTGGCACAGGTCAAGTATTTTGTTTGTTTTAAGGAAGTAAATAAGCCGGCGGTTTTTCATCTTTTCTAAAGGCTCGTGCATACCGGCGACTAGAAGCGGTGGCGTGATCATTTGCGACTGGTCGCAAACAGTCGCGAACGGTCACAAACAATCGCAAAGCGACTGCTTTGGCTAGTCGCTGCCTGACCGATTTTCCAGGCGCGCGACTGCGGTCGCAAAGCTGCTGGAACCAATCAGCGATGCTCAATTTTCGTTGTTTGTTTTTTCACTGTGCTGGCGAGAACGGATAAAAACAAGAAATGCGGCGCGCTCGGTTTGCTCCGCTCACTCAGCTCGCGGCAATTAATTGATTGGTGCCGGTCTCCAGAGTTCTCACTGATAACGAGATCCGGACGTGACTCTCCACTATTGCGACTTCCGGTCGCTCGCATGCAGCCTCTGCCGGTGTGAACATCAGTCACTTTTTGGTCGCCAGTTGCAAATGACCGTGCGACCGCTGCTAGTCGCCGGTGTGCACCAGCCTTAAAAGTTTGCACAGGCAGCTTGTTAGTGCAATGGGCCTGTAACTTGTGATTGAGGATGGGCCCTTTGCTTTGTTTTAAAATAGGAACTACAATAGCCTCTTTCCATGACGTAGAAATCTGGCTAGTGGACAATATGACATTGTACATATAGCGAAGGCAGTGTTCTTTGTGTTTCAAGAGGTAAACTTTTCAGAATTTCATATACTATGCGGTCGAAACCTAGGGCGGGTTTGTTGCAACAGTTTAGTGATGCCTGAAACTAAGCCAAGCAAAAAGGTTCATTGTATTCCTCATATTCTCTGCATTTCCGTTCCAGTTTTTGACTAATTTCGTCTTATACTTTTGAAAGCTTTCTGAGTAATGTGACGACCTGAACACATGTTTAAAGTGAGCATCGAGGAAATTCACTTGGTCCTCCAAGGTTTCACACTGGGTGTCTACTAAGGGCACCGAATAAGCTTGTTCACCACTTACTTTTTTTACGCCATTCCAGACTTTTGTCTCATCTTTATAGGAGTTCACATATGATATGAACTTTTGTCAGCTGGCCCATCTAGCCTGCCGGCGGGTTCTCCTTCCTTGTGTGACGTCCCCGCAAACACGGACTGAACCCCAGTCCTTTCAAGATGTTTTCGCTAATTTCTTAAACCCACGCATAAAAAAAAGGGAAAAGAAAACCTTCAGTGTAACGAATGGACATTCCAGAGTAGAGTACCTGGAAGGATTATTTCTACTGTTCTCGCAGGTCTTCCGTGCAAACACGAGGACCGGGAGGCACCTTGTCGCCTACAGACAGTGTGACAGCGTACGGTGGAGATAATCTGCACGCACCCTTCAGATTTGTGGCATGGGAGAGCAGCAGAGCACCTTTTGTTGGTTCGGGGAATGCGACCCTGCCGCAGCGCCTGTGCCGGGTCCGACCGGACTTTTCATCAGCCTCCGTGGCTCCAGGGCTCATTACTGCGTTCTGTGCAGATGGCCACCCGCGGCGTTGAATGACGAAGAAGCGGCGGCTACAGAGAATTTCGCGGGAGACACCGAGCTGCATGGAAACGTTGAGACTTGGTCTGGACATCGGCTCATCAAGTACCGGAAGCATCGGGACCATTGTTCGCCCGTAATTAAAGTGTCTTGGGACAGCTCGCCCATCTCTCTCTCTCTGAGGCTTGAGTTTGTACATTGTTACTTGCTCGGCTTTGTTTGGGAGAGGGTTTTTTACTGGTGTGTGCCGCGGGGGCGGCCGTCGAAGATGATACACTTTGACTGACAAGAAAAGATGTCGCGTCGATAGTGGCGATTGGTTGGGTGCCCCGGTAGGGCAGAGTCGGAACCCGAGAAAAGCGGCTACGTGTCAAGGAAAGAGAGAGGCGAGGAGAGTCATTATGAGGGAAGAAAAAGAAGTAGAAGATGACGGAAGGGGACAGATCAGACCTCGACGCCAAAAACCAACCTTCGGCCCCGACTCGAGCAGCCAACTCCGAGGCGCCGACTACATGGACATTCTGTGAGACGAACTTCACCTCCTTTACTTAAACGAGCTTTGCAGGAAGAGATGCGGCATATTGAGACATTGCGCGGTTTTATTAATTTATCACTTTATCATTTGTGTCGTCGTGTGTTTACTCTGTATTGAGGCACTCTTGTATTGGCCCCATTACTTCGCCTTTGTATCCTGCGTCGCACGTCGCGAGTGTGTAAATCATGTGTTATAATTTTGTGTAAGGGTTGATGTACGCGGGTATACAATGTTTGCATTTAGTAATAAATTAAATGAATCAGTAAACAGAAACAGGTCGTAGCGTCTCTTACTTCCCGGCCCCAGCAGGAATCCCTGTATGTGAGAAGTGATTGAGACACATAGCCAAGAGGGAACCGGATAGACAAGGGGTTGAGTGGTCTTCCCTCTCTTTGGAAATCAGTGGCGTAGCGGGGGATGTCTCAAGTGGTGGCAGCGGTGGGATTACTGCTGGGGAAACGGTGCGAGATCTGACCCTCGTACTAGGAAAGGAGAGGCGGCAAAATGAATGAGCAGGCTACCAAGATGACCAACAGAGACGACCCACAAGAAATGAGCGCGTTAATGTTAGCGGGCATGGTTCCATCGTTTACTGTAGGTGATACGGGTCCGGATATTGGGGTTTTCTTGAAAATTTTGGAGCAGGTTGGTCGCTTGGGTGGATGGCGTGATAATGAGCTGCTCTGCATAGCACGATGCAAGATGGTAGGCGCGGCGCACGATTTTGCGTGGTGGGATGATGGCGTTGCTGCGGCTTCAACTTTTTCTGAGTTCAAATATTTGGCCCTCAAGAGGTTCGATACGAAGCCACTTATCTTTAAAACAGAGCGGTTTTTAAACGCGAGGCACAAGGCAGATGAGAAGGTGAGGTCATTTGCAAGTCGCTAGCGCATCCTCAGGACCGCCACCCTGGCGAGCTCCGATAGCCAGGATCCGGTGAAAGCTTCACTGCGCCGCGAAATTCTAGCCGAACAATTGCTCTCGCAATTTTTATTAGGCCTGAGGGATCCGGTCCGCAGATTTGTTCTCTCGAGAGACCCGAAAACGTTTGACAAGGCCATTGCCATAGCGGTCAAGGCGGAACAGAATGAGAAAGTGTCGAGGAGCCATTTGTTACCCGTTCGATGCGCAGAAGAGAACACGGATATTCATGAGATGCATAGCCGTTTTGACCGCCTCGAAAAATTTGTGGAGAGCTTGGCAGTACGTAATAAGGTGAAACAGAATTGGCAGGAATTCCCGAAGCAGCTCCCTTATCCCAGCGGGTGCTATAACTGTGGCAGGTTTGGTCACATTTGGCGAGAATGCCGCCGGTACCGACGACGAAAGTGGAATCGGACGGGTGGCAGCCGCATTCACAAAGGCAAGGAGAGGGCAGGAAAATTCGAATCTGGAAACCTAGACGCAACTCCTCCTTATGACGTTGACGCGCAGAGGTCAATCGCAGTCATAAATATTCGCGAGGAAAGAAGCGCGAGGAAAGAAGCTGCTTAAAAACGAGGCGAGGTTCACCGAGTGCGGAAGTGGTTAATGTAATTTCCGTGATCGAGGAGGATGTTACACCATTGAGCGAGTGTGTGTTTGGGGGGAACGCTCGTACGCCAGTGCCACTGGGTGAAACAAATGCTGTCGATGTCGAGGTTGCTAGAGCGGATACAGACGGTTTAGCTGCGGTTTCTACCTCGAAGGTCCCACGAGACGATGAGGCATTACCAGTAGGAGTGGCAGATATGGAGTTGGATGAAAATGGGTTCTCTGAGGATGCAGTTGTCGGAGTCTTGGTCGACACGGCGGTAGACCGAACGTTAGAGAGAGTAAGTGAGATTAAGAAATGCCTAGATCGCAACGGGGTGGTTTTTGTGGGGCCAGAGGGGAACTGCAGCACACTCGATGTACACCGCACCAAACCCGGGCATGCGCAGCGGTGGTCTTGTCAGATAGCTTCGCACATGCCTCACTCCGCGACTGAGTTGAGTAGGTGGAAGTTCGGACCATCCAACGAGGGTCCGGGACTCAGAGTCGGGGAAGAGGTCTGCATACAGGTAGACGCTGAGCGCTCAGGGTTCGGCTAGGGTCATAAGAGTCCGCATTGTTGTATACCATTTTATGTTTCATAATTTCTACTCGGTCATTGTGCATGTTACTTTAGTGAAGACCTTCTGTCGAAGTTTAATATTTTTAATTCGTTTTACTTTGGCTTGTACACTTGTTTTATTTTTTTTGTTGATTGTGTTTTGAAACGAGGCAGGTAGCCTCACTCGGTTATTGTGGTTTTATGTTGCTCGCGATATCTGATGTTGATCCCTGAGTAAGTGGTACCTCCTGGGATCGATTAACACCTAATGATGGGGGAAGAACATAGAGTCAGTGAATCTGAGGTAGCCGAGGTCTCCCCACTTGTCGGAAAGGAAGGTGAAAAAGGGACTGTTTTAAGAAATGAGAAAGTTTAGAAAGTTCAAATTGAAATGGGTTCATGGCACCTCCCTGCACGGAAGTGCCGCACCTCGTTAGGAGGCAGGGAGCGTCGTGATCGGTATTGATGTAAAACGCCCAATGTCAAAGTTGTATAGGACAGAATATACGCTACTTTCTTAGCCCATCCGAACACGCAATTCGCGTTGAAGGTCCCTTTCCCTGACCGACCGGTGCAGCAGAGGCCAGGCAGGAGATGGTACGCGAGCGTAATTCAGTGTTGCTGCCTGTACGACCTATGTTCTCCCGCCATCCCGCTTTTCGTTTGGTTTGAGATGTTCGATAAGATCTTAAAATTTTGTGCATGTGTGGAATGAAAGCGTATTGAAATGCATGTATTCTCTGTTCGGTTGTGCCGAGAGTGGACACTGCAGGCAAAGTGTGTGATGTGCTCGCATGGTAGTGAACCTTCCGCACACTTGACTGAACGTTGCATGCCAAACCATCCGACGAGCAGCTGTGACCAGTGTGCGTTTTGTCCACGCGTCATCCACGAGTTTCTGCGGTGATACTCAAGGTTTCAAGTGTGTTGTGCGCGGTAGAAACACGGAATCAAAGTGCTTCGTGGTGGGTGATGATACAGCGACAATCACAGATTGGTTCCTCTCTGCGACGCGCTGCCGCCAGGGCTGAATCACAAGTGTGCTGTGTTCGCATACCGTATGCCTAAGACTGCCGGAATGTCTCAATTCCGCTGCGCAACCCGAAGACGCTATGTTCCCGCATTTCTCGTGTTTGAATTTCCTCGCTGGGAAAATTCTTCTGCAAGATGAAGGGATTGTGACGTCCCCGCAAACACGGACTGAACCCCGGTCCTTTCTTTCAAGATGTTTTCGCTCGTTTCTTAAACCCACACATAAAAAAAAGGAAAAGAAAACCTTCGGTGTAATGAATGGACATTCCGGAGTGGAGTACCTGAAAGGATTATTTCTACTGTTCTCGCGGGTCCCCCGCGCAAACACGAGGACCGGGCGGCGCCTTGTCATCTACAGACAGTGTGACAGTGAACGGTGGAGATAATCCGCGCGCACCCTTCAGATTTGTGGCATGGGGGAGCAGCAGAGCACCTTTTGTTGGTTTGGGAAATGCGACCCTGCCGCAGCGCCTGTGCCGGGTCCGACCTGACTTTTCGTCAGCCTCCGTGGCTCCAGGGCTCATTACTACGTTCTGCGCAGATGGCCACCCGCGGCGTTAAATGACGAAGAAGCGGCGGCTACGGAGAATTTCGCGGGAGACACCGAGCTGCATGGAAACGTTGAGACTTGGTCTGGACATCGGCTCATCAAGTACCGGAAGCATTGGCACCATTGTTCGCCCGTAATTAAAGTGTCTTGGGACGGGACAGCTCGCCCATCTCTCTCTCTCTCTCTGAGGCTTGAGTTTGTACATTGTTACTTGCTCGGCTTTGTTTGAGAGAGGGTTTTCTACTGGTGTGTGCCGCGCAGGCGGCCGTCAAAGATGATACACTCCGACTGACAAGAGAATATGCCGTGTCAACAGTAGCAATTGGTTTGGTGCCCTGGTAGGGCGGAGTCAGGTCCTACAAAAAGGGACTACGAGACGATACGAAGGAAGTCAGAGATACGATGCGATGAGCTCGAGATGGTAGAGAGACGGGATGGAAAAGGAAGATAACGGTGCGAAGAGATAGCGATGAGAGGCGATGAGATGATGACTGGGGCAAGGATAGTACGATGAGAAATGAAAGTTAGGGATAGGAGACGAGTGAATGGAACGTTACGAGAGAAGGCTAAGATGGAAATCACTGAGAGGCACGACAAAGGCGACGATGACGAAGACGATGAAGACGCTGACGAATTGGACAATGACCCCAGGAAGAAGCCCTGAGCCCCAACTCGAACAGCCAGCTCCGAGGCCCCCGTCAACATAGACCTTTCGTTGAGACGGACTTTATGCACCTTATTTAGATTAGCTTTGCAGGAAGGGAGGTGGCGTGTTGAGACATTGCGGGTTTTGGTAACTGATAACTTTATCGTGCTTGTGTCGTCATGCGTTTACTTTGCATCGTCGCACCATTGTATTGTCAAAGTTATTTCCCTTTTGTATCCTGCGTCGCACGTCGCGAGTGTGTAAATCATGTGTTATAATTTTGTGTAGTGGTTGATGTACGCAAGTATACAATGTTTGCGTTTAGTAATAAAATAAATGAATCAGCAAACAGAAACAGGTCGTAGCGTCTCTTACTTCCCAGCCCCAGCACAAATCCCTGTATGTGAGAAGTGATTGAGACAGATAGCCAAGAGGGAACCGGATAGACAAGGGGCTGAGTGGTCTTCCCTCTCTTTGGAAATCGGTGGCGTAGCGGGGGACGTCTCACTTGTGATTTGACCTGCTTGAAATTCATTACATTTCCTGTACTGGGGGAATTAGGCAGAAGACCTCACGCTTTATTTTGTTTCTTTCGGCTTTCGCGGCATTCGTCGTTCCACCAGGAAACACGACGTTTACTGATGGCACTAGTTCCTCGTATAAATTTTGTGGTTTCATTGATGATAAAAGCAGTAAAGTACTCCACAGCAGCGTCAATACTAAAACAAGACAGGTCCGCCAAAGAGATCTTGACAGCCTTGTGAAAATCTTCCCAGTTGGCTTTGTCAAGCTTCATCCGGGGAGCCTGCGGTGGAGATTCATTTTGTGTTTGTGTTACAAGAAATATTAGAAAGTGATCACTACTATATGGGTTTTTAACCATTTCTCAGTTAAAATCAAGTAAAATGAATGGGGAGATGATGCTAGGATTGATGGAGGAGTACGCAAAAGTACGGGACCGGTGCACCCGTATATTCTAACTTCCGCACAGCCGGACATCCTCTATATCGAACGCTGCGCGGCGTTGAAGCCCAGAAAGTGCATTTTTCCTAGCGAATATTGATCAATTTTAGGCCACGTTCTAGCAAGTTCTGATCCTTTTTTGTGCACAAGCGAGAAAAAAACAACGTTCTTTCATCGCGCCGATCTGGTTCGTTACGCGGCACTTGTGAGTACATCTGTACGTTGGATGCGCGATCTGCAGGTCTTAGTGCACGGGATTAGTGTTTTCCAAAAGACCGATTGCCTAGAGCACCAAAATGAGAATGTGAAGTGAATTGGAGATCTCAGTGCAATGGTCGCAGTCCCTTCCTTGTTTGTTAGCGCACAATGACATGCGAGCCTGAAAAGCATGACCTTCTAGATGTGCAACCTTGTGACATATTTTTAGTGTTTTTGGTTTTAGAACGTGTGTCTTGGAGGCTATGTTTTTTTTATCTTTTCGCATCAAAGCCTCCGAAAGCAGAGGCTGCCAGCTACAAAGCCACAATGACATCAATATCGCCAACATGTCGACAGTGGGAACTCTTGACAAACTCAGCGTTGTGTCTTGTGTATTGCGGCTTCTCACCTCGTTCCTGATAAATCCTCATTTGGGAGTTGAACGGAACGTTCACCCGTATGTAGCGATGAAAATTGACTTGTGCTTGGAGCGACGTCAAGTAAAACACTGTCTTAAACGTTTTTTGCGGGCTAGGTGACGACTTCAGGTGCGTCATGACCGCTGGCAACGGTACGGTGCCTCAGTGGATTCTGCGACTTATCAGCGTTTCCGGGCACCATCTCGGACATTTTGCGACTTCATCGGTACAGATGACGGCGTTGCTCTTTTTGACTGTATCGATGTAAGATTTTGGCCACCGATGCCGCGTAAGTGTAGCTGTGCGGTTATGAATGTGCCAACATTTTTGCTGCCGCCACTAACCAACCTTCTGCTGCACTACAAAGCTTGCATCGGTGTTCTGCATCAATCAACATCGTGGCCGAAGAAGTTAAGTTCACTTTTTCGAAAAACTTCAATGAATTAAGGATGACTGGAACTTGACGGTGTGCAAGAAGCAAGACAAGTTTACGGACTATTTTCATGCGAAACAAAGTGTGGCAACCGGCAGTTCGCACCTTGTTTTTCATTATACGGTGAGCGAATCATTATGTTAGCTCTTGATGATTTTTGAGGCCTGAAATGCTTCAATTTAGGCCTTAAATACACATATATTGCATTTCGATTTCTCGCTATATCAAACTATTTCACGATCCTCTTCGAGTTAGATATATCCAGGGTCAACTGTAGTATTTTCTCCATCTTGAAAGTGTGTGTGTACTGCGTGTCTTGGAAGAAAAAAGTGGCTTATTTCTGAGAGCCTTTGTCAAGCCCTCTGATTGGCATTTTGTCTTTTTTTGAGCGGTCGAGAGGCTCTCGCCAATTCTTTGGCGCAGTCTTCGCCGGTGGTCCAGTGATGTCCATCGCCTCTGAAGAGGTGCCAGACGGTCGTGTATGTAGGGTAGGCTTCGTCATGATAGACGCAGCCTTTGTCTCCACCGGGCCAGAGGTCGAGGAAACCTCTTTAATTTATGTGCTGCCCTGGCTGCTGCCAGGGTTCACAAGGGCCTTTGGTGGGGTGGTGTTCAGAGAGGGCGAAGCAGCCAGGGCTGCGCCACCTGTGGGGTCTGGTGGTGGTTGCCTCGGCACGCCAGGCATTGTCGAGGGCTTCCCCGAAGGTCGTAGTGGTGCTGGCCCTCCTTGCACCACTTCGGCAAATGACTTCTGTAGGAAAGTGTGCGTTGCACACTGTCGGGCTTCCCTGAAACATTAGTTTCAGAGAAGTGTGCTGCATTGTGTGCATGTGTCTGACAGGCATGAGTGCATTCAACTTCTTAATTAAGTGGCTAGTTTATCATGTCATCATTTTACCGGTTCGTTATGAACTCACTTCGTATGCGCAGCCTTTCTCAAAATATGTGAAGCCATTCCATAAATAACAAACTCTATTCATCAGCCAGTTGCACACTTCCTGGAGCGAAACTATGATTTGGCCGAGTTGGTTCATAACTAGCTGGGGAAAAATAGTTTCAAATTCAGCGAATGTCCAGTGTTTCGTGTCTTCTTTGTCCCTGTCCTTCAGCACAATTTTTCTGTAGCGAGCCTGGTATACCAAAAGTGAGGAGGTAGTAAAGCACATTTCTTCGCAATTGAAGTGGCTTTAGAGTAGTTCACTTCTTTGGAGAACTCTGTATGGCGAACCAATGACTGATACGACCATGCACACAGCGACTTCAAAACTTTTAACAAAGCTTTTAGTGTGATTTCCCTACCCTATACTATTGGAAAGCTTTTAAAAAATACTTAAGCAAATTACTTTTTTTGAGATTATTCTATTCTTCTACTTACTCATCTATTTCACTTCATAAGTTAGAAACTCCGACTTAATGCATCGGCACAAGAATTTATTTTTGTTGTGAAGCTTAAGACTGAGTAAATGGGACATATCCCAGACGGCAGTGCCCACAGAAGGGCCACTGCAAGGTTTTAATGTGAGTGTGTTAAAGAGCTTGTTTTGTAAAAAATTCCGGAGTTGTCAGCATAAGCATCGTTGGTCGTGAGCGAAAAATCAGCATTGTTTTTGAGCAAAATTTCAAGTTAGGTGCAAATAAAGAAATAATTAAAAAATCTACGGTTCAGGTGGGAATCAAATCCAGAACTTCTGTGCGTCAAGCAGGTATTCTACCAGAGTCACACCAGCACTTGAAATTACACTAAAAAAACACTATAGGGCGATTCCACGTAAGATTGAACAAAGCATGGCGATCCCTTAAATTTATTTCAAATTTTTATATATTGTTACCTGATGAGTTGAAAGAAAAAGATGGGTGTCCTCATGCAGTTGACAGCTAATTTAGTGCTGCTTGCCTTTTAAAAAACAGAAGCTTAGGCCTGCATTCCATACTTCGCGGGCAGGAAGTCCGATCTATTGTATATTCTTGCACAAGGGCATTTTTTGACGGGCCATAATTGCAAGTAAAACCATAACATGCAACATGTGTTTATTGATTGTGAAAGCTGATGTGCAATAGAATAAGCAGGGAAAGTTTGAGAAATATCAAAAATGTTTTTTAATCATCATTAGAAGTTTCCCTTGCATGCCATTTTCTAAAAGTTAGCGCAATTATATGTTTTTATTCAAAAGTGTTAATAATATAAGCTGTGGCAGTTTTATAAATAGGCATGCTGAGAAAGTAGTGCAGAATTTTCGCCCCTCTCTCAGAAGCCCTTTTTTAAATGAAGGCCTGCAAACTAGTTAAAAAAACGTTTTCTGGGTCGATCTTGAGATTTTTGAATAAAAATATCTGAACTACCCAAAGAGCTAAAAATAACTGAACACAAGCACAAATAAGCATGTATTTTGGTAAAGAAATTTTAGGTACGTAGCTTTAATATATTTTGTGTAATTGATCACCAATGTTGGTAAAAACAGCAGAGCAGATAAGCCTGGCACTCCACCTTTTCGTCATTACTGATTCACTGTGCTTCAACAAATTTTATTCAGGCAAACCCAACTGTGGATATCTTCTTTCCACTCCTCAGGCAACAACATATAAAATTTTGAAACATTTATGAGGTCGACCGACCATGCTTTGCTCGATCTTACGTGGAATCACCCCATATGAATGTTATGTAGTGCTGGGAGTGCTATTAACACTTGTGATATTGCGTGGCAGAAGCGTAGAAGCGCACCAGGCATCTAAGCAGGAGTCACTTGTGCAACAAGTGGTTGATTTAAAGGCCCACCAATTACAATGCACACATGCATAATTAATTTTCATTATCAACAACAGCATCAACAATGTGTGTAGCTGTAAGGGTGTGCGTGCTGCCTTATGAACAAGTAGTTGGTGCTTTTCCAGCCCGCAAAAGCAAGAATTATGCCGCAAGTAGTAGCAAAAAGTGGCCTAGTTGGTACATAACTAAAAACTTGAAAAAAAAAAAAGCGCTAAGACAGAATGGTTCCTTTGTACCATCTTAACGTCCTGTCTTATTTTTAACTTTTGAAAAACTATGTCGTAGTGGACACTTCGCAACTGCATTTGTAGTAGGCATTAAAGAATAGTTTGAAATGGCCAATTTACAGGCACACAGAATTCCTTTCTTTGCAGCATGATTTTGGTGTTCACCAAGAAGTGAATCAAAGCTTGCAATGGGCAAGGCCGTGCGAACAGGGTATGACTACGCTATCGAATTCCACTCTTGAAGCCAAAGCTCAAGCATTCTTCAAGTTTTTTTTTTTTAACATCATTAGAAAACTCTGTTAACCTGTAGTGAAGGATGGTTTGAACATGCAAGCTGAATATTATTGTGTTACATGCAGAAGAAAATTTACAATTTTATACTAAAACATGGCAAATTTCATTTCATGGTGAACCGGCGTGCGAACTGACGACGTCGCCACTACCCTCGGTTTTGTGTCCTCCCAGCTCACTAAGCCTTTTCTCTAAGTAAGAGTGTCTTTTTTGGTATTGCAGAAACTCAAAGTATCTTTTTCTGGAGGGCCCTGTACGAAGTCGCACCGGGCCCTCCAGCTCACTCTCAGAAAGAAATACCGGCCATATTGTTTTTGTAAAGAAGTTGCAAAAACGGCAGTCAGGTGCCATGCAGACAGCAAGAAAGAAGAAAGGAAAGAAAAAAGAGGCCAGCAAGTAGTGCAGCCTAAGTGCTCACAGAGAGGCAACTTGCCAGCGTCGCACAGTGCAGCGGAGGCAAAGTGAGGCCGTTCTTCTGACGAGGACTCATCCAGGCTGAGCAGGGGCACATCATCGAGGCTGCTCTGCGACTTGGAATCGGCGTCCAGTCGAGACCCCTCGTTGCTGGCTATACTACCAAGGCCTGCCACACCATCATGCCGAGGTTTCTCTTTCTTCTTGCGCTTTTTATCTTTGGCTCGTGCGTCCCGCTTGCTGTCATCGTCGTGGTACTCCGACTCAAAGAACAGCATCCTGTAGCATGTGCAAACCACGAATGTTTGTACAGAGTATAAAGAAGAAAACAGAATTGAATAATCTACCAGAGTATTTTATTTAGAACACTTGTACTAAAAACGAACAATTAACATTAATTTCTCTGGCATTTGTTCAGACCCAAAATAGTCTAATAATGCTGCACTTATCAGCTATCAATGTGCTAGTTGAGTTGTTGTTGAAGTTATGTTTATCATAACATCATGACAAGTGACGTGGTTTATAAGTATTACAGGAGGAGGACCCGAAGTAAATACTGTCATGGGGACCTCCTGGCGATATTGTATTGATCGAATACAAGCCAGGTAAATGGAGAGGAAAGGAAAAGCATATTGGGAAAAAAAAGTAAACAATTTAAAAGCATGAACTTAAACAACAGTGAAATTAAACAAAAGCAAAAGAATAATACATATTACAACAAATCAACACAAACTATAAGTTGACAAGGCATAAAACAATTCACACAGCACAAAAGACAGTAAAAGCGTAATTGCTATAAAAAAATTGATGAAAACAAATGAAAATGAAAGAAAACCATATATACCTTAAGAAAGCGACATAGGAATTATCATGAAATGTTACAAAGATGTTGAAATAAATGTTCTTCTTTTAATTTGAACTTGAGGTGATGTTACATTGTGGAAGCATTTAATGAACATAGGTAGCAAATTCAATAAAAGGTAAATAGCAGAAAAAAGGGTTGCCATTTTACCATAGTTTGAGTGAACCACCGTCAACAGTAAGCTATGTTGTAAGGAGAACCTGGTCAAATTTGTATTTATTTGATAACAGTATGGGATACTTTGTCATTTAATGTCATGCTGACACATGCAATATATGAGCCTACCTAGTTGCAGTGATATGGAATGACGCATGGGGAGAATACCGAGATTAAAATAGATGGGTGTAGCGGAGTCTCTCCAGTGACTAAAGGTAATAATCCTTATAGATTTATTCTGTAAATGAGCAATCTTGGACAAATTAATTCTATAAGTATTTCCCCAGGATGAAGAACAGCATGTTAGGTAACTATGAATGAAGGCGAAATATAATGAATGAGGTGTGGGGAAAGTATGTGTGCACATTTAATTCAGAGCACATTTACCTAAAAAAATTTTGGACAAAACAGCGGCAATGTGCTTATCAAACTTTAGGTGAGAATCAATGATAACACCAAAAAATGTGGCTGCTTCGGTGGGATGAATAACATATGCATCTACATATTGTTAGGTGTGGCACGAATCGCATAGCTTTACATGGGGAGTAAAATAGCATGATTTTAGTTTTAGGTTAGTATATTAGGATCATAGGAGAACCAGTGCAAAAGACCAGGACAGAAAAGGTACACATACAACCACACGTTGCGCTAACTGGCAACTGAAGCTTATTACGGCAAAAAACGTAAATAAATACATATCCGCGTATCAGCCATTGTCCAATAAATAAAGAACAGAAAGAAAAAGAGACAAAGATGGAAAAAAAGATATCAAATGCACATAGATGCAAAAAACTTTGAGCACACGACATCTATGATAGGCAGAATATTCCAGCAGAAAGATGCACAATTTTTTGTCAGTTAATAAAACACAGGAAGTGCTTACACATCTATCTTTTCACATGGCAATATTGTGGGCCTCAATTATTTATTGCGTTAGTTGATTTCAGTTGACAGCTAATACTTCACATTTGCCGAATTCAAGATTGCAGCTGCACCGTTTGCAATGAATAGCCCTTTTTACGCCATACTGGTGTTCCCGAAGCCTCTCATTCAAACAGTGGCCAGTCTGGCTCATGCACGCTCACATATTCGCGAAAGACCCATTGAATTGGAAACTTTATGCGGCTTTCGCGGCGAGCAACCTGCACTTTGGTGATCGTATTGTCCAGGTAACTAAACCTTTCCTCATTTTGTTTATTGTCAGCATGATCGTACAGCTTCAGTATTAGGACACTATCACTCGTAATGTGCCCCCGCGCGATACCGTGGCACTTCGCAGGACCGTAGAACTTCACGCATGATAATGGCAAAGTCACGCCCTTATATGTTGGTTCGGGCCCCATTACACTGTGTTAATTGGAATAGTAAATGCCTGTTTTAAATTAGCTGCGTTAGAAACTTGAGACACTGAGGGCAGTAAAAACCAGCTACAAACACGTTCATAGCGCAGACATCGAGTGCTGTCGTGTGTGGAGATCACATATGATGTCATCCATTGGCAGACTCAGAGCACTTCCGGTAATACTTTCTTCTGCTCTATGTGGAGCAAGTCTATTCTATTGGCAGATTTAGAGTGCTCTGTTTATGTTCCATTGGTGAATCTGGAGCAGCTGCTTCGCAAGATCCACTCCATGGAGTCGCATGCCTTGAAACAGTGCCAACTATGGGAACGTCACTGGACGCCGGTCGCGTTAGTTGCACCTCGCGTCGGAGCTTACATTTTGCCAGCGTGGCGGCGCTGTGCCCAGTGTGCCTACTGAAGCAAGAAGCGAGACGCACGCATCGCATTACATTCTGACCCCCGCCATTTGCTCCCGAGGGAGGACGTGTGTTTCATTGGCAGATTTCCTTCTGTTTCTTTGCACCAGAGTGAAGTGCTCTAGCGCAGAGTTTGTCGGCCACTCCGAATCTGCCAAGCGATGACACCGATAGTCACGGCAAAGTGTCCCACTACATGAAGCGAGAATATTCTGCACATTTTACTTCCCAATATTTATTTTCAGGCAATGTAAAACATGCTGTCTCTGCGTAGTTCCTGTTCTCCCGACTGCAGTGGTGGGATTGCCTTGCAGTAATTTGAAGCAGCCACTAGAGCAGGTAAAATCTGCTTTTGGGGCAGCTACCTCTGTGTTTTGAGCATGCATAGGCTTTCCATGACACACACAGAGGAAGAACATTTTTTAGCTTTAATTCAGTTTAACGTTCCCTCAGTTTACATAATCATTCACAGTTAAACCCCTGTATAAGAGGCATGCTCCGGCCCCGCCGCGGTGGTCTAGTGGCTAAGGTACTGAGCTGCTGACCCGCAGGTCACGAGTTCGAATCTTGGCTGCGGCGGCTGTATTTCCGATGTAGGCGGGAATGTTGTAGGCCGGTGTGCTCAGATTTGGATGCACGTTAAAGAACCCCTGGTGGTCTAAATTTCCAGAGCCCTCCCCTACAGCGTCTCTCATAATCATGTGGTGGTTTTGGGATGCTAAACCCCACATATCAATCAAGAGGCATGCTCCGGGCAGCAATTCTTGTCTTTTATATGAGATGTCTTTTATAACCAGAGTACCTGGTATGCATTTTCTTATCAACCCAAATTTTACCGTAAGCACACTGGTGGCTCTCTTACCCATTTGTCTTTTATATCAGTGTCTTTTATAAAGGGGTTTGACTGTATACGAAAACAGCAAGCCTACGAAATAGGAAAGTAGGATTATGTACAGAAGTGGTGACATAAGATAGTGAAAGATATTGCACCAATAAGCTAGCTGCAGCATGAAGCTCATAGCAGTACACACACATGCAAAGCTTGTTACAGTAGAGCCTCATTAATACGTACATACATGCTAAGAACCTGCCGGAAACGCAGCTAACTATGCACTAAACGTAGTATGCATTAACCACCAAGTACGCGTGCGCAGGGCTTCAGGGGCGAGCAGAAGTTTCTCGCAACGCCCCCTCTTTCTATCATGTCAATATATGAGGCTGACTTCGCTGCCCCCCTTCCCTATTATGTCAATGTATGGGGCTGGCTTGGAACCCCCCTTTTCTTGCTCCACCATGCACACGCCTATGACGAAGTACGAATTTGCATTCCTTTACATGCGCCGTCATCGCTAAAGAAAAAATAAATACAGTGCCACAGCAAATATTGTCTAAAGTGCCCACCACGAAGCCATTACTTTCTTTTTGCCAAAGTTCAGAAATGATTGAAATTCTCGCATGACTGTCCGATGGCACGCGGTGGCGATACCAAAGAGCGTTTCGAGCGACTGACATAGTGATGAAACAGACATAATCGGCTGCCCGCAATAAATTTGTATAGCGATCTACCACTTCGCGAAGACCGGCAGTTTTTTTTTTTTTTTTTAACAAATGGTTCATTTGCAGGGAGCTGATCGTCTACTGGCTAGTTCTGCAGCATGAGCAGCAGAAAATTCTGTAGCATGAGCATTCTCGTGGTGCTAATAAGCACTCAGTATCCGGGCACAAAGTGTTTAAATCAGAAAAAGTTTATAAGTAAAGTATCGATATGTGAGGCTGTTAATGGTGATACTGTGTCTTTAAAAGCAATGGTGGAAGCTTCATTCAGTGTGGCAAAAGGTATACAAGGACGGAGCAGTGCTTACATTAGCTGGTAATGTGAAAGAAGCTGGCTGTGAGTGCTGCTTTTGTACGAATAAAAAAAACCCCAGCTTTGCTGCAAAGACGAAGCAATGAATGCAATAGCAACAGCTTGGAATGTCACGTGAAGAATGGCAAGCTGATTAAAACGTGCTCAAAACGTGCCCCCCTTTGCTCACGCACAAATGATGCACGAAACGTACTCACAGATACAGATGAACGCGAATGTGTCTCAGTTGTTACTTCGCTGTGCTTGAAAAGCGCACCTTTTTCGCAAACGGAGACTGTGCAGCGACGTAGTGACCTTGTCCATAACGTACGATTCTCTTTATAGCATGATAACCGAGCACACATGTGAGCGTCTACCCCCCTCTCCGCGGGTTAAAGTACACGTGGGAGCTGAATGCATCAGCACTTGTCGCCATGTCGTGACTATCTGGCGACGCACCCTCATTGCGCTATCTCACTGGTAATACTGAAAACATGATAGTTTTGCCGCGACCGGCATCGCCGGCGGTACGTGGTAGAACAAAGCGCTTGCCGTTCAGCTTTGGAGGAGGTGCTCCTTTGTGGCTCAGTAGCCAACGCCACGCAGTCACAACCAAGAGGTCGAGCGTTCGATTCCGCGTCTTTCTCTGGATTATTTTTCTTTCTTGCGTTTTCATATACATAGATACATATACATATATGGTGAATGACGGCGGTCACCGCCGTTGGCGGCAAAATTCACCCAAGCGTGTACATATAATTGCTATCACAATAATAATGAAACAACTAGCACTTTTTGCCTTGACACAAGGAACCAAAAATGAGATGTGTGAAGCCAAAATAGGTGAGGCCTCTAGAATTATGGTGAATATCAAGCAGATCTGATAGAACATAACCAAGCAGCAAAGAGCAAAATAAGCACTCTGTAAGAGTGCAATAAATGCAAGGTTCTTATGCATTCACCCAAGACGACTTGAAGGCGAAAGCTGTCTGCTTCTTCAGTTGATTTAATGATCCTTCCCGCCCCCTCGCAAAGTTTTCTACACCTAATGTGGTTTGGCACTGGTTCTTTGACCGGAGGCATTCCAAACTTTCAGCCCCTCACCTGGGTGCAAAGCAACGATGTCAAGTGATAACGTGACCATAACATGTCATGATGACCTTTTACATTCTAGTGGTCTGTGATGTCTCAACATCATATGGTGACGGCATCACGCGATGCCAAAACCAATTTTCGTTTTTAGGTGAAAAGCTCAGATGTCCAGGGTGTCTACCAATGGTGACGACATCACGCGATGCCAAAGCCAATTTTCGTTGTTAGGTGAAAAGCTCAGATGTCTAGGGTGTCTACCAATTTTCTCTCTCAAAATTCCCTGATTTTTCCAGGTTTTCCATGATGATTTAAAGCAAATTCTGTGGCCGTTACGTCTGCCTCCTCAAGACTCTTGAGTGGTAAAAAAAATCAGGCGCTCCTATAAAATAAGTAAATAAATGTACCACAAGTGCTCAGAATGTTCCGAGCAAATGCAGTGAATATGAAAAAGTATGTATATCTGGCCAAAATGCAACCTATGAGTCGGAGAGTAAACAAGTCGGCCTTTTATTGTTCGATAGAACCAGAAAGCAAACACATGAGTTAAAAGGAGCCAACGACTGTCTTACAATGCAGTCAATGCTGCTAGAAAATGTAGAAGTCGCACCATCTCGTGGCATCTGTATAAAAGTAGGAGACCGGAGCCAGACCGGTTCCACCACTAGAATATATTCTAGTTCACTATAACGGTTACAGCGCGGGCCACTTATCATGTGGATTGGATTACATCGACCTGCATTTACTGACTTTACTATTTAGGATGTGGATTGAATTATATCTGATGCGACCTGGATTTCTGTATTTTTACTATACTCTTGACAGCACTGTGGAAGCTATACAGACGAACCGCCTGCATGCACGCGCGCCAGGAAATAGTACCTATTTTGTTTTCTGATTCTAATAGCTACTTGGCCCGAATAAATAAAACTTTCTTCATTATAAGGATAGAACAAGTATGGGACGCTGTTCATGGAAAAGAAGGTATCATGCGCCCTAGTTTTTTTTTCTTTTTTTTTTCTTGGACGGCACCACGTTTTCCGCACGCCGGCTGCGTCTGCTGCTTGCTCTTGCAGCGGCGAGCACAGCATCGGCCGTGGAAAAGCTGATCATCGTTGGGACGTGCCGTCTTTTATACATCAAGCATCGAACTTTCCAGCTTTATCACTGGTGGCCGCGCAAGCTCTGAAATAAGCTTCACTGTTCGCGTCTTGCGCGCAATCTTAACAACGATCTACAACAATTGTGAGGCTTCTCGAACACTGAGGCGCAGTCTGCGCCGATCATTGCCGACAGCCTTTGAGAGCGTAAACCGAATACAGCAAAACTGAAACAAGACAGGCCCGTGGCCGGATCGTGCTGTAACCGGCCTTCCATTTCGCCTGTACCAGGGCTCAATACCATAAACGTTAACATTCGATCACGTGTGGCGCGTACCCGTATATACTAGGCTGAACACGGAACCTAAACTTCACTGTTATAAAGGCTGAATAATGCTGGGAAAACGTTCTGAACAACGGAAAATTTTATATGTACCAGTATATAAACAGCATAGTAACTAGCTGCATGTATGCACTCATCAAAGTTTAACTCTGACGTTCCCATTTTGCATGCATACATTTTGCTGTAATAAACACACTAGCGCAGCGAGCAAGCGAAAACCAAAACTGGAACCGAAATCGGCTGCAAGCTGCCGGACTACTTGTGTGGTAGCACAAACGTGCGGAGGCCCCGCCTCCGTAGCCTTCGCTCCAATGTCAAGAAAAGCTGTCGCCGAGTATATTGATTTGAATCCCCAACTAAAGTGCACACTTCTAGTATATACTGTCCTGCAAAAAAAAACACTACTGCCTGCGTATTCTGTGCACCTTGCATTCAACAAACCCTGCTGCGGTGGTCTAATGGCTAAGGTACTTGGCTGCTGACCCACAGGTCGCGGAATCGAATCCCAGCTGCGGCGGCTGCATTTTCGATGGAGGCGAAAATGCTGTAGGCTCATGTGCTCAGATTTGAGTGCACATTAAAGAACCCCAAAAGGTCAAAATTTCCGGACCCTCCACTACGGCGTCTCTCATAATCATATCGTGGTTTTGGGACATTAAACACCACGGATCAATCAATGCATTGAACAATGACTAATAACAACGTCGTAAGAATGGAGCTGTACTGCGTAATTTTCTTTCTATTTTTCATTCTTGATTTTTTTTTTTCACAACGAGCACATGCATGTTGATGTTTCATTTCTCTGGGCTCTGATGCTTAGAGTTCGACAAAGTTATCAAATGCCTGCAATGAAAGCTAGGGGTAGCTTTAAAGCAATGACGTTTCAATATGTGCTGGCAAGAAGAAATCCGCCAGGGCACAACAGCTCCCTCAATTCCATATATTTATCACAGATGCCAGAGGGCTACCTTCGTTTGTGTACTCTTCTATGAACATAACGCTAAAAAGTAATAACAGATTTAATAATACCATGTCAAGAAACTGAAATGTGAAATTTAGATAAGGTTACCCAACTCTACCCTTGAAATGCGAGCTACCAGCAATAAGTGTGTAGCAGAGGATGTTTGCCGTTGCATCGCCAATGATAACAATAATGGTGATGATGATGATAATAATATTAATATTAATAATAATAATAATAATAAGAAGAAGAAGAAGAAGAAGAAGCAAGACATAGCCGGCAAGCCTCTGCTAATGGCCGTTTTAGCCGAACGAGAAGGCCTTCAAGCTGAACGGAATCATGGTTAAGACAAACATGCACAAATTTGACGATGTGAGTAATGTTGTGGCCGGAAAGTCACATATGCTGTGTGATATGTAGAAGCAACAGACATCAAAATAATGTATGTACGAACATGGAAGTTAGGGAACGTTTTAGACAACAAGTTGCCAAGCGAAAATTTCCAGTCTTTTTTACTTTAGGCTGCCAACATTGTGACAACCAGTACATCAAGGTGAGACCACTAATTTGAAGGAAAGAGTTAAAAAAAAACACGAATATTACGTCCAAAAACTACGTGAGACCCCATATGCCCTCGGGAAACGTGTAATCTACAGGCCACCAAACTGACTGGTCAAATGGCCATGTTCAACGTAAATGACCAAAGCAAGCTTGCATCATGCGTGCGCATGTAATACCAGCACATGCATGCAACTCTACATATGCTGAACAGGGTGTAGCGGACGCTGAGTGCTATGTTAATCCTCTAATGGATGGCGCTGTCGGCATGCGCGCGCCACTTCATGTGGGGTATATAGCAGGGGGGCAGTTCGGAATAAAGGGTCTTCTTGTTGTTGCTATGAGCCATGCTCGTGTCTTACTCGGCGTCTCTGAACATGGTGTCAGAAGTGGGCGTCTAACGCAGAGTTATGGAGGAGACAGACGCCGGACCTTCTCAGCTCAACTTCATTCACGTCGGTACACCGGGACTTCAGCCTCCGTCGCCTTTCAACTTCACCAGCCCTGGGGAATGGACAACATGGATAACGAGGTACGAAGATTACGCCTTCGCGGCCGGTATCAACACAGCCACCGACGAGGTGCAGGTGCGAACTCTTTTATATTGCATGGGTTCCCAAGCACGTAGCGTCTTGTCGTCGCTAGGACTGTCTGCTCCGGAAAACCGCCCGTTTGCGGAAGTCAAGGCTAAGCTCACTTCGCATTTTGTCCACCCTATCAATGAGATTTACGAGAGCCGCCGATTTCACCGCCGAGTGCAACAACTTGGGGAGCCGGTCGATGAATTTTTCACCGCGCTCAGGAATCTTGTCAAGCGTTGTGGGTACAACAACGCCGAGATCGAAGACCGCCTTGTGCGAGACAAGTTTGTCGTTGGATTGCGGAATGAGAAGCTATCGGATCAGTTGTGCCGATGTACGAAACTTACAGCTGAGGAAGCGTTGTGCCAAGCGCGTGTTCATGAAGAAGCCGAAAAAGAGCGTCTATCCCGTGAAACTTCCAGCGAGAACGGGGCCTTTGACAGCTTAAACGTGGACGCGGCGCAACGCGCGAAGAACGCTTCATCGCGTCGCAGCAAATCTGTGCAGCCAACTCAGTCTACTTGCGATTACTGCGGCCGTGGTCACCACTCTCGAAAAGAATGCCCAGCTCGCAAGGCCACATGCAATTTCTGCAAGAAGCAAGGTCATTTTATTGCTGTTTGCCGGGCCAAGCATCGGAAAGAGCTGTTAGGCTCAGTGGAACTTCACGCGCTCAGTACGCGTCGGGCACGATATGCCGACATTCACGTGAATGGTCACCTCGCACACTTCAAGATAGACTCAGGGGCCGAAATAACGGTGGTTTCACCTTCTTTTCCGGCATTACCTACTGTTTTGGATAAAGTGGACGCCGAGGTATCTGGTCCTGGAAATCAAAGGCTGCACGTTCTGGGATCTTTCACTGCTACCTTGCAGTGGCGTAACAAAGTGTCTGTGCAAAGACTGTATGTTATCAAGAACCAGACGACACACCTCCTGGGATTACCAGCAATTGAAGACTTGGGCATCGTTCAGTTTTTGGACTCTGTGGATGGTATTCCGTCATCTCAATCAAAAATTTTTCGTGGGCTTGGCGAAGTACAGGAAGAATACCACATCCGCGTCGCTCAAGATGCTCGTCCCTTTTCATTAAGTGTTCCTCGACGAATACCTCTGCCTCTGCTAGAGCATGTGAAGAAGGAATTGGATGAAATGGAAACCCAAGGAGTCATTCGCAAGGTTGACACGCCTACCGCATGGTGTTCAGGCCTCGTCGTCGTGCCGAAGTCGTCGGGCGGGTACAGGCTCTGTGTCGACTTGACGAAGCTTAACAAGGTTATCCAGCGGGAACGCTACATTCTGCCGACAGTTGAAGACATCTTAGGCCAGCTTGGTGGGGCACAAATTTTTTCCAAGCTCGATGCAAGATCCAGCTTCCACCAAATAAAACTAACTCGTGAGAGTGAAGAACTGACGACATTCATCACACCTTTTGGCCGATATTGCTACAAGCGTCTTCCCTTTGGCATTGCGACAGCACCCGAGTATTTCCAACGCTTCATGTCGAGACTGCTCGAAGGCATCACCGGAGTCGTCAACATGATAGACGACATACTCGTCTTTGGTAGGAACCATCAAGAGCACGACCAGCGTCTAGCTGACGTCTTGGCACGGTTGACTCAAGCGGGTGTCACTCTTAATGAAAAGAAGTGTCAGTTCAGGGTCTCTTCTGTCAAGTTCTTAGGAGTTGTCGTCAGCCAGCAAGGAATTAGTCCAGACCCGGACAAAGTCAAGGCTATCATGGATCTCCCACCACCAATCGATGTTAGTGGTGTTCGCCGATTACTTGGAATGGTAAACCATGTGGCTCGATTCATTCCAAAACTGTCTGAGATCTCCGCACCTATTCGTGCACTCCTCAACAAGAACAACGCGTGGAGCTGGAGTTACAACCAAGAGGAAGCGTTCAAGAAGATAAAGTCTTTGCTCAGCTCCGACACATGTATGGCTATGTACAATCCCCATTACCCAACTATAGTATCGGCTGACGCAAGCTCTCATGGCCTTGGTGCCGTTTTACTCCAAGATCAACCGTCAGGAATTCGACGAGCAGTTGCCTATGCTTCCAGATCTCTCACTACTACAGAAGGACGCTACAGTCAAACGGAAAAGGAGTCTCTGGCTGTCACATGGGCTGTCACCAGGTTCGATCAATACCTACGTGGACTAAGCTTTGAGGTCGAATCCGATCACCTTCCGCTTGTAGCTCTCCTGTCAAGTAAAGATCTAGACATCTTGCCACCTCGAATTCAACGTATGCGAATAAAACTGATGCGCTATCAGTTCGCCGTCAAGTATGTTCCTGGAAAACTGCTAGCCACAGCGGACACACTATCAAGAGCACCCTGCGACTTGCCAACTTCTAAAGCAGTCAGCAGCTTGGAAGTCTATATAGGGGAAGTTCTCAAGGAGCTACCTTTACAACTGGAAAATCAGCTGGACGAGATCCGTCGTCTTCAAGCTCAAGATAGCGAGTGTTCTTCTATTATGACTTATTGTGAGAAAGGCTGGCCGTCCAAGAAGAGAGTTCCGACCCATTTAGCACCATACTGGAAGGAGCGAGAAAGACTGAGTGTGTACGATGGGTTACTCTTACTGGATCGCCGCATTGTCATCCCGTCAGCCCAACGCAAGGACATTCTCGCACTACTGCACGAAGGACATCAAGGTGTCCGCCGCTGTCAAGAGCGCGCCCGCGAGTGCGTTTGGTGGCCCCATTGCAGCCAGCATATTGAGGACCTTGTGGCTCAATGTGCTAAGTGTGCTGAGACGCGAGCCTTGCGTTCTGAGCCACTGTCACCAACGCCAACACCGGAACGACCATGGCAACGCCTGGGAATCGACTTGTTCCACCTGGAAGGACGCGACTACGTCCTCATTGTCGACTACTACTCCCGATTTCCAGAAATAGTCACACTGGGAACTTCATCAGCAAAAGCGGTTGTTGCTGCGGTCAAGAGTTGTTTCGCCCGTTTTGGGATACCAGACGTTGTGCGGACGGACAATGGACCTCAATTCTCGTCCAAGGAGTTCGCCGACTTTGCAACGGCGTATCGATTCTGCCACGAGACCAGCAGCCCTCGATACCCTCAGAGTAACGGAGAGGTAGAGCGCATGGTGCGTACCGTGAAAGATTTGCTGAAGAAAAGCCCGGATCCGTACCTCGCTCTACTCGCATACCGAGACACACCTGGAGTTTCGGGCGTCTCTCCAGCTCAGTTACTCATGGGAAGGAGACTACAAACTCGTCTTCCGGTTCTGCCTGAACGACTTCTTCCGGCCTTACCCAATCACGAGGAATTTCAAGCACAGGATACTGCAGCGAAGTTGAAACAGGCGAAGGACTACAATAGCCGTCACAGTACTACTCCTCTGATTTCTCTCAGTATGGGGGAGGACGTGTGGATAAAGGATTTAGGTTGCAGCGGTCGTGTCCTCAGCCCAGCTCAGCGACCAAGGTCATATGTGGTCGAGACTCAAAGTGGTGTTGTCCAGAGGAACCGTTGCCATCTGGTGCCGTTTGTAGATGACCAAAATGTCCAACAGCAAGCATCAATGGCTTCATCACCGACGCATGGAACCTTGTCATCAAATCCGCCAAGAGACTCAGCCTCGACCTCAGCGTCGGAATCATTGTCTCCAAGTGCTTCAAGTGCTTCGTGCGCATCACCTGTGCCGCCTGTGAAGATGCCTCCCTCACCTGAAGTGCAGACGCTACCTGTGCAAGCAAGTGCGCCTCAGTGTGATGAACCTAAGCGTACGCGTTCTGGCCGTGCCGTGAAACCACCGCGCAGGTTGAACATGTAACTATCCCGGGAGGGAAGATGTAGCGGACGCTGAGTGCTATGTTAATCCTCTGAACACAGGGGTGATGGGATGCTTCCAACAATGTACTTCCGGTGCTTACGTCACGTACATAGGCATGCTTAAAGGGGCCCTGAGACACTACTTCAGCATGTATTTTTCATTGATCTTCTGGTGCTGTTGAACATGCCGATATTGTTACGCAAATGGCAACGCCAAAATCGATGCTGTTATAATATTAATTCGTGGGACAAACTACCTTGATTTCAGATTACGGTGACACACCTCGGCTATTTTTGTTATGGGAAGTAATGTCATGTCATCTGATGTGACAAGGACCATTCGCTTTTCATTGACTTGACATGACAAATAGCATGCAATATTCATATGGTGGTAGCTAGGCTACTCGAGTGAATGCTAAAAAACGGAAAATTTTTGTTTATACATTCTCAGTAAAAATTTATTCCTGTTTCTAAATGACATATTTTCAAAACAACAAACACAACACTTAGCCTGCAAGCAAGGCTATAGTACACCAGCAACTACAGGTAGAAACGTATGCCGCGTTTTTATCGAGCCAAAAATGTGACAGGCGGTAAGTGCCAGCGTTGCCTTTGCAAGTGAGCTGAGAAGTGACACCACCCAAAGTGAATATGTGTATCTTACATAGTTTGACCACGGTAGCGTCTGCTAACCGACACCGTGGTTCGTAGTAACCATGCTTACGACGACGTCAAAAAGAGCGGTAGCAAGGTATTGTGCCATATTCAAATTTTCGCCCAATGGACACAATGAAATTTGGCTGGGGAAATTCATGAATTCGTATCTGCCGCAATGAACGACTCCGAAATTCGTTTGTAATGAAATGCTGAGGGTACGCATAAATCCAGGAGCGGATTGACCTGTCTGTTTGTCATTGCGGCCACATAACTCACAGAAATTTCGATTTCCGGGAGATTTTCATGACAACCGCACAAATAGAAGAAATGGTCGAAATCCAGAAGTCTCCCGGACAATCTGGGAGACTTGGCAGCTATAGACTGCCATCGATTTCCATGACCAGGCCAGATTTTTCAGAAATTCCTCGACTTTTCTAGAAAGGTCCAAATTCCCTGGGGTACAGCTTCCCTCGCACCACATTAGCGTTTGCCCACACAGAAGCTACGCCAGTGCTCTCCCACTCCCCCAGCTGCGATGCAAGACGGGTTTGCACCCATGGACAAATCCTGCTGACACTCATGGACTTGTGCGGTAGGATCAGTACATCAACTGCAAAAAAATTACAACGGCCTTCACCTTCAAATTGTGGATGGATAGGGGATCCTGCAAGTTTTTATTGAGGTATTAAGGTTGTTGCCTTTACAACTTCCAGTAGTTAATTACATGGTATGCTTCAAATGTAAAATTACAGCGACATAATCACAGTGGATGAGAATACAAGCAACGTAACAAAGGTCCAACTTAGCTGCAGCATCACAAAAATTCAATGAGTAGTATTGAAAACTGGGCAAGTTGGTAACTATTCATAGCTGGTCGAGGTAAACAGTACAAAAATGAAGACAAAGTAAAGTAAGAACACAACACAAGCGCTGATTTTCGACTGAGAAATTTAATGAAGAAACACCAAGCATATACATATTTTTGCGCATGCTCTCACAATGCAATAAAACTGAAAACACTTCTGTGCAGAAACGAGACAACTTATCTTAACATTAGCGGTTACAATAATTTAAAAATGATATTTCATTATCATGGAGGGCAGTTGATGGCTGACTGACACAGTTTTGCGCTGTTTTTTTAATTCTGTGGGCACTGAATATTTCCCTCATCAGCTGGTCCCGGTTGCAGAAAAGCAGCCTCGTTCTTGAAAAATCTGCAGTGCACTCGCAGTCCCGGCAGTGCATGTCCAAGTGTGTCAAGGGCACAATACCCTTGAGGGAATTTTGGTGCTCCCTCAGTCTTGAGCTTATACAACGCCCTGTCTGACCAATAAAAACGCTTCTGCACGCAATGGGTATGTAGTATACAACTCCAATGGCACATGGTACAACCATAATCTTGTGCTTAATTAAACATGCATTATTCACCAATGGGCTGTTCTCGGCACCTACGAGCCATTTGCGGCGCATTTCCGCACCACCGCGCAAACATTGCCGACCTTATTCTTGGCCATGAGAACCACTAAAACACCATGAGACGCAAGGGTGCAACAGCCACTATAGTATTTGGATAAATTTTTCGAGCAGTAAAATATTAGTTTTGGAGCATAAAAATCAAAATTTTGAGCAAGTTATGAGGAACAAAACATTCATTTTTTACCACGAAAGACTAAGTTTGGAGCAGTATGAAAAAGAAGTCTTAAATTTAGAAAAAAAATATGTACATACCATTCAAACTGTACAAAGTGCCCTAAATCGAGCACTGTCAGTAAGAGCACTGCCATTCCAATAAAATTAGTATTTTTAACAACCCCCACAGAGCAAATAATAATAATGTTCGCATTAGCATTTGGCGCATCTGATTCTGCGAATTCAAATGTGGATCTGTCAAGCTGGCGACCTTGAAAAGCAAGGGGATTTGACGGGATGGAAAAAAAAAAAAAACGGCACACAGTTGTTTATAAGGCTCCAGAAATGTCATAGTGTGCTCTAAATGATTGCCAGTAACTTTTTCAGATGTCATCGGTTCTACTAGTACTCACAATTATGAGCCGTATGCTTGCATGAGTTATTGAACAAAATGTGCGGTGTCCCGTAATTAGTGCTAACAGCCCCTTGAAAATCATGATGCGCATTTTTTCAGGGCAACGATGTACTGTGGCGAAGGTGAATTAAGCAGCGTTATGCACAAACGAGACATGAAACACCAGTCTGCCCCCCCCCCCCTTTTTTTTTCCTTTTTTTTTTTCGCGATGGGATTAGGTTTATGGCAAAACTTCTTGGCTTGCTTTAAAGACACGTTCGATCAGATAAGTAGCAACGGCGCACACTTGTTGACCCGAAAAATGTTTTATGTACCTTTGTGCTTAGGTGCATCTAAGTGTACAAGCACTTAGGTGCACACTTGGCCTAACACACATGTAGTGTGTGCACCGCTATGTGACAAAATAATAATGAATGACCACATACCAGGTACTTCCCAACTGTACTTATACTAGGCACAGGAGAGTTTACAACAAACTTGAAGGCCAGCCATATGGGTTACGTCACGACAGTGCTGTGTGTTGCATGAAAGCCTAGTGTTTTTTAATTCCCTTTCATTTTCCTTCACATCAGAAGTGCTATACTATAAATGTGAATGTTTTTTCGTGCATGTTCCTAATAAAAAAAGGTGCTCTCAGATGCATAGAGGTTATGTCATTCAACAAAGTAATTAATGAAAGTATTTGCTACAGGTCATAAAATATACCCAAAGATACATTTGCTAGGTCACCATTTTTTCTCTCATTATATGTCATCACATAACAAGAAAGTTTAACAAAAAATAATTTTGCCTAATAAAAAAGAATTATAGTTTATTCGCAGGCAATCTATTCAAACAAACGTGTGTGCTGCAAAATTCCTGCAAATACTAGTTAATAGCTTAGCTTAACCAACCATGCAGAATCGGGGAAAAGTAAAGAGCTCGGATAAAAAAAAGACTAACGTAGTTGTCTTAAGGAAATGCATGCAGAATAACACTGTTGACAGCTTTAGATCATACTGTCTACAAAAATCTACAACTAAAACCATAATATCACACACAAAAAACTTGCTGTTTATGCTACGAAACAGCAAATGCTCATTAAACAACAAAAAAATAAACTGTTTAAAGCAGCCTTGCAATACAAGTCACCAACTTAACAATTAAATTATAGTGCTGGCAAGGCAAATCCAGAAATCTGTTAAAGGACCCGTAAACCACCCAGAGGTCAAAATTCAGTTGTGGTGGGGAAATTGTGCAAGATTATACGACGAACAAGCAGCCATGAGAATTTTTCGAAACAGCGAAGTAATAGCGGAGTTAGACACGTTTGATTATCGAAACCGCGACGACCACACCTTTCGCTCTCTCCTTCGCCTCCCTCCGCTGGTATCCTCTCCCACGATGCTTTGCCCTCTCGCCGAGTGCCCCTCGTAATCTCGCGTGGCATACGTCATCACTGATGCGCTCCTTGAAACACCGTCTACTTCCGGTTGCCGCAACTCCGTCAGTTGCATTGTAGCTACGTGCTTGTTGGCGAACCGTGGACTGCCGTAATCGTGCCGGTATAGACCCTGCATTGCGCGCATGCCTTCAAAGGATCGCCAATGCGATGGACTCGTATAGGGACACGCCGTGTCCCGCACATGTTGCAAGCGCGCGGGCAACACGACGAACAACAACAAGCAGGGTGAACAGCTGCTTGCAGACTGACTGGAAGTTGTAGGCTCTTGCTCGAACATTCACAGCACATTTGGCATATTTGGCTCGGCGCATGAGAGATGTGGCACAACGCGTCCCGGAAGGAAGGAGGGATTGTTTCTTGGAATTTATAATAGAATGATCAACGATAGAATCGTTCATTATGGCGGCATTCTGCACACAGTGTGCACATTTACTAGAAATGCTTAAAAAATATCGGAGGTGGTTTACGGGCCCTTTAAGGGCATAATACTGCTACAATAATAAATAGTGCTTTACTTTGCTGCAATTGTCATTCAATAAGAGGTAGTTCAGAAATTATCAAGCCTCAATTTTATCTACAGTGAGTGAAATGAGAGAGCACAGACCAATAGTGCTCAATCATCCTCATGCCAGACAATAGCCAACAAAGTTTTTCACCCACAAAATCCAGGCACTCAAAAGTGCTTTGACCAAAAGGCACCTAATAAAAATACATTTACACAAAGCAATACAAGACAAAAAAGGTACTCCCTACTGGTAAATATCACTTGCCTAAAAATCTTCACTTCATTATGGTACAAAGCATAGCCTCCTACCCAACAGGAAAGTTGTTGAAACACTTTATCAGTTCCACAAATACCTTAATTTGTAATTTCACCTCAATAATAATGCAATGCAATGGCAAGGGCAACCTTTATAGGTCCTGAAGATGATGAAGCGACCACACCCAAGGCACAGAACCCAGGCAAGCTAGGTAAGTTCCAACAGCAGATGAAGATGACGACCACTCATGATGATGAACATGTGTGAAGAAAGTAGATGTGCCTAATGAATGCCCCCACTAGCTTGCCCCCCCACGTGAAAGTGGTAATCCTGACCGCAGTTCTCGGCCGCAGTTTTAAGCGAAGAGGAACGCCATGTAAAAGGTTTCAGGTGGGATATGTAGACTATTTCTTATTTCTGCTGCCCGGCAGCGGCAGTCCGTTAAAAGAAGAGCGGGTGCCACGTGATAATTTACAGGAAACGTTTGTTCCAAGACAGTGTAGGGGCCAATGAAGCGTAATTGAAACTTGTCGCACAGGCCAGGAGTGTGAATGGGTGTAAGAAGGAGGACTTCGTCGCCAGGGCTGAAGGACACGGCACGATGAGAGGCATCATATTCAAGCTTGCGATCTTGTTGCTTGGCTTCAGCGTTGACGCGTGCCAGCTGGGGGCAATAAAGTAGACGAGACACGTATTCTTCACTTGAGGATGAACATGGTTTAACAGGCGCAGAGAAGAATGAGACATCGAGGAAAGAAGAGGGGAAGCGACCGTGGACGAGGTAGAATAGCGAGTAACCGGTTGTGCGCTGTACAGAGGTATTATAGGCAAAAGTGACAAATGGCAAAATGGTGTCCCAGTTTCTGTGGTCCAGTTCAATATACATGGCTATCATATCTGACAGTGTGCGATGAAAGTGCTTAGTCAGCATGTTCACCTGAGGACGGTAACTGGAGCTTGTTTTGTGTGTAGTGCCGGATACCTTGAGCACTTCTTCGACGAGTTCTGAAAGAAATACTCTTCCACGGTAGCTCAGGATTACACGAGGAGCACCGTAACAGAGAATTATTGCTCGAAGGATGAAGTCAGCAATTTCCAAAGCGGATGCGGAAGGCACAAGAGCTGTTTCGGCGTAGCGGGTCAGGTGGTTTACAGCTGTCATGGGAAGTGGACCATACAGGTCAACGCCAACTACCTCAAATGGTTGCAGGTGACACGGGAGGGGTTGTAATGGTCCGCTTAGAGTTGATGTAGGGAGCTTGCGATGCTGACAAAAGGCGCATGAGGCAACATACTTCGTGACACTGGTGGACAAGCCCGGCAAGTAGTGGTGACATTTTATGCGGTCGTACGTTTTCTGGAAGCCCATGTGTCCAGTAGACATGTCGCCGTGGTATGTTTTGAAGACTTGAGCCCGAAGAGAGCGAGGTAGAACGGGCACCCAGCGTTGACCATCAAGGTGGTAGATATGACGGTACAGGACGCAGTTGTCGAGCTTTAATTGCGTCACTTGTCAGCGATGACGGGCGTTAGGAGGCCGACAAGTCCCGTCAAGACGGTCCACGATGCGACGGCAGTAAGGGTCAGCACATTGGTGGGATAACAACAAACTACACTCGTCTGGAGAAGTTGGGTCTAGAGTAGCTAAGAAAAAAACATGTGGGGAAGGGACAGCCGAAAGCTCCTTGAGTGCGGCAGTGATGGGTTTGCTAAGTGGCTTCGAAGGGAACGGGCAACGTGAAAGTGCGTCGGCATCTTGATGTTTTTTTCCCGACTTGTGTGTAATACTGAAGTCATATTTTTGTAAGCGAAGAATCCAGCGACCAAGGCGGCCGGACAAGTTTTTGAGGGTCGAGAGCCAGCACAAGGCGTGAGGGTCTGTAACCACAGTAAAGTGAGGGCAATGGAGATAGGGTTGAACCTTCTGTATAGATCATACGACTGCTAAGCACTCCTGTTCGGTGATGGTATAATTCTTTTCGGCAGAGGTCAGTGCATGGGTGGTGCATGCGACGATCTTCCCACGTAAAGAGTTGTCTCGATATAGGAGAATACCATTAATTATGCCATTACCACTAGCATCTTTATGCAGGAGGGTAGGTGCAGTTTCGTCAAAATGACAAAGGCCTGGTTCGGATATGAGTGCATACTTCAGTTGGGCAAACGCCGATTCACATTCAGGAGACCACACAAAGGTGACGTCTGATCCGAGCAACTTGTGCAATGGTGAAGCTACTGAGGCGAAGTCTCGAATGAATCAGTGAAAATAAGAAGCGAGGCTGAGGAAACTGCACAAATCTCTGCTTTTTTCAGGACGTGGGAAGTTCTGGAGAGCGGAAATCTTGTCTGGATCGAGGGGAATGCCGTCCTTGCTTACGATGTGGCCTAACACTTTAATTGTCTTGCTCGCAAAATGGCACTTCTTGGTGTTCAGCTGAAGGCCTGCATTTGCAAGGCACGTGAGAACTTCGTCAAGTCGTTGCAAGAGCTGAGGGAAGGTTGATGAGAAAATAATGATATCGTCTAAATAGCACAAGCAAGTCTTCCATTTAAAGCCTCGTAAAACTGTGTCGCTCATCCGCTCGAATGTTGCTGGGGCGTTGCAAAGGCCGAATGGCATGACGTTGAATTCGTACAGCCCATCTGGTGTTGAAAAGGCTGTCTTCTCTTTGTCGTCCTCATTAGATAAGTGTAACTGTACTTGAAAGCATAGTTTTTATCAAGCTAAGCCAAATAAATCTTTCTTCTCATTCCTTTCCTGCCCATTGTAAGTATACGTCGTTCAGTGTTTTTAAACAACATATCTGGGCACACTTGGCATATTAGCATTTGGTTTTTAAGTTCATAATAAATATGTTCATGAATAAATTGCTACCACATTTTAACAACAAAACTGTAGCACGACCCTGTTTTCATAATCATAAAAATATGAAAAGGAGAGACAAGCTCAATTTTCTTCAAAGAACGGAAAATTCATTCTTCTGGCTTTTCACCTTCTGAGAGGCTGTCTTACTGGCTTTGCTATCACTTATTAAACTTCTTAGCGCGAAAAACTTCCGACAACAAACACAAGAGATGAGTGGGCACACTTGGCATATTAACATTTGGTTTTTAAGTTCATAATAAATATGTTCATGAATAAATTGCTACCACATTTTAACAACAAAACTGTAGCACGACCCTGTTTTCATAATCATAAAAATATGAAAAGGAGAGACAAGCTCAATTTTTCTTCAAAGAACGGAAAATTCACTCTTCTGGCTTTTCACCTTCTGAGAGGCTGTCTTACTGGCTTTGCTATGACTTATTACTTCTTAGTGCGAAAAACTTCCGACAACAAACACAAGAGATGAGGACGAGCACAGACTTTCAACTGATTTATTACTACTAAGATGCACATATATATGTTACAAAAAAAAGAAGGTAAGATCACTTGCTTAAGCAGAAAACAAAAAAACACACAAAAACAAAGTCAAAGGAGCTTGCAACAAATCACGTGCTCACACTGGACCGTCACATGCTGCATTTAAATATGCCAATTATTTTTCAGATAAAGCTATTGAAGGTTTGCTGATGCAGCTGCCTTGAGCCGTTGCTGCAGCTTCGATTACAAGTCTCGTGCCTCCGTTAGGGTGGTACGCAAGAAGCCTTGCCTTTTCGAACAATGATTGGCACCCACATTCAGAACACTCAGTGGCCAAAAATAATTATTATTATTGAATTATTATTAAAAATAATAATGGATTACCAAGTAGCCGAATCCCACACTTTACTTTGCAATCACATTTGGATACACCTCCACTGCATATCATTAACTTGACAAAGCCAATATATGCCAAGTTGCTTGTGAAAGTCCGCAAGATTTTTTATTTTTTTTGGGGGGGGGGGGGTCTGGGTTTTCTCTTATTTTCAGCCTGCAGTAACTTTTCCTGCACAAGATGCAGCAGAAGATTTTCGTTTACGCTACTCACGCCCACAAGCCACAGGCACACAAAAAAGAAACGACACAGCTATGTTTAGTGGTAAAAATTATCTTCCTTTGTCATGCACTTTCATAACAAAAGTGGTGCATCAGAATTTGCTGCATTTCACTGTGAACAGATACAATGCACACAGGTGCTATGCAAAACAACACAAACTGACCACACGTGCTCAGGTGCCATTGTGGGATGACGATGACAACGCATCTGACTCCTCTGATGGGAGTGCTAATGCCGCATATGTGGTTTCAGTTTCATGTGATTATAATGCACAATCTTTGTTCCTGTTTTTCACTTTCATTTGGCTTTTTTTTTTGCCCCTTTCCTTTTAATTTTCGCCTCTAGAGAAGCTTTTGGGTTCTTGTGTTCTCCACTGTACTCCTGCTGGGGAACTGAAGAACGCGAGGAGAATACAAAGGGATAAATGCTTTTTGTTGATTTCTTTGCTGCTAAAGCTGGCCCTTTCTGAGGGAGATACCAGCTTTATGCACTGACCTTTCTTTCCTACTTATCTCACTTTCTCCCTCCACATAGCAATTTACTTTCGACTTGTCAGGAGGTCTTTTTTTTTTTCATTTTGCTTTCTTTTGTTCCCCTGAATGCCTTCATCAAGGCTCTAATGTTTGCTGCGCAGAATTCCCGTCGTTGTCGATAGCTGTGAGAGTTCGTCTTAACAGAAGAGGCGTGTTTACGTGGTTCGACTTAAGCAGGTTTTTTTTGCATTGAGTCTATGGGAAACCAAACAAATATTCCTGAGTTGTTCGTCTTAACAGAGTTCGTCTTAAAGTGTCCAAATCACCAACATCACTTTATAAATACACATTGTATGCCCTATTTGTAAGTGAAAGCATGGAAGGACGGCCACCGATCGCTGCTCAATCTGAGAGTAAATGTACTAACTTAAGATCTTAATTTTAGCAGCGCTTCGGGGAACTAAGAAGAAATAATGTACACAACACGGGCGCTGACTCGCAACTAAACTTCATCAAGAAAAACATGCAAATACGAAGGTAAAAAAAACTGAACAAAAAACTGATAATCTTTGTGATCAACATGTGCAGGTGGCACTTAGGTGTCAGAATTTCGCATCACTTAGTGTGATAGAAAGTAGATTACACTAATGCATTTTTCTCCTTTTCTTCGGATGTATAACGCTTCATAAATAGAGGATACGATTTTAAAGCATCTCTTCGGAGCCCTGCTGATAATCAATGTTTTTTAAATTTTAAATTAGTCAATACATCAATATATTGTGGTTTGCAAGACTTCTAAATTTACAAATGTAGTAGCTGTGCTAACCTTAAAGGTTTTGTACCAACTCGTTGGATAAAGAGACATGAAAGAGAAATGTTAGATCACTGATAATTTATTCTTAGAGAAGGGAGACCAAAAGTCAATGTTCAACTTTTTCAAAATTTTCACCAAACCTCAAGAACAGCATGTTGGTAATATATCATGAATTTCAAAGCATAATTTGTGTTTTTTAACCATGCTCGCTGAATAAAAGTCTTTAAAGCTCATTACACTAATTCTTTGGTTTCTTTGGAATTCAATGTATTAAATCTTTACTGCTAAGGAACCCTGCAGATCTAAGCATACATCATCAATATACTTTTCTAACATGAAGTATGTACTGAAAATGTTTGCCTTGTATACTATGCTTTTACTACTTATTCTTTCGAAGAAAACGTATGCACTGATGACTTTTTATGCACTGCTAATGCATGGCCTTCCAAAAGAAAACTGACAGTATTATTAAATGAAATGATAAAAACTTGTGATGTCACAGTAACCTAGTACAGGCACTGGAAAAACAATGTATGTGTACGTGTGTGCGTGTGTGGAATTTCGTGGGGCAATCCCCATGTAACACCACACACGCACGCATTGTAAGCATTAATTCCAAATTTCTATAACCCTGCCAAAGTAAAAGTAGCCTCAATGACATTTACGCAGACACGTATGTCATCTCTCTGGCAAACATAATTATTGATTATCCTACCTGTCTTTGTCACCATCTTCTTTACTGGCCTTTTCTTCACCATTGCCCATTTTTTCAGCCAGTTTTCTACTTGGCTCTTGGAGTTCCTGTGGTGTGTGATACCACCGTCATTACCACACAGTTATACACTACACAAAAGCCTTTAGTATCCATCAATAACCTAATTTATCAGGCTAGATGTTTTGAATAACCCAGGAAAAAGTAAAATATGAACTCATTTATACAAATATTTAAGAAACGACCTAATATCTGGAGGAAGAGGAAGAGGGAAGCTTGCAATAAAAAAATCCGTAAGGAGAAGTTGTGCCAGAGCTGACGTTTTGACAAGCAGACTTGTTGTTCTCAAAGCTAGAACAGAACTGATATTTTTAACACTAGCGTGTCTGCACTTGGTACCCTCCCTATCCTCCATCCTAATGAAGGAGAAGGAGAGGGCAACTGTGGATGACGCCTATTTAACACTTGTTCCCTCTTCACTCCCACAATTCGTCATGGCACCCCCCTCTCCCATAGTCCTGTATCCACAGTTGCCCTCTCCTTGCTACACTTTTATACAAGACACCAGTGTACTGTGGCAAAAGTGGCTTAAAAAAGAATTCTACATATGACAGAACAGTCCTGAAATGTTTGGCCCGCCGCGGTGGTCTAGTGGCTAAGGTACTCGGCTGCTGACCCGCAGGGCGCGGGTTCAAATCCCGGCTGCGGGGGCTGCATTTTCGATGAAGGCGGAAATGTTGTAGGCCCGTGTGCTCAGATTTGGTTGCACGTTAAAGAACCCCAGGTGGTCAAAATTTCGGAGCCCTCCACTACGGCGTCTCTCATAATCATATGGTGGTTTTGGGACGTTAAACCCCACATATTAATCAATCAATCAACCAATCTGAAATGTTTGGAACCACCGTCACTTTTCTTTGCTATCACAGTACTGCACGTCTGAATTGGATTACAGAATGATGTCCAAACTGCATGTGGCCAACACGGCCTCCTTTTTTTTTTTTTGCTAAATTTGCACAATCGAGAAAATTTTAAGGCTGGTCAGCCATTTTGGTGCAGTCTGGCACAGTTTCAAGAAATTTCACTGTTATAGCTCAGCTTGGCACGAAAATAAGGAATAGTATCAAATTGGTGCAATTGGCACAGATATTGCACACCTGTCACAAATACATCAGTATCGGTATCTTCTCCAAGTGAAAAACAAAAAAGCTGCCAGCGCGATTGGTCACTTCTTCCACTCCTCACTGAGCAATTTATCACAATCAGTACACTTTATGCAACTTTTTTTCCCAACCTTGTGGAAAGTATGCATGTATTCCTTCATGTACAATTCCTTTTCTTTTTTTACTCTTGCAACTTCTGTTTGTATTTTGGCGGTAGTTTAAACACACAGTCAATTTGATGATTTCATGACGCTTTCACGGTGGCTTCAAAATTTTAATAATATTCATACTTAGCTACTCCAAAATCTGCCCTTATATCATTAACCACGGATCAAATTTCAAATATGACAAAATCTGAAAAAAATATATATTTATGTATTTTCCTCAGATTTATCATGGTCCACATTGAAGAGGGTAGGCTATATTATACAGTTGTTGACTGATTTTCCGGTCCTGACAGGAATCGCAAAATAGTCCAAAAAGTTGTACAGTCAGAAAAAATGGTCACGCCGAGAAAATAAAGTTGATGTGGTTCAGAAAAGCCTAAAAACAGTAATGCCATGCTGCATGCTGCTCTTGGGGACGAGCAAATTCGGTTCTATTTGGACTACGGTAACATCATTGGCAAGCGCATTGGCAATCACTGTCGCCTACTGTTTCGGGCGGCAAAGTTGGGGGCTTCGTCACGAAGTCAAGCAAACAATACTTGGTGTCGGTAGCAAAAAGATGCATGCAACGTCTTGCCTGTTTGGTGAGCCTCCAGCATTTCGCCACCATCAAAACGCTACCATTGTGGCCACGATCGAACCCACATGTTCCAGGTCAGTAGTCGGGCACCGTTACCACGAAGTGCCAATAAGCAATCGCGAATAGCAGTGAGCATCAGAAAACACCTATGTACCACTTGCGAGCATGTGATGCACACGACGGCTCAAACACACTTCTCACACTATTAACACGACCACGTGCGCAATGACGAACAGAAAAACAAACGCCCAGATAATAAAAACAACCTACCGATGTATTGATGATAATGATAGGGCTCACTGAAAAAAAAAATGTTTTGCCGTTTTGCTAGCCCACGAAGATCAAACATGGCCTCCGAAACTGAAAGATTGTGCATGCTAATAATTTTAGAGGCCACACAACTAGCCACTGCAAGCCAAACTCGGCCAAGCCAACGAAAATCCAACATGGCGGCTTTCGCAATCAAGCAGCATAGCTCAATACGAACGATTTAGTCCAGAAAATCTAAACTTTGGAACATAAAGTTGTCCGAAAAATCGCGGTTGCGAGTGCAATGGGAACCTTGACGATGCATTTGTGAAGTCTGAGATATCCAGCAAGTCCGAATTTTCGGAGTTCGAAAAATCTGTCGGCGACTGTATGTCTCGTGGTGGACAATGTAGACATGTCCTACTGCTGTCTATCACCTGTCTCACTTGGCAAGAGCTGATTGATGATTGATTGATATGTGGTGTTTGACGTCCCAAAGCGACCATATGATTATGAGAGACACCGTAGTGGAGGGCTCCAGAAATTTCGACCACCTGGGGTTCTTTAACGTGCACCCAAATCTGAGCACATAGGCCTACCTTTCGGCCTATACCGGAAATGCAGCCGCCGCTGATGGGATTCGATCCCGTGACCTGCGGATCAGCAGCCAAATACCTTAGCTACTAGACCACCGTGGCGGGACACTTGGCAAGAGCTGGTCAACTCTAATTCTATCTGCCCTGTCTCTTGACATCACACCTTCTATTTTCATTCTATTTCTCATAGTATGAGCTGTGGCTTCTCAGAATTTTGTAAGCTTGAGCTTTTAATGAGCACTGGTCGAAAATGCACATTGCAGAATATTAAAGACCATAGTAAGCTGCTAATGATTTTAAAGCACACCCAGCTAACTGGTAATAAAAAAAAAAGATACCCCTTCCACCTCAAGTGCTGAATGTTCCCCCAACTTGTACACACCTTGACTACGATAAAGTCGTAATGCTGGTACCCTTTGAAGCTCTCCGCTACATTGCTCATAGTGGAGGAGGTCTTTTCCCAGAAAGAGAGTAGTGCATTCTGGTAGGTGGCCAGCACGTGAGAAAACATGTTGCAGCGTGAAGCTGCAAGCAGGTCGACCTTCTGTAGTGTGTCCAGTTTCAGCTTCTCAAACTGAATCTTGGTGCGCTTCACATGCCCTTGCACCTGCACAGTCCAAGCCACATTCATGAAATACTATTAGAGCACATGAATGAAGCACTATTACAGGCAGCCTGTAAACAAAGACACTCGTCACAAGCGCACCAACAGAAGTGGCACCCGTCTACACAGACTGTCATCCCAGGTGCCTGTAAAAAAATTTATTAGATTCATCTAATGCAAGTTGACAGTAAAATTTTCCCCTTGAGCACTTTAAGAAAAGACATAGAAAAGACATGGATATCTGGTGAAGAAAGACTTAAACTGGGCAAAAAGCCAGAGCACCCAGGAAGACACAAAGACACAGCACTCTACTCAACTGATGCATTGCTTCGAATGCAAGACCTTTCTATGGCACTCATCAAAACAATGGGAAAGTGATTACACGGAATAATGGAATGACAATGCCAGGCAACAAGAAGTTCACGTAAAGGACAATAAAAAAAAAGATGATAGTGGAGTCTAAACACTGAAGCACGCGCATCAAGGGTGAGATGGCTCAAACTTAATTGGGGACAGTTTTTTGAGCAGCAACATGTAGATTTTAGAGAAGGAAAACCTCAATTTGGATCAGTTAGCAGAGTTTTATTGTGATCTCAGGAGTTTGAAAAAAAATTTGTAGTAACTTGATGAGACAAGTACATATTTTCATTGGGTTACAGAATAGACATAACAAAAAAACAACCCTGGAAGAATTTTTTTAAGAAGTTATCACCACTTATGAACAACACTACCTATATAGATACCAAGTAACCTATCTAGTTCATGATGAACACATAAAATAATACATAAAAAGGTTCTGGAAACTGAGTACACCTGAAACATTTGAAAAAAAAATAAGCATCAAATTTCTATAACAAATGCAGTACACTTAGCAGTAGGCCTTTGTTTAAAACTCAGTTATGTGATTTAGCAGATTACTGTTTTAAACTGTTTCTAGTAAGTCAGTGTCACTTTTGTCGGGAGAACATCACAATAAGCGCCTTTAGCTATCAGCTCAACAGTGCAGTTGGTGTTATGTAGTATACTGCCCATTCGAGCAAGTGACAACAAAAGCGCACTGTACCACCATTCACTGCCATCAAGTGCGGGACCACTGTCAGGAGCGCAGTGCAGTTGTCAAGAAACTCCACCATGCTGACTATCACGTCATACGAGCGTACAATGAGTAGCACCGTTGTAAGCATATTGTAGGGCTTTTATTAGAGGACAACACAAATGTGCTTCATATTAGTTCACTGCTACCTTCTCAAGCAGTACAGGTAGAGCCTAGGGGACACGGCGTGTGCAGGAAGCTAGATGATGCCGCATTGATGCAACAAGGTAATCGCCCACAGCAAACGTGCGCATAGGTGACCACACGCAGTAGCGGTTGTCACGAAAACCAAAAGCAACTAGGGGGACATGCTTTGCAAACCTTCGAGTCAACTGCACTACGAAAGGCATGCAGTAGTTTTTTCTAAATGGTAGCGCATAGTACCAGAACACACAGCCCAGCAAGTACACATAGCACACTCAGAGCACAGAAGAACATTTGCGCAGGGTCATGCATATTTACAACCGCCCAGCGGTGGTTATGATGGCACCATTGGAGCTTTCATTGGATAGGTGCAGAAGAAGAAACATGCTAGAGTGTGATCCTGTGTTGTGCGGACGTCTTATTTTCTTGGTATTCCAGGCTCTGCTTGGAAAACTATGCAGTTAACTAAGCCTTTTTTTCTCCACTGAGGCTAACATGGGTATCAAGATACTTGCTTTTCAGGTTGTTCGGAGCAATTTTTGTAATTTTTTATGCTTTTAACGTATCTTCGCACAGGAAAACAGAATTGTATCAAGAACGCACAATATACCCAGTCTTCTCATACCTTGCTCGTGATATTGTATGAAGCAAATGTAAAAAGAATTGCTATATTGTCACGAGGTCGTGACGTGAACGAAGGAAGCCAGGACTCCACCTCGAAGAAGAAACTGTTTATTCGAACCGAACTTGTGGCCACGCAAAGGTAAGTAAGACACTGGCACTGATAGCGGTGAACAGGAAGCGGCCGGCCGTCGATCAATTGACAAGCCGGCGTCGATCAATTGACAAGCGGCGATGTGTGTCGGCATTTATACACTTGCCATTGAAACATTCTAGCGTTATCGCTCACGGCGCGTAGGTTCCAGAATAATCTGAAAGATTCACGAAGTGGGCGTAGCGTTACAAAAACGACCTATTACAGCCTCGAAGCTTCTCTAACACCGTAGGCGCAGTTTTGCGCTGAAGAGTATGTAATGGGGCCATAACAAAACTTGAGGAAAGGAACGTGGCAATATGAATCCTAAAACCAATGAAGGATAAGATAAAACTGATCAAGCAAACTGATCACTGGCAGCAGTGGCATTGCACGAGCTACACTTAAGCAGAGTTCCTGTTCATGCAGTTATCCTGGACCGCCCATTCTTCGCACATCCCGCCTGCTTCATCGGTGGTTATCTCCGTGGTGCTGCATCGTCGCATTGCCCTTGGAAGGTGCTGGATCATTCACACGGGTGAAGCTGCGTCTGCGCGGACACATTGTGGCCTGCTGCTAGCTTTGGACGATTTCGCCGCTGGAGGTCACTACCCTGAGAGCAGGCCCTATAAATTAGCTGGCACCCGCACCTGCTCTTCACTGTCAGCAGTGGCATTGCACGAGCTACAACTTAAGCAGAGTTCCCTGTTCATGCAGTTATCCTGACCGCCCATTCTTCGCACATCCCGCCTGCTTCATCGGTGGTATCTCCGTGGTGCTGCATCGTCGCATTGCCCTTGGAAGGTGCTGGATCATTCACACGTGGTGAGCTGCGTCTGCGCGGACACATTGTGGCTGCTGCTAGCTTTGGACGATTTCGCCGCTGGAGGGTCACTACCCTGAGAGGCAGGCCCTATAAATTAGCTGGCACCCGCACCTGCTCTTCACTGGCAGCAGTGGCATTGCACGAGCTACAACTTAAGCAGAGTTCCCTGTTCATGCAGGTATTCTTTCAAGCTCTTTTCTGTAATAGTTTCTAATTTTGACCACTGCCGCTGCTGCCAACAACTGCGTTTCGCTTTACATTTTTTTTCATGTGTCTGTAATTGCTTTTGTGATCAAGATCATTTACCATGCCAACTAATGCTGAACTCTCAAAAAAAATTGAAGAAATCGAGGCTAAATTTAACAGCTTGGCTAAAGACACATCTGAGAAGGTCTTCGGCAGGTTCTTACTCTATATGAAAGAATCGGGCATCGATGTTGCAGAATTGAAAAAGAAGTTGTATCCTTACAATCGAGCGCTGAACACTTGAATGAACTTGTCGAGGACCTCCGTAACCAAAATGCCACATTGGTAAATGAAGAATAAGCACCTAAAAACCCAGAATGACTCTCTCAGCCGCAAGGTTGAGGAACTTGAACCAATACTCGCGCATGAGCAATGTGGAGATCAAGGGCGTTCCCTGCTCCCAAGGCGAGGACTTGCAGTGTAATCGTGAAAAAGTTGGGGGAGAAAGCTGGATGTCCCATATCGCCTGGTGATCTCGACATTGTGCATCGCGTGCCCACACGCTCTAGTGATCAAAAAAACATTATTGCACGCTTCTGCTCTCGAAACTAAGAAATCTGACTTCATCAGTAAAGCACGTAAGGCGAAGCTCTGTATTAGTGATCTTGGTATTACTGGCGTTTCTAACGCCCCCGTCTTTATCAATGATCATTTGACCCCAAGCAACAAGGGTCCTCTTTTCCAAAGCCTTAACACTAAAAAAAGAAAAGAACTGGATGTTTCTCTGGACGGACGACTGTCAAATCAAAGCTAGAAAGACTACCAATAGCCGAGTTCTGCGCATTCGTGATCACTCTGATTGGTCAAAATAGACTAAGCCTAGCACAATGTGTTCATGGCATCACTTTCATCGCATTAACATGGATGCTCTTATTGAACCAGATCATGTTAACTCGTTCATAAGTGGATATAATTCTATCATTCATTTTAATGCTAGGAGCCTGCGTAAACACTTCGATGAAATTGATAATCTTCTTTCTTCCTATAGTAACACTTTTTCAATTATTGCCATAACGGAGACATGGTTATCAGCTGATGACAAAAATCTCTATTGCTTCCCAAATTATAACTCGGAATACTGTCATAGACCAACCAGCAGTCATGGTGGTGCGGGCCATTTATATATCTCCTGGTCTTCTTATAGGAGGAGACATGATTTTCACTTGCCTGTACCTAATTGTGAATCAGTTTGGATTGAAATCGCTAATTGCTCTCCATCTTGCGATCAGAGAGATTTCATATTTGGCTGCATTTACCGATCTCCCTCATCTTCAGTCGAAGATTTTTTTTCTAATCTTGAAAATGTTCTACATACAATTTCTCTTGAGAATAAAACTGCCATTTTAATGGGTGACATCAACATTAACTTACTCAATTACACTTCACCTATCGTTGTTAATTACACCAGTCTACTGCAAAGCTACGGTTACGAATCCTTAATTGATGTTCCTACACGGCAAGTTCCTAGTGGTGCTGGGCGCTGATCGATCATGCTTTCTCCAACTCGTTAATTTCACCGCAGGTAAAGTTCTCGACATTGACATTACTGATCATTATCCATTGCTCTTACGCTTCAATTACCAATCTCGTCCTTGTACTCTTCCACATTCCAAATACGTTCTGGATAAAGAGAGTTTCACAACTGCTATAGCTGACTTAGACTGGACTGAGGAAAATCTTGTAATGATCCCCAGAAAGCGTTTTCTAAATTTTTTCTTTAATTATATCACATATCCAACAATTCACTTGTAAAAAGAAATGTAAAAAAATCTTAGCGTTTTCCCATAACCCGTGGATGTCTCAAAAGCTATTAGCAGCTTTACGCAAGCGCGATAACCTTTACAAAAAAACCAAAAGTCAGCCGTTTAATACTAAGTTAATTGCCCGCTACAAACAATTACGTAACGCTGTAAACCAACAATTAAAAGCTGCAAAACGTTCATTTCTCGAACAAAAAATATCGCAAGCAGGTAATAATGCTAAACTAAAATGGGACATCGTAAACTGCTTTCTAAACAGGAATGCTCGGCACCAAGTATCCAGAATTGTAGTCGATAACATTGAATATACTCTCCTATCGACATAGCTGACGCTTTCTGTTCCTACTTTTTTAGCGTTGACTCACCTTCCCCCACACAAATCACACCACTTAGACGTCTCCCTCACTTTTTTTCCTCTTTCCCACCACTCCTGAAGAAATACATTGTGTCATACAACACCTCAAATCCACCGGTGCAGGAATTGACGAAGTCCTCCCTGCTCATATAAAATTAATTTCGCACCTAATTTCCAATGTTTTGTGTTTCATTACGAATTTGATATTCAAAACTGGCGTATTTCCTAATGAGCTTAAACGCGGTAAAATAATCCCAGTTCTTAAAAAAGGTGATAGCACAATGATTCATAATTACCGACCCATTTGCATTTTACCCTTTTTTGGTAAAGTTCTCGAGAAGTTAATTGGAGTACGCCTATCAAATTACCTTGCTAAATTTAATATTCTGTCACCCTGTCAGTTCGGCTTTCGCAATCACTTTTCTACTGATCTGGCACTCATTCATCTAACTGATCAACTAAAAAAAATCATTGACGAAGGTTTATTTGCAGGATCAGTATTCATCGATCTAACAAAAGCATTTGATAGTTTAAATCATAGTATTCTTTACTAAACTTGAAGCAATCGGTATATGTGGTCCTACTTTAGCGCTACTAAAAAGCTACCTGCATAACCGCGTTCAACTTGTGTCGATTTCTAATGTATATTCTAAAGAATTATCGACTAACATTGGTGTCCCTCAAGGATCCATTTTGGGACCGCTTTCTATTTTTGATCTATATTAATGATCTTCCTAACTGTTTGTCCTACACTAATTCCATTTTGTATGCCGATGACACTACCATATTTACCCTCTGATAAAAGCATTTCACTTCTCGTTGACAAGCTAAGCACTGACTTGAAAAATGTTTCAAGTTGGTGCAGTACTAACTTGTTAACTATTAACGCAAACCAAGACTAAATTTGTAGTATTTTCATCGCATCAAAAATATTCATCATCCTTTCCTTCTTTGACTTTTGGCTCGCACTCTATTTCTCCCAGTCCCTGCTCATCTTTTCTTGGAATTTCTCTTGACTCTAACTTGAAATACATAGATCATATTTCTCATATCAAAAAGAAAATTGCATACGGTATCCGCGCTCTAATTAAAACTCGTTCATACTTCACACGTGCCACATTACTATCACTCTACTACTCATTCGTTCATTCTCATATTAATTATGGCATAATGTGCTGGGGTAACACCTATAACACTCATTTGGCTTCCCTTCAAGTATTACAGAACCAATCCATAAGAATCATTACTAACAGTTCACGTTTTTCTAACGGGTAAACGCCTACTTCATGATAACAACATCTTAACCATCTCAGAACTCCTCAATTACAACTTAGGCATCATATTCTATAAATACATAACCAAGGCACTTCCTCCAATCTGCTTCTCATCTACTGACCTGTTTGCCCATAGTAATACTAGATTTGCGCATAACAATAACGTTCTTTTGCCTAAGGTACGCACTAATTACGGTAAACAGACTGCTGAATTTTCATCGATAACACTATGGAAATACACTACCAGCTTCTATAAAAAATGCAAGAAACTTACATCATTTTAAGACAGAACTAAAATCGCACATTATGCATGCTTTGTAATATTGTTCCTTTCCATAGCTTCATTTTGTTTCAATTTCCACATTTATGTATTATAACTTTTGTACTTTTTTTCTGTTTACACTTCTTAGCATTATTCATCGCTTCATTTTGTTTTATTGTGTATATTTTTTTTCATTTTGTATATTTCTTTATTGTTCTGCTGCTAACGTGTTTAGTTTATACTTTCGATTATTGCTTATGTTGCCTTTAACACTGTTTTCTCCACAATCTGCCCTTAACAGGAGGTCCCGATACAGTCTTCGACTTTGGGACCTCCTTATGTATACTTAACACATGTAACCTTCTTGTATTTGTATCAATAAAAAATCTGAATCTGAATCTAAGCCATGGGAGTAGAGTAGCACGAATACAAAGATAAGAAGATATGGTCAACAAACTGCTATTGAAAAGGCATGCATTCAGATAATGAATTTCATTTATGGAGAGAGAAAGGGAGGGCCTGCTGACACAACTATCACCAAGGTGATTAATTTTCGCTGTCTCTAAAATTTTGCAAAAAAGTTGCATACCTGTCTATGGCAGTGCACCCCTTGAAAATGCAGGAAGTAGCCAGAATCAAGGCAGTTAATCACCAGATGACTGCATGCAGCCGTTCAAAGGTTCTAATGGCCCTTTTTGAGACGAACATATCTTCTTAGTTTGAGAAATCAAATTCGAAATGTCTTGTAGCAGCGCCTTGGCACTTTTATAGTCTTTAAGATTAAGATGTTGGACCAGTAAAAAAACTTCAAACACCAAAGCTACTTTTTTATAGCTACTGTTTTTGCTTTTCATGGCTATGGTACAAAGCAGAAGGAACGATATGAACTGAGGATGTTACAGCAGCTTTCTCTACCAGGGTTTCAAATGACTGCTTATTGGTCATCCTAAGCAGCACACGGCTTTTCTATACAGCATCACACAGCTTCTAGTTCATGGCAGCAACCAACAACTAAACCGCTGCTTCATCACCTTAATGCTGTCTGCAACAAAAGCTATTTAATAAAGCTTATTCTTGAAACCACTTTAGAGGGTGCTGCAGTCATGCACGTAGCTTGCACCCTTGTTCCCATTTTGTCCAGCAACTTTAAAATGTGGTGAAAATAATAACAGAAGATAAAGCAAGCTAAAATTATTTACACATGATGCTTTTAACCCTTAGAAGGTTTTCACCATACATGTACAGCGTTACCTAACATGGACCAAAGGGCTTTTCCCACACATGTACAGCATTTCATTGCCTGTATCTTCAAAACACGTGTCCTTTTCTATCATTTCTCCTGCCTGAAATATTATGCTGCCACACTGTGGGAATACAGGAAATTCTTCCGATAAACCGATGTCTCTCGGTAGTGTGGTGTGTGTGTTGTGTGTGGTGTGTGTGTGTGTGTGTGTGTGTGGTGTGTGTGTGTGTGTGTGTGTGTGTGTGTGTGTGTGTGTGTGCGTGCGTGCGCGTGTGTGTGTGTGTGCGTGCGTGCGTGCGTGCATGTGTGTGTGTGTGTGTGTGCAGGGTACATGTGTGTAAATTACTAATATTAATATTCCTAATAACCTTCTGACGAAGGTTATTCTATTTACCGGCGTTCAAGAATTTATTTCCTGCAAATATATATATATATATATATATATATATATATATATATATATATATATACACACACAAACACACACCCACTGACGAGTATGGTACGTTAAAGCCCCCCACTCGCGAAAGAGTTGGTACGTCACTGGGTGCCCTTCCTTCAATGACGACATGTCTACAGGGCGCTGAGTAATTAAAGGCTTAAACTTCGTAAAAAAGCTCTTTTTCCCCACACCGAACCACCAGAGCCATGCGGTGCCCTCTGGTCGGGAACAATACGTTAGTGGAAGGAAGGATACGCAGATTGCGGACATCCTAAACGTGAATGTCAGGAAAAAAAAAGAAAAAGAAAGAAAAAAGGGAGAAAGGGGGAGAAAAGGAAGAGAGAGGGAAGTGGAAAGAGAATGGGAGGGGGCGGCCGGGGGAGTCCGCCTCATATTCTCATTGCTTTTTTTTCATTCCTTTTTTTCTTTTTTTCTTTCTTTTTCTCTTTCTCTCTCTCTCATTTGAGATTGTATAAAGCTGAGCACCAACAAGCTGTAACCTCAATCTTGATGAAGGCCAGACTCTGAATGAAACGTCGAAATAAACCATGTTTTGACTGCTCACGGAGGATCTACTTGACCACTTGTAACAACCCTACGGCCACTCCACCACCACCCCTGCATATATATATATATATATATATATATATATATATATATATATATATATATATATATATATATATATATATATATATATATATATATATATAGTGTGCCACGCTCGCCGCCATGGCTATAGATGGAGCTGACTGACACTCCAACGTTTAAATTCACCTATATACCTAATAAAGTGGCTGGGAGGTTAGCCCCCATGGTAGCTCAGTGGTGGAGCATCGAATGCATTATTCGAAGGTCGCAGGTTTGGTTCCTGCCCACGGCAAGTTATTTTTTCACCCACTTTTTTTTCTTCACATTTACATCACAATTCCGTCTAATAACATCCCCTATACTTTCCTTGGCATTATTGTTTGTTAGATCTCATTAGTAATGTGGGAGAACATGTAAAAAGGAGCCCTTAAGTATACACTTCTTTCCCTTATATATATATATATATATATATAGAATGCGCGAGAAATATATATATATATATATATATTTCTCGCGCATTCTGAGCATGTTCACAGGCGGCTCGTTCAAAAGAGCACAGACTCAAAAATTTTTGCACCTTATGCGGGTTTTTCTTTTTTTTTTACAGTAGATAGCTTAGATCAACTAGATCGACTTATGACGGCTGGAAACTTCTTTGCACAAGTACACGACAGTTATTTATTTAGAGATGTTTTTAGAGCACCCAGTCTCAGGGTTGGTTTCAAAGAGCACTGAGCGAGGCAGGAGTAGTTCCGGGGGCAAGGTAAACACAGCTGGCCAGGTGACCACGCAAACCTGTGACGTGGGTGCCACGCGCGAGGCCATGTGTGACGGGCGCCGCACTGACAGCCAGCCCACGTGAAAAAAGCACACTAGCTTAAAGGCAAGGTGCATGCCAGCAACCAGTCAACATAAACTCATGACAAAGGTTTGTTTACCGTGCCCCTGTGTTGATGTGTGAATTGCGATGGGCTCTGCATTTCACTGAGCCACACTGTGCTCACTTTAAAATTGGTTTTAATCATTTTCTAGGCTATATAGATTTGCCCTTGATATCTCGTAAATGATGTTTATGTCTTCACATTAATCTATCTCATTCATTATCTTGCCTTCAAACTTTGGATCAGTACTCCTTTGAAACGCGAACCTTCTTCGAACATTTCTATAGATTGGAATATGCAGCCACGCTTCAGGAATATGTGGGATTATTTCATGCACCAATGTCTCTTCATTGTACTTTTTTTTCTTCGCTTCAAAAAGCAGCGTGCTGGCTATTGCATGCTTGTTTAAGCACGTGCACGGTGTGACTGGTTTAAAACGCCTGCCTTTTTCTATCATTTCTCTTGCTTGGACTGCCACTTTGGCAATTCGTGGAATTTTTTTTTTTTCATTTGCCGATGTCTCTTCATTGTGGGTTTTTTTTCTTCTTCTTTTCCTTTCGAAGTGGTGCGGCGGCTTCCGCTTGCACATTCCGAAGGCACACACATGCTGTGGCTGGTTCTGGTTTCGTCGTACGAATAATTATCGCTTTGCGCCTACAATGCTGATGGCTGTCTGGTGTCAAATCTCTCAAATAAAGGGTGACCACTTGTGACTATATAATTTATTGCTCCCCAGAGGGCAATTACATCTGTTTTCGAGCGACGCTAAATTACACAAAGAGCGCCGCTGTTTTGGGGTCTCGGAAGAAGTAACTCTGACTTGTTGGCAATAACATGAAGATTTATTGAAGCTTTTTCCCTCATTTTACTTTCTGGATGGGCACACAACCACACTGTTTTCTTCAGTGCGTTCACTTACGCAGTTCATTCACGCTACGGAAGTGAGAGCCGATTGCTCGGCCACTTCTGAGCCGAGCGGCAATTCTTCCGATGCACCGTATCAGAATCTGATTCATTGGATGTCGTTTTGTCAGATGAGAATTTACTTACTTGTTCAGACTCCAATGATGATGAAGGAGCGACACCTCGAAACCATGCGCGCGAGACCGGATTGAATCAAAGGTGGCTGTTTCCGAGAGTTTAGTGTTAAAGCAAAAACATTTCTTGTGTAAGTGATGGAAGTAACTTTTTACTTTTTGGAGCATACTTCGGAGCGGCCATAAGTGTTTCTGGAGCAGAAAGAAAATGCTAGTTTAGGGCAGCTATTGGTGTTTTAGGACCAGATGCTAAATTTGACAGGTTGTCAAACAATGAAGGGGTCAAACAATGACAGGTTGTCAAAAATGTGCTGTAAAATGAGCTACAATTTAAAATACAAGTATTTGTGGCAAAAATTTAATCAAACCGGGAAAGCCGAGTGCCACATTTTAAAAGTAACCACAGTCCCATACAACTGTTGCCAAATAAGCAGTGGATAATTAGTATGAGATGAAAGCAATCCTCCTCATTTTAATATTTAACCACACTAGCCTGCATACCTAGCTGAGAAAAAAAAACAGCCAAATGAGTTATATGCTTAATATGCCAGTTCCTGCCGCACAAATGAGATCAGAGCCGATACTGCTGCACACTAGTAGCACACTGTGATGATAGCACACAAATTCTTTTCAGTTTCCTTAAGACCTATGAGTTGGTCCAACAGTAAAAGTTCGTCATTCTCATTCTCTAAGTGTCACTTTGGAGCAGGTTTGCAGCAATTACTAACAACAATTACTGTTTGGCGCAGCATGGAGCAGCACTTCGATGTGACAAGAAAAGTGCCTTGACGCACTTATTTTTGTATGTTTGTTAGCAATAACGTATAAGTATTTTCTTTAGGATTTTTTGTGATGATACTACAAAGTATGTGCGTAGCAAAAGCTTTTTTGTCACTTTACGGCCACACAAATAATTTTTAATATTTTTTCCCAAAATAGAATTATCTGAAAAATTTATTTCAGCAATAAAAAATTGCACATTTTTTGGACTGCATTTCACGGAAAATTCAACCCTCAAAGAGCTCAATACAACGTACAATTCGGCATACAAGGTCAGGCATGTAGGCAAGCTATGAGTAACCTTTGTATCTAAATTTCGCTAATTAAGTAATTAATGCTAACAAAAATATTCACTGGTCTATGACAAGCAATCACTACAAAAACACCCTTCTTTCCATCATCATATTTCTTCGCCTTTTTTTATTTAGCTTGGCCTCCCTTAGCTGGGACCTACTGCATAATCAAAGATAGGAAGACTATTATTGACAGCCTTACATATCTAATTTTTAAACTGAAACACAAATAAAATAGCATGGACTATTCTTATTCTATTCATATTAGAAATTTCAACTATTCACAAGTTTATACCTAGTGGTCTCTTATAATAGAATATATGATGTGTGCAAATGAACAGATAGTACTTCAAGCTTTTATGGCACTTAAAGGGCCACTAAAGAGCAAAAAGACTTGTTTTGGATTAGTAAAGTACAATGTCACAATCCCGAAAGCACCGCTCTTACAGCGACACGGCGCTCAGTAAGCAAGAAAACGGGTAGAGATGTGGGTAGAGACACCTTGCAATTCCCGCACAAAGAACCGTGAGGTCATAGATTTTGAAGGCATGTACTGGGTTTCACGTAGCTTCTAATCGATCAAAATGACATTATTCATGTGTGGGTACCACAGACCTAACATACAAAATTTCAGAAAATTTTATCAAGCCAATGTTGTGAAAATACAAAAAATGTTTTTTGAAATTTGTTACATCACCCTCAGAGATTTCGGCGTAAAATTTGAAAATGACACTTCAACCTTGTTTTTCTCTACCAATCATGAAATTGTGACAGTAAAACTTAGGGCATTAGAGTTCTCTGAGTGCAGTTTATCAACCTAAACCAAGTCATTGTTTCTCTTCAGTGTCCCTTTAGCATGCCAAAAAAGCTGGAATCTATTCAGTCAGAAGCAGCTCAGTGAGATTGAGTAGACGAGCACACGTAGCGTGACCTGCTGTGTACAGGTCACGCTATGTTCTTGCATAGTAGCAGGGATGAGATTGCTGATACGGAATTGTAAGCAGTTTTTGGAGCAGCAAAAATTCAATTTTGGAGCAGGCAAACCTTGTTTTGGAGCAGTTAACGGCATTAATATGTCGTCCTAGGAGCTTGAAAAAACAAAATTTTAGCAACTTGGGGCACAAGTGCATATTTTAATTGGTTTATAATACACATAACACTGGAACAGACTTTGAAGAAAGCTTTTGAACAGATTATCGCCAAGCATGAACTACACTAACTTTTCACATACCACGTTGCAATGTTAATCAAATCATCGCTGTTAGACTTTTAATTTCACCCCTTGCAAAACACCCCCTGATGGGGGCCTTAAGGACATAAAACTGAACTGAACATGAGTAATCTAGCCCTTATAACAAACATATGAAATAGTATTTTAAAAAGAAGGTTTTCAAAACTATTTTCACCAGACAAATTTAAAAAGAAAAACATATCACACTCATAAAGAATTCAAAAAAATTAATGACATCTTCCCAAAGCAAATCCTGATGGGATGCGAAGCAGCAGTGTTGTGCGCGGACGCAATCGGCAATTTTCACTCGCGCCTCATCGGTGTCATTGGTCTTCCGCTGCCAACACTTGCATTCCGCTTCCCTGGCTCACGCCTCATCGGTTTTGCAGGCACGACGTCACCATTCGCAAATGCAATCGGCTACCCTCGCAACTCCGGCGATGACTGGGTTAGGACAAATCGCTTCGGTGCACGTTTCAGCGGGCAAAGGAGCGTCGCTTTCCGGCGTCCTCTCCATCGCAGATAAACGAGCCAAAAGAGTGTTCACTCGATGTTTGTTTGAACGTTGCAAGCAGTGGAGAAAGTGAAGTGAGAAAGAGGTGACACGCGGTGAGCGTGCGGCAGGCGAGAGAGAGAGTGACGTCACCGCGCACTGCGAGAAAAAGCATGACCTTCTTGGCACTGCCCCAACACCTGCGACAAGGGAAGCGCAGTGCGGCGCGTTGGCATGGAGACACGGACGAACAGCTTTAAACAGGCTAGTAAAAGAGCTGCTTCGCATCTAAAAAGTTGTGATTATAAAGAACTGTAGTTATTTAACACTGCCCCTTCCCTTTTAAAAAAAGTGCTATGATAGCGCCAAGTGTACTGCAAGCTTTAAACAGATAACAAAAGCGCACTGCATCGCCATTCGGGGCAACCTCATGTGGGAGCACTTCAAGTACTCTTGTTACACAGGCAGTCTAAACTGCGGTTACGCTAACCACGGTTACGTTAACCGTAGTTCGCTGATGTTACGCAGCACACGAAACTGCGGTTATGCCACAAACCGAGCTTAGCAACCTTAGTTAGGGGGATAACCCAGAAAATGACTGCGCCCACCACCAATGAGTGCATGCCGCGAGTGCGCGTGGCGTTTTTCTGTCGCGAGAAACAAGATATGCGTTTCTAGCTCCATAGTAGCTGTGTAACATCGGCGAACCACGGTTGGCGCTAACTGCGGTTCAACGCGGTTAACCGTGGTTGGCATTATTCGCGCTTAGCTTGCCTGTGTAACATGGGTATAAGAGTGCACGGGAGCCAAGAAACCTCGACGCACAGACTATTTTGTAAAGCACATGTGTGTGGCACTAAGTGATAAGCGAATGGTACTAATAACGGCTCTTGACGTACGACCACGCTTTATTAATACTGTCATTCTTGGCCTGTTTTATTTATTTTATTCAATAGCGTAGGCCATCACTGTTGTAGTAGACGAACTCCCAATGCCGCTCCACCACTAGCGCACCGCGCTGCGCAGGTAACCGACGTGTCCATGCACTCGAAATGCTGAACGCATAAAGGCTGGTGTAGTTGCAAAAAAAAAGGATGTATGCCAGTCACACTCTGGAACAGCCGCCGACCGAAACACCAGTCGACCGTAAAGCTAAGCCTAAAAGCTCGTGTAGCCCACAGCCGATAAGCAGCGATACCTACCGCACTCTTTCAAGTTTCGATTACAAAACAAGTAATGGCAAATTACCGACTGTGCCACGTGATCCCCGACGCGTCATGAGTCATGAATAAAGCACCAAGGTGCCCGTTAAAACTGGTTTGAACACGCGTTCTGTCACAATGAGTTCGCAAATAACCAAGTGGGTGTCTCGCTAACTGCAGACACCGATGTGCAGATTTGGAGTGTGATGGCTTTTTAAAATGCAAAATGCAATGAAAAAAAATGCTCGTCTAAATAGAGCAGGTTTCACGCATTCAGTCACTCACGGAACCCAGTTTGACAACCCCATATGCCAGAGCATCCAGGAGACGAGTCGCATGCAGGGGGATGGATGACTCCACATTTACGCAACAAGATACCCGCCCACTGCAAACGCACGCGTGCAGGTAACTGCACGCAGCAGCGTCGACTTAAAAACCACAACAACCAGAGGAATGCACTATAGGCACAACAAAGAACCTGAGAGTCAAAATCCAGCCACACATGCCACTCGGTTAGGGTGGCTAACTCGGTGGTTTTCGCGAAGTGAAAGTGGCGCCAGAACACACAGCTTAGCTAGCAGAAGCAGCTCACTTGGATGCGTGGCAGCATATATTTGCGGGGTCATGCATATTTACCACAGTGCAGAGGAGATTAAGATGGCACCAGAAAGGTTTAAAGTAAAAAAATACGCTTGCAGGCGTCTTATCTTTTTAGTATTTTGGCGTTGCTAGAAAAATCGTGTAAACTCACCCTGTTTTCCCCACTGAAGCTGAGGTTGGCATGAAAATGCTTGCTTTTGAGGCTGTGTTGGAGCAGTTCAGCGCAATTTATATTGAGAGAAGCTTGACGCAGGAAAATGGAAACATATAAAAAATGTGCAATATGCGCAGCTGTCACACCCCTGTGGTAGGCATCATCTACTAGATCCCACTGATGTGTGGGAAGGCTTACGTTGGTCAGACTGGCAGGTAAGCTAACGACCACCTGCGTGAGCATTGAAATATTGTGCACAATATGATGCAGACACACCTAGGCATCCATTGTCGAGACTGCGGTGCAGCCCCCTTTTCAATAAGTGTGTTCTAGTGGCAAGGCATAGATTCCAGCTAACCCGCGAAATTATAGAAGCAGAAAAGATACACAAATTAGGCGACGATTGGGTAAGCACGTTATCCCTTGCACTGTCACGGTTTGAGCGTGATTACCTGGCCGGGCTGTAAGACAATCGTGAACACATGTTGTGAATTGACTGTTGATGCATTGATTAGACTTGTCTTTATCCTTATCTGTACGTACATATTTTGCCATTCTGCAAAATAAACATCAATCGGAAGTCAGCGGTCTTTTTTTTTTCTACTTTGTCTCATTTTTTTTTACTTTGATTACTGTGAAACACGTCATCAGTTTCTTTTGTTTGTTCTTTTATATGTGGGCATCGTTTCTGTGGTACTAATTAATCAATCAACAGTTAGTAAATGTAAAGCATTAAAGCATGACCAACTCACTTTTCGGAACTTTTCCAACTGTTTGTATGTGTCCGGGTCCAGCTGTTGCGAGATGTCTTTCATCCAAAGCAGAGCCCCCCGATAGTCAGTCCTGGATCGCTCCATCTTCTCAACCGTAGCCAGAGTGTCGGCAATAGCACGAAATTGATAGGTTTCCACTTCCTGATAAAGGCGCACCAGAGGCACACGTAGGGTCAGCCTGCACAAACAGTACAACCACTAGGACACCATAGAGAGTCATGCAAAAAAATGAGCTATCACGGTGGCACAAAGATGCATAACACTAGGATCGCTTCCCAAGTCACCAAAACGAAACAGCTGAAAAACTTTATCATTGATCTTAAGGGTTAATATAGCCTCAATTGATTGCAAATTTTGTACAAGATAATGGCACTTGAACATAAAATTTTAAAAAGGAATTAAGCAGGCCTTGTTATTTTTGAAAAATTGAATTGCTGCACAAACTTGAAGGAAAACAAGGGAGACAGGAAAGAGCGCAGACTACCAACTGTTTATTGTCGTTTCTTGAAGCCAATATATACGCATGCTACGCTGCGCTTCCGCGATGCGCACAAAACCAAAGATGCCGCAAACAAAGCCAATCCAAAACAAATCAAATCGAAATTGACTGCCACCACAATGACAAAAGTGAAAAAATGGCAAAATACAAAAGTAATACCCACCACAATCTAAACGCATCGTGTGCGCATCGTGGAAGCGCAGCATAGCATGCGTATATATTGGCTTCAAGAAACGACAATAAACAGTTGGTAGTCTGCGCTCTTTCCTGTCTCCCTTGTTTTCCTTCAAGTTTGTGCAGCAATTCAATTTTTCAAGTGTGAACCAACTAGTCTGCAAAAAAGTATTGTTATTTTTATTATTCTTGAAATTTTTCTCTTTCAAGTTCTAAGACATCTTTTTTTTTTTTTTCAGGACACTCAATTGTACAAATTCTACAACAGAAAAGCCATGGATGGCACACATAGCCATTAGTGCCTGATCAGACAGATGTATTGGCAAATTCCAGCAAAACAGTTTTCAATCATAGGCTTAGAATGCAACCATTATAAGCAGCCACATCTTGGCAGCCTAGAAATTTGCTGCTTCAATTTAAGGAAGTTTTTTTTTAGAGAACTCGTCAACCAGCTTGTACTTAGCAAATTAAACTCTATGACCAGTTCACGAACACCAACAACAGTTACTGCTTCAAAAGAGGGAAAAGGGAGAATAAATAAATAAATAACTTTGAAAACAGTGCACCAGAAGTGGCATGCAATCCAAACAAATGCTTTCTTAAGCGTTCACCATATAAACCTTTTTTTCACTTTTATCATCTGGCTGCTTACGTACAAGGCCATGGGCATATTCTTAACTAGTCTTAAAAGGGCCCTGCAACACAAATCAAGGATGTTGCTTTCAATGCTTTTCTTTGAGCTGTGGAATTCAGCGATATCATTGCATGAGTAGCAACGCCTAAAATAAAGCTGTTATAATTTGTTTCTATGGAGAAACCATAGTGTTATTGAAGAGTGACACACGGCAGCTATTTTTGTGATCGGAAGTGACGCTTCTCCACGTGGGAGTGACGACATAGGCTGTGCGTCTCGACTCGACTGGTTCAACGCAACAATTCTCATATAATGTTCATATGGTCCCAAATTGCCTTATTATTGTGCACTAAAAATTATGCAAGCACAATTTATACTTTACTAGATACAAAAAAATTTGTGTTTGAACATGAACATGTGAAAACATTTGGAAAACGATACTAGGAGCGCTGCACAAAGGCCACTGCGAAGTCAAGATGTCTGATATGTTTTTGTCAGAGGCACACGATGATTGGAAGCGGCTTTTGACTTCAGTGGGATAGGGAACATTTTTTTCATTACCAATTTCGACAATTTTTTTTGCATGCATCCCAGCATTCGGCACTACATTTGCTCCAGTGCTACAGAATGCAGAAGAAAAAACGTCACAGGGTCCATTTAAGGGGGGACAACCCCACTTAAGTGAACCAATGTCCCACACAATGGCAGTAGAAGAGTTTAATTGATTCTTTGTAGTACGTCTGCCTTTTCAGATTTACCAAGATTTTGCTCAAAGTATGACTGATGTTTGTGCCCCCCCCCCTCAAATACAGACTTTCAGCAAACGGAAATCTGGTAAATGGAACTGCTGGGGAGCTATTCTTGCAGTGACCAATTGCAGGGTGTCTACCAATTTGATTTTTCTCCCTGACTTTTCCAGGTTTTCCATGATTATTAAAAGCAAATTACATGACTGTCACGTCTGCTTGGAAACCTCTGTGCACTGTAAACACATCCTCAAGTCACACAAAAAACATCAGATGCTTATATAAAGTAACTAAACATATTTACCGCATGTGCTTCGAATGTTCTAAGCTTGTGCAGTAAATGTGAAAAAATATCTATATCTGGCCAAAAATAAAACCTCTGAGCCAGACAGTTGGCTGTTTGATGTCCGGAAGAACCAGGAAGAAAACACGTAAGTTAATAAAATAATTACAAATGAAACTTTGAAAAAACCTGTGATAGTCCAACAACGCAGTCAAAGCTGCTAGAAAACTTATTTTAAATGTCCCTTCAAGTTACATTTAAAGAGTTCACTGTATGTGACTTTATAACAAAGCCTAACATTTCTTTATGGTGTCCTGCTAAAACTGTTGCATAGACTAGTTAATACACCATGTTTCTTTCAATATAAGGCAGTCACAATTATATGGCAAAGGTACCAGTTGGGGGAATAAAATGGGGCATACAAACAATCAAGATGAAAACAAATAATTCAGACTCGCCAAGGATAGTTTAACGTTCAATAGTTGAATACACATAAGTCTGAAAAACAAATGGAGCCAATAGCAGTAGCATGGTTTTTCAATACTTTTGTTCTAGTCATGAAACTCCAACCGAGGTTTCATACAAAGACCAATGTCGATGCCAGAGGTGCCACTATGAGTAGAAGGTGGCCAATCTGCCGTGTTTGGAAGGTCAGCCCCCATTCACATGGGCGTTTCCCAAGAAAAAAATTCTAAATATTTCACTTAATTTTCTTTAGCTGTGTTTACCAACTGAATATGGCAGTGATGAGTGTTCACAAAATAATGTACCATGTGAGTTGTTTACCAGCTGAAGTAATTAATCATCATGAATGGTTTGTCTAAGGCTTCCCATTATGTATAGCAATTTCACTTGTGCTCACACCTACACCTACCTCTGTTTCTTGACCCCAACCTATTTTTTTCTTTAAGTTGAGCTCCAATTATGCATTACACCATAAGTAAAGCTGACTCACAAAATATAGTGACACTAAAGAGAAACAGCGACTTACTTGCTTTAGATTGACAAACTGCACTCTGAGAACTCTAATGCCATAAGTTTCACTATCATAAGTTTATTATTAGTGGAGACAACATAAACTTGAAGTTTCAGTTTTAAATTTTCCGCTGAAACCTCCGTGACGTCAAAAATTTCAAAATGTACTATTTTCCATATTTTCACGACATTGGCTCAATGATATTCTCTAAAACTTCGTATCCTGGGTCTATGGCATCGACAGATTACAATGTACTTTATTTTTATCGATTAGAAGCTACGGTAGATGCCTTCGGAAACTATGACGTTACAGGGTTTGGTGCAGAAATTTCAAGACGGTGTCTCCACCCATATTTTCTTTTCACACGTTTTCTCGCTTTCCAAGCATCGTGTCGTGGTAACAATGATGTTTTTAGAATTGTGAAATTGTACTTTATTAATGCGAAAAGGTGTGTTGGGCCTAACCACATGCTGGCAGTCTGCAGCACTCATTCTCCTGCTAATCACCCCCTTATTCCGGGGCATCACAAAGCTACCAATGAGAATTTTGCCTGCAGGACAAGCCAGTTTGAACATTAAAGGGAGCGAGAACTGCACAAAACATGAGATGACTGCACAGATGGAAAGATTGTTCCTTATAGTGACTCAAACCGACCCTGTGTTTCTTGTGAGAAGTGAAGTTATATTCTTATTTCTTCATTGAAAAAATCACGAAAAATGGCCTGTGGCACCACCTGGTGGCAAAAACTTTTTAAACTTCTATGTACCCGGTTACATGACCATAGATTAGTGTACGCGGTCAACAATTTTCCTGTTAATATTAAAATATTGTTCACTTTTTATAGTAAAAAATATTACTTCATAAAAATGTATATATAGGCATGCATTAGTAGTACACATTAAAGTGGCACTGCCTTCGCATGACTTAATGATCCCATGCTCGACAGCTCGTCTTGAATAACTTTTCTGCGTGCACATTGAACAATGCATGCAGTTTCCAGACCACTAAGGTTTTGAAGCGACGTGTTTCTTTTTACTTACACTTTGTCTCAGAAATGACGTACTGCTACTTGGCATGGCCGTACATATGCACTGTGACAGTTTCGGTGACTTGGCTTGGCTCATGTGTCAAGAGAATAACGACGTGACAAGCCATCCACGACACAGGCGCATTAACCTTGGGTGCAGGCGTACACAACGCGATATAAATTGATTGATTGATATGCGGGGTTTAACATTCCAAAACCACCATATGATTATGAGACGCCACAGTGGAGGGCTCCAGAAATTTTGACCCCCTGGGGTTCTTTATTGAGCACCCAAAACTAAGGACACCGGCCCGCAGCATTTTTGCCTCCATCGAAAATGCAGCCACCGCAGCCGGAACTCGATCCCATGACCTGCTGGTCAACAACAGAGTACTTTTCATCATCATAATTATCATCATCATAAACTTGTACGCACTCTCACCATCTCCTTCAGCTTCTGCTACAGTTCCACAAAACATGTGCCAATTTGTTCAGCATAGAATACAAAAACTATGATAAGCGAGACTGTTGCATGACTAAAAATAGTGTAAAAACTAGCCACGAGACTGAAATCTTATAACATCGCATAACAACTCACGTGACTTGAAATCAAGTAACATAATGTAATAACTAGTCAAGCAACCAAAAATTACTCAATATATAACATCTAGTCATGTGACTTAATCATGTGACATTTAGTCATGTGACTAAAATCACACATTTCAGAGTATTGTAGCAAGTCATATGACATGTTCCTGCCTCAAACCACATAACAGCTAGTCATGTGACCTGTTCCAGCCAAAAACCACACACAACCACAATATCATGTAAAAGGTAATCATGTGAAATGTCTACCAAGTCTAGCCATACTTAGTACTACTAGCTTTCCAGCCACTTTTCTTTTTGACATTTGCATTACAATTACACTCAAACTGATTATAACAAAGTTGCATCTCACACAAAAATAAGTTGGTTATATCTGAAAGCTTGTTATAAAGGTTCATTCCTAACACTGTATCTACTGCAAGACTAGTTTTCATTTACTTTATTATAACCAATATTTCGTTATGTCCGAGTTTGTTATATCGAGGTTTGAGTGTACTACAAACATCATCCCCTATACTTTCCTTGGCATCATTGTCGGTTAGTTCTCATTAATATTGTGCCTAGAAAAAACTTATCTCCAGCAAAATGTTGACATTACTAGCGAAGCTTCCCTAGGTCAAACACTAGCTCTACTGATGATTCCAGCCTTGCAACATCAGTGTAAGCTACACAGTTTTTTTTTGTCTTCATTCACATTTAGAGTCGCAACGGCTATTGGTTCAAGGGTGCATTCGAATAACATGTCTGGTAACAAAATGTCTGTCGCATGTGTGAACATACTTCAATGAAACCGACGGCACAAGTTCAATTCCCAGCCACTGCAGCCACACCTCAACAGGGGGCGAACCACAGGTAGTCAAAATAAACCTGCACTGTGGCATGTCTCAGAATCATACAATTATCATCATTATTAATTCCATTTAAACAGACCTCTGGCAGCACCCCATCTCAAGATAGTTCTCTCCCCCTTGCAGAGCAGTTCGACATTGGCTGATAAAGCAGAATACGACCTTTTCATCGACGCAGTTATACCCAGAGCTGCAGCCTTGCACACAAGTGTTAAGCATTTTCCGTTATGGCAATCTCGCTTGCAAGCTTAGGGGTCTTGATAATTCCTAACTAAACACATAAAGTGCAAAAGAAATGAGGAGAAGAAAGACCAGCACTGTGTGTACATCAGTCTTTCTTGTCCCCCCTTATTTCGTGCTGCATTTGTTTTGCCATGGCAAATGAAAAACATTGATTTCACTACATGCAGAGACACTCTGAGGTGACACAAATACAAGCACGCGCCCAAAAAACCCAAAAAGAACCTTCCACAGCATCTAGAATGCTTATAGTGTTACCTTCTAGCTACGCAACGCTGTGGCATGGCAACTGCTGGTGGTATATGTTACATGGGAGTTTTATGAGCAATAGAAAGGTATTAGAAGACCCTGGTAGTAGTAAGTGGTTGTTTTTATTTAAAGAAATACTATATAGAAAATAAGGCAGGAAAACTTTTTTTAAGAAAATAATAATGGAAAATTTCATAGCTGGGATAGCCTCCAGCAGTGGTTCTCAAATGAGAGTCCCCGGACCCTAGAGGGTCCGCGAAGCCATTTCTATGATCCGCTAAAGCCTCACTTGCATTTTTCTTTAAGCGTGACTGTGTTACGTATTGATTTACTGTCCAAAATGAAGTGATGTGGCACGTTTGTTTGATGTTTTTTGCAGCAATTAAAGGTAGGCTTGAGCAAATATTCGAATGATTTAAATATTCAAATGAATCCTAGAGTATTCAAATTCAATTTGAATTTAAAATATTTAAAATTTTGAAGTATTTGCAATGAACAACTGTATATTTATCCACATGTAACGGCATGTAAAGATAGTTTTGCTGCAGTGTCGGAGTGCTAAGCCGTGAAAGCACCCAACCAAGGGAAATCCGCTTTGCCACAAAGTCCCCCTGCAAATTTAAAGGGGCCCTGCAACAGTTCTTGAGCATAGTCAGAAAACGCTTCCAATAGATAGTCGAGGCTTCTGAGAACACGCGAGCCAAATATAGCGCAGCACGCGTCCTGCGATTCACAGTAAGTTCTCAAAGCTAGTTGAAAATTGCTCTCTTCTCTCGGCAAATGACATCAGAAGCTCAAAAATGACTCATCACAGCTACTGCATCAGCCATGGGCTGATTTGACCTGGCGCGCTCGGTCGTCACTGGAGCCGCAGTGGGATGCTGCCACATGTCCATGCATGCGGGCCCGATAATGCTGAAAGGCAGTGTTTAAGAAAAAATAAAAAAGAGGTGCTTAAGGTCACGAGGTGCGTGTGACGTATTTTCTTTCGCCGTACCATTCCCCCCTGCTTAGCTTCTAGCTATTTTGTCGGGACGAAAAGAGAGAATTAAATTGCAGCGTGAGACTGATTTTCGGAACTCCACCACTCATACTGGACTGATTGTACAAATTTTGCGGTGGTAAATTTGCGAGGCAACAAGCTTGTTTACTGGCTCCATGGCTACTTGAAAAAGTGTTGCAGGGCCCCTTTAAATGAACATGTTATCCTCAAATCAATTCATCAATTTATTAAGCTTAAAAGCTTTTTATGACAGCTTATATACTTGATGTAAAATAAAATTTAAAATTTTACCTATTTTACATTAGAAGCGAGTGTGGCATGGCACTCGAATCCTACCGAAACTCATATGCGCTACTACACAAAATTATTTCAACTTTCTGTGAACGAAAAAAAAAACAAAAAGACATTTGCATAGAGGCCTTATTTCCATATAAAAATATATTATGCTGGTTATAGTTAGGTCATGATAAATATGCCCATTTTTCTTTGTATGTCATATGCACTATTCAAATTCAAATTTTTTGTATGTCATATGCACTATTCAAATTCAATTCAAAATTTTTTGACCAAAATCACTATTCGCTTTGAACCTAAAATTCACTATTCGCACAAGTCTCATACAAGGCACCTGTTTCACCCCCCCCCCCCTTCAGCCCCTTCGCTGCAAAGGGTCCCCATCCCTCCCACCAGTCCACAAGGAGTCCCCGACACATCCATGGCTGAAAACAACTGGCCTGCAGGATTGATTCCTGTGAACATGCACATATAATCTACCAAATCTCACGGTTGAATAGAGCTTGGACGGTAATTTATATGAATTTCAAAGCTCACATGCCCAATCCAGTGCTATACAGCACTCCGTGCTTCACGACATTGATATAAATCTAAAGAGAGCTAAAGATGACCCCCAACTTTCCCACCGTCACCACAGAAGTTGATCTGTTACCTCGTGCAAGGAATGGTAACATCATAGTCGCCACAGCCCTTTTTTTTTTTGGTTGCTTCTTGCACATCTGTGCTCACGGTGAACATTTCAAAAATGTGAAAGCCTCAAGAAAATCATTACCAACAGACGACAATGATAATGATGATGACTGCAATGACATTGCGTAGCACATAAGGTCAGGTAAAGAATGCGAGCAGTTATTTCTAGAATCTCCCACAGCTAAAGCATGCCTGAGCAGGTAGGCTCGGCTCATACCTTTGCTGTGCAGAGTAGCTCATTGTCTTTCCTGTTGCACCCATCATTTTGCCAGCTCGGGTCTTGTCCTGTTTTCCACACTCTTTCAGGAACCGTCCCAATGCATTCTCTTCTTGGCTAAGTGCTAACAGAAAAACATGATTTCATAAACACTTCGGGAAAAATACTGTAGTCATAATATTACTTATAGCCACTAACAAGAAAAAAAAGCAAGTTGATGAGAAAATATTTCATAATCTATCACAGCTTGAAAGTAAATTATTAACAAGAGGCCCTCCAAAACTTTTGAAGCACCTATTTTTTTATTCTCAATTTTTATTCTCTCAATTTTTTGCCTGCGTGGGTCGGATGTCTATACATAAGGTTATTCTCTCTTCCCTCTTCTTGCTACTATGCGTGTGTGAGGTTTGATTATTGCTGTTTTCTTCACGTGCAGTAGGCTCATGATTGTTGTCGCAGTGGTGCAGGTAATCCGTTTCAATGAATTGGTGTCACTGCACCTTTGCATTTCATTGGGCGGCTCACCTAACAACCCTTGAAGAGTCAACAGTAGTTGACCACCCCATGTCGTTCTACGAATTCTCTTCTCAGAATGAGAAGAGGCAGTGACATGAAATGTCACTGTAAAGAACAGCAGAAAACACCTAGCTTCAAAACATTAGCGCCCGCTCGCTCATGTTCTGACAAGTCAGGCACCAGGCACCACGTTTGTATTACAGCTATGTCAACAATACAGTAGACTCTCAGTAAGCGGAAATCTGTTAAACACAACCACTGCTTAAGCGGAACTATTGCCTCTGCAATGCTTAATTTCAGGCTTGTATTCTGGACCCATGTTCACCTCTCAGTAAACGGAACTCCTGTTTAATGGAACATATTCTCCTGATCCCTTCAGGTTCCGTTTACTGAGAGTCTACTGTATATTGAAAGAGGCAAGCAAAAATGGTGTGTGAGCATGCTCTGCGTAAGAGCTTCCAACTAATTTCAATGGGGGAGCCACCCAACGTCATACGGTGGGCCAGGGCGAATGAAATGTGGTCAGGGGACTCCGCAACAAACAATTGAGTGTAGGCATTTTTTTTCTTGTATTTTGAATTCAGACTGCACGCCATTATCACTGCCATTCTCCCTGCATTAAATTGTCTGTATTTCAGTCTACGCAATCCATGAGTAAAAAAAATGGGGGTTGAACATTGTTGGATGGTGGGGCAGTGGAACATGTATATCCTCTTTGTGAGGCAGCAGGACTGATACATCCCACTTTGTTTTGCCATGTTCTAATTTCTTATATCAAAACCACCGAATAGATTGCTTTCCAACTTTTAGCGCAACCACACTGATGTTCTAGAAAGCTGTGTTGGTAGCTGTTTTCATGTTATTTGCGAGCTGGCAGCACATACCAATGTTCGAAACAAACTATTTTACTTGCCCCTGCTGTATCTTTCTTCATCTGATTTTGGTGCAGTCTGCACCCAATTCAGCATAACAGGCAAACTTGAAAAGTTTATTTCCTATTCCAGAGTTCCAAAATGTGCTATAACAGTGCTTTTCTTCGTTCCAGCCCATATAGTTTCCTTAAAAATTGGTGCAATGCAAAATTGATTGATTGGTATTTGGGCTTTAATGTCCCGAAACCACCATATGATTATGAGAGATGTCGTAGTGGAGGGCTCCGGAAATTTTGACCACCTGGGGTTCTTTAACCTGCACCCAAATCTGAGCACACGGGCCTACAACATTTCCGCCTCCATCGGAAATGCAGCCGCCGCAGCTGGGATTCGATTCCGCGACCTACGAGTCAGCAACCGAGTCAGCCACTAGAAAACCGCGGCGGGGCAAATGCAAAATTGAGAACTATTCAATGATATATTTAAAGAAGTGTAGCCAGTCTGACATATTGTACAGCTGATTACAGTATCCAATTTTCATTCTGCTTCATGCAAGGAAGTCTCATGCAGGGAAAGAAGCAGTTGAGCTTCCTCCGTGGACAAAAATTGCACTATTGCAGGTACGCCTAGTATCCACATCTGCTGCTCGAGTCCTGTTATAGCGAGTGGATCTACAGTCCGCATTTAACTTCTTTGTGATATGAAGTTGGCGTTTGTAAGCTATGTAAGGCAGCAGCAAGTCCTCATAAAAAAATTAAAGTAATTGTGGGGGCAAAGCTTTTTAAGTTCAGCCATGCCCCCTGTCCGCCGGTATGACACACTATAAATATCCATATTCATATGAATATTCACATGGTTATCTATATCAATACTGACCACAGTAACCCCTACACCAGGTAAGTATACATTCATATGAATACCAAAATGGATATCCATATTCATATGGACATCTCGACACCATATGCACATTGTGATTAATAAACAACTTTGAATTTAGTGTACACTCATGTTGTCACGTCTTTGCATGATCGAGTGGGCAATGTGCAGGGGTTAATGATCCCCTCAGAGCTTCACCCACTCGTCATCATTCACTTCGTAGATATGCAGTGATTTTTTTTTTTCTCATACGAGTGTCTTTCAGTGTGCAGTGAAAGACACATGTCCCGCTTTTTCAGATACACTCATAGGGCAATGGGACACATATGTCCCCCTTTTTTCTTGAAAACCCTTATCACGAGACAGCTAAAATTTTTTACATATTATTATGAGAAGCTGCTACAAATGACAATGCCGCCATCAGTAGTTGACATGCACTGTTTAAACATGAGGAGCTTTCCATAAAAAGTTAAAGCAATAACATTAAAAAGCTCATTTTGTAAAAAGTCCGTTGTCGGTGTCGGTAGCATAGGTTGTGAGCAAAAAATCATCATTGCTCATGAGCAAAAAAAAAACGTGACTGATGCAAATGATAAAAATCAATGGTTTGAACAGGAATCAAACCCAGAAATTCTGCACATTAGTCGCATGTTCTACCACACTTCAACCTAATTCGCGCCACACCACTGCTTTAACTTGCTTCAGAAAAAAAATCCTATAAATGTGGCAATTAGTCAGAGTAATTATACTAATAAATTTTTACCCGACCAGTGATCATATAGCCAACAAATAAATTTTATATCCTGTATCAAAAGTGATGAACAGCAGCTGGTATCAAACCATGCAAACAGCACAAAGGTTCAAAGGCCTATCGATTACAAAACACCCAGGCATAATTGATTATCATCATCAATTAATAGCTGTCATCTACTATTTAAAATGCACACAGTGGGTACTTCCCTAATGATAACGTGTAGCACAATGGGCCATTTACAACTGTGCTTGCAGCGCTAGGAGTTTTAACCGGCCAATGTTGCACACCCAGTTCCTTTCCTCACAGCACAGCTGAAGGGCCCCCAACACCAAAATTGAAACAATGAGATATTTTTGTTGTTTGATGGTCCCTCATGAGTGGACACTCCCGACCAATTATTTGTCAAGAACATAAGCTTTAAGCTATTTTATTTTGATTTTTAAAGTAAGTGTGAGTGCTCATCTGAGTAGGCCGCACTTCATGGAGCACTCATGTGACGTTTCACAATTAAAGCAAGTATTTTCGACGTCACAGAAACTTTGCAGGGCACATAGTACCACAACTGGCACTGGGAAAGAACTATTGTTCCTCTTGTTGGTTGTCGGGCTGCTCTAAAAGTACTTCTGACTGCTCAAGCCAGGAACGCGTTTCATTTTCCTGAAGGGACACACACTTATGGTGCATTCAGACGACGGACCGAATCCGGATTTGTCGTGAGCGCGGACGGCTAATCCGCGGATCATCCGCCTGCAAACGCATCCACACGGCGGACGGTGTCCTAGGAGAAAACAGCCGGATTACCCTCGACAGCAGGTTCGCCGCTCACCTGCGCCCGCTGAAAGCAGACCGGTTTGAGAGTATTCAACATGGATGCCCGCAAGAAGCGACGCTTGACTGCGATGTTTGTCACATTGTGACAAATGAACGAGGAGTGCTATTCTGTCAGGAGAAAAGGGAGTTACTGGCAGAATGTTCTTTCAACTACACTGTTCCCCACTTGTAGAACTTCTGAACGCGTTTCCCATCCTTCTTTAAAAGCGGCACGTCGCCGGTTGCAGAAGTTAGAATATTTCACCATCATGACGGCTAAGAATCTCGCGTGTCAGACGACGGCGGCAACATTTCCCGAACCACCAAAAGTGATTTCTGCATATTTAATCATCTGAGAACAAAGCCCCCGGAAACTAAGTAAACCATACTCAAGCCGACCAGACATGGAGCTGTCGGCGAGCCATGGAGGACATGCCGCGAGCAGACGAAAAGTGTACTGGTTGCCAGAAACCCCAAGGTAATCCGCTGAAGTATCTGCTTTCTCCCGCCAGAATCCCGATGTGAGAAACAGGTTGGGTTCATCCGTCCGCGAGCCGCATGGACGAGTCGCGAACGAGGGAAATCCCTGATGTGAGGTCACGTGACGCACCGTCCGTCCCGCCACATCCGGATTCGGTTCGTCGTCTGAATGCACCATTAACAGGCATATGTCATATCGAAGTACTCACATCGTTTCAATCTTTACCACACGCAGGGTCCCGGTTTGTAAACTACGGTTTCAATGCCACCAAAACTTGAGTGCACGCGTGCACGAAAGCTTGAGTGCGACAAAACACACCTATTCCTTTGGTGCTAAGGGTGATTAATACACGTGTTACACTGGTAAATTTAGCATCATTTTGAGTGAGCGCACTCACACCCCCCATTGTCACTTTGCCATCAGCACACTGCTACATGTGAAAGAAAAGTGTATTTTCAAAATGATGGTAATGATGCTGGGTAATTACCTAGCACATAATTATTATTCCAGGCAATATTTCTTAATAACACATTACAGATATAAAGAACCCTTAACATAAAACTTTAGACACATACGTGGCCGAAGATGTCATTGCACAGCATACGCTGGGCATGAGTCTGGCAGCCGCAGTCGTTAGACTGCCTGAGAGCAAGAATAGTAAACTAGCTTTTTGTGGTATAGTAGTAAGTTTCAACCCTTTGCAGACCGAAACCTTTCCCGCCTTCCATCCATTCTCATCCAAAAGTAAAACACTCACAGCTCAAGTAAAAGTACGTTACTCTTATACATATAGCATGACTTAGTGAGGAAACGGGTGCGTGAATCAAGTGCAAAAGAACTTATTCAGAACTGCCCACCCATAAACTACTGAAGGGGTGTTGTGTTGTTAGGCAGGGGCCGACAATGAACCATAAAAGGTTAATGCACAACAATATTCGCAATAACCAAAAGAATAGTCTAAAACATACTATGAACTCAGCTACTCATTCCTTTCCACATACATATACGGATACATATTGTTACGTTTGAAATGTTGCGCACATGCACGAAGACAAAGAAGTGTATACAGTGAACGCCCTTGTCGCTTGGAGCAGAAAGAAGAAAGAAGAAAGAAGAGGAAAGAAGAAAGAAGAAAGAAGAGGAGAAGAAAGAAGAGGATCAGGAGGATCTCTAACCAGTCAGCTGCTTCTGAGCTGCCCCTCACGACCTAATAAATGACCCCTTTCAACCTCTACCAGTCTCTTTCAAACGTAACAGAGTGGTGGAGGAGCTGGGTAAGCGCTTCAACTACGGAACGATCACTGCCACAGCTTCGACGAAGCCGTCGACTTGCCGGCCTCCCACCATCCGCCGTGAGTGACTTCGACATGCCCGAAGAAGCAGGCGTTTCCAGGATGGCACCATCTGGTCCGCTTCCGTACTACCGAGTTCCACCGCCCTTCGGAGGAAAAGCCAAAGAAGATGTTGAGGCCTGGCTCACCAAGTACAATCGTGTGGGCAAGTCCAACGGTTGGAATGCAGCCGCTATGCTAGCCAACGTAGTGTTCTCCCTGACCGACACCGCACTGGTATGGTACGGGAACCACGAGGACGCACTCACGACGTGGGATCTTTTTGTTGAAGAGCTCAGGGCGTGTTTCGGCGACTCGGTTGCTAGAAAGAAGCGGGCTGAGCAAACACTGTTGCAAAGGGCACAGCTACCAGGTGAGACATGCACCACTTACATAGAAGAAGTGTTAAGGCTGTGCAAGGTGGTGTGCTACCATGTCGGAAGAGGACAAAGTTGGGCATCTGCTCAAAGGAATTGCTGAGGACGTGTATAATTTTCTAATTGGAAAAGAAAGCCTCAGTTCTGTGTCCGACGTCATTCAGCATTGCCGAACGTTTGAAACGCTCAAGATGCGTCGAATTGCGCCCAAGTTTGGTCGGCTGGCTAACGTCACAACTGTTGCCAGTGTGGACACGAATCCTGGCCTTGACCTCTTTTCTACCATTCGACAGATTGTTCGTGAGGAACTGTCCCACCTAGAAATGTCGTGTTCGACAGCTGACCATTGCGAGTTGTGTCTGCCACGTGAGGCCATGGATGTGCCTCCTTTGACCCCATGGCAACCGACGATGAGCGCGGCAACTGTGGAATACAGCCCAGCCCCACAGTCAAGGATGATAACCAGATTTCCCGCGACGCTCTCAGCGCATGCCTCCTAGACACCCGACGTCTCGGTACGACGTACCCGACCAGTACAACCGTCACACAAGAGCAAATGATGACGCTCTATTCATCGATGAGCGACCAACGTTTCAACCTCGGCCGGTGTGCTATTCCTGCGGTGTGCCAGGCCACATATCGCGGTTTTGCAACCGTCAGGTGACTCCTCGGTATCACCAACCATCCGACTTTTCACGACCCTTCGAACAGTCTCACGGTGTTCGGCGGCCGGTCCACATACCACCTGATGATAATTATTGGCCTAGCAGCTTCCGCAACCACTCCCCGGCATCCGAAAGGAGTTTAACGCCTCCACCGCAACTTTGTGCTCATCGTTCTCCTTCACCGCTGCGTCGTAAAGTGCCTTCTTTGCCACCGGAAAACTTGCCAGTGCGGCCAATGGGGGTGAGGTCACTGGAAACGTGCTACTGACAGAAATACCTCCTGTGTGTATGTTCAAAAACAAAGTGCGTGTTTTGGTAGATTATGTGCCTGTGATGGCCTTGGTGGACACAGGTGCAACGATTTCCATGATGAGTGCTTCCTTTAAAGACGTGTTAGGGCAGAAAGTTCTTTTTACTTGTTACGAAACTTCGACGGTCTGTGGAGTGAGTGGAGAGCCGTTGCGCCCTATTGGTGTGTGTAGTGCTGTAGTATTTTTGGGAGGCCTTATGATAACGACAGAGTTTGCGATTATTCCTTGGTCGACACATGACGTCATTCTCGGCATGGACTTCTAGCGAGAATGTGGTGCCACTGTAGACTGTCGCACGGGGAAAGTCTTTGTGAGTGGCCAGATGCCGTCAGAACTTCTGGAAACTCCAGCAGATGACCAAACTATGCTGTGTGTCTGTGGCGATACGTTCATACCTGCGTTGTCTACCGTACGTGTTCCTGTTGTTTGTCGTGGCGTGGATTCTGACAGCTTCGATGCAAGCGTAGAACCAATGCACATAAACTGCGTGAAGAAGAATGTGTTGGTTCCCCATTGTGTGATGTCGATCGATGGCGGACGAACTGGCCTATGGACTGTAAACTGTTCCTCTGAGCCCGTGACACTACCCGATGGTTTGAAATTAACTTCGGTCAGCAAAGAAAATGCTACCTTATCAGTGGTCGAGCTCACAGATGTGCCGGAAGAACGTGACGGAACTGGTTGTCACAATTTGCACGGGGCGCTTATGGCAACGATAAATAAGTCGCTTAGCTCAAGCGAGCGCCGAACTTTAATGAATGTGCTGTTGAAGCACGTTTCGGTATTTGACTTTGCGCAGAAGGGCAAAGTAATTCCTATCGCCCTGTCTCAAACGCACCATACCATCAACACTGGCGCGGCAAGTCCAATTCGCCAAAAACCATATCGTGTTTTCCCGTCAGAAAGACAAATTATCAACCACCAAGTGCAGGAAATGATGCAAAAGAGAGTGGTACAAGAGTCAGCCAGTCCGTGGGCAGCACCGGTAATCCTTGTTAAGAAAAAAGAGGGATCTTGGAGATTTTGCGTCGACTATCGCCGACTGAATGCCATGACTAAAAAGGACGTATACCCCGCACCTCCACCACTCTGTTACGTTTGAAAGAGACTGGTAGAGGTTGAAAGGGGCCGTTTATTAGGTCAAGAGGGGCAGCTCAGAAGTGGCCGACTGGTTAGAGATCCTCCTGATCCTCTTCTTTCTTTCTCGCTCCGGGCGACAAGTTCGTTCACCGCTTCTTTGTCTTCGTGCATGTGCGCAACAATATACCCAGCCTTATTGACATCTACATGCACCCTTTGCAAGAGACAGACCGCAACCTTGGACCACATCTCCTGGGGATGCAGCAAGGACCCTCCCCCACCAAACCTCCTAGGACAGTCACCTTCAAGTGAGGCCTGGGAAGAATCCTTACGACCACAATCCTGGACGCCCAGCTCCGGGCCGTCAAACGCACTGATGAGGTGACTACCAGACATGGCCTGACAGCCTTTGCCACCTAGGAAACCGCCAGCTGCCTTAATAGGGTTGTTTAAAACTACTACAGATGGAGCCCTTGCTATGAAGGCTGGACACTGCTACACTGCAAAGCGAGTTTGATGAATGCACTTACTGGCAAGTGCTCACAAGTGTTCCTGTGTGACAGTTTATAGTGTGTGAATAACATCAAAGGCAAAGTGCACTCCCTTCACAATGAATTAAGCTCATTTCAAACTTAGCAATAGACCCAGCATTTCCTCCTACACCACTTGCGTGCATGAGGCGATACAAAGGATTTACAAGAGCTTGAAAACCAGACTTTGTTCAGCACCTACTACAATTCACTACCATTTCCTTCAACCCTTTTTTGGGCGCAGGGTAAAGCAAAATTTGAAAAAATATTATTTTTGTTTTCTTTGTAATTTGGAAAGGGTGTCCCTTTGTGCATATTTTCCACATTTGTGCTTCTCTTAAACAGCATTTTTCATGGCTCGAAACCAGTTTTTTCGAAAGTAGTGAGTGAAAACCCACCCTAGCACAAGCCCCTCATATACATTCTGTGCTTATGGCCTATTCTTCTAAAAAAAAAATTTAAATGCTTGTCTAGAGTCAGCTGTGTACAGAAAATCACCTTTATATTCACACTTCGTCGTTGGAGACATCGCTTCGAACACTTTCACCTCCTAGGTTCACTACACCTAGTGTTCGTCGTACTGGTTGATAAGCTTAGATGCAGGGCGTAAATTAGGTCTTCGGCAAGTGTAAATTTCGCAGCAACCCATACAGTTCTCTTGTTAATGTGAATAAATGCTAGTGACATCTCGATGCGCTGAACCAGCAAGCTCTTCATTGCAGAACCTCAGCCTTTTCAGCATCCTTCGAGGGGAATCATGTGCACGGTTACAACAGGTATTCTCTAAAGGACATGACTATTATTTGTGATGCAATTAGACTGAATAGCGCATGAGAACAGCCTCGTGTAAGTGTTGAGTTAATGGGAGCTGAGTCGCACAGTCTTAGGTTCAGAGTCTTAAGAATTGCCACATTAGATATCATTCTTGCAATTAATGATGGTAGTATCACACGAGTCAAAATTCTGAAAGGGTTAGGATTGAAGCCTGGCCAAACTACAGTCGATTTGATAGAAAATTTTGACCACACTCAACAATACATTGCAGACAGAGCTGCATGACATCTCACAAAAGAAGCAATACAAGCATCACGAGAGGTTCCAATGTGAAAAATTGGCTTTGTCAATGCTTACCATGCTTGTAGCTACTAAATAAAGTAGTTGAACAGTGCTTGTGACAAAGTGGGATCACTTTTCAACAGTTCTTATTTTCCTAGATCATATCTCAGAACCATCTTTTTTATTGCTAACATACCATTATTTCGTATGTATTCCAAGATTACCAGTTGATTACTTTTTCTTGTATTCTGCATAAATACATACAGCTACTAAAGTAGAATTAAAGTTATGCTATGATGATGTAGATTGTGTGGCCAGTGACAGCACGAAGAGGAAACGGCAGTTCTGCTCTGCAGTATGCCTTAGAGAAGAAGACAAAAAGGAAGAGCGAGCGGCAAGTGCAGCTCGAGCAGTTGGAGCGTGACACGGTTGGAATGGCAGCTGCTGGTTGGCGGTTCATGTCATGACATCGCTTAACCAGGCGTCCGGCAGCCTAGCGGACCTGGTGAGCCTGATTCCCACTCTGTGTCCAGTGCTGACACGAGGACCGGCAGCATAGCCTGTACCTTGTCTGAGGTCCTGGGACCCAAGTGGTGTCACAAGGTGGGGGCAGCTCATGTTGGCGATGGGTGGTTAACCTGCACTGCAGTGGCCTGGTGATCTACTGGCCTGCAGTTTCACTACCACCACCCCCACCACCTTGCCACGGTCACGGCAGCGAGACTGTTGACGGCACAAGGAACGCCGGTGGCGCCGATCTCGCAGCAGCAGCACCGTTTTATAACGGGGAGTAGGACAGTTCGTGTGCCAAGGCACGCAGGACATTTAGAACGTAAATAAGGAGGGCTGTAGTGTGTTGTTTGCAACTAGTCAGAATTATCCGTTGGGTACTAAAGTCTATGTTGTGTGGACAGAATCACCTGACTGCCGTTTGAATTATTCCGGATCCTGGGCCAACATTCTACCATCCCATATGCACTTAACAGTTTTTGAGTTACAAATTTTCATGAATGCCAATTAACTCAAAAGTTAGGTCCTAGTGGTAAAAAATTCACAAAAGTTCTAATATTACCTATCCAGATTTTAATATATCTGCTTTAGTTAAAAGAGCAGAAAATTTGGAAAAAATCATTTATGAATTATGTGAATGATTGATTGATTGATATGTGGGGTTTAAGGCCCCAAAACCACCATATGATTATGAGATGCCGTAATTTCGACCACCTGGGGTTCTTAAACGTGCACCCAAATCTGATTTATAAATTATGTGAATATCCCTTTTGTTCGGAGAGAAAACAGTACTTCAAAATGAACAAAAATGCATGGAATGTATAGGGCCTGCCTGGCACCCTCAATGACTATATTATAAAAGTGCCCAAGAAAAAAATTTGTTGCTTTTTCAGCTTTGAATAGTAGCCTTTACTTAATTCTGCAGTTGTGTTACCTAAAATGCAACCTCAAGTATACTTTTAGATTTGTTGAAATTTCGCAACAATAGGCACTTTAGCCATTATGTGGCTCAATACTGGGATGTGTTCCGCACTATACAACTATGGTATTACAGCATTAATAAAGCAGATCTGTTTAGAACCGACCCAACTTGACATTTCTGGCTAAACATTTAACTCACAGTAATTGAACCCTGCAATCAATAATCTACAGCAAGAAGTCCTCTTCATAGCAAGATGTAGCTGATCCTCCCCCATAGGAGGATCAGCTACATTTATTTCTGATAATATCCCTTACACTAGATGACATGATATTTCTATACCTATTGTGCAGTGGTAGTCTGTATTTTGTTCAGCCCAAACAAAAAAAAATTTTGTTTTGGGCTGCACATACAGCTCGCCATAGTCATGTTCATCAGAATTTATTATTCATCTAAATCACATTTTCAACATATTAGATTCAGAAAATAAGCATGCTCTAATAGTGGGTAATTTTAACATAAATTTGTTAGACATCGACAGTAGGCTGTAAATAAGCTACTCTGATTGCTTTTGGTTATGAACAACTCATAACATCACCAGGAAGGTGTCCTCTTTATGGAACAAATGCTTCTAGACCATGCATTAAATAACATTACTCCCACACCAACTCAGGAGTCATTAAAACTGATATTGGCGATGATTATCCCATTTTCGTCATCTTGAACTGATTGAATAGCTCTGGCAGTTCACGATACTTAGCCAAAGTACTCAATAAGAATGGCTTTGTAGAAGATGTAAGTAATACTGATTAGACCGAAACTGAACAGATGAAAGAGCCTGACTGTGCACTTGAAAGATGCTGCAAGTTTTTTCGGGAAGCTGAGTCTCGAAATACAACTATTAGCAAATGTAAACAATGTTACAGTTCACCTCGATGTCCATGGATAACCAAGGGGATGCTTCAAAGTATGCGCAAGAAAGAAAACTTATACAAAAAAAAACAAAAGAGCAACCATTCAGTCCCAACTTGGCGTCAAGATACAAAAATATTGCGACATATTAAATTCGTTATTAAATAAATCTAAGAAAAGTTATTACAAAAAAAGGAATTCCTAAGTCGACAGAACCATTCTACAAGGAAATGGGAGTTGCTAAATTCATTCCTTAACAGGACAACACGTCAGACTTCAGTTTCTAAAATTAAATATAATGATTTCACGCATGATGATGCGCTTGAAATATCAAATGCTTTCAGTGACTTCTTCCACAAAATTTACAATCAGGACTACTGCACAGAAGTTGAATGTAGCAGGAATCGAGTTAATTTTTCATTTTTTCCTTTCCCTGTGACACCAGAAGTTTCCACGGCGATTAAGAACCCTCAAAATATCTTGCCCAGATTAGATGACATTCATGCTTGCCACTTAAAAATAGTGGGTCATTTAATCTCTCAAACACGGGCATGTATATTACCCTAAAGAACACCAAAGTTATACCTATTTTCAAGAAAGGTGATAGCTAAATTATTCCTAATTATTGATTTATCTTTATTTCAACTGTCATGAGCAAAATAAATGAGAAACTGTGTGTTAGTCGCCTGAGTAGTTACCTAAAAAAATTCAATCTCTTCAACGATTGCCAATTTGGTTTTCGTTCAGGTAGTTCAACTAACTTGGCCATAATTTCACAAACAGACTGCATTAAACATTGCATTGACAAAGAACCATTTGATGCTTCTGTATTCTTAGACTTTCCCAAGGCTTTTGATACAATTATTCACGGTAAATTACTAAAAAAATTAGAAGCTTATGGAATAACAGGTCCAGCATTAACCTTTTTGAGAAACTATTTGTGTGACGAAAAGCTAACAGTTTATTTATCCGGCTGATCTTCAGACACTAAAATAATTAATCAGGGCGTGCCACAAGGCTCCAATCTTGAGACCATTATTATTTATTCTCTATATTAACGGCCTTCACCCAACACGCTTCACCCTCACAATGCATGTTATACACGGATGATACAACTATTTCAGACTTTGATGTATCTTTAACATCGTTATCTAATAAATTAAATAGCACATTAGCTAACATTGTTACTTGGTGTCACAATATTCACTTAATCTTAAATCCAAATAAAACTAAATTCATGGTTTTTCGTTGTCTTTAAAGACGACTACAGTTATTACTATAAGTAACCCTTAATTCCCACCTCATTTCTCCTAGCGACTGTTTCCTTTCTCGGTGTTTATCTCGATGAACAATTAAAATTTAATAAAGATATTTCTCAAGTTAATAGAAAAATGTCTTTCGGCTTGATAGCCTTAACAAAAGCTAGACATTGCCTATCTACTCCTGCTCTTTACCATGCATTCATTCATAGTCATATTAATTACGGCCTTGCTGCCTATGAAAACATGTATCAGTGCCACTTCTCATCTATTCAACACATTCAAAACCAAACTCTGCCCATTATTTTGAACTTTAGTCACAATACCATTAATATCATATGCAAGTAAAATAATGTGCTGACACCTAACGATTTAGTATTAACACTGAACTTAAGTAGTCACAATGTTCTTCAGCTAACACAGATCTCACCCAGGAGTTTGTCCCCTTGCATTCCCCGAAGAATAATAACCCCACTCCTTCTTGCTTCCGAAAGCATTTACAAATTACGGCAAAATGACAGTATCATTCTGTGCTATCAAAAATGTGAAACACTCTCTCTCACCCGGTCAAAACATTGTCATCTCTTACTGTGTTTAAAAAAAAAACACTCGGAACTCATTTCTTGAGCCAGTGATTAATTATAGCGTGTACTGTGTTCTCTAGGTGCTTTCTTCATTTCCTGTTTAATCACATAACAACATTACCTTAATTACATTATTACTATTCATGGTGGTTTTCACTGCACGATTTCATTGTCCGAATGAACTTGTTTTTTAATTTCAGTATTTCACAAATAAAAAACAGTTCTATGTACTAAAATACTTTATTAATATCACCTATCATCTCTATATTCCTTTTGTATAACATATCCACCAGAGAGAAAGAGAGTGTGTGTGTGCACACACGTGCGTGTGTGTTTTGTTTTATTTTGCTTGAATTAGATATTTTTACATTTTTGTGCATATTTTGCAGCTTGTATCTGATAATTCTATACAGAAGGTCTTGGTATGGTCCCCTGACCTTGAGATCCTCTTCTGTATATTCTTCACGCTGTAATAAGGCTATGCAAAATAAACTTCAATTTGATTTGATTTGAATTGGCATAGCCAACTTCTTGGGAGTCAATGGAGTGACATAAATGTAACAGTGCCGAATAATGAATCTAGCTCGTCACGAGACAGAGCCTGTCGTTTGATATATTTTGTCTCCGAATTCCAAACAGAATTCTCTGCTTAATGATGTGATCCATGAAGCTGTCATCAAAATATTCTTCGAAATATTCAATAATTCAATACAAGCCCGAACAGTGACTGATTGACAGAGAGGTTTGCCAGTGCGGCATTTGCCGTTGTTTTTGGCAGTCTTTTTTTTGTTTCATCACAATTAAAGAGGTGCTTGATTAATCTACTGCATTTTTCTCTTCAACCTCACAGCTCTATGAAAAACTTGTGCTTGAGCATGATTATCAGAGTTAAGATCGTCATCTTCACGGTCACTGAGACAGATGTCATCACTCTTATCTACAGGTGGCAAGCACGTGTGAGGGTGTTTTTTTTCCCCCCATAAAATGAGCACACGTCCATGATATATACCAAGAAACAAAAACTTGATACTGGCAGTCCACACTCGTATGCCGGATGATGCAAATTCAAGAACACAAATCGAGGATCATGCAATAAGAAACATACTTCAAAACAACATAAGATATCCTATGTAACCTCTTGCATGCCAGAAATATTTTTGTAGAAGGTAGAACTTGCGTCACTGAGGTCGGAAAACAACAAGTGAGAGCTGTTGCACATGCCTTAAGTTCTCCAACTCAGACGTATGTTAGGTTCCAGCTTGAAATATGTTACACGAGACGAGGCTAGATGTCCCGTGCTGAAACTATGTTTGCCCTAAATATGTGACAGGCTGAGTTTCGCGACGTGCTTGATCGGCGTCTTTCTGTATGTCGCGTAAAGGGCCAAAATAGTAAACAAGTAAAGGGCCAAAATTCACGTCACCTTATTCCTTATCCACTTAATTCATAAAGTTTATGATGTCTCAATCAAACTATACTTAACCTATTGTATATGTACTGCACAGTGTTTGAAATTGACATTGTTGTCATAACTACATTTTCTATTATCTTGCTCAATTACTTGAATTGCTTAAAAAGGCCACATTTCTGTTCAACTGATTCTCATTTCTGTGAGTTAGTCAACACACCTGTTGTATATAACCATGCTTTCCAAACATGTTTCAGTGCACTTAATATGTTTTTTTATTGTTTATAGTTAGTAGCTCATTTCGTTTTCCCTACTAGTACTTCCTACATTGCTGTTACTTTGTAAGTGTCCGTAATGTACTTTGTATGTAAATCATGGTATAAAATCTGTGATAAAAACTAAGAGAAGCCCAACACCGAACCCGCCTGGTCCAAGGTGAGCAACACTGTCCTTTACTTTTTTTCCTTTCATCATCACTCTCCTTATACTTCTCACATCCCTCATGAATCACCGACTCTTGGACATCTGCCTGTATATTTCATCCTGTAACCCTTACCTATACAAAAATAAAGTCTGAATAACAGACAAGGAAAGGCAGTACTATTGAATGTGAATGTGCCTCTATTTCATGCATACATGAAACATTCATTGATTGATATGTGGGGTTTAACGTTCCAAAACCACCATATGATTATGAGAGATGCTGTAGTGGAGGGCTCCGGAAATTTCAACCACCTGGGGTTTTTTAACGTGCACCCAAATCTGAGCACACGAGCCTATAACATTTCCGCCTCTATCGGAAATGCAGCCGCTGCAGCCGGGATTCGATCCCGCGACCTGCGGGTCAGCAGCCGAGTACCTTAGCCACTAGACCACCGCGGCGGGGCTGCATACATGAAACAGTAAGTGTTGTTCAATGAAACACTCTAGAGACTGCTAGGCAGAAGAATGAACGCACCCAATAGGCGGTCTTGGTAGTTTTCCAGCACCCGCAGCAAGTTAGCACAGGAATCCTGGATAGCCCCGAAGAGCTCGAGCTTGGCATCGAGCTCAGCATCACTGGCAATAATACAGTCATCTTCCTTGCGACCAATCTTGCGCAAGAATGCCTGCTTGGTGGCCCAGTACTGCTGCTGCATACGCGATACGGTCGATGACTGCCCATAGTATGCAGTAGGCCTTGTGCTGCACACACACAAATCAAGTGACACTTCTGTTCATTTTCGTGCTTTTCACAAGGTCAAATATCAACTTTACACTTACTAGCACTCAATTTTTCTAGATAGGTGCAGACACAGAAATAGGCGAGGTGTAACTCCACAATTTCAGTTAAAAATGCGCAGTATCAACCTATTACGTTGTCCATGTGGCTCCATGAGCTCAACAATAACTGTGTTCTCTCAGGAGTTAGTTGCACAGTATATGCACATTAAATTTTCATGTTACCAGTGCTCACTCAGCGACTAAAAAAATATTAGCCTAATGAGCGTCTCTCTCTTCTGACACATTTAAAAATGAAAACGAATAAAAACTGTCTCCAGGAATTAAGCAATGTTTTTTAATGATGTTTTATCATTTATTCTCCCAAAAATGTGACACTGTTCATTCATAAGTAAATAAAGTTCCAAAAAGGAACATGCAGAACAAAACAAATGTACAGAATGCATATCATAAAGACAAAGAAAAGAAAAGCTTCAAAATGCCACCAACAATATGCCTCGTGCTCACTTTTACAGAAAAAACCTCTTTTAACAAGCAATTTCGACCAGAGACAGCGCCCACTTTAGCACAGCACTGTGCAGACCAGGTTTCTGCTTGCTTTAGAATTTTGCAAAGAAGCTTTTTAATGAAAAAATTTGTCACGCTAGATGCGTTTCTCAAATTACTTCGAAGATGCTAAAGCTTCTAAGAGTTGAAGAGTTTTCTGCCTTGCCCAACAATGGCCAGTCATTCATTAGCACAGGTCGACCAACTTGCTCATGAGTCTACTCACTCGAACACATATCCAGCCGTGAGTGTGAGTGAGTCCGGGTAATATTTTGGCGAGTTTGAGGCTGAGTCAGTGCAAAGCGCAATATACATTTCTTCAGTGAGTGTGAGCGAGTTCCACTTTTTTTGCTGACCTAAGGTCCTATCTACTCATTTTCAGCATGACTATCAGGCTTTCCTGTATTTCCGTTTATACTCACATCTACTCAAACTTATTTCAAAGTAGTATCGTTCATACATCATATATTTATTGATCAGGGGCCTAAGCAACATTTGGGGGTGCCTTGGCCTCCCCCATAAACTCTTCTAGGCAAGCTTTTTATAAATATATTTTATGTTGTCATCTTCCCTAAAAAATGCCCTTATTGGTTTGCAACCACTAATGATTCGCACGGGAAGGTACTATATCAAAAAGTGTCAGGAAGTGCACTGGTTAAGAAAGATACTGGTGTTAAAGAGCCTTGACACCAATGGTAAAAAAGTTAATTTGAGGCTAACGAACTCATGAATTAACTCACTCAAACTCCCATCGAGCCGCGAGTCTGAATGAATTCGGGTGGGTAACACTAACGCAAGTTAGGGCACCAGTGAGTCCGGTTGGAGAAAATTTTTGCAAGTGCAGGTTCGAATGAGTCCAACTGTAAAAAATTTTGGTGAGACCGAGTACGAATGAGCCCTAAATGCAAGATATGTTTCCCAAGCGAGTCTGAGTGAGCTCCACAATTTTTGCCGACCTAGACAAATACAGTGTGAAATTTTCTCAGGTCTCACAAAAACGCAGCAAGCGTTTCCTAATACTATATTCAAGTTCAGGACATATGAAAGATATCAAAGCATATTCTTGAAACCATGTAAGAAATACCACGCTTTCTTTCGCATAGGACCATTAAATGGAACATGGAACACGGCAAGATAACCAATCCCACAAAGCTGTAGATATTTAATTGCATATAAACCTCCTCATTAGTAAAATCTACAATCAGACTTATTGGTTGGTTGGTATGTAGGGTTCAACGTCATTAAACCACCATGTGGCTATGAGAGAGGTCGTAGTGAAAGGCTCCAGCAATTTAGATCACCTGGAATTGTTTAACCTGCACCAAAATTTGAGCACATGGGCCTACAGCATTTTTACTTCTTACGTAAATGCAGCCGCCGCAGCCGAGATTCGATCCCGCAACCTGCGGGTCAGCAGCCGAGTACCTTAGCCACTAGACCACCGCGGTGGGGAAATCAGACTTATGCAAGCAGGTAGGTTATAAATGTCGCATCATCATGTTGTGCGCAAGCTGAGACACTTGACTACTTGAATAGATCCAGAATCTTCTAGTACACAGCCCCAGATTTAAGCTCCTTAAGTGAGAGGACTACCTACACGCGCAAAGAAAAGAACTTTTTTTAAAGCCTGGTGTCTGTCGCACCGGTCTCATCAGTTGAAAACAAAACCCACACAGCTTCAACTTAAAGACAAAATCATATCACAACGTGCTCACACATACAATTTGATTAATTTTTTTATTTGATACTTTTACATACTGTGGAGACACCATCTGATGCGATTATGAACCAGCGAAATGATAATTAGCCTATGTGGAACGGGTGACTGCTGCATTTTCAGACACCAAAGCAAATGTAGACAGTTTGCCAACCAATGCACTTCCGAAGTAGAAGTCTGGTTACTTCCCAGAAAACAAATATTAGTTTGCACGTGCATTAAATCGTTGAAGAAAGAAGCGGAAGGTTAAGCCAGAGAGAAAGAAAGCTGTAAGTGTGCTAGTGAATGTATCACAAAATGTTCCACAATCATTATGAATGCTACATTATTCTTACTCAAATGCATCACAGTGCAATCATTTTTGTCACACTGACTGCTATTTTGGTTCCCCTTGCATTATTCAAAGAGCAAAACAGTAGAATAGTAGTAGAAATAAAAGTAATATTTATTTTTTCAATGATTACTGTAATTTACCACTGGTTCTGTTTGCTACTGGCTACCTCAATTGTTGTAAGAGTCTTTGAACCATCATAAACCAGATATGACTTCCTGCTTGTTTGCAAAGTGCCACACACTTATTAGAATATTTTATTTCACTACATGAGTAAGAACTGCATATCCTTTTTTTCAACTTCACCTCATATTCATAATACAAAACAGAATAGCATGCCAAGTTTGAAAGCCCTTGATTAATACAGAATTATAATTTACATTAGGAGTAAAGTACAAACAAAAGCACAACTAAGCACGTCTAACAATTTTTCAAACATCACTGAGCCATATATGTGATGATGCTATGCTTTGTGGCAGACTCCTTTAAATATTTAAAAGTGGCCCTGAAAGATTCTTCTAGTTCCCTGAGAGAAATACCTTTTGTGAATAGGAGACAGAGCTGTGAGCGGTTTAGGGTAAATTTTGTAACTGTGCATGGCTTGTGGCTTTGTTGAGAAACAGAGTACAAACTTGACTACTTTTTAAATACCTCCTTTTTCAACAGAGGCAAGCAAGCAGTAGCTACTCCATGATATACCCAAAGAGAGCTGTCATTGGCAAACTAAAGGAACTGGGCAGGTCGTTTGGGTGAGCATGCTCATTTCTATTGTGACAGGGTATATAAAATGATGCAGTTAACAGAACATGCAGTGGCAAAAAATCTGTGCTAGGAGTTATTATAAGCATTGTGCATATTTAAGGAAAACCCACTTCAGTCTGCTCACACGAATGACCACACCCATTAAATAGGAATTAAAGATGACGTTTTAGGTGGCATGCCACCCTGCTACTTCGGAAAGGAGGGCACAAATAGGAAATGCAAATACTATGCATGTAATATGCTGGCTCATACTAGGTTCTTTCAAAGAATTACTTTCATGCTGCATTTGTAGGAAGCACCTTATTCATTTCCATGAATTTTATTTTTTATTTAAACATACTTCAATCATCATTCGGCCATTTTAGCAGGAAGGTGAATAATGTTAGTGCTGAACAAATGGTGGGTGCATGAACATACAGCCTTCAACAGTTATGAAATATCTATGGAAGAAACAAACTGTCCTGGGAAAAATAAAATGTGGATGCAATACAAGCTACAAGATTATGTTACACTTTAAGTGAATAAGCAACGGGTGTACCCTCCACCTCATCCAAGACTAACCAAAGAAGAGAGTGTGATTTTCAGACGCCTACAAAGCAATACTTACATACATGGCACATTAATGCACCGCCTCTACCCAACGACACATGGCTACATGTGCCCGCTCTGCAGTGTACCAGACAACCTGGCACATTTGCTTCTGGAATGCCAGTGCCATGCTAACCACGGCGTGCAACTGGAGCGAGACCAAGCCACAAGAATAAAGGACGACCACCTAATGGAAACGTGGGAAGCCAAGCTCGTCCTCGAGGACCTAGAAGACCTGCGACAACTCGTCGCCAGGGCCAAGAGGGCAGTTGAAGCCAGAGGGTTCCTGGACTAGGGTACCCTCCCACCTTAGGGTGACACTGGGCCTCGCTCGGAACACTGTTTTCTAAATAAACGTTTATTTCTCTCTCTCTGAACATATAGTACCTGCAGGTGATACAACTTAAGAAAGATAGTTCACAGCTCCTTTTTTTGACTAACAAAGCAGCACTTTCAGTATTTAGTTTTATATATTCAAGTGTCTACAAGGGTGCATTTAGGCACCTATATTTTTTTTATTCCCTTAATGACGAACGTTATCACTTCTTTGGACGTGCAAAAACATGGACTCAAGGAAAATGTCAGCCCTTATAAGTGCCTTGTTCTCCAAACGAGCATGTGTAGGCAGCATCATAATCTCCCAATAGTGGATGCGCAACGTGTGCCCCTCAGGGGCCGTTAAAGTAGCAAACACCAGGTTGAGTAGTAGGAACTGCACAGCTAGACGATAGTTATAGCACGAGAACTATCTCGCGCTATAACTATCATCATGTCATACCAACTAGCCCGAACTGCCACACTTCTAAGTTGCACAGCTAGGCCTGAAACTTACAGAAAGGTACCATATGGGCAAAAGAAGGCAAAGCCATGTTGTGGCCAGACAGTTATTTTTTCACAGAAAAGCAACATGCCACTTGCCTATTAATGCCACACAAGGTATCATTTGACAGTAAAGAGTGCACTGTAGCTCCAAGTCATAGTCCATGATCGGCATGTACTCTACTGGCAGATGTACGCATGACTTAAGCTTATATTGACACTCTGATCTGTGATGAATTATATGTCAAGTCCATAACAGCTGCAATGAATGCGATTACAAAAAAGTCAAATCTTTCTTTCTCGCACAACTTCTAAAACCACACGCGAGACCAGGTGCTGCCCTTCTTTTGCAAGTAGTGCATGGTTTTGCCGAGTACGGATAGAACCGCATTTGCCTAGAGCGTCTACACAGTTGTTCGCCGCAGACTTACTTCACGTTAGCCACAAGCTTGCGTTTACGCTTGAATTGTAGCACAAGTGCCTAGCATGCGGTATGACCATGTTTGGTATCATCAAGGCGCCGCCCTTTGCATATTTCTGCGGAAAACGGCAGCTGCTTCGACCAGCTGGGCGCTCTCTACAAGTGTGATTCCACCTGTACCTCTACGATCAAATTTGCCAAAACATGACAGGGCATACACTCACGCAAAGTAATATCGTAAGTTAGACTCTAGGACACTGTATAATTGATCCTAAACCAACAGACATTGAGTCCTTTTGCTTCAACGGATGCAAGTATTTCACTCTCAAGCGGCACACCTGCGTTTTCACGAGCAGCGAGGTCAGAACTCGTGCACGTGATTACGTAGCAAACTTTTGTGTACGCTAAAGTTCCGCACCGTAAAGAAGGCAAACCCACGCAACCATATGCCAGGCCATAGTGATTACTTGTCGAGTGAAAGCATGACAAGTAAGCGATGGTTAGACGTAAAATGCCGAAATACATGCACCAAAGAGCGAAGAAGAATGCGAGAGGCAGGAAAATGGTTACTTACAAATCATTCATTATCGTTCCAGGAAATAATCATCCCCAGACCTACAACCGGGTGCTAGTTGGCTGTCGTTTGGGTTATATCTGAAGGAGAGGTGGCGACGGTTAGTGATCAGAAAGCAAGCATCGGCGCAGCACTTCAGATGTGCTGCACTTGGAAACTGCAGAGGTTAGTAAGCATTGTGGGTATTAGATTCGCATTAGTTTAAAAGCGAGAACAGAAACACAAGCGACAACGTAAATATAGCATTACAGAATTAAGATATGTGAATGTTTCAACCGAATTCCATATTGAAATTATTCCCAGCAGCGCTTAAATTAAATAAGCAATAGGGCCGAGCACAGAATAGGCAGACGAAGAAGTTTGGCCTTAACGTAGCGCAAGAAACCCTACATTACTTCCCCACAGCTAATGGGTGCGTTAAATAAATATTTCCCACAAACGCAATATCAAACCTCGTTACCCATAACGGAAGCAGCGCCATGTTTTTTTACTGCAACTTCCGGTGAGCGGCTTTACTGCCCTCTGACGTCTATAAAAGAGAAAAGAAACAATAATCACGCCGCATCTCGCATTGCAGGTCACAGCCGTGAATAAAGAGGTGGCTTTTTTACGACTCGTGCAGTTAGTACCGCTGTTATATAGGTTACAGCAGTCATGCGGCTTTGAGCCTAGAAAGCTGCTCCTTTCCTTTTTGTGTTGCTGATATTTCCACAAGGTGGCAACACTTCTCCGCAGGTGCCGGCTCAGCTGGCAGTTACCGTAGGTCAGTGCCGTAGGTGTTTGATAAGGGAGAAAAAAATAAAGTATCAAACATAATACTGATCATTCGACGCAGCTGCAGAGCTGGTAGATGGTCTGTGGCTGTAGGCTCCAAGAAAGCGAGAGTATTTTGTGCAGCAATGCGCGTGCAGCTTTTTGGGTACTGATTGCCACCACATGGTTTGAGTAAAATGCTATGTTGCCAACTTGTGGACTGGTAGCGTAACTGAGGCTTTTTCAATTTTGTATTTTAAGGAAGCCCTGTTATGAAGTGGGAATAGGGGGAGAAAGAAAACATCTTTTTTCTTATCCTTTTTTTTTGTTCCACAGCCTGATTCACCCCTTATTACACGTGCAACCCGCACAGCCGCAACGCACGTGGCGGGACGTGCGCTGCGGCTGTCCCGTTCTGTGGCTGTGCGGCGAGCGCATGGAACGGCCCTAACCCGGCCCTGCAGTGGGTGTATGCCAGGATCTATGACAGATCTTTTACTATGCCTGCTTGTATCAGCATACAATGTCCCGACGCAATAAAGCCCACGAAATTCCCAGGACCATCGCACAGGGACATGCAGTGTCCCTAGCTGTGTTTCGTCTGTTGTGGATCACCATCATCAGCCTGACTACGCCCACTTACATGTAGCCCTCTGCAGGGTAAAGGCATCTCCCATGTTCCGTCAATAAACCCGTTTCTGCGTTTCTGCAGTCGCGTTATACCTGCAAGCTTCCTAACCTGAGTTAACCGGGTCCATCAAATTTTGTCTCCCTCTCACGCGTTTCCCTTCTCTTGGAATTCAGTTAGTTACCTATAATGACCAGCTATGTCAATTTCTTTTTCTTGATTTTATTGACGATGATGTCCCTAACCCCCGTTTGTTCCCTGACCCACTCTTGCGCACGCCTATGTCCGTAGGTGAGTACAGGCAAGATGCAGCTGTCATAAACCTTCCTCTTGAGAGATAGGTAGACTATCAATAATGATTTGAAAATGCTTGCCGTATGTACTCCATCCTTATTCTTCTGGTTATTTCACTTTCATGGTTCGGCTCCGTGGTTACTATCAGTCCTTAGTAGACATATTCCTGTACAACTTCCAGCGTCTCTCCACCTATCACAAAGTGCTGTTACCCGCAGAGGCTGTTGGACATCAGTTTTGTGCATATTAATTTTCATACCTACTTTTCTGCTTTCCGCGTGCAGTTCAGTAATCATCAGCTGTAATTCGTCCCCTGAGTAATTACTCATCAAGGCAATGTCATCAGTGAGTTGCAGGTTACTACGAAACTCTTTCCAGTCTAGGACCATGAAAAACTGCTGTAAACACGCGGTGAATAGCAGTGAAGACATCGTGTCTCCATGTGTTTACACCCTTCTTTATGGGGATTTTGTCGCTCTCTTCATGAAGAACTATGGTGGCTCTAGATCCACTGTAGGTTTCTTCCAGTATCATGTAGGGTTCGTCGATGCCCTGATTCCGTAATTCCTGCATTATTGCTGATGCCTTGACTAAGTCCAACACCTTCTCGTAATCTATGAAAGCTATGTATATGGGCTGGTTGTATCCCGCTGATTTCTCTATTACCTGATTGATAGTATTTACCTGATTCATAGTATGGATATGGTCTATTCTAGAGTAGCCTGTACGAAATCCTGCTTGGTCCTTTAGTTGATTGAACTCATGTCGCCTCAATTTCATTAGCTATTATTTTTCTGAATATTTTGTATCGCACAGGAAGATGATCGGTCTGTAATCTTTCAAGACCTTGACGTGTCTTAGGGATTAAGATGATGTGGGCGTTCTTCCAATATTCTGGTATTCTTCCCGTTGAGAGACACTCCGTATACAAGGTGGCCAGTTTTTCTAACACAATTTCTCCGCCATCTTTCAACAGTTCTGTTGTCACCTCATCCTCACCAGCAGTTTTGTCTATTTGGATTCCTCCTGGGGCTTTCCTTACTTCCCTTGTCGTTACTGGTAGGATGTCAAATTCTTCTATTCTATTATTGTTTATCACGATATCATCCCGGTTGTTTTGGCTTCTGTGCAGCTCTATGTAGAACTCCGCCAGCTCGACTATTTTAACCATATTGTCTATGACATTGCCTCCCGACTTTCGCCTATGCACAAGTTTGCCGATTTTTGCTTGTGTACATCCGATTTTTGCCTATGCACAAGTTTGCCTTCGCAGTTTTCAGGCTTCAGCCACTATTTACAGCCTGCTCAATTTTCTCCATGTTCTGATGTCGGCTAACTTACACCTATTGATTGACTTCGAAAGCTCCACTCGCTCTATTTTGTCTGGTGCATTTGAGGCTCTTATTCTTTGTCGTCTGAGATTTTTCGTCTCCTCAGATAGTTTGCTAGTCTCCTGCCTAGTGGCTGTACCTCCAACCTCCATTGCACACTCTTTAATGATAGTAGTAAGATTATCGTTCATTGTGTCAATGCTAATGTTGGTCACCTCGTTTAGTGCCTCGAATCTATTCTTAAGTGAAATTCTGAATTTCTGTTCCCACTCACCACTAGTTTATGAATTAGCTTTTCCCGTATCAGTTTTTGTCTGCTTTTTTAAATATAGGTGAATATGAGCTTTTACCATTCTATGGTCACTGCATCGAATCTTGCCAACTACTTCATCCTGTACAATATCTGGCTGTGCACACAGAATGAAGTCATTTCATTTTTTACTTTCGCCATGAGGACTTAGCCAAGTCCACTTACGATTAGCTTGTGTTCTGAAGAAGGTATTCAAGATTTGTGAATTATTACGCTCTGCGAACTCTCTCTGGCATTTCTACAGCCGATGTCATATTCTCCCACTGCTTGGTCTCCGGCCTGTTTCTTGCCTACTTTGGCATTAAAGTCGCCCATCAGAATACTGTACTGTGTCTTCACTTTATTGATGGCTGACTCTGCATATTCATAGAAGTGTTCAATCAAATGATCATCATGGGTTGATAATGGCGCGTAGGCCTGTTGCACCTTCATCTTGTACCTTTTGTTAAACTTAAATTATGATACTTGCCACCCTCCTCTATGTGGCCAGCGATGCTGTTGTGTATAAGAAACCCCACTCCCAGTTCTTTTCTGTCAACCAATCCACGGTAGCATACGCGTCCGTTCTTCAGCACTGTGTAAGCCTCTCGTGTCTTCCTAACTTCGCTGAGCCCTATTACATCCCATTTATTATCCTCTGATTTCTCGAATAGCACAGATAGACTACCCTCACTAGATGTAGTTCTAGCGTTTAAGGTGGCTAAGTTCAGATTCCAATGGCAGCCTATCCGGACCCATAGATGCTTAGCACCCTCCACTGCGTCGCAGGTCTGACCGCCGCCTTGGACAGTTGCTTCGCAGCCGCCGGGGACTGAGGGCCAAAGGTTGATTGTTGTATTCATGGGAGGTGAATACAGAAATTAACATTTCCCATTAATATATATATATATATATATATATATATATATATATATATATATATATATATATATATATATATATATATATATATATATATATATATATATATATATATATATATATGTGTGTGTGTGTGTGTGTGTGTGTGTGAGAGAGAGAGAGAGAGAGCATTTCATGGACACGCTCGCAGTTTTATATGAATTTGCATACACATATAGCGGACACGACGCGCTTTCTTAGATACTACAAAGTTTTTATTTACAAACTTTTAATTTATTTATAAGTAAATAAATAAAAACTTCAATCACACTTTAACAGGCCGAGGAATATTGCACTTAGCCCAATTTCCGCGTCCAATGTGTGATGCTCATCTTGCTATTACGCCTCTTTCTCCGATTATGCTTTGGCGGTTAACACCTACAGGTACCACAATGGTTTGTCTAATAAATTTGCCATGGATGTTTGTCGTCGGGATGGAGATGTACCAAGCGTCAACGAGGATAGACTCACGTTGAACGGGGCTGTAGCTGCCAAACAACAAGGCATACATTTGGCAAACCCTTCTCTATCAATCTATATAAATATTTTATTATCCTTGTAAAGGCGCGTTTTACTTTCATGTTATAGGCTGATTCTCATGATGGATGAATCATCCATGTTTCTTCAATGAATTATTGCTTTTATATTTTTTCACAACTAGTATTACAATTTCTTGCATATATTCAGCCTTGTGTGTACTATAATTTGCCTTGTTGCTAATAGACTGAACACTGTTTCTGGAGTGTGAAATCAATAATAACATTACTATTGTTAGATTGCTGTTAATTACTTATTATCAACTTCTGAACTTTATATTGAATAATGTATAATTTCTAGTGTTAGAGGCGTACTGCATTGTTTACACTCATGGTATTTGTATTGCCATTCCTAAGGGGTCTCCAGGCACCTGCATAAGTACGCCAATGCAAACAGTGTAAACAAAATTGTCCACTGAAAAAAGAAAGTGTGGGTGATGCCACGTAAAAATATACGCCCCGCCGCTGTGGTCTAGTGGCTAAGGTACTCGGCTGCTGACCCGCAGGTCGCGGGATCGAATCTTGGCGGTGACGGCTGCATTTCCGATGGAGGCGGAAATGTTGTAGGCCCATGTGCTCAGATTTGGGTGCACGTTAAAGAACCCCAGGTGGTCAAAATTTCCGGAGCCCTCCACTATGGCGTCTCTCATAATAATATGGTGGTTTTGGGACGTTAAACCCCACATATCAGTCAATCAACGTTAAACTAAGCCTCGTTCCTTCCTTTTGAAATGGTCGTTAGCTGTATATGATTGGTGTGAACAGTCTTTCTCATGCACACAGCACCAGCTTGTACGTGAGGCCACAATTAGCGCGAAAATTATCCATCGCATAATGGCCACTTATGAACATATGTACACTTATGACGCATAGTCTAGTTAACCTCCCTACCTTTCCTACATTCCTTCTCTCCCTCTCTCTCTCTCTCTCTCTCTCTCTCTCTATGAACATCCACGTGAAAAAATAAGAGGATAAACTGTTCTCGATACGGCATATTGTTTGCCATTGGTTCTTCGGCATTTAAAAATTCAGCTGTGCCACAAAATCGCCTGCTTGTTAAATGACGTCACGAAGCTGGAGAGAATCTCCTTCTAATTTTAATTCAAGTAGGCTAGCTGCCAATCACATAAGCAGCAGCTAATTATAGCAGGTGGTGAGATGGATTATGAGTATAATAAAATATTTCTGCTTGCAGCTGAACGGTGTTTTGTAGTTTGTGTGCGTATACATCTCTGTGAGCTCATACTTTCTGAGAGAAAGAGGGTGAGAAAGAAACAAGCAGCGCTGCACGTGTGTGCTTCTTTGCTGTCCCAGATGTATTTTGAGCTGTAAAATACAATTCAAGTGGAATGAAAACCAACTAGGCAGACTCTTAACTAAGTCTCTAAAGTGCTAAAAACCACGGTTTTTTACCTTCTCCCTTGTCCGGTGGGTCAAGTTGTGGGGCAAGCTCAAAAGCTGAGCTTCCTACTGAGCTCGAGTCCACTGCTTTATTCATAGCCACTTTGCAAGCTGCCGCTATGGCTCCAAGTTACCATAAGCAAGGCTGATCAGGTTTATCAGAGACTAAAGCGGAAACAATTTTTGGCATTTCAGTACGGGTAAATTAAATATCCAAAACTATTTGTCACGCTATCTACTCGCAACAGCTTCGACAGAGCAGCGGCGATGATATATCCTTTTCGAAAAAAAATTATTTTCTAGAAGCAGAAAATTCTTTGACCAGTCTTTAAAAATTTTGCTCGTTCCCATCCGTAACTGCATCAACAAGTCATAGCAGAATAAAAGCACGAACAAGGGATGTACTAGTATAGAGCCTCTGTTCAGCGCTTGCCTGCTATGCAATACTACAGCACAAGACGCGAAAGCGTCGCATATGTGGCCCACACGGCAAAAAGCCTTCAAGAAAAATTATCACAGCGGAAATGTTGGCAAAATTTTACTATGTTGTAACATTGCATCGTAACATTTTCATTCTCTCGCAATAACATAATTGAGTTATTACTGTTGCTACGGAAAACTTAGCCTTACTTGTCTGTTTCCCCAGCGTGCAGCCAAGAGAGACCACTCTATAAAGTCCCCCAACGTTTCTCGGAGGGGGGGGGGGGGCTGGTGCTCTCTTGCCCCGCCCCCCCCTGGCTGATACACCAATGAGCATGCAACACTTATTTTGGACACTTACGCCTTATGCAGCCTATAGTGTTTTTTACCGATTTTACATACATAGATATTATTATTATTATTATTATTATTATTATTATTATTATTATTATTATTATTATTATTATTATTATTATTATTATTATTATTATTATTATTATTACCACGAAGTTTTCATTTTATGTTCCCTAACCACGTACCTCTAATCACATTATTGTGGGTATCAGGCCACAAAGAGACAAAAATGAACGAAAATGACTAAATAGCGGATGCTCCGGCGAAAGGCACTCTCAGTGGTCCGATATTCTATATTATTCTGACAACAGCCCTCATGATTCGTGACAGATTAAGAAGGCGAGCAATAACTTGATCCTGTGAAGTCATTGATCACTCAGCTAAACCAGTATTGACACCTCTTGTTTTCTTTGCGTTGCAATTGCTGGTAACACGAAAAGTAGTATAGTTAGCTTTTATAAAATTATGATCTCGTGTTCCGAAATTTAACTTCAGTATATACGCACAGAGCAGGTCTGGCTCCTTCCCCTCTTTGCTAGTTTTGTAACGAGGATGAGGCAGCTGAAAATTATTTGTTATGATGCATCCGCTTCAATTTACTGAGGGGAAACATTTTCAAAGCGGTGTTTAATGGAATCGGATTTTATTTCGTCATTTTAAATATTATATTCTTGGGAGCCCCTCACCGTCATTGTCACTGAGACCTCCGTCCTACGGTGAAACTTTTTTATATGAATAAGGTGGTGTTGACCTGAACTATCTTAATTAGCGTGATTAATTAGTTTTAACTTTATATATATCATTAGTCATACAAATCTTATGTGAACACTTTTTTCTTATAAATAATTTGTTCCTTGGCCAGTCCCCAAGAGTGGGCGTGAGCCATACGTATAGGTAATCATCTTCATCATCAAAAGATGGAGCGGCTGTGATGACAAGAAACGAACAATAGCAAAAATAAAAGTGGCTCCATCCCGTACTTCAATGCACCTCTGGAAGAGGAGACCAGAAAAAAAAAGTATAAGCACAGCATTGGCGCCGGCACACCAGAGTGCTTGGCCAGTTTTGCGATTGTTATAAATTGCTCTGGATAACATTACACGCAAGACACGAGTAGTAATCTAGTTCGCGAACTTACGCGAGCACCAGATACTACACTGGAAAGTTCGATCACTGAGGTATAGAAGATGTTCCGTTAGAGATATGGGCGGTGCCACCTCAGGTTATTAAGGAATGTTTTTTTTTTGGAATTTGAGCCTCGTGACGTGTATGAATGGTAAGGTAAAAAGCGTTGAGTGCTCCGAGCCAATCGTATGGTATGCGCCCGCTGTAGGCCTTGTTCGTTTAGTTGGTCAACATGCAAAACTACTAGGTTTGAAAAATACAACCAGACATTTGGGGTTTCATGAGCCTCGCACGGCTGCCCATCTGCCCTGTTCTGCATGAAGGCAGCGTGCGTGCGCCTCTTGAATATCGTGGAACTTTTAGAAAAGGAACGTTGTTCACTCTGCCGTTCCTTCATAAGCGTAACGGAGTTACCGTTACAGTTCCACCTGATACTGACTAGAACGGTGGCATAGGCCTCCACCCCCCACCCCCCATCCCCCCCCAAAAAAAAAACTAGTTCCTGGAACATCGTTCCTTGGAACGCCGTTCTGTACGACACTGATAAGAGTGTTGGATCGCGTGTTCGATGCCGGCTGCGGCATTCGACAGACGCGAGATGCTAGAAACTGGTGTACTATGCGATGACAATGCTTGTTCAAGAACACCAGATGGTCGAAACTTCAGGAGCCCTTCACTACGGCGTGGCTGATAATCATATCGTATTTGTGGGACGTGAAACTACGTATGTAATAAAGTGCGAAAAATTCCAGGTCCTCTCATGCATTCGCTACGACAATTAGAAGGTGAAAGCGCCTTTGATGCATTAAAGACACACGCAGAATGTAAGTGTATACCCTTACCGTCCAACGCTATGCCAAATGTCCAATGAATTTTCGCGAAGTATTTTCGCTAAAGACATCTTATTACATTAGTATACTAATTAGGTGACCCAATTAACCTAAATAATTCCTAGATTCTTAGTAATTTGTGAGTTGATCACTCTGAACATGCTTATTCATGTCTATTCCCTTGATACGTTTTTACTCTAGGTATTTGTCGCCTGTGACATCAAGTGACCTCTTTTGGACGTTTTGTATCATCGCCATGGTTTTCGTCCAAGACCACTTTAGCCGGAAACATACTGTAACACTTCCTGCCTTAATAAAATGCTGCAGCTGACAAACTGGTCTCTGCTTGCCGGGGCCAGCTTTCTTCCTTGCCTTCATCCATTCTTTCTTCGAGAAAATGGTCCACTTCTCTCTCTCTTTCTCTCTCTCGTTTATTTGCCTGTACGCGAATTGAGAAGTGTATGTGACACGGCCTTTCAAAGGCTACGCTTCTTCAGTCTTTGCTAAAAAAAAAAAGAAACCCTTCTTGAATTTTCGAAAAATAGTGCCACGTATAGTACGTTTTAAATGGCATACAGCGCCGTCTGCGCCCCACGTTTTGTGCTCGAGCTTTTGTGCCGTGTTGATGGACCGTGAAGCCGGGCTACAACGAGTGTAGTGCAGAGGCTAATATTTTAGTAAGCTGAAGCAAGAGCAAGATGAGCGTACACGTTTTGCATTCGAAGGCATTTTTCCTGCATATGACATTTGTCGCGATGATTAAAAAAAGTAACAAAAGCGACACACACACACACACACACACACACACACACACACACACATATATATATATATATATATATATATATATATATATATATATATATATATATATATATATATATATATATATATATATATATATATATATATATATATATATATATATATTACACGACGCGTTATTCGAAGGCAGCAGGTTCGGTCCCTGTCCACAGTAAGTTACCTTTTTCCCCACCTTCCTTTCTTCACATTTATAATACAGATACTTCTAATACCATGCGCCATACTTTGTTTGACATCATTGTCTGTTAGTTCTCATCCTGTTAGAACTCTGCATCCCGACGGGAATACTTCAGCAAAGCTAAAATGACATCAAATGAATAATTAGACATGCCTGAATAATTAAATTGTTCATTATTTACTTTAGGGCACTTGTTTATATCGGAGATGTTGTAGTCCGTGACAGTTTCCGGCACACCCATTTTTAAGAAATCACAAAAGCTGGACGTAATTTAACATATAATCATAAGATTTTAGTAGTGACATCGAAACTGACTGAACCTGGTAATGAGGAAAGTATTACACCATGTTACATCAAACCGGAAGTTCCTTTAATAAGTAAGTGTCTGAGTTTGAATCAAGGCACCTAGAAGGAGAATCTGGTTGATTGATATGTGAGGTTTAAAGTCGCAAAACCCACGTTAAAGAACCCCAGGTGGTCTAAATTTCCGGAGCCCTCCACTACGGCGTCTCTCATAATCATATAGTGGTTTCGGGACGTTAAATCCCACATATCAATCATCATAAAGTCGCAAAACCACTATATAATTATGAGAGACGCTGTAGTGGAGGCGTCCGGAAATTTAAACCACCTGATGTTCATTATTGTGCACCCAAATCTGAGCACACATGTCTACAGCATTTCCGCCTCCATCGAAAATGCAGCCGCCGCAGCCGCGATTTGATCCCGCGACCTGCGGGTCAGCAACCGAGTACCTTAGCCACTAGACCACCGCGGTGGGTCGAAGCAGCATCTGATCAAGAAGAACGGCAAATAAACTGAAGTATGCAACTATAGGCCGCTCATTCTTCGCGTGAGATGTGTGCATCATACCTGCTTCTTTCGTGCTTTGCGCATAAAACTGCAATATACATTTTTATTTCTCTGTTCATAGTTGTACGATTGTCAATTAAAAAAGCAAATATTGCGCATATCTGAGGCGCCATTACAACACGTCTATGTCTTGTATGCCTGGCTTCATACTACAAGAGGCACACACTAGTAATTCTAAGGTCTGTAGCATTTATCGCGCTGCGCTGACAGCGCTACGCGATGCTCAGAAAGGTAAGGGCCAAACCACATAAGCGCGAAAGTGCACGCGACAGCGACGAGCGACGCTATGAGCGACGAAACAGGGCGTTCGCGCGACGTGTCCCGTGCTCGTTTTCGCGCGATCGCTCGGTTCTCCAGTTTTGGAAACCGTCGCTCATCGCCCGGAAGTGCTGGGCTCAAGCAGCCAATAGCGAAATACCGGAAAATACAAAGACTACATAGGTGCACGTGACCCTGCCCAAGTCACGTGGGCGCAACAAAAAATAACGCAATGTTTATTACGCATGTGCATACAAAAAAGTGCTGCAAGGCAATAATAAACACTTTCCGTTCCATTACACAACAATATATCTTATTTTTAAATTGGAAACCCCTCTCTACGCGGTTTTCTTGGTGCGAGTTGACGGCCTCATGCTAGCAACAGTGGAATTCGCTCGCTGAAGCCATCGCGTGAATGAGGTTTGCCTGCGCTAGCGACTGATCGCGCGAAGACGATCTACGTCGCGTCGCTCGTCGCTGTCGCGTGCATTTTCGCGCTTATGTGGTTTGGGCTTAAGTGTTTCCAACGCTTTGCTACGACGACACGGTGGTGCCACCTGCCTGTCGCTTTGTGTTCTACACCTTATCACCTTTGAGAATGGCGCACATCTTTCTCCGCGGGCGCACACGCCTTCGTTTTCGAAGATAACTTCCAGATTGCTCTCGTGTCTAACGTGCCTCGCTGCACTGGTTCGCCTTCGCTGCATGCTAGAGGCCCTCTAACGCAGCGACTCCAGAATACCATTCCCCGATTTTCTTCCGCAGAACATCAAATAAGCGCTTTGTTCACTCTCTCCAGACGCAAGACTGTCGTCTTTCGACGACATTTGCAGTGTAACATGCGGATTCGGGCAAATTTTTTTTTGTAGGCAACGGTCGCTGTTTCACAGCACGCACTTGGTAACGCCTGAACGCTGCGAAACGGCTGGCACTCGTATACCACTCCGGCGCCACCTTTTACAAACATCGAGCGACTCATTACTACGCAATAAAAAAGCCGCTAGACTGAAACGAGCCAAAACCACCAGTTGCTGATCAGTTGCACCTACTCATCAGAATCAAAATTTTGTTCATAATAATTATGTACAATAACAGGCATTTAGTACGCGGAAGGAGGTTTCATATAGTCAAGAGATTGTATTGGGACCTCCTGTACCAAAAAGTCTTAGTAAATACTTATTAGGAACAGTAGCGATATGTATCTGTGCAAACCAAAAATGTAGTAGAAAAATCTACAAATGAATGTATAAAATAGTATGAAGTTAACATACAACAGTTTACTAATCTTTATCCAAAAACAAAGAAATAACAAAAAGCACCCTTCAAATGAAACAAGCAGTAACTCTTAGGGTTAGTCCACGTAAATGGTCAATTGGTGGAAAACCACATCCTTCGTAAGACGCGCCTCTACAATAGCGGTTGTACACATCTGTATTGCCCCATTGCCATTAGAAGAAAAGAAAGAGACGAAAGAAAAAACTTCAGCAGAAATTACAAGCAAGAAGAGTTCCTCTCGCATAGAGCAAGCATTGTGAGTGATCATCAAGACCAAAGAATAAGTGAATTTCAGTCCAGTTTCGAAAGCTTTCTCTGGAAACCCCATAGACCTCGACTTTCGCAGGCGTTGTATTCGTAAACTGGTTCCTGTTGTCATGATGAAGATAAGTGGTACTTCACGACTTCTTTTTTTTAAAGCGATTATGCTAACTTATCAATTTTACATGCCTGCTACTGCACCATTAACGCGTGTCTTTTCGGTGTTCTTAAGCAATTATGAAAACAAATTACCTTCATTTCGCCTATCGACACGCCACACGCGTATACTGCGCCGCAATGTCGGAAACAGATAACAAACAAGTGTCGCAAAATGCAGCCACCATAACAGAGAAGTTCATTCGCTGTGAAACTTCGCCACGTAACCGTCTGAAAGATCCTTCAGTGGTATAACTGAACGTGCCAGTTTGAATTACCGCGAAGGATAGTGAATTCCTTAGTTATAATTACGGCTCGGTGACAACTCAGAATGCAGCCTCGAGGCATCACACTCTAAAAGTGTTGGAAAAAATATTGCAAATGGCTCTCAGAACTTTGGTGCCAAGGAACTGCTACTGCAGAGTTTTGTAGTGAAGAACAGGTTGAAAAATAATTGTGGGAGGGGAGGGGGCGTTTGCTCGGTCATTGGCACATATTCGAGATCTCTTGTAAAGTAAAAAGGGGCGCTTGCTTGGTATTTCACAGTGCCCACTCGCAATAGAAGTTGTAATGGAGGCACTAGCATGTGCTTTTTTTTATAGCATTGCCAAGGCTGCCCAAGAGCCCCATTGAATGTGACTACCCGTTCAACCAAGCAACGCTTGCTACCCATTTAGCTGTCCTCTGCGAGTGTTCTCTTAACACTATCATTTTACAGCGCTATACTTTACAGTAATAAAAGCACACCTATTTTCATATTTTTGTGTTTCAACAAATTTTGCTTAAATCTCTGCAGTCTGAACAAAGTGGCCACAAATCATAGTTTCTTATGAGAGTGTATGCTTTGGATTGCAGCTTGACTCATTCAGTGAAGTTGATGCATCATCGGCTTAATCAACGCCACCTTTAATTGGGAGTGAGAAGATATGCTGCTGCTTGAATTGTACAGGCAAATAAAGGAGGAGGTGAGTTAATTCGCCATGTCCATTGCAGGTAGGTGTAATTGCTGCCAAGGAACTCAAAGGAAGATAGGTGACAGTGGTGCAAATCAATCTGCACTCCAACCGAGTGTACAACGAGCTAAGTCCTCAACATTAATGAAAAGATCCACAAGTTAAGCATTTTCAAAACTGATCATAACACATTGTCTTGGCTTCATCATCCCCCATGTAATCAATTTCATAATTCCTTTATTTTTCCTGCATTAAGATCCTCAAGCTGAGCATTCTGTTGTTTTTACTAGCGCATATGATTGCAGGTGCTTATTTTTCTGCAATCTTGGATAGAATATTCCGTAAACGGGCTCAGTGACATTGATGTTTATCTGCTCCCTCGTTTGGCATTTAGTTACACTTTATTCTAGACTTGCACCTGTCTCTAATTGAGATGTGCTGTAAATAACAAGCAACTTTTTCAAGCAAGACTAACTTGGCATTTTCGATGATATGTGGGGTTTAACGTCCCAGAACCACCATATGATTATGATAGACGCCCAACTTTGCATTTTCCTGTCAGTAACCTTTATTAAACATTTCTATTTGTTCTGATCATTTATTTCTCTGACAGTATAGCTGCATGACTGCAGCACAATTACATAGGATTAGTTAGCATAATGCGAATGAAGGAATTTTGTTGTTGATTTGGAAAAAGCGTTTGTACGAGCCAACTTAAACACCTCAAAAACTGTTTCATACATCCTCCCATGCAGTAAATGTTCCCTAGTGAACTTGTCTTCTGGTTTGAACAAATGTGAAAAAAATTGTCGTGGCATTGGGAAGGCCTTGAAGAAACACACTGCTAAATAATGCCATAAAGTCTGCGATAAACAAGACATTCCACTACATTCCACATGAAAAAAAAAACTGGAAACAGGGTTTTGCAGACAGTGTGCATCTATGCTGACTTGGAGAGGAATTATCAAAATTAAGTTGTATGGTTTTATGTCACAAGACGAAAATCTGGTTGTGAGGTGCTTCCGCCGGTCGCGTCTGCGCGGGCCGTGCACGGCGTCAGCATCGATGGCGCTGAGCCCTGTCCCGTCGAAGCATCATCGCATGCTTGCTACAGCTAGGGTGGCTAGAATCTATTCTAGCCACCCTACTCTGGCCCCTACTGTGCCGGAAGGAGAGCACATGGGCTGATTCGTTCGCACCACCAGACTGCTGTGGGTGGTGACACTGCCTGTCGTGGAAACAGCCTAACTACAGGCATCGTCGCCACGCCATAAACTCAAGCGTGACACTGACCATGCGCACATCCTCTCTCGGGGGAGGGGATGACAGGATGGTCGGCCGTGTGTGTTTGCCTATCTGTGTTTGCTGTGCATTTATTTACGCTTAATGGTGTGAATTTTCTTACTTGTATGTGTATACCATACTTTTTGTTCTGTATTGTGCAATGGTTGCGTGTAGGACCCCGCATAACCTTCATTTCTAGGGGGGATGATGTGGTGTCACGGTTACTGTTCCGGTTTCGTAACTGGTTCTCCACCCCCACCCCCCCCCAGGGGGCGTTGTACATATATACATTAGGGCGTCTATCATAATCATACGCTGGCCAACCTGTTGTACCGTGCGTCGCGTCTGACGCACGATACAACAGGTTGGCCAGCGAAGCTTAAGCGTGCGGCCCCACTGTTCATCGCTGGGTTAATCCCGGTGGCTTTTGCCGCCCGTGTGTTCCACTCTTCATTTTTAGTAGGCCAGTAGTGGACATCTAAATCTACATCTGAACTGCGTATATCAACGTAGCAGCTCTCCCTCTATAGCGCCGTTATCATTATTCATCGCCACGCGCTAAATAAGAAGAAACAGACGCATTTGCACTATTTCCTTAGAAACGTGACCTTCGTGATTAACACTGGCAACGCGCCTATTAATAAATTTACTCTCTTTTTGCCATTCAACCAGGGTGGGTGTGAGCTAGAGCGTAGCCGTTGATGTAGTCATTACCATAATTGTTGTGTCGTAGGTCTGACGTCATGATACAGTTTCGGTTCTCACAAAACGAATGCCAGCCTCACTGACATTCATGTTAATTCATGTTCTGTACCGCACCGTTAGGCGCACCATATAGAAATAAAAAAAAGTTTTTTTTCTTCTTTTCTTTCTCTACGGGCGCATCGAGGTGCGGCGTGTCAATAAAACGGTGACCAGCACACGTGTCGAGTAGTTTTTCCTCTTCAGCGCTCCGCGCCCACTCCGCCGTGCTAGTTGGCGTCTCCGCCGGCCATGTGGGCCACCCGTCGTGCGTCTCTTCTGCTTCTTCGCCGGAGCCGCTTAGCGGCTACACGACAACCATCATCATCATCATTCGAAGAAAGCGCGAGGTCATTTGCGCTCGAGGCCACAGCAGCCATAACGGCGCATCTGCATTGATCCGAACTGTCAGCTCTACTTGTCCTGTCACCGATATGTACGGTTGTGGCGGGCAGCGATATGTGCCTACTGCGGGCGGCGGCTCGGGCGACGACTGGCAGCACGCCGGCGACGCCGTACCACCGCGAGAGACGCCCGACGGCGCTACAGGTCTCCGGGTATATTACGAGTACCGCGTTGCCGGTTTCGGCTTGCACACGCATTACCAGATTCTCGAGTTTCTCGACCAGCTCCAGGAAACGCGCTTCTGCAGCTTGTGTATCCTGGTGTGCGACAAAATGTGCCTCCTGCCATGCCTGCACGTCATCTGTCCCCGGTGCAAGGAATTGGCGTTCGGCCGTTCCGCGTCGGGATTTTCAATCTGCCTCATCGACAAACAGATGATTTCCATCACCAAGACTATCACTTGGACAAACAACGTGCTTTTGGAACGCGTGCGCTGCCCTAACTGGGGCTGCGACTACACTGGATACTTGAAAGACCTGGACGACCACTTGGAACGGTACTGCGCCTTCCACCTGGAGACGTGCGTTAAGTGCAAAGAGTTAGTCGCCTATAAAGACATATTCAATCACTTTATGACGTGCGAAGGTGCTCCTGGCGTCTCCCTGCCGGTTATGGACGTCCAGTCTAATGGGGAGAACCATTACAAGGCGTGCAAGGATCTGTGTGGCGCGGGGGAGGGTTCGGAGAGTGTGACAGCTCCGGCAAATGCGATCAACGCAGTGTCCGAGCTGTTTGGCCGGTACAAAGAGCAGCCAGACTCGGATCAACCGGATAAACCAAACCAGGCATTGCAGCAGCCACAGTGAACAGGCGTTCATGACTTCGGCCCGGTGGCTGCATCATGACCGGAGCGAGCATCTTCGAAGCGGAGGGCATTTCGCAGCGCAGTCCTTCAGAGTTTCAGGTCTTACATTGGCTTCGTAATGGACACGCAACAAAATTTCTTCAGAACACGGTTTGCGCGCGGCACTCGATAAAAGTTATGTGTCGGCATGTGACACTGGATATGCAGAATCTTGCGTTTTCTTTCATTCGTAGCTCGCAGCTCACATTTGTAGCTTACTTATGTTCGATCTTCGTGGAAACCAAACAGAAAAGTTGATTAGGCCGTATTAAAATGTAATCCTTGCACCATAGCAAGGACGGCACTAATCGCATTGGCGAAAAGCCGGAGTGGAAATGAATTCTCTTAGATATGAAAACCTGGCTAACGTTTAGGCAGCCATGCATGGGAATTTATAGCCAATGCAGTGCACGTGGAGTATCCAGGCCCACGGCCGCTGGATGCCAGCGGCCGCGCAAGGGCACATAGTGCATATGCCCTTACCGAAATTTCTTCATCTTCTTCTTGACCTCCACACATGGCACACACACATTGTAGGTGATCGGCCGAGTAGTAAGTAAAAGGTAAATTGTTCCCAAAATTTCTATAATATGTAATTCTTAGGTACACCAGATACTATTTGTAATTGATTGCTGAATTGAAATTTCAATTACTTGTAATGAAAAAATATGATATGCACACCAAATTTAGCATGAGATTCTTTTAGTTGTAGTGACGTAGTCTTGAAAGGCAAAGAAAACATTCGTGTGGCTGTACCCCATAGCAGTGGCTCCACGAAAGAATATCTTCAGATAGTTCTGCCCCAGTTTTCGAGGAGGTGGTGCTAGTATGCTCCTCCTGATTGCATTGAATGCCTAAGTTTGAAAGAACGTGGTTACCTGCATATGTGCTGGCAGGAAGGGGCACTTACCCCCAACTGCCCTCTTCCAAGACGCATTCTGACGCGGAGAAAGAGAGGTCAAGATGACACTTGACTACACTTTTGCCTGCTTGGCCCCCACTTTATATTAACGACATGACCCACCTCGACGCCGAAATGAATTTCTGCCTACGCCACTGAGTAAATGATTGAGGCTGCAATAACCCAGACAGAACATATGTAGCCGAGTTCCGAAACCAAGATATGGTTATGAGAGGTGCCTCTATAAGGCTGTGAAGATTTCGACCACCTGCTTGGGCTGAACGTGCGCTCAAGTATATACCTAGATAGGCCTCGGGTATATTGCGTCCATCGAAATCACCACGGCTGGCATTTGGTGACCTACAGGTCACCACTCGAGCACCCTTGCCACTACGCCACCGCGTCGGGCAAAGCAACAGTAAAGTTATCAGCTAAATATCGTGGCATTGAAACCTGTTTAAAGGCAGACTACAAGGGCTGATTGTGAAGCATAGACGGATAAATTTTGGCACTATATGTTCGGGGGCAGATTCACCGTAGTGACTTATAATGGTGCCTTATCGTTGATGTTTTCCAAGTAATTGCTCAAGTACAGTTTGTCCGGTTACATAACATGCTACAAAAATGTGATTTTGACGTGCGTCATCACGCTGAGGTCTCAATTAATATCACCGATGCCATCTCACACAACCTACTCGTGCCAAGAAAACAACAGGTAAATTGCATATATTTCACCCAATTAAGTATGACCGAAGTCCAACAAGAGAACAAACACTCGACACCAATCATTACTTGTACAACGACAGAAGATACAAAACTTATGTTTGCAGCACGCAACCATATATATATATATATATATATATATATATATATATATATATATATATATATATATATATATATATATATATATATATATATATATATATATATTGTACTATTATGAATGGGTGGCGCAATCAGATCTCAGAAAAACAATATATCTCCTGACCATTCCGAAATGTTTTCGCACAGAAATACTATCAGCAGTTCATGATCACTCCGACAGAAGACACGTCGATCGATCATCCATGCTAGATGAGCTGCAAGAACGCTTCAGGGGGCCGAGATGCAAAGCAATGCGTGCAGCTGTATGTCGTCTGCTGCGAAGCGTGCGTGCCGACAATTTAAGCGACTTCCGGCTCGCTATTCTGGGCTGTTAGCAGCAGCACTGATGATATCCGATCAGATTTTCATGTGGTTGGAGGTGTCTACATACATTGGCCCATTACCCACCCCCACAGCGGCAGACCGCTACATCATTGTGTACATATGCGTCCACATGTATGGAAGTGGTAGCCATGCGATCCCTCACCTGCGTCCATGTAGTCGATTTACGGAAACGAAGATTTGATTAGAGGCGTCGTTTGCCGAAAGCATTGGTATCTGATCAACATTTACCCGATCTGAGCAACATTCCGCTGCATTAAACAACGCCTGAACCTTTACAAGAATGAGTACCGCACCACTACGAAACCACGACGTAATCGCGTTTCATCCCCGGGTAAACAGCCTTATCCAAGTGAACAAATCGAGTACCCAGGGAAGACTCGCTCTGTATGCTAAGGAGGGTGCTCGCGTACTGTGCATACTCATAATAATAATAGGAGGTGGATGGGTTGAATGTCCCAAAATCACGATATGAGGGACGCCGTACAGTGGAGGTCTACGGAAATTTTGAACATCCGGTGCTCTTTAACTCGCACCTAAATATAAGTATACATGTGCCTCCGGAATTCCGCCTCTTGTGAAATGCGGCCGCCATTGCCGGTATTTGAGCGCCATCTTATAGCAGATTCCGAAACGTTGCGGTGCGGCTTGCGCCGAACGCTGATAGCTTTTTTTCTCTCTTTTTTCCAGTTTAAACCAGATGAAACCGAAATAATGTAATAACAGCGCATTCCAGTATAGTAGCAAAAATCGCCACAGGACACCGTCGTTACCCACGCTATTTCTAAAAATAGCACCGCTTACCTGGTGATCAGCCATGATAATAATAAAAAGAAAGGTTGGGCAGTCTGAAAAAGAAAAAAAAAGAAATATAACCAAACACAGACAAGCCTTTTCGCATCATATAGTCATAGTGAATAAGTATATAGAAACGCGACACAGGAGGATCCTCTAATAGGTATAATAAAGTATCGTCAACTAACTTGGAAGAAGATAAAAACTCGGTGCCTATATAAAATTGCCTCTAATGGCTCATTGGGGCACTAATGAGTCAAACAGACCATTTGGTGTATCAATGTCTACGAATCACTTACCTAATATATTTGAGATGTCCCTCAAATATTTCCATTATTATAATGCAAACCCATCTCCATGGCCACCTTATCAAGCTTAGTGCACGCTTCCATAAAGGCGTATTTGTTCACCAAATCGCATTGGCAGGACAGTAAACTCAAGTGAAAAATAAATTGTAAACAGTACCAGAAATAACGCAGACAGTTAAAGGTAACAATAAGCAAAAGAGCTTATTTTGGCAAAACGTTGCGAAATGCATGTTGTAGTGACCAGACTGAAAGATGAAGTGCAGAGCCCAACGTAATGTACTGGACGCAAGAGGGCAACTAATAAAGCACTTATTCCATCAATAATATTCCGATATCAGAAGTTACTTGAATAAAAAATAAATCACGGTATACCCGCGAAGTGAATCATGATGAGTATCAGTATAGATTCTCAAAACTTATATTACTAGTTTCCGCACGAGTCTCAAATGCACTGTGTCCTAGAGTGAATAACAGAAAATAACGATAAAGTGACGTTTCGCAACACGTGTGGGATGCCCATTGAGTCTTTCCTTGAGATAATCCACTTTCATTTAGAGAACGCTCACGTGGGATTCGGCGAAAAAATGTTCAACCAGGCAAAGGGAGCTGGCATCGGGTCTAAGATATATCCCCTGTTTTTAGTGACATGGGCAGCAAAGATCGAGACTTGGCAATGTGCTTACAAGGTGTACTCTACAAAGCCTACAGATATGTGGATGACTACTTAATTATAGAGGGCGATGTTCACAAGAAGGACTTCAGAGAAACAATTTTAGATGATTCAATTATCCAGGGAAGGGATTAACATTTACCTCTCAAGTACCGGTTGAAAAGAAGCTGCAGTTTTTGAACCGGAAGCTTGAGGCTTTGGCACACCACGTGTGTTGGACTTTTTCGCCTCGGGCTGGGAAACCGCTTATGAATTTTCCTTCAAATCATTCGAGGCTGGCCAAGAATAGAATCATCACAAATTATTTTCGGTCTGCATTGTTAAAATCTTGTATTCACACTGTTCATAGCCCGTTTCATGAACAAGTGGCTCGGCTCCAGGACGCAGGGTACCCGTTGTATGTGATGCTGGCTGTAGGTATCAGGTTATTAAAGACGATTGAACAGGGAACGGAAACATTTTTGGAAACGATTGGGCAGATTTATTGTAGCTCAAACGTGGTAGTAATCCCTTATGTACGCGGGCTATTTCAAAGAATAAAAAAAATCACAGCATATCCACGGAGTGCATGATGATGAGTGGGACGAAGCGTCCGTCAGCCCATCCGTGCTTCCGTCCGTCCGTTCGTTCTTGCTTCCGTACGTCCACACGACCATCCGTGCGTACATCCATGCGTCCGTCCGTCTCTCCGTGCGTCCGTCCGTAAGTCCGTCCGTCTGATTGTCTGTATATCTATCCGTCCGTCCGTGCGTCAATCTAATGAACACTCCAAGTACCGCCATCTCCCATCTCGCATCCCCTGTGGCACATACCCGCTCTAGAGCGGGTATGTGCCACCGGTGGCTATTTACTTCTAGATACATCTCCCATCTCGCATCCCCTGTGGCACACACCCGCTCTAGAGCGGGTATGTGCCACCGGTGGCTACGTACTTCTAGATACATATGGAGGAGCGACAGACCCACGGCCTATAAGGAGCTTCGCTCCTCAACAGGTAGCTGGAAGTTACGATCGAAGTTACGATGGCGTTTTTGGACAAAAATAATATCGGAGGAGTGTGCGCGTTGCTTAACCAGAAGTGTGACAAACTGGGCAGCGTAAAAAAGAAATGTAGCATTAAACACAAGCTCTAGTTTGTTAAATGTGCAAATAATGTGGTGCATTGTATACATCTAACGTGTGGTCATCTGTATGTAGGGCAGACTGGCAGATGTATTAATACTTATAGTTATGTGGGTCTAGGGATGTCGAGTCTGAAAGGTCGCCATATAACACATTTAGCACTGCATTGCAATAAGTGCGCATGCACGTCTTGTTTTAATAACATCACCTTACAATACAAGCATCCAACCGAACTTCGAGAGAGATAATAGAAGCATAAACATTGACAAGCTAAAGGAAAAGTGTGTTAGCCACCCATCAGTTGCCTTGATTGAGAAAGAAATTTCGCTTTGCCTGCTGTTCATTGAACATGTGATCATAAGCTGTGTCGTGTGCGCAGTTCGAAATTTCTTTTTACCAGATTGCGCTGATCTGGGGCTTATTAAGTGGACGTTTTCAAAAAGTAAACCGGTCGTTAGATTGTGCCCGTTTGTGCGTCTCTTCTGCGTCCCCGTGTGCCTGCGTAAACATGTACCTCAAGATGAACTTTCCAACTAGACCGAATTGCAGTTTTGCTTCGATCTTCTTAGTACGCGTTAGCGACGCAAGGACGATGGGCATTGCGAGGGGTCCCGATACCAACTGCTCAGCCAACTCGGTGCACTAGGGACTGGTTTCCCCTTTTCGCCTCCCTGTATTCGCCTTTGTTGGTGGTGCAGAGGGAAAAAAAGGGAATGTCGTTCTGCGAAACGTTGGCAGTAAGCGCATACTACCCCCCCCCCCCTCCTATAGCGAGAGCACGAACGAAACGCATTGCCAGAGCGGCTACTGGCAACATGTCAAGGTGATCTGGCACACCTGTCCGTCTTCCACTCTATGTGCAGTAAAATTCACTCTCTTGAGGAATTCCCATCTCTGTCGATCCCGTTGATGTGGGATGTGACACAGTCCTGCAGGTTTCAGGCGGAAAGGCGGAGGTGGCTGCCGTGGACCAATTGGTGTCTATGTGCGCCAGCTTAACTCGGTCTAAAGGCACAACTTCTTGGCAGCCACGCCTTTCGATGATACTCGTCTTCTTCCCATAATGGATAACATTGATGGGTCCGTCGTACGGTGCTTGTCTTCGTACTACATCCTTACGCAAAAAGACGTGACTACACGACTCGAGTTCGCTGCTCACATACATTCTTCTTTCTGTGGGCTGCCATGGAGGTGTAGACCGACGTTTCATCATGATGGGCGCAGGCGAGATGCATAGTCACTAGCACGAATGTGGGTTTGTTGTTAAGGGCAATGAACTCGCAGACGCCGGGTTGTGCTGTATGCAAGTTCTGCTGCGCTTCAGATGAAGTCTGCCTTGAACACAGTACATATTCCCCAGAGTACACTGCGCAGTGCTTTGACCCAGGCGTGCTCTTCGTTTGCAACAAGCGCGGGTTAACAGCCGGTGAAATAGCTCAACCATTCTATTACTTATCGGATGCTGGGCCGTCATTATGAGGTGTGATGTACCGATGAGCTTCGTCAGACGGGTGGGTGATGCGGACTAGAATTGGCTTCCTCTGTCCGTTGTGATGGATGATGGCACGACAAAGCGACAGAGCCAGTGGCTAGCGAAAGCACGAGCAACAATTACGGCTCTGGTGTCTGGAATGAGAATCGTCTCTGTCCCACGCTTGAAACCACCCACACAAGTTAACAAGTACATTTGGCCCTGGCAAGGCGGCAACGGGCCCCGCCGTGGTGGTCTAGTGGCTAAGGTACTCGGCTGCTGACCCGCAGGTCGCGGGATTGAATCCCGGCTGTGGCGGCTGCGTTTTTGATGGAGGTGAAAATGCTGTATGCCCGTGTGCTCAGATATGGGTGCACGCTAAAGAACCACATGCGGTCGAAATTTTCGGAGCCCTTCACTACGGTGTCTCTCATAATCGTATGTTGGCTTGGGGACGTTAAACCCCTCATATCAATCAATCAAGGCGGCAACGGCCCGACGAGGCCGACGCGTACGTAGTCGAATCGTGCATCTGGCCCGGGAAACGTCTCTAGCGGTGTCACGGTGTGACGCTCTGCCTTGTAGCGCTGGCACATACACTCACGAGTTCATTATCGGAAATCATGGCTGATACCAGGCCACATATGAAACGCGTGGTGAGTACCTTGGACATAGCCTGAATTTCCGAGTGTGACATATCCTGTAGCGATGCGAATACATCCAGACGTACGTGCGCGGACACAAAAGGCCTTCCGTAACTGGCTATAGGCGAACCTCTGCAGGTTTAGTGACGTCGGCGTTTCTTGAAGGCGAAATGGTTACCGTTGAGTAGATTTCAAAAAGAGCCAGAATTCAAGCAAAAGTAGCCCTGCAGTTTAACTTAATCACCAAACTTGTAGCCCAATAGAACAAAATCGGTGTTGCAACTTAAGTTTGTAGTATGATATTATAAATAAATAAATCCGTCCATCAACTTTATTTGTGTCTATTTCCCAAATAGAGGAGTAGCGAATAAAAGCTGTCTACCGACAGCTTGACGAGCCCACCGCCCCGAATCAAGGGCTCGCGGCAGCTTAACGACAGTTTTATTTGCATATAATTTAAGAAAAAAATAAATCAGAAAGAACAATTTTATTATTGTAAAAACGGCACATCATTTGGAAACAAAGGCTTGAACAAGAGGAACAAGCGCAACAATAATAAAAATAATCAAAAGAAGTAAAATGAATATATACATATTAGTAACAAATAGCGTATACAAATTTCAAGCGTAAGTTCCTTGATGTACAGCAAAACAGATCAAAATTTGTTAATGTGTAATACTTAAGAAGGCGAGATATGGCACAAACGTTGCATTGAAGGGTAAACGCGCGGCGGGTACAATTCATGTTGTTGTTGTTTTTCTTTTCCAGGAAAGCAATCTCCTCTAAGCATTCTTCAATTTCAAATTTAAAAAGAACGTGCACCCTATAACCGTACAGCTGATGAATGGTAATGATGTGAGCATCAATATACAAGTCAGAAGTTGCTGTCCCAAGAGGCACATTATAAATAATTCCAATGAAGGTTTTTTTTGCATTTTATGCAGTTCTTTGCAGGTTAGAAAATGTAGTTGGACTACAGACAAGTATACAGTGGTTTAAGAGCAGAGCAGGGAATTGTGAACAATTATTTGAACCACGTGCAGAGAAGGTCTTTGGGGCGACCAACTATCCCTGCTATTCCAGCACACTTTTTGATTACTGCATTGAAATGGCTATCCCAGGACATACTTGCCGAAACTACCACTACATAATTCTGAAAAATATCAACCATTTCAATGTTGCGACCACTTAAAACTATATTTGCATTGGAGGGGGGGATTCTTATTTTTTCTCGTTATGTTTACCTTTGTAAAATGTTTTACCTTTGTAAATTTTTTTACCTTTGTAACTTTTGTAACTTTTTACCTTTGTAAAATTTTACCTTTGTTTTACCTTTGTAAATTATGTTTTACCTTCGTAAAATTTAATTATTTTTATGCTATTTCTTAATGACCATGCTGCTATTTTTTCTAATGTGTCATTACAGATTCTGGTGTCGTTGGCATATACAATGAATCTTGCAGAAGAATAGACACTTACAACATCATTAATATATGAAATGAAGAACAGAGGACCTAATATGTTCCTCTGCTGAACTCCGAAGGGTATCCTTAGAGCCTGAGAACGTGCTTTATCGATTTCCACGATTTGTTGCCGGATGTTTATGTAGGACTTTAATATTTCAAGAGGGCGAACCCTTCCGCCATAACAACTAAGCTTCTTTATTAGAATTTTATGATCAACTAAGTCGAATGCTTTGGTATAATCAACGAACAACCCAACCGTTATGAGTTTATTTTCGATCTGCGTTGAAGTATACTCTTTCTGTGGAAGCAGTGCCTGCTCTGTGGATTTGTTTTCACATAAACCGAACTGGCACTCGGGGGAGCAGTTTTTTTTTTCAATAATATTTATGATTCTCTTATGTATTAGCTTCCCGAAGACTTTTGAGAAAATTAGCAAAGCAGAAAACACGTTTGTAATTTTCTAATTCATTGTGATCACGCTCCTTATACGACATTACTACTTTTGCTATCTGCATTTTACTGGAAACACGGAAGCATCCAAACAAAGATTGTACATATTTACAAGAACATACACAAGAATATCTGCAACAAATGTCACTTGTCGTACACCATCTATGTCACTGCCACTACTAATATTCAAGCTTTCAATTATAGTTAATACCATACTTGATGTCACAGGGTGCAAGAACAAGGACTTCTCAGTTAGTTGTTCTAAATAAACAGGTACATTAGATGATATTTGGTGCCCCGCCATGGTGGTCTAGTGGCTAAGGTACTCGGATGCTGACGCGCAGGTCGCGGGATCGAATCCCGGCTGCATTTATGATGGAGGCGGAAATGATGTAGGTCCGTGTGCTCAGATTTGGGTGCACGTTAAAGAACCCCAGCTGGTCGAAATTTCCGAAGACCACCACTACTGCGTCTCTCATAATCATGTGGTGATTTTGGGACGTTAAGCCCAACATATCAATCTATCAATGAGATGATATTTGTTTAATGGCTACATTCGTTAGAAAACAATTCAATGCGAGTAAGAAAACACAAAATCGTAAAATTATGATCCCAATTTCTTTTGTTTTGATTTATATTAAAAACACAGATAAGTTTAAAAAAGACATTCATGTATTTATTTATTTACAGATATTTATTTATTCATATTATTTACGCAACGTGAAAACAATTACGCAAAAGAGTGTATGAACCACAAACAAAAACTGGCAGTTTTTCCATGTAATATTACAACCGATGAGCGAAGCTCCTTTTAAATGGGACTCAACTAAATGGCTATGTTCGTTTTGAAACTGTGTATTAAAGTCATTTTAATCGAATATTTCTGGTTTTTTGCTTGCTGTTGAGAAGACTGCCTTGTGCTTGTGCAGGGGTATCTTGAGGGACCTGATTAGAACGTCCTACCATGACATTCGATTAGAGGTGCGAAGCTGCTTGATGTTGACGTACACATCCACGCCGTTTGACAGGTTATATATATATGTATACGCTGCAAGTCACTGCACAATTTTTCGAACGTCCACCGGCACGTTGACGCACCATTCCTTGACGCCGTATTGTACTCGTAGCATGGTGAGACGACAAATGTACAAATTGCGCCAGAAGTTCCAGAAAAGCGGCAGGCCTTCGCGATGGCATAGTGGGTACCTTCCAGTTATCATGATTGACAGGTGCGCGTATCCTGTTCGGCAGCTCTGCGCACATATGCGTGCCTGTCCATTCGAGATTCAGTCTCGGCAAGTAATGTGGTTTCGGCGGATAAGCCGTTCGTCACGCTAAACGGTGGCACAATGTCCCGCACACACGAACTCTTGCACGTCCCGCACAATTCAAACTCGGCATGGCCGTTCACACTGGGGAGCGCTTCCTTGAGCACTCCGACTGCCAGTTCACGTTTTGCCTCGTTGCGAATGCCACTGATGCGAGACTGATTGTTCTTCAACCAGAGTCAATCGCAACTGTGCTCGAAAGGGCATTCGGTGAACTCGCGTCTGAAACGACTGTCGGCACCGATGTTGAGGCAGAGTGGCTCACTTGGCCGTTGTATAATCGCTTCACGCGCACGGTCCGCCTGCATTTCTTGGACAACGGGCCCCGTCAGCGCAGGCCTTCGTGACCCGCATGCTGAGCCCGACGATGAGCGCTTTCTGCGTGCGATTTCCAAAGTGATGAGGAGAGCACAGGCACGGCAGCTCGATTTAGCGGTAGTTCAGCGCAGCGCGTGCCGTCTGCCTCGCCTAGGGGGCGCACCTACTGTCGTGCTCTGGGTTTTGTGGACACAGGTGACGTGGTGGACTACGCCGCAGTGAGGCGCAGCAAAACTCGCATAGAACAATGGAGGAAAATATCTCTCCAGGGGACATCGGGAGGGTTCTTAACTCGGCGACCCACCCAGTCTGTATTTTATTTTCTTTGTATTTTTTACTATCGGCTAGGATGCCAAAGTGTGCCCGCCCGTTACAAAGGGAATGGCCTCATTACCATCATCATCGGCGCGCTTCTCTGGCGCTAGCAGCTTAGCCCCTCGGCGACGGCAGATTGCCAGTTTAAGGAGCTCTGCTCCTAAATAACTAGCAGTTCCGTGCACGAACACGACCGATGAGCGAAGCTTCTTAGAAATGGAACGCAAAAATGTTGTAGGCCCGTGTACTCAGATTTGGGTGCACGTTAAAGAACCCCAGGTGGTCAAAATTTCCGGAGCCCTCCACTACGGCGTCTCTCATAATCAAATGGTGCTTTTGGGACGTTAAACCCCACAAATCAATCAGAAATGGAACGCAAACGACCAGGCGCCTAATCTCGCTGCCGTCTTTCATGAAGGCGGTAGGGTGAGGAGAACGTCTGCTGTGCTCAATGGCGGGAACGACTAAGCGAGTGAGTGTTAGGTACGCGCAGCGGAGCTCGAGCCACCTGCCACCGCAACGCTTCCGTATTCATTTAATTTACCGCAACGTCAAAAGCATTACGGAGGAGAACGGATAAACCACAAGGAAAACGTGGCCCTTAAAGGGTTCCTAAAACCAACTCCGATATTTTTTCAAACATTTGAAGTGCCTTGCCGCGATGGTATAGTGGCTAAGGCACTCGGCTGCTGACCCGCAGGTCGCGGGATGGAATCCCGGCAGCGGCGGCTGCATTTTTGCTGCAGGCGAAAATGTTGTAGGCCCTTGTGCTCAGATTCGGGTGTGCGTAAAAGAACCCCAGGTGGTCGAAATTTCCGGAGCCCTCCACTACGGCGTCTGTCATAATCATATGGGGGTTTGGGGACGTCAAACCCCACGTATTGGTATTATTATTACAAATATTTCAAGTGAACACGCGTATCGTGTGCAGAATATCGTCGCGATCAACGATGCCACACGTGACAGCGCTACTGGCCGCCGGCGCGCCATCAATTCGAAAAAAACAATCCCTCCTCCTCTCGGGGCCTTTCCGGCTTCCGTGTGACGCACCACACAGCCCATTCAGACGCGCAGCACACTCGTGCTGCGATTGGTCGAGCATCCGGTTAGTCTGCAAGCAGCTGTCCGCGCTCCGTGTTGTTCCACGATAGTGGAAAGTTGGGGAAGGCGTTGATTCTGTAGGGAAATATGAAAAGGTATGAAAATGAGGTGTGGAGTGCACGATAACTGTCTATTATGTGAGGACACCTCAACCAATACCCTCACGGGGGAACGGGGACTGAAGGGATGCTGAGAGTGAAGAAAAGAAAGCAAAGTGTAAAAGGAGCGATATGAAAGGAGACTGAATACATAGTAAAATAAGTGCGTTTGTGGGGGGGGGGGGGCACAAAAAACAAGGAAACAGGAAAGTCAAGAAGCAAACAAAGAAGCAAAAAAAAGGGTTAAGGAGGCAAAAAAAAAAGAAAACTCGCGTGATAGACAGAGAAACGCCCGGAGTTGAGCTTGGCGAGAGGGCAAAGAGGCTTTGAGAGAGGATACCAGCGGACAGTAGCGAAGGAAAGAGTGAAAGCAGCGATATGACTGCGTTTTGACAATCAAACGCGTCTAACCCCCGCATTCACAAACGCTCCTCGACTCGATTTTCACCCTTCTCTTGAGAGAGTTGAGCACTGCGCCTCAGCTGGGCTGAAAATGACACTGCGCTACTCAAGAATAGCAGCAAATTATCACTGATATGCAGTGACTTGCCTTGCCTAGAGATGGCGTTCCCATAGGCTTTCTCAGGTGGCGGTGGAGCGTTGAGTGAAGGGGCGTTCTAGAATGCGGGGGTAACTCTGCTATTACGGCACTGTTTCGGTAAATCCTCGCGGCTCTGTAGGGGCGTTCTAGAATGCGGGGGTAACTCTGCTATTACGGCACTGTTTCGGTAAATCCTCGCGGCTCTGTGTTCGTGGTACACTCGCGCCCAACTTCCCCACCACAACTGAATTTCGACCTCTGTGTGGTTTACGGGCTCTGGGTGGTTTAGGGGTCATATCCGGTCCGTAGTGCGTACTTCAATCACTTAGTGAATACTTTTTATAGTATGATGGTACTCCAGAAGTTTGAATCATGGATTACTGCAGTGTGATCGGTGAAGGTGAAAGTTACTTGTGTCAATGAAGCTTTCGCATATATACGGCTGCATTCTGTGTATTGGCCAGTATGCTTTAAACGACGAAGTCATTATGATGTTCATATGTTCTAGCACCCAGTGGCAATGTATGCTTTACCAGGCAACATTGTTGTGATATTACATTTTCTATGGTAATTACATTTATACCTAAAGCATAAACTTTATTTTCTCTGCATTCACAACCAGAGGAAGTTATTTTAACTGTACTTACAAGAAGACGCCTGGTGGTGGAACGGCTGCTTGCCACGAAAACGGGGTTCGATCCTTACTCGGACCCGGAGATTTTTTTTATTATTTCCCCACAACCTGATTGTCTTGTTTCCAGCGCTATAGTTCATCGTGTAGTCCACGACGTGGAGACATTGTTTCTGCATGGTTGCCTTTCAGGGTCCCCTGGTTTTAGTATTGATTCTCACTAAATGATACGAGGCGCGCTGCGAGGTGCAGCAAGCTCCGTGGCAGTCGACCATTGTCGGGCCTGCGCGGATGACCGCACCTCCCGAAAATCTCTGACATCACGGTGTTCTGTGCGAGAATCTCAAGGTGGCGTCTCCACCAGTATTTCCTTTTCGTGCGTTTTTTTTTTTGCTTACCAAGCGACGTGTTTGCAGCATTGTAAATATGTACTGACGGGTCCAGTAATTAAATGGAACACCTGCGTGTGCAGCATGTTTAGATTTCACTATTTTAAGGAATCATAGCGGCTTAGATATGCATAAGACTACTGGTGGTTAAAAGTTCCGACTCCTCTTGACAGACTATTGACTTGCACGGAGAATGTTTTTTTATTCACTTGCTCTTAGAAGGCCAGGAATATTTATGGTGTGCATTCGAGTGTTTCCTTTAACAGTGGACCATAGTGTACTTTACTAATACGCTAAAAACCGTGTTGCTCTTCAGTGTCCCTTTAGTTCGTGTCATTTAAGAGGACGTTCACACGCACACGTTTCTAGTGCTGCTCACAGTATACCAGCACATCATTTCGTTTATAGTAGCAAATAGCATTTCGTCCAAAGCGCTTAACTAATTCACCGCAAACAGATGCAAATCAAGGCATCAGCGCGAATTAGCTTTCTCGTGAAGCAGATTGCTTTAATGTAAGGAGCTTTGGACGGGACGGACACAAGGTCATGTCCGGAATCTTTATCATATGGACGTCAAAACGTGCGGGGTGCTAAAGGACCCTCCAAGACACACCACTGCTGTGTGCTCTGATGCGCGTTTCGAAAACCGAACATGGACAGAAAGAATCGCGACAAAAAAAATCTTTCCAAAGTGCGTGTTTGGGCTAGTTGGTATTCCGATGATGCTCCTTATTTAGCGCGAACTTCAGAGACAATGGCGAAAAAATTTCTACACACACTAACCTCCAGCTGGACATCTATTGTTCAAACACATAAATGTAATAGAAAACGCGCACCGGCGCCACTCCGCTTTCACAAATCTCACGAGTAAGCTCACTAGCTATCACACAAAGGTGTCCGAAAAACGGTATACAAAGGGCAAGATGGAAGCTTGCGATGGAAAAATCCGAAAATGGAGAAGAGGGTACGAAGCATGCATATGATACAGTGCTAAGGAAACCAGTTCTAGCCTTGAAGAAGACAAGTCCACTTGTCGAAACGTCTGTTCAAACACACAACCCGTGTTTACAGATTTTTTTTATCACAGTAGGGTGTCGTGATTTGTAGAAGCGGAGTGGCGCGGGCGCGCCGTTACCTTCATAAATGTATCCTATCAGTAAATGTTCTGTTGGAAGCGCTTGTGTGTGTGTCGCGATTTCTGGTGCATTGTCTCCGAAGTTTGCGCCAAAGCTGCATCTTTCAAAAGTTGCCAAAAATAGGCAACTTTTCGTGTGAGGAAAAAGGAGAAGGGGGGGAGACAATGAAGAAGCCACTGATTGTTAATTAAATTGGATTTGTTTTATTTACACTTCAGCATGATTTTATCCTAGTGCGTAAAAATAATTATTGCGTTCTGTCTCATGGTTGAGAAACATTCTCTCAATTTGTGGATACTCCTAAATTGCATAAAAGCGCATCTGTTTCACTTAATTAGAAACCCCCACCCCGAAGCAAACATCCGTGCATTGGAACAGTACGCCCGGTTCCAATGTGTTCAGTGATTTTCACATGTTAAGGCGACTACTATTACTGTCAATAAACAGTTTTTTTTTTTTTGCTTCGTTCGAGTGACGTGGGGTGCTGACATAAAACCGTCGCGAAACGGTGTGCGCGTCTAGGGTCAGTCGCCAGTGACACCACATGCGGAAAGTCTTCAGAGATAATATATGTTGCAAGGGACGCCCAGTGGCGTAAATACAGAGAAATCACGATGGGATGGCAGTCATTTTGTTGTTGTGAAAGCATTTTTATTTATATTTTCTCAAAATAAATTGAAACTTTCAAATGAAGTAAAATGAAAGTTGAGTTTCTAAGTGTAACTCTGTAGCACAATTTTAGTTCCCTCTTTTTATCTCTATATACCTCTTTCAAACTTACCTATCCATTTCCCCTGCGTATGGTAGCATACCAGCTTTTCTAGACTCGTTAATAATAGTGATTTTAGGGGTTTAACGTCTCAAAACTCTGATACGATTATGACAGACGCCGCAGTGGAGGACTCCGGGAATTCTGACCACCAAGGGTTCTTTAACGTGCGCCTAAATCTAAGCAAACGGGCTTAATGCATTTACGCCTCCATCGGAAATGCGGCCGCCGGTCCCGGGATTAGATCCCGCGACATGTGGGCCGAAACTCGTTAATGTCTCTGCCTTTCCCCCCTCTGCTGTTCCTTCCTTCTGTCCAGCCACTTCATTCTGTTCAAACCACAAAACGTGCAGATGTTCTTTTATTTCTCCATCATTGTAAATCTGTTAGAAGTAGCCTCCCGCTGTTTGTCATTGGAAATTTTCTTGTAAATCAATTCGGTGTTGACCAGTAATTTTTGTTAAAATAACGCAATAACAGTCGAGCAATCGCATTTATGCTTCAATATGAGTGGCTTCGAAGAAATCGGCTACATCAAGAAAGGTAGACGATCTGCTATTCTCTAATCTTCATTTAAAAGCTCTGAGTAATATAGACATTCACGGAACGTCAGAAGTGATGTGTAGCATTCAAGAAAGCTCATGCTTTACAATGGTGCGTTATGAGATTTCAAGCAGCTTTCACTTTTGTAGTTCGTTTCTGTTCAGTGGAAGGGTTTCATATTACAGAGTTGGTTTGACACTCAGTGTGTTATTCTGAACTGTGGAGAAATTCAAATATTACGTTTGAAAAATAATTATCAAAGAGGGGGAGGGAGGCTCACTTGTTCCTTTCAGAACGGGCACAGGGGAGTTTGGAACTTCCCAGGCCTCCATGACTTACGCCACTGGCACGGACGTCGGTGTCTTTTGCTGAATTGGCAAGTGCGCAAATAGATTTGGGTGTCGGATCGATGCGAAAGTTGAAACGTAAACGTAACAAACAAAAAAACTCTTTGCAGCAATGGCTCTTGCGTTTCCTTTAGTCGTGTTTCTCGGCGTCAAGTTGCGCAAAAGTACGTCATGGTTCGGGTAGCGGTAATTCGGACAAAAAAGTTTTCAGTGGTTCGAAGTAAGCCGCCATTACTGCGTCCCGCGCCTTTCACGCGGCAGCTGCGTGGCGAGGTAGGCGACCGCCCACCTGCAGCACGCGATCCCGCCGTTGGCGGTGTTTTGTCACGGCAGCTTGCTAATCCTCGGCCTTAACGGGAATGCGGCCCTTAAATAGAATGTTCGGAACGACCGCGGACAACGATGCACCGCAGGCGCCCGAAGAAGCACCGCGGAACCGAAACACGGCGTGATCAGTGTAGTTGAGCCGATTGCACCCTCGTTGTCTTTTCCCGTACCCCCTTGCGTTTCAGGTACTGTACTGATGGCCACTCTTTCGGCCTCGGAACTTTAAAGGGCTGAAACTTGAAAATATGTGTCATCAAAGGCGGTTTTTCTTTGGCTAAACGCATCATTACGGGGTGCCGGGGGAAAAAAGAAGTAATTAAGGAATACACGAAAGGCAGCGAGGTTAACTTGACTTTGTTCAGTTTGCTACCCCACACTTGGTGGAAATTTTACGCAGTTGCACTCACGTGCAAGCTGTAGGGGCTATTTAACAGTGGTTCGCCATGCCCTTCCCGGGTGAGCGAGCGATGCGGTTCCAAACGTGCGCCTACATGCGCAAGATATTCGAGGCGCTATACGTGCAGCCTTCTTGGAATCTACGGCGGCGAAGGAAAACTTGATTTGTGATATAGGGTCGTACCTCCTCTTTGTCCGCACATTTCCCCTCGTCACTTTCCGTTTCCACCCCCTTTGCTACATGGAGGTGGATACTGTACTGCACACGGATATATGCTATGCTCTACCCTCCCCTTCATTCATCCACACTTCCCTTTCCCACCCCTCACAATACGCTACTGCTGTGCTATACTGTGTACTTTCCTCTCCTCCTTCCCTGATGACAACTTCCCTTTCTTATTGCTATATTGTACTACACAAGCCTATGCTCTACCCTCTCCTTCACTTGCCCTCACTTCCTTTCCCCACTCCCTCGAGATACGGTACTACACACGGTTGCGCTACACTCTGTAGCCTCCTCTCCTTCTTTCCCTGATCATCACTTTCCTTTCTTCTCGCTATTTTGTACTACACAAGGCTATGCTCTACCCTCCCCGTCACTCGCCCTCACTTCCTTTGCCCACTACCTCGCGATATGGTACTCCCCACAGCTGTGCTACACTCTGTACCCTCCTCTCCTTCTTTCCCTGATCATAACTTCCCTTTCTTCTTGCTCGATTTTACTACACAAGGCTATGTTCTACCCTCCCTTTCACTCATCCTCACTTCCTTTCCTCACTCCCTCTCGATACGGTACTACACACGGCTGTGCTACACTCTGTACCCTCCCCTCCCGCTTTCTCTGATCGCCACTTTCCTTTCTTCTTGCTATATTGTACTACACAAGATTATGCTCTACCCCCCTCCCTCCTTTCACTACTCCTCACTCTCACTTTCCTTTTCCACCACTTTCTGTACACGACTATGATGCCCATTACACGTTTTCTTCTTCTTGTCCTCAGTCCTTTATCAAGTACTCACTATATTTTACTACACATGAGTATGCTATACACGGCTTTGTCTGCGCGATGTCATACAATGCTGTTCAATGTTTTATTTTCTCCCTTCATCCTTTCGTTCCTCCTCACTTCCATTCCTCACCCTCTTGCTTTACATATTGGTTTGCTGTCACGGACGGCCAATTTGGGCGACCCGGCGTCACGGCAATTAACGGGCGCCGTATTTCCCCACTGACCATGGGAACGGCGGGCGCATGAAAGGGAGCCGAGAAGTGCAGAATGGGGTGCTCTTCTTAGAACGTCGACGTCGACGATTGATCCTTTTGTAACTGCGGCGGCGTCTGCAAGGTCATGGAAGGCCGCGATGTACCCCGATCAAGGATTAGGCTACGGGACACACCGGCTGAGAGCCAAACAGTCTGACCGTTTCCCACGGAGAAAAGCGTGGGAAACCCTCTGGTGGCCAAGCCGTATGACAACAACCCAACAGGTTGTCACTCTCGCTAGATGAGGGCCCTCTCCCAATTAAAAAGGGGTGGGGTCAATATATTTTTGGGGCGGAGTTTCCATCAAGGAAACGCGCATGATTGGACCCATGTAGAGGTCTTTTGTTCCCAAGGAAGAGAGCGAGGAGACACGAGGGGGATTTAAGCGCAAGATTTTGCTCTGCTAGGCAGACTAGTCGCTGACCAACATGGTGTAGAAACTGATCAACAACCATCTCTTCTAGAAGTTTTTAGTGTGGCTCTGTATCGGCTGGCCACCTAAACTTAGCCGTTCGTCTAGTTGTGACGCGATATTAACGTCTGAAACGTAGACATCGGGACTTCGCCTAGAGTTAGCTCAACCTGCTCGAAGTCACCTGCAAGCACTAGCCTCCCGGAGCCACCAGCGTTGCAACACCGCCGACATCGCAGTCGTGCCAGAACTCTCTTCGACTTCTCGCATCCGATCGTCGGGGACGCAACGCGGCCGGTCATCACACGTATGCCTTCACCTGTTTATATCTTCGAACTTTTTCCTCCGTAGTCTATTGTTGTTAGTTTGTGTAGCTTGTAATGGTTCTTTCGCGTAAGCTGATTTATTGTTTTTATATGTATTTTCAGTTGCATCAAGTGTTGATGTATTTTGTTAGTTGTATTGAAGTGTATTAGATCCCGTGTGCTGCAATATCACTAGAGTAAAGTTTGTTTTCTTTTCTCACGTCTCTGATCTCTTCACTGTCTTTGCTTGCGTACGGAACGAACCAACCTGCTGTCATTCCCGTCGCCGACTTCGCGCTGGCGACGCTAGAGAGGCAGCTTGTAACAAAACTGGCGTCCGCGAGACAGGACGTTCCGTACAAGGGTAAGACAGTGAGGGATGAACGAGAACCGTGCGGACAGCGTGGTGATAGAGCCGCACAGTTGAAGCGGTTGCATCCTGCATATGATTGCGCTGTTTTTATAGTGACATTATAGTGACAGTTTGCAGTAAGGAGTGTATGGATTTGGATAAGTGGATCACGCACGGTAAACAGTTAGGCCTCGAGGGCGCCGAACTGAGACTGAAGGAGCAGCAGGAACAGGCACAGGCGTTAGCCAGAGAAGAGCGGGCACTGGCCTGGGAGGAAAAGGAAAAAGGAAGGGAAGCAACTAGGGAAGCCGGAGAACGGGAAGTGCAGTTACTGCAATTAAATATTCGCCTCAGTGAGAGTAGCAGGGTGAGCCGATCCAGCAGTGAGCACGGCGATGCTGGGGAGGAGCCGAGTTTGAGAATACACGCAGGTAGACTGCTCGTCACCTTTGACAAAGGAAGGGACGACTTAGATGCGTTTATACGCCGGTTTGAGAGCATCGCCAGAGGGCAAAAGTGGCCTGAAAGCCAATGGGCGACGGCGCTTTCGACATGTCTTAGAGAAGAGGCGCTAAGTGTTTATGGCAGGCTACCACCTACAGATGCAGCGGACTACACCAAGGTTAAAACCGCCCTCCTGAAGCGCTTTCGCTTCACGGCGGATGGGTTCCGAGACAAGTTTAATAAGGAGAGGCCAGTAGGGGTGAAACAGCAACACAGTACGCAGCTCGCTTAAGACATTACTTCGATAGATGGGTTGAGCTGTCCAAAACTGAGACAGAATTCGAGTCCCTCCGCGCATTGTTGATTAGAGAGAGGTTTTTGCATGGATGTGGTTCGAACCTGGTATTATATTTGAAAGAAAGGAGGGCGGAATCCCTGGGAGACATGCTTGAGCTGGCAGACCAGTTTTTGGAAGCTCAGGGTGGAGCAAGCCTAGCGAAAACAAAGAAAGATAGTCCCATAACGAACGAGAAAGGGAAATACGAGAAAGGAGGCAACAGCCGCGCACCACTACCATGGTGCTATATTTGCAATCGTGGGAATCACCCGCCGCACTTGTGTCGCAACAGACCTGCCGCTAATGTAGCCATCGTCTGCTTCAAGTGCGGGAAAAAGGGACATAGGGCAAACGACTACCGGTCAGGAGCAAATAACTCGCTCCAGGCGTTCTGCCTCTACGCAGCAAGGGAAACGCGTGAGGATCCCATATGCGACGGGTATATCGAGCTTAGGAATGGCGAAAAAGTCCCCGTCGTCAACGCCGTAAGGGTGACATCGCCGAAAAATCTGGCCGAGAACTATACCAGTGACCCCAGCGACCCTCCGAGGCAAAGACATATCAGTGTTTCGGGATACGGGGTGCAACACAGTAATCGTGCGGAGGAAGTTGGTAAAGGAAGACGAGCTGACAGGTACAAGCAGACTCGTCTACTTGGTTGACGGAACAGCGAGGATGCTGCCCGAATCACAGATTGAGGTTGACAATCCCCTACTTTACTGGCAATCTGACAGCACTATGCCTGCAAAATCCACTGTATGACCTCATTCTGGGCAATATCGACGGCGTAAGACCTCCTAATGATCCCAGAAAGGAGACTGAAAAACCTGTCTTGACAAAGGAGTTAAGGGAAGAGCCTGTAGCAGCAGCTATCACCCGTTCCCAAGCACATGCCCAGCCGAAAAAATTTGCCAAGCTTCGTACGCCTGGGACAATGGCGGGATTGCCGGGAGACAAATATGACTGTGAGCAGAGGGGAGATGCGACACTCAGTGTTTTGAGAAGATCGGCAGGAAGCAAACATGCCGAAATGAGAAGGGAAGCGTCGAGTACAAACAAGAACAGGGACTGCTGTACCGACATTACACAGAGGCCAACGGACGGCTTGTACGCCAATTAGTCGTTCCACATTGCCACCGAGAAGCTGTGCTTAAAACAGCACACGATGGTATAATGGCAGGACACTTGGGCACGCAGAAATCCAAGGACCGGATCTCGGAGGAGTTCTTTTGGCAGGCATCACAGCTGACGTAAAAAGGTTCGTCGCCTCATGTGACATTTGTCAGCGCACCGTACCAAAGGGCCGTGTACCACATGTTCCACTGGGATTGATTGATTGATTGATTGATTTGTGGGATTTAACGTCCCAAAACCACCATATGATTATGAGAGACGCCGTAGTGGAGGGCTCCGGAAATTTAGACCACCTGGGGTTCTTTAACGTGCACCCAAATCTGAGCACACGGGCCTACAACATTTCCGCCTCCATCGGAAATGCAGCCACCACAGCCGGGATTCAAACCCGCGACCTGCGGGTCAGCAGCCGAGTACCTTAGCCACTAGACCACCGCGGCGGGGCCATGTTCCACTGGGAAGGCACCCATAATCGACACCCCATTCAAGCGAGTGGCGATCGATATAATGGGACCGATTCACCCGCCCTCAAAGCATGGGAACCGATACATTTTGACTTTAATGGATTATGCCACCCGGTATCCAGACGCGGTGGCGCTCCCGAGTATCGAAACTGAGCGAGTGGCCGAAGCCCTGGTCGAGATGTTCTCCCGATTTGGCGTCCCCCGCGAGGTACTGAGCGACCGTGGCACGAACTTCACATCGGACCTGATGAAGGAAGTAGCGCGGCTCCTTTCCGTGCGCCACCTCCACACCACTCCATATCATTGATTGATTGATATGTGGGGTTTAACGTCCCAAAACCACCATATGGTTATGAGAGACGCCGTAGTGGAGGGCTCCGTAGTGGAGACGCCGTAGTGAAGGTATAAATGATTCAGTACTGATTCCTCCGAGATATCAAATCTTCAGACGTGACCGACCAACAAGAGGTGGTGGTGTAGCAATAGTTCTCAAAGACTGTATTAGTGCTCGACCCCTTCAACAAATTCATGAGCACGAAAGTTTATTCCTTAAGGTAAGCTGCTGGGGCCATTACTTCACCGTATGTGCCATCTACAGACCACCCTCTTCAACACACGAGTATCTGTCTAGACTATATGACCACATGCGCACGTTTAAAAATGATCGTCTGATTTTTGCAGGTGATTTTAACTTGCCCAATGTTGACTGGCGCGTTCCATGCTCTGGCTCTGATGTAACGACGTTAAACCCTCTCGCTGACATAGCCTTGATGTGCGATCTTGTGCAGATTGTAAATGAGTGCACCAGAGAGGCTGTAAACACCCGTTCTACACTCGACCTAGTTTTTTTTAAATTCCGATGTGTGCAAATACACGGTCTCTATTGAAGATGGCATTTCCAACCATAAAGCAGTATTTTTATCCTTCGGTATTGGTGAAAACAAAGCACACCGATAAGAGACCAGACATGTCATTAAGGATTCCTCGAAGGCGGATGACCAGGCCATTTTGGATTATCTGTGGTTCTTATGTGATAATCTTTCTGATGATGTGCCGATTGCCTGGAACGAAATAAAAACTGCGATACATCACTGCACTGATAAGTTTGTGCCAGGCAAACGGGTTAGGAAAAACCTAAATAACCCATGGATTACTAGAGATATCATACATTTACACCGCAAGCTAAAACGAGCTAGAAAAAAGAAGAAAAATACCCTGCAGACTTATCTCATTGAAGGCCCAGCTTGCAACTCGGCTAAGCGAAGCTAAGGCAAGATACTTCAACCACTCGCTTCCTAACTTTTTGAAAACTAACCCGGATAGATTCTGGCGGTACTTGAGCAATGCACACAAAACACCGACCGAGATATCAGTAAATGGCTGTATTGTTAACGATCCAGTCGAAATTGATTGATTGATTGATATGTGGGGTTTAACGTCCCAAAACCACTCTATGATTATGAGAGACGCCGTAGTGGAGGGCTCCGGAAATTTAGACCACCTGGGGTTCTTTAACGTGCACCCAAATCTGAGCACACGGGCCTACAACATTTCCGCCTCCATCGGAAATGCAGCCGCCGCAGCCGGGATTCGAACCCGCGCCCTGCGGGTCAGCAGCCGAGTGCCTTAGCCACTAGACCACCACGGCGGGGCGATCCAGTCGAAATTGCAAACCAATTCAATCAGTATTTTCACTCAGTATTCACTCAGGGAGATTATGCTGACACAAACATTATTTCTCTGTCTACTATATCCACTGATTTCATAACTGTCGAAGGTGTACTTTCACTGTTACTGAATGTTAAGACTAAATCTTCCGATGGTCCCGACGGCATACCTAATGCATTTTTGCAACGTTACGCCGAACCTATCGCGCATGCCTTTACCCATATTTTTCGTCTTTCATTTCATAATTCAATTCTTCCCGATGATTGGCGAACGGCACGTGTTATTCCCGTATTTAAAAAAAGGTGATCGCCTAAATGTTGAAAACTACCGGCCAATATCATTAACTTCCAGTCCTTGTAAACTTCTTGAGCATATCATCACGCAATACATAATGTCATTTCTGGAAGAAAACAGTATTTTGACTCCTTTCCAGCATGGTTTTAGGAAGGGCCTCTCGACTACCACTCAACTTGTCACCACAATTCACGACTTCGCAATGGCACTTGATAAGGGCGACCAAATGGACGCCATCTTCTTAGATTTCAGAAAAGCTTTGGACTGTGTTTGCCATAGTAAATTACTCACCAAACTTTCAAACATTGGCCTACCCATTACTGTAATTAATTGAATCCGCTCCTACCTTACCAGCCGCAAACAGTTTGTCTAGGTCGAGGCCTGCTGCTCTGGGGTTCTACCTGTAACCTCGGGAGTTCCACAAGGCAGTGTCCATGGCCCTGTCTTGTTTCTGATCTTTATCAATGACATCATTTCATCAGTTGACACCTCCGCCATAAGCCTAAAGCTTTTTGCAGATGACTGCATTCTTTACAAGCCAATTAAAAGTGAAAGGGACCAAGAGTGCTTACAGAACAACCTCAATTCTCTCTCCGATTGGTGCCATACCTGGTCGATGGAGTTAAACATTAGTAAATCGGTCTATATGCGTATCTCAAATAAAATTACCCCTTTTGCATCGCGCTACACCTTAAATAATAATCCGTTGATCGAAGTGAGCAATTTTAAATACTTGGGAGTCAATATTACCAATCGACTGTCGTGTAGTAACCACATTGACGACGCTTGTTCCTCCGCCTCTAGAAAACTAGGGTTTCCTAGACACATACTAAAAAACGCGCCAACTCAGATCAAACTTCTTGCATATAATACATTTATTTGACCCCGTTTAGAGTACGCATGCGTAGCCTGGGACCCGTATTTTAAAAAGGATGTTTATAAACTTGAAATGGTCCAGTGAAGAGCGGTAAGATTAATCTATAATGCCTATCACAATCTTGATTCACCTTCATCCCTTATGGCTACTAACAACATTCCGCTCTTGAAACAGCGTAGAACTATCGCCATACTCAAGTTTCTTTTCCTGCTTCGTAATCATCAGTTTAATATCGATCCCACTGAATACATCTCTCCCTCTTCTTCCAGGAAAACCAGGCATGCTCACAATCATGATCTGACACCTTACTTTGCACGTACTAACCTTTTCAAACATTCCTTCTTTCCGAGAACCATTAGCGAATGGAATGCACTGCCTTCAAATGTTTTTCCTGAATGTGGCATTCCCGACTTTGAAAACTACATGCATCTTTTTGTGTAATAAACACTGTTGATATTTCAATGCTAGATTACCTCATCCTATTATTTCAACTGTGTAGCTTTACTTATAACTTGTTTTTCAGTAGCTTTGTGTATTCTAACTTGCTGTATAACTTGTTCGCTTTTTTCGCTATGCTCCCTTTTTGTGCCCCTCCTGCTTGGTCTACGGACTGCAGTATGTAATAAATAAAAATTAAATAAATAAATATGATGCCCACTGTGGCATAGAATCTATGGCGCGTCCACTGTGCCATTATTCGTAATTCTTCAGAGAAGTCATGGCAATAATTACAGCGCGAGAACAGAACGACGACAAAGAGACGAGAAGGACACGAAGGACACGAACGCTAAACGTCCAGAGGCAGGTGCTTGGTGCGAATGCAGAAGGTAAAGGTGCGTGCACGGCTAATGGAGACTGCGCTGAGGGTTATGAGGACTGATTGATGAAGAGAAACACAAGAAAAAGAGCCCGAATAACTAGAAATGTAACTTAGAAGTGTGGCAGCTTGGGCTAGTTGGCATGATATGACGATAGTTATAGCGCGAGAACAGAACGACGACAAAAATACAAGAGGGACACGAGCGCTAAACGTCCAGAGGCAGGTGCTTGGTGCAAATGCAGAAGGTAAAGGTGCGCGCACGGCAAATGGAGACAGCAATGAGAATTATGAGGACTGATTGATTTTTCCCAATTTTCCCCATTCCCCATTTCCCAATTTTTTTCTTCTGTGATGATTCCAGTTATTGGCGGGTTTCACAAGGTTCGCAAGCGCCAGCTTGGTGAATTCAAAGTGCGTCATGTACCCGTTCATGCCGCTTCCAAGATGAAGAAACCGATTGAGTGACTTACGTTGCGTATTGGACGCAAAAACAACCAGTACAGGGACAGGTGTTTCAATGACGAGCACGACAGACGACGACAACAGGGTCGGTATAATAACATAACATCATTTCATCAGCAATTCTTGCGCACCACTCGATCGAGGCGGCAGTCACCCGCTAATCTGCCTCTTCAAGAATGCCATCCAAGAAGCAGACTCGGCTGTATCAACAAGATGTTCTAGTTGTCATTGTGGAAAGTAGAGCGAAATGACAAGAAAAGTTTGGGAAAGAAGTGTGGATGGACAGAGTGCAGACTTCAGGGCGCTGCACTCTTCACTGAACCTTTTTTCAGAAGCCTCGCTACCTTAGTTGGTAGTTGTCTGAACCTTTATTGAATAAAGATGTGCGACTGTACAATAGGAGTCAAGTAAGCAGACTTTCACATGAGCGTATAGTTGGTGTAGCCTCATATTTATGTTGTGCTGTACTATATAGCTCTGTTAGGAACGAACGAAGGGGAAAAAGAAAAACCCGACACATGCGGCAAGTGAAGCGCGATGGCGGTCCGCTTGTCGTATTTGTCGTGTTTTTTTTTGTCTTTCCTTTAGTAGCATAAAGTGCCTGCCGCGACGAAAAAGGCCGCATACCACTCAGCATCCCTGACAGTCCTAATTAGCTACATTTTGTTCGAGACACGAAGTATGCTACGGAAATGAACATTGCGTAAATAAACCTAAGTTATTTATGACAACAATTACAGATTTATTTTGTTTACCCTTCGTTTTGTTTCTCAAACCCACCGGCAGGACATCCTCTATTACGTGCGCCGGCTAAGAAGTCCATCACTGCTCTGCCCTTGCGGCCTTGACTATCTTGAAGACGCCAGCCTGACCAAGCTACTTATAAAGCAGCTCGCCATGGTAAATCAGGGCAGTTCTTCATTATATTGCGCGAGTTTCTCCTTTTTTTTCCTCCCTTTATTTTCCTCTGCCACTCCCCCTCCCCCCCCACCTCTTAGTTACTAACCTCTCGTATCTTTTTTTTACTCAGACCTTTTCTCTTTTACCTTACTTTTTCTTCCTTCACTCTCACTTTTCCTTCAGCCCCTGTTTCCCTGAGAGTGTATCGGTTGAGGTGTTCTCACATGAGAGACAGTTATCGTGCTCTCCACACACTATCATCTGACCTTTCCATCTTTCCTTAACGAATCACCCCCCCCCCCAACTTCCCCCAGGCATGTGGGGCGGCTTTGTGTTCTAATATCGCTTCTTCATTTCATGGATTGAACGAATGGTACGTTAAATAAATCGCATAGCATTCTTCGCCTGTTTGTTGAAGTTTCATCGACTGCGCACCCGTGAGCGCTCAAGCGGAGTAACTGACCCGCATGGAGTCTTGCTTTAGTGGGTCATCGTTGAGCTCTAAGGACAATGATCTGGCTCGTGATGACACGCAATGAAAGCGGGAGCCCTGTTCCCGCATTGTTACAGCATTCGACCTACTCGTGGCCTCTTTCTGCACACATAAAGATCACACAAAAAAAGGCAGCCACCTTAGGAGTCGGTTATCGCTGATAATTGTGCCTCTACTTATACTACCATCGGCTGCATGAGCCAATTATGGTGTTGCTTTAGGAAAGGCCGAATTGCACACGCTCGGCTAGCAGTTTGCGAACATACACTACACGCAACTGTGCACGTGGTTTATTTGTTCAACAAATGCAGCTTCGAAACGCCATGAAAGTGCTTGTGTGCGCACGGGTTGGGGCGGCCGTCCTCCCTTAATAGTAACCTGAAAGGAGGGGCCGCTGCAGTGAACCCTCGTCCACATCTGAACCCTGCGCACGCTTATGTTTGTCATTGGACGCCATTCATGTGGTCCCCATACTGAATTGTAACGTTAGCCTTGATTGATTGATTGATATGTGAAGTTTAACGTCCCAAAACCACCATATGATTATGAGAGACGCCGTAGTGGAGGGCTTCGGAAATTTCGACAACCTGGGGTTCTTTAACGTGCGCCCAAATCTGAGCACACGGGCCTACAACATTTCCACCTCCATCGTAAATGCAGCCGCCGCAGCCGGGATTCGATCCTGCGACCTGCGGGTCAGCAGCCGAGTACCTTAGCCACTAGACCACCGTGGCGGGGCTGTAACGTTAGCCTCAAGAACGCGTCTGTCCTGTGACTTCAGAAATGGTTTTTGAAAAGCATAGCGATTCTACACTTACTTATGAATATAACTACAAATGAAACAGCAGCAGGACTACTACTACTACTACTAGTAATAATAATAATAATAATAATAATAATAATAATAATAATAATAATAATAATAATAATAACAATAACGTCACGACCCCAATATCTCTCCTGTGGCGAGAAGTACTGGGATCGTAGCCCCTGCAGCTCCTCCCCTATATGTCACGGGGTCGTGAGCAGTAGGTTTATGTCCAAGATGAAACTCTTCATTTGGCAACACTTGTGGCCAGGAAACAGAAAGTCAAATTATAGCAATACAAATCGTGCCCTGGTAGCGGGGAACAGAGTGTCAGCCATCGATAAATTAATCTGCAGTGAGGTGGACACGTCGGTATTTTTATATACATGCAGGCGTGAAGCATTCGAGCATTATCAGTGGTGCACGTTTAATGGTTCTTAGGTAGGCTATTTTATTCGTGAACATTGCGGTGAAACAGCGCAGATGACGGGGCGGATGATACACAGGACTCGATTGATAGACAGCGCTGTGCCCAGCATATTCTTCGTCCCGTAGTCTGCGCTCTTTCGCCGCAATGCTTGCTGAAGCTCTCGAATATTGCGGCCTTATTCTCGATGAAGGTGAACATGTTCGAGGCCCTTGTTCTTATATTTTGGTGCACGTTAAAGAACCCCAGGCGGCAGGAACTTTCGGGGCCCTCCATTGCGGCGTCTCTCAGTTTCAGTTTGTTCAAGGTACGAGAACAGGAGGGTTACGGAGGAGTATACAGAAAGAGGTTCCTTAGTGTGAGCACTGCAATGGGACCTCTTGTTATCAAATTCATACAGAAAATAAAATCAAGATGAACATATACATCTCATCTCATAATCCTATCGGAGTTTTGGTACGTTAAACCCTAACAATTATAATAAATTCTCGAGTACACTTGAATACTAGAGTCCTGTTTGTAATCTGAGCAGAATGAGCTCAAACAATCGCGAAAGCTTCCGAAGCACTGCAGCGCGGTCTGCGCCGATCATTGATAACAGTTCTTGCGGATGAAACGCGAATCAGATAATAAGCACGTGTGGCAATAATGATACAGGCTCGACTACATAGTCCCGAGCTTCGCGCACCATGCAACGCTACCAGAAATGCTGAAAGCCGAACGTAAAGCGCACAAAAAAGAAAGAGAGAGCGAGCAGGTGGCCTTAGTGCTCCTGCTGGAGCTATAGGGGGGACGATGCGCGTTCGCGGGATGGCCACAGGTCGATGAAGCTGCTGCCGGGGCGGTGCGAGTGTGTCCCCCGAGGGTCGTCATCTGTTGGTCACGTGACGGCTTCACTCCGTGGCCGCAGCCGCGGCTGGCAGCTCACGTCGCTCCATGGGTTCCCACCTGGGCCGCCTCTTCGGACGACTGGGTCGGGGACGCAGCGTTGCCGCGGCGCCCGAGCCTGTCCACAAGAAAGGTAAATGGCGCCTGCACGCGCCGATGCAGCGCTGCTATTAGTACGTCGAGTGCCGCGATGTTTACGGTGTCTGCCAGCCCGATTTGCAAGTAAATGTCGCAATCGAGTGCTACCGCTGTCGCTTGCTGTCTGTATACCGTGGAACCCTTGGCGACATCAGGGATTGGGCAAGGGCGACAAAGCTTGCTGCGTGACGCACTCAGGATTAATTTGGTTGTAACAGCTCGCGCACGTAAGCTGTGAGCCGATATAGCGCTTGTCCCGCCGCTTCCGTGCGTGAGAGTCGCAGCTGAGTGGTCTGCCATGCACGTCTCGTGCATTGGTCGCGCCGCCTGGATCGTGTAGTTGCGTAAGCCGAAGTATCAAAGTGGAAACATGGTCTAGTGTGCCATAGACGGATGGATGGATGGATATGGCTGTACCCTTTAGATCAGGCGGTGGCTAGCGCCAAGATCTTATGCCAAATTGCTGCCATCTGTCGGCCGTCGTGTGCATACCGCCATGTTAGAGGCTCGAGCGCGGCGCAGTCCACACAGTCCGCGTGTACTACCGTATACATATACGCAAGGCGTATCGACGGGAAGTGTGTATTGGGTGATAATCGCAATGCCGACGTATTACTGCATCCCTTGCTACACACCGAGAACTCGGTTTGCTGAAGGAAGATAAGCCGTAAACTTTGAGCCTCGTTACTTTTTAAAGCTAATGACGTTTCGAGCATGTGCTCCGGCTACTGCTCCCGAATCACGTGTTAGTGTTCTCCTCTCTGAGCAGGTAAGACGTGCACCAGCATTTGTACTCGTGCTTCCTCAAATTTCAGCACGCCGAAGCAAAACAGCTTTTTGCGACGTTTTCACTAGCAGCCGTTTCACAAGCGAAGGCGACTTGTACGCTTCGCACAGAAGCCACGTTCATGCAACGAGCTTTATTGCAGCGAATCGCGCGCGCCCTCGTTTCGTCAATTATGTTGTTTTGTTTATTACGTTTCGACAATGGCACACGCTGAGTTACAAGAAAGTGTGCGTCATCGGCTCATTATGAGAATGGAGCCACGGTGCTAAAGCATCTTTGTTTCATGTTTCGTATTCTCTTCTGGAGTGTGACAAGCTGTCGTTTAGAGAACTGACTTACGCATGACTGAGAACGTTTTTCAAAGATTCAATGTGCTCGGCACACTCAACGAAGTGCCGGCACGTGCAATTAGCCGCAGTATAGATTGTTGCGTGACGTGGTTTCTGCGTACGCCGTCACCCGGCGTCTTGCTCCTGCGAGCAGCGATTTGAGGGAACACAGTACCAATGCTATTTCACGTCTTACTTGCTTAGAAAGGAGAACGCGAACATGTGTTTCGGAAGCAGTAGCCTGAGCACCGAGTTTTTTTTTTTTTTTTCAATCTGTGCTGGGAACGTCATCAGATTAAAAAAAAAACAAGAAGCAAAGTTTACGGCTTATCTTTCTTCCTTCAGCATTCCGAGTTCCTCTTTGAGTGCAGCAAGGGACACAGCTATACGTCGGCATTGCCATTATCAGCCAATACAGGCCTTACGTATACGCCAACACACGCGGACTGTGTGTTCTGCGCCGCGCTCAAGCCTCTAACATGGCGGTATGCACACGACGGCTGACAGATGGGAGCAATTTGGCATAAGGTCTGTAGTCGGGTTGTCGCATTCACTCACAGGCGTGCACACGCGGGGGGGGGGGGAGGAAACTCCTTATAGTCACTTAAGAGGAGCTGGCGCTGCAATGAACCTTCTCCCCCTCCCCTTTGAGGGGGAACCGTGCGCACGCCTATGAATTCACTTATTGTAACCAGTCCGGTGGACTCGAATTCAATCGGCCCATTCCTCTTGGCTATGTTTGTGTGTCGTATTACAAACAGTCCACACCAGCGTTTCGCAATCAACAATGGAAAATCAGGCATTAATCTCCTGATTTCTCTATTTGGAGACTGCGGCTAACATTGCGGCCTGCTCCATCTGATCATGCTGCCCGACGTCTGTCTCGGTGCACTCTCTATTTTTGTACGAAGGTGTTAAGGCAGATTTTTCTCAAAAACTTTTTGAAGAAGTCATCCTAAAGTTCTTTTTTTTCAGCAATGAGGGATTTGATCTTGTAATGTTTATTCCATTGATTTTGCATATAATTTGGAAAAGTTTTATGTGCGTGCGGAAAACAATTCACCCGTTCGCTTTTGCATGCATGCTCTAAATGAGACGCACCTATAGGGAGTTACACAACACCAAGGGCGTTCTCTGAAACGCCCTTGGTGTGTTATTGGAACACTGTTGCACATTTTTTCCATGCGCGTTTCTTTCAAGCTGGTACTTGTACAGCTATCGACGACAACAAGCATTCCAACCCACCGTGGCTCCGAAGGTTTAGGGAAGGAGAGCTCACCAACCTCGGTAGTGTAGAAGTACACCTTAACCGACGCAGTTGTCAATATCAGGATAGCTTACCTTTAGAGATACTAAGTTACCGATTTTGATGAAGTTTATGCTATCCTGTGACAAGTATTTCAAGCATGTGTAATTCCGGGCAGCGTCTGTTATACGATTGTGTATCGTGCGCGTGTTGAAGCAAGCGCGCACACAACTGGCTGAAAGTTCAGCACTCTGTTTCTCCTCTTCTGTCCCCTCCTGTCGGTTGCGCTGATATGCCCACATAATCGTATTGTACAAACACGCCCAACCTTACAATATTTTTTGGCATCGTTGCTAACTTTAGTTGAAGGTTAGAGCCCGGGGGCACTGTATACGTTTGTGGTATTCGAAGAGGAACATCCTGAGTTGTTAGAACGCATGAATATCCACGTGGTGCGCGCTCTGCTGTAGCTCGTAAAGCACCGTTTGCATTTCTCCAATGGGGCCTCACCATAGGGCCTAACAGCGCCGGAATACAGTATAGTGCTGAATGTGAAGACTCGCCCGAAGGACTGATGTCGTGAGAAAACGTAAATGGAAGTGAGTTTTGTGTAATTAGTTATGCAGCTCAGCAGATTTAGAGATTGGGAGGCACCGAAAAGAAAGAATACAGTGGCATGGGCGTGCGGAAGGTTCCCCATCAGGGGTGGGGTGAGGGGGAGAGTTGGCGCAGGCTCATCGCATTGTCATCCCCACTAAGTCAATATATGTGGAAGGTTTGCTCCCCCCTTCTAAGGTAGCTAGGGGGGCGCCCCCCCCCCCTATCTTGCCACCCTGTGCGCACGCCTATGCTGGGTGGTGTATTTGATATCATCACCATTGCAGCCTGCCATGATGGCTGGCTCTAACGTAGCGCTGCTTAACATGGGGAGGGCGCGTGGTCGATTCCCGGCCGTGGCGACTGCGTTTTGATGCACTCACTATGCGAAGTCTCTCGTGTACTTGAATTGAAGGGTGCGTTAGCGTGATCACGGTAAAAGTACGACGCGCCTCGTAATTAATTGTCGTATATAACGTTTCTTTATAGATTAACGTAACTTAGAAAGGTCGAAGTAAGAAAGAAGATAACATACCTCCTTTTCCATCGTTCTAATTCACAAAAATGTTCATCATCACCATTTGCAGCTTGTGTTAGTCCACTGTAGGACCAACGCCTCTCCGAATGATCTTCAGTTTACCTTGTCCTCTGCGAGCTTATTTGATTTTATCCCTGCGAACTTCCTCATTTCGCCACTCCATATCTTACTCTATGCCTTATTCCCCGACTGCGTTTTCCCGTCCCTCAGCAATCAATATCTGTTCCTCTTACTGTCCACCGGTCGTCCGTTCTATCCGTTACGTGACCAGTTCAGATGTAGTTTTTCTTTTTGCGTACTGTCAGCTAAGGTATCAACAACTCCAGTCTGTTCTCTTATTCATGCTCCTGTCCTCTCATTTCTCATTGGTCTTCCTGTCAGTTCTATATTCCATTGCACGCTGCGCGGTACTCAGCTTCTGCTCTAGTTGCTGTGCCAATCTCCATGTTTCAGCCCCATACGTCAAAACTGGCAGTAGGCAGTGGTTTTATACTTTTCGCTTTAATGATAGTGGCAGATTTTCTAATAGTTATTTGGGATTGCTGGCCGAATCCACTGCGGCGCATTCGTATCCTTTGGAGTTATTTTTTTAAGGTTCTCTCGTAACTAGTTGTCCTGGGTACACATATTCTTGTATACACACCAATTTATGGTTCTTGATCTTAAATTTTTCTTTTGCCACTGGGCCATTCCACATTATCTTTGTTTTCGCCATGTTCACTTTGATGGCTACTTTGATACTTTCTCGGTTTAATTCCTCAATCATCTTTTGCAATTCATTGCCATCGTTGCTGATGAGCACGATGTCGTCTGCTAATCATAGGTTGTTAAGCCATTCTCTGTGAACCTAGATTTCCGTTTCCTCCCAGTCTAGCTGTTTGAAAACTTCTTCCAAGCACGTGGTTAACAACATTGTGGCTTTAGAATCTCATTATCTTACTCCTTTGTTGACAGCGTTTTATCGTTTTCTTGTGAAAAATTACGGTAGCAGTAGAGTCTTTGTTGACGTCAGCTATGAGGTAGTGACTTATGATCCAGGTACTCCTTGTCGATTTAATGCTTTTAAAACTGCAGATATCTCTACTGAGTTGAATGCCTTTTCGTAGTCTATGAAGGCTCAATGAAAGAGTTTGTTGTATTCAGTAGGGTTGACAGGCGGGCTAGTTGGTACAAATTCATAATGGAATTATTGGAAGCGCAAACCAACGGGACACAAGAGAACGGGACACTGCGCTTGTTTGTCTCTTCTCTTGGGTCCCGTTGGTTTGCGCTTCCAATTATTCTATTATGGAGTTGTTGTATTCAGTAGCTTTTTCCATCATTTGATTTATCACACGTATGTGATCCATTGTAGAGTACCTTTTCCTGCACCCAGCTTGTTCTTTCGGCTGGTTGAAGACACGCGTTCCTCTTATCCTGTCTGAGATTACTTTCGTAAATATTTTTCATATCGCCGAAAGTAAGGTGATGGGCCTACATTTATGTAAATCTATGGTGCCTCGTCTCCTATGTATACTTAAATGTTGACATTTTCCCAGCTCGCTGGAGCTATTGCTGTGTGGAGGCACTGAGTATAAAGCGTAGCTACTTTCTTCGAAGTAAATACTCCTCCATCATTAATTAGGTCCGCGCTTATTCCTCCATCGCTGCTTTTCCGCGTGGCATATCTCGTATGACCTTTCTGATCTCACCGCTGCATTCACGGACGGTTGGAGGACTTATTTTCGAACTATATGGTTCAGCGTAGAATTCTTCGGCCACTCGAACTATGTCATTGAAGTTGTTGATAATACTTCTCTTTCTGCTCGTCCTTGATGGTGCGCATTTTGTTCCTTCCTATACAAACCTTCTATTTTGCAGTTTTGACGCTCGTGCCCTTTCTAATGTTTTTTTTTTCCTGTGGCTTTGAAGCTGTAGTTCATTATGTCTTCCTTTTTTGATAAACTTTGCCTGCTCAGCGAACTCTATTTTAGATATTGAGTTAGTCTCCCTTGTGTGTTGCCGTGTTTTTATTAGGTTCTTAGTAGATTGGGGAAGCTTGCCTACTTAATTCTTATCTCGGCGTTCGGCGTTTACCTTCAACTTCAATAGATGCTTCAGGTATCAGTCTAGTTACTGTTTTGTTCACCCCTCCTGTTAACGCATTATCCTCTTCTGTTAAAGCTGTGTGTGTACTCAGATTTGGGTGCACGTTTAAAGAACCCCAGGTGGTCTAAATTTCCGGAGCCCTCCACTACGGCGTCTCTCATAATCATATAGTGGTTTTGGGACGTTAAACCCCACATATCAATCAATGTTAAAGCTGTGTATTTGTTTCTGATCATCATCCTAAATTTTCTGATTTTATTCTTGCTACATCTAGGTTGAGTTGTCTTTTCATAGCTAATATTGCTCGAAATATTTTCAATTTAAGCGCTATTTCCACCTTTACGAACATATGGTCACTCTACATTACCTGGTTTATGACATGAATGTCTTGCATTATGCCTGGGTTTCTGCATAAAATCAAATTTATTTTGTTTTTTTTTTGTCCGTTAGTGGTCTTTCATGTCCGCTTCCTATGTTGATACGCTTTGGAAAAAGGTGTTGATTATGCGAAGCCTATTCCAATTTGTAAATTCCACCAACCTCTATTTTCAAGTTCTACTATAGAGTCAATTACCGGCAGTCTCTACCCTATTTTAAATGTGAAGCGTTTCTTTGCGTGCTGCAAGCACATTTAGCGTCTATCTATCTATCTAGGTGCTTACGTTTGGGGACTTTTTTGATCACCTCCTTAACTTGGCGTGAACCAAACATAGAATGGGAGTTGAAGATGGTTTGACAAATATTATACGCTGGTCAATACACGAATAAAGCCACAATCCCGTCGCGTACGTCGTCAAACACTTTCCGCCAGTGGCACATACCTGCAGGTGGGTATGTGCCACTCCATGGTATGCGGGTGCGTGCCATAGGTTATTGCAACTTACAGTATCTACCCAGTGACGCTGAGAGTGCACATGAGTAATTCTAACGCGTGAGCGTTACGAAAAAGCTGCCATCGGCAGTGTTGACCCGACGAATGCAAAGATAAGGGTCAAGGTACCAGCGGGAATCGAAACCCGGCATTTTGCGTGGCAATCAAGTATTCTACCACAGAACCACACCAGGCCTCGGAACTACTTTTCAAATAGACCCTAATGTACGTGAAACGTGTATTGTAGTTGAAGTGCTCGCTATTCAATTTTACAAAGCTCACGTATCTCCTCCTATATGTGATACAGCCGTGACGTCGGGTTACTGTCAATTGTAGTTGGGTGCCATCCTTTGAAGTTGATTCATGTATCAGTAGTCTGGGACTATACCGTCCTCGTGCACCAGCGCTTCATATCAGCTTATCCCTTCTGGTGTTGCTATAGGACTCGGGATTCTGTTGGCATCATTGCGCAGGTGCAAACAACTGGTTATATATAAACATCTGCAACTCTTCAACATATGTCTGTGCGTGCAACATTTGTACATATCTTTAGCGCCGATTCATAACGTGTCACTCAATAAAAAAATAATACACGTATGGTTACCTTCCCTGCGCATGCTTCGCATGACGTCGATTCCCAAGGTATACGTGGGATATGCGGAATTTTTTTCGTTTTGTTCTACGTTTTTATTGAAGCCTCCCATGATTATGGGGGCACTCTTGTCTGATTGCCATTTCGATGTCCTCGTATAGCTGTTATACTTCTTTGCCGTCATGCCTATAGATATTGGGGCATACATCTGGCCTAATTAGAGTTTCTATCGTTTGTTTAGTTTGATAATGAGGCTTGCTACCCTTTCGTGGGTACTAGAGAACTTTTCAGTGTTTCCTTAGATGTCTCTGTTAATTGAAAATTTCACACCATATTCTCTTCTGTCAGTAAGTTCTCTATAGCACCTTACGAGTCCGATATTCAGCACGGTGTATGCCTCATTCCCAGTTCTTCTAACTTTTGCTAAGGCCATATAATATCCCAGTTAATTTTTCTAGCTCGTGAAGTAACTCTTCAGCCTAGCTTCGCCTGATAGTGAAAACGTTCTAAGTTCGATAAACGTTTTCAAGTTTGGTTTCCAGTAGCGGCCTGTTCAGGTCCAGAAATTTTCAGTACCCTCTGATGCTTTGCATGTCCGACCAGTGTTCGGCAGCTGCTGTTGGCTGAGAGTGTTCTAATCATGTGTAAGGTGCTGGCCAGTGACCTCACACCAGGGAAGCTGATTCTTGTTCTGGTGGGGCAGTGAGTGTTTTAAGAAACCACAAGGAGTGTCTGCCAGTCTGGTGCCCCGCCAATGGCCAAGTGAGTCATGAAGGAGATGCAAACAGCCGCTTCTACTTTGAACCTTCTTTGCTGAAACTTAAAACGGCGAGAATCTGAACTTCTGAACTTTATTGTAGCCCCGCCGCGGTGGTCTTGTGGCTAAGGTACTCAGCTGCTGACCCGCAGGTCGCGGGTTCAAGCCCCGGCTGCGGCGGCTGAATTTCTGGTGGAGGCGGAAATGTTGTAGGCCCATGTGCTCAGATTTGGGTGCACGTTAAAGAACCCCAGGTGGTCAAAATTTTCCGGAGCCCTCCACTAAGGCGTCTCTCATAATCATATGGTGGTTGGGGGACGTTAAACCCCACATATCAATCAATGAACTTTATTGTAAAGATGCCTAGCCGTAGTGCTTTGAATAACCATCCTCCCCATGAGTTTATTCTCTCGCAACCACACTGTCCTTCCTTTCCTCATCTCTTCTCCTCTCTCACATAACTTCTTCCTTTCTTACTCAATTTTAATATTTTTTACCTCAAAATGTGCGCAAAGTCGAGGTTTTGCTTTCGAGTGGTAGGACTCTAATCTGGCGTTACCTGTTTACTTGCAAGTTGTGCACCCCTGTTTCGCGAACTAATCGGCTACTTCCATAGTCTCGAGTGGGTTGACTTTTTAGTACATAAAAAGCAACAATAATTGTTAAGGTTTAACGTCCCAAAACTACCATATGATTATGAGACACGTGGTATGGAGGGCTCCGGATGTTACTATCACACGTAGTTCTGTAACGTGCACCCAAATCTGAGCACACGGGCCTACAGCATTTTTGCCTCCATGGAAAATGCAGCCGCCGCGGCCGGGACTTGTTCCCGCGACCTGCGGGTCAGCAGCCTATAATTCCTTGGCCACTAGACTACCGTGACGAGTTGTACATAAGAAAAGTACGTGTGAAATGTTCATAACTGCTAAATATATCTGGTTCAGCCTTAAGGCTGTTACGCATTTCGTTGGGGCTTTGGAGTAGTAATTAGAACTTTCGGCCACGTCGATGATTTATTATATTTGTCCTGTCGCTAACTGTACAGATAGCGCTGACATGGGGTTTATTATGTACTGTACAGCCTACCTTTGAAACGACGACGACGAAGAACTTCCCCCGCGGTTGCTTTAGCGAGAGCACTGATGACGTAAATATGAGCCTCCGAGGATTTATAGCTCTTTATATTTATACCGCGTCACAAAATTTGTCCCACGAACCGGAGAGCCGATGATGTCCACATCTACTACACTAGGATAAGAACCAAACCTTGCGTGAAGTAGTCGTCAGGTGGCGCCAAGGAGTCTTGTCGCCGCATTTTGTGACATTCATCAGTATACCTGTTGCGCACGGGGTCAGACAGTGACTGTGCGTAGTGACTGAACTGCATGTTACGCAGCGGTAACACGGCAGAGCGAAACGATCGTTTGCAATCGTTCTATTATGAACACAATGCGACAACGTGCTGCTGCACGGTCACTTATAGAAGTCCGTATGGCGCGCAGTATAGTAGATGACACTTTTCCAACGCCGCAGCATTGTAAATGCAACACGAGAACATTAAGGAACACCACGCAGTGCCCATCGCATAAACACATCAAATACAGCGGGAAGCATTTGTTGTCTCGGTGCTGCGTGAAAACCTCAAAAACACGCCCAGCCCGTCGCACCGCAGCGTCACATTGCGCATGAGTTTCAGTGAATACTCCCTATATAGCAAAAGATGTCGCAAATGTACTGAACAACACATTCAGCTCAGTTTTTGCTCCTGGAAGCACACAGAGCATTCCTTCACTCTCGTCATATATACACGCATCTCATTATGAGTGGTATTTCTCTTAGCCCTATAGTGGTATCGCTTGTTCGTATTGCCGGGCAGCTGAAAAATCTGTCGGCCAATGGAATCGATGATATCAGTACCAAGGTGTTCAAATGCACCAAACACGTAACCAGTCTTATAAGTTACCACTAATATTTCAGCAGTCACTAGGTACAGGTCCAGTTCTAGAGGACTGGTGGATCAGAAAGGTCGTTCCAGTCTTCAAGAAAGATCGTCTCCTAACAATTACCATTTCATATCAATCAGCCGTATCTGTTGATAAATAATGGAACCGATTGTGTAATCTGAAGTAGCGCCTTTTTGTTTGCTAACCATTTTTTTTCATTCCTATTAGCATGGTTATCGTCCCGATCAAACACAACCAGCCCTCTTCCTCTATGAAATTAACTCGTACCTTGATAATATTATTCCCTTTGATGCCATATTTTTTGTTTTTGAAAAATTATTAAGTTTCACATTGTCACTTACTCCCTAAACTTTCATGACTTAACCCGTTTGTTCTCAACTAGGATTAGCGAATTCTGAACACATCGCCGGCAGTTTGTTATTGCTAACTCCTACAATTCTTCCATCTGTCGTGTCCACTCCGGCGTTCCACAAGGTACTGTACTGATGTAGGCATCCTCTTTTATTCAATGTCTATTAACCACTTGCGACGTAACATTAATTCTAATATGAGCCTGCGCGCTGATTGCGTGTTATATCAACATGCATCTAACGCTTTACATTCTTCCATTCTGCAGAGAGATCTTGACATTATACTGGTGTGGTGGGAAAAGTGATTGTCCCTTTAACAAGACTTCTGTAATCACTTTTGACCGACTTAAAGAATACATCGCTAACCCTTACACTTTGTGCAACTACCCAGTAGCCACTGCTCACAACATCATATATTTAGATGTTCAAATATTCCTTCATTTAACATAGTCTCACGCACTGTAAACATCACTAATTGTGCTAATCGAGTCCTCTGTTATCTCCGTCGCAACCTTGTCTTGGTACTTACCTATATATATAATAACCTTTCCGCTTACAAAACGCTTCGAAGACCTAAACTTGATTACGCTAGTGCAATTTTTTATCCACATCAAGCTAACCTGATGCTTGAATTTATCCAGAAGCGTGCTCCAAGGTTCGTTATGTAGGACTACTCGACTCGCGTAAGTGTGTCGACTGCGAAAGCTCAGTTTAACCTTCCTCATACTGCCTATCTTGCCATAAATGTTCACGTCTGTGCGTGTACAAGTTCTTTCATTCCTTGCCACCAGAGAATGCACTAATCATACCTGCTCATCCGCCATTGTCATAGCGAACGCTGTCTGTCCCACAAGCATCCGAACAAAGACCTTCCAGAAATCGTTTTTTCCCCCTCAAATAGCGCAAGACTAGAACGACCTTCCACCCGCATCTCCATGTCATCTAATTTTGCTCAATTTAAAACTGTTGTCACGTATTGTCATCTTAAGTGTGGGTTGCTGCTGTTTTTCTTCTTTGTTGTTTTTCTTTTTTTTTTGCCCGTCCCTCATGTGATGTCCCTCTTGGCCCTTGAGGTATGAATAAACGAACAGTACATCCTTACGGAAATTAAAGCGTTGTTTTGGTAGGAAAACGTCCTTACAGAGACATTTGCGCGAATGTTTGCTCTGCAAGATGATGTTTTCAGTGTTAAAATCCCCGTTAAGCATTGTTTAGAGCCCTCTATACGCGCGTAAGCACAAAAACGTGGCGTGTGAGATGTCCGATCTGGCCACATTAACTCGCGTCGCAGCACGTTCGCTCGTTTACTCTCGAATAAATGTATTGTTTTCGCTCTCAGCAATCGTTGTGTGTGCCATCGTGTCACTTTATGCGCATATAATATACCGTCCTATGCGAAGGGTGGGCGCTTGCTTGGGGTCGTGTAAGTGCAGCGGCTTCTGCTTTGGGAGGCCATTCGTAACAAGCACGAATTGCGCTCTCAGGTGGATCGAACCGTTCGAGTTACCAGGTAACTCGCATGCAGTCGGCGTTTCAAGCTCCAACTGCCACTGTGTTGAAGACCTACGTGAGCTCGTGCACTGGAGCGAAGTCACAGACCGGGTGCACAAGTGACCTATCAGCCGCGGGGCGATGATGAATCGTTGTCGGCGCCGGTTGGTTCAGTTGTGCACGTATGGCTGTACTCTGTACGCCCCATGGCACCCGCAGCTTTATTAATGATATGGGAACCTGTCTAGATTATTTGTTAAATGGCATGCAGTATTGAAAAGATGGGGTCATTTTTCCGGTTTTTTCCCGCATTATTGATTTCATATCGCTAAGTGGGTTGTCTGGGGGCCTCTGTATCTTCCGTCACGTAAGAAATTTCTTCGGCACGTTGCTTGATCAGCTCTCCTCCAAGCTGCTTGACCGGCTGAACGAGTTGAGGTCACCCTTCTGAGAGACCATGGCGGGCAAGAAGAGGTGGCCCTATGCTGAGCCGGAATATCATCCTCTGCGCGTTCGCCACCCAGCAGGATTCGCAAAATAAAATGGTCGTGGTTCCTTCGTTTGCGTGACGCTACAAAAAAAAATGGGGCTATGCGGATTTCTCAGAAATAAAGCCTGCAATTCGAAAAAAAAAATCTTAACTTCTACCAAAATTTGTTTACGAAACCGACTATCCATGTGTCGGGCACTGTAGACACAGAGGAAAAACTCAGAAAAATTAAAAAGGCTCTTCAGAGCACCGATGAATTTTCTCGAGAGATTTTACGAGTTTTCCGAACATATTTTTGCAGATAACTGCGTCATTTTTTTGTGAAATGACCTCTAATAATGACAGGTTAAGCCTCTAATCTGACCTTAACACAGAAACAGCTTGGTGCAGCATGGCGAATGGCCTTAAACATCGCTAATAGTAAGGTAATGCACGTAACTAGATCTGCTAACACCCCACCAAAATACTACTTAAGCAACGTCCCGTTTGATCCAGTCTCCTCGTTTAAATACCTGGGCATTCTTATCACATCTAACTTATCTTGGGCACCCCACATCGCATACATTACTAATAATGCTAATCGCATGTTAGGCTACATACGTCATAACTTTTCAAAAGCACCTTCTGCACCAAAACTTCTGTTGTACAAAACATTAATACGTTCCAAACTTGAATATGCATCAACAGTGTGGGATCCTTACCACGATAACCCGGTTACTTCACTTGAGCGCGCACAGAATAACTCCGCCCGTTTCATACTTTCTAACTACAATCGCATCGCCAATATTAGTTCAATGAAATCCAGCCTAGGCCGTCCTTTCCTTGCATCCCGTCGGAAAATATCTCGTTTGAGTACATTTCACAAATTATTTCATCATCCCACCCTACGTAACCAATTAATCCTCAATCCTCAGTACATATCCCCTCGGATCGACCATCATCATAAGGTTGCAATCGCATCCTGCAACTCCCAGTGTTTTTCTCGATCATTTATACCTCATACATCAGTAGATTTGAACCACCTTCCCGAAGACATCGTCGCTGTTACTAATAACAATATTTTCCGTGAAACCTTACTCAGTATTGTATGAGCTAAACGTTACTCAATTGTATTATGTTCACCATCGTTGCACAGCTACTATTATATAATCAGGAGTTTTCTTTTACTTTTTTTATTTTTGTTGCATTGTTTATTCTCATGTTGTATTTTCTCTGCTGTCCATTCTGCTGTATAATATGTACCTTCTATGCTGTATATTCTCCTGCTGTATTTTCCTTTTCCTTGTAAACTTTATTTCAACTCCCCTCTATAATGCCATATGGCCCTAAGGGTAAATAAAATGAATGAATGAACGGATGAACATACTCAAGGCGTCACGCAGCAGGCTTGAAAAGTCTACACCTCCGTTGTTTCAGGCTGTGAGCTCGACCTCCGTACTGTGTGTTTTCTTGCTTTGTTAGTCGCAGTATCAAATGTATCCTTCCCGTGGGTATACAATCTATATATGGCATTATTCCTTTAACTTCGCCATGCCATTTCTTCTTGTTTTCTTCGTGTTCCCTTTCCCAACAGCTGCAGCCTTGACTCCTCCGACCAGTGTTGCCATTTATTGCTACTTCGCGCCAAATTACGTGATATAGCCTGTTGGAAATTTGTTCCTTGGTGCTCTGAAGAGCCTTTGATGTTGCCTTTCCTCTGTCGCTATTTTTTGTATTTTCTCTCTCTCTCTTTGCAACATTTTTATCATCTTTTATTCCCCTCACCCCTTTCGCCAGCACAGAGTAGCCAGCTGGTCTAAGAACTGGCTAACCTCCCTGTACTTCCGCTCAATCTTTCCTCGTTGTTCAATGCTGTATTACAGCAGAGTTGCAATCGAGGTTGGCTGGGTGTTGTAGAGATCAAATTATCATCATCATCAAACACCACGCTCCATCTTCGTCCTCTTCCTTATTGCCTTGCTCGTCTTCCTTTTCGCTCTGAGAAGGCGTGCGCCGATCTGTCCGGCGTGGGATGCATGCAACAATTTGATAGGTTCAGAGAGCGAGAAAAAAAGTAGTAAGAAAAAAAGTTTCTTGGCAAAAAAAGGAAAATCTTTTTGGCGATATGAGATTTAAACTCGCCTAGCCACGGTGGTCTAGTGGCTAATATACTCGGCTGCTTACCTGCAGGTAGTGGGATCTAATCCTGGCCACGGCAGTCCGTATTTTTGATGAATGGGAAAATGCTTGAGGCCCGTGTTCCTAGATTTAGGTGCTCGTTGAAGAACTCTAGGTTGTAAAAAATTCGGGAGCCCCCCACTACGGCATCTCTCAAAATGATATATGATAATTTTGGGACGTTAAACCACATCAATTATTATTTGTGAGATTCGAACTCACTTACCCCCGATCCTAATGTCCGAACAACTTGGCTATACATGCACGTTTTTGTTTTGCCCACGGTATTTATTACAAATGGGCGTAAATTACACACGTAGTGAATAAAATATTCAAGGTGACCTCTACAAGCATCAAACAAGTGTTACAAAGTAGTGGGCGAGTATGAAGTTTGTTAAGCAGTTTCAAATAACATGGTATTCAAAGAGGGTAATAGAGAAGTGCGTTTCTTGTTACCGGATGTCGAGACACTCTGGCAGAGCAGAGCATGGCCTTGTATAGAATAGCATAGCGTAGTAGGTTTAGTTTAGCAAGGTGGTGGAAAGGGAAGTGAATGTGAGGAGAAGGGAACGAGTGGAGAGATGGATAGAATGAAGAGAGAGGAGAGAAACGGAAAAAATAATGTGGAAGGTGAGATATCGACAACACAGAAAGAAAATAAGATTGATGGCGTTAGAATTAGAATAACAAAAGATCGAACGAAAGGAAAAGGAGAAAGAGACAGAAATAGAGAGAAAAATACAGAAAGAGTATGAGTTAGAAAGCACAGAAAGAATGATAGAAGGCAAGAAACCGATTACAGAGAGATTGAGAACGAAATAGAAAAAAGAGGACGAAACAAATAAAAGTACAAAAGGCAAAAGGCCGACTACACAGAGCGAGAGAGATAAACAGAAAGAAATGGAAGAAACACGGAGAAATAAACAGACATATGAAGCAATGCACGCAAAACATAAGATGAAACAAAAATTGAGAAAACACAGTCATGTGACAGTATAGAAAGTAGAGTTCGCGGCGTGGCGTATAAAAACTGTCATTTTCATGAACCGGCACGGACTGACTTCGTTGGCTTATCATACTCCTTTTCTTCTTCTCCTTCCAGTCCACCAGCTCTTCTGTGCTTGTGACCCAGGCTTTGTAAAAGCTGCGCTATTTTTTACTCACTTAATTTGTTTGTTTTCGGGCCTGTCTGCGTGTGTGTGTGTGTGTGCTCTTAAAAAAATGGGTTCTTATTTCTGTGTTTGTACCTATTCAGAACAACACTATTGAATGTTTAATAATAAAACCACTAATTACAAACTGCTTTTTTTCTATTTGTCTGCAAATATGGCAATAAGATTAACTGTCATGGCTACTCTCGGCTTGAGTTCTTGCTCCTTTTCAAATCTTCCCAATGGTTACCCAGGGCTTGAGGCCCAACGTTTCGCCCATTGAATGCGCTCTCTTTTTATTTGTTCAGCGATTACAGGGCACGTGTTTTCCTATGACGTGTGTTTCGAAGCCGAAGGTTCGGAACACCGGTGAAAAGTGGTGCATTAGTGAGCTTTGTTTTTTTTTTTCAAATTCTTTCTTGACGCCAGCGGTATTTAAAAAAAGAAAACGTAACGACGAAAGTTATTCGGTGGTTCTAGTTAGATTAAAAAGCTATTTTTGTCGAGTGTGGGTAAACACTATAAAGTCCCGGAATTCCGAAGATCGGATTGAGCCTTTTCAGCTGCCATTTTTCAGGCTATTGGTGTTGTTAGGCGCGTCAACAGCATAAGATGGCTATACATCGAGCTCAATTGTACTTGGTTTCGTTTTGTTCTTATGCATGTGGTCCCTAAAAATGTAGTGTGCTATGATCGTGACGTGATATATGTTCCATAGGTGCCAATTTGACTTTTTAAGGCATTCTGTTGATAAGATACAAGAACACTGTGGGAACATGAAGCTTTTCGCTCGTAACTTACCCGCGTTGACCGACCACATTCACTAAGTATTGTACTCTGCTTCGTAATAGACTAGAATTTATTCTTAATAAATATCATAGCATTTCGTGCGAGTATGGTGTCATGAGGCATACACTGTACAGTACCCTACGACGAACTTTATTTAAGCATCCGGAGGAGATCCTCCCCTTAGGGCGACACCATGGGCCACTCGACTTGTTAGAGCGAGCCGAACCGCCGCATCACGGGCTCTCTGGCCAGCCCAAAGTCGATGCTGATATTACCACTATGCCGTGGTCGCAATTGATAACAGCAGTAGAAGGCAAATGTACATTTCTTTTAATTCCTGACTCTCGTTTGTCAATGTCTTACTCCTCCCCCTGAAAATATATCCGACTATATATTAACGTAGTTTTGGCAGACAGCTTTTAGCAATTATGTATATTTATATCCGGTAATTATGACGTAGATTATATGCAAAAAATGATGTCTACACCCATACTGAGGGCGTGTTAAAAGCTACAGAGGTACGAGCAAAGCGTCTTCAACTATGTGGCCCCCTCCATCGTAGCCTTGTGAACTCTTCATCACCGCATATCTTAGCGCAGGCTTCTCTGCCTCCGGTTTCGCAACCCAGCAACGGAAGCACCAAGTAGCGTGCCTAGACTGCAGGAGAAACCGCTTCGCGACAGCGGTCCGGAAATTTGAGAGCCGCCGTGATAGTGCGGGCCATTCAGGCTCGTGCAGTGGACTCGGCGGGTGCAGCGCTGGAGGGTCGCCAGTAGACGTTTTGCCCTCCGCCACGGTGCCTAGACAGATTCTGGCAGTGCTTGCAAGCGTACGGGTGGGTGGGGTATTTCCGGCAGCTGCTATTTTTGGTCAATACTGGAACGAGAGACGCTCGCGAGCAACGCGATGCGTCGCTTGGGGCTCTCCGTTCTCGGATCGCCATCTGATGGCGGCGGCGCGCTCATAGAAGACGGGTTCTCGGACACTTTAGTAACAACACATTTCCGGGTTGATTTCGCGGTAGTTTTCCGTTAATGACCGGGCGTCTTGCGAGAGTCTCTCCAAGCGAGCCCTTCATGCGGAGTTTCATTTTGCAACGCCGCAGGAATACGGGTTTTTGGTGTGCTTTGATGGCACCTGTAAATAGTTGGGTTGTTCAGCATTTCGTTTTGTGAATGAAGGAGTCGATATAAACGAAGCGCGATTCTAAAATAGTAATAGTATGGGGGTTTTACATCCCAAAATCAACATATCAGTATGGCAGACGCCTTAGTAAAGGAACAGCCGCTGCCGGCATCTACGCCGTGACCTTCTAGTCAGCAGCCGAGCACCCTATCGCCACTGATCCGCCGAGGTGGACGTTTATTGCAATCGAACACAGCACAGGTTTCTAATGAAGTGTACCTTACTAACCTGCGCTTCGCCGATGACATTGCATTGCTGAGTAACTCAAGGGACGAATTGCAATTCATCATTGCTGAATTAGACAAAAAGAGCAAAAAGGAGGGTCTTAAAATTAATCTGCAGAAAACGAAAGTAATGTACAACAACCTCGGAAGAGAACAGCGCTTTGAGATAGGTAGCTGTGCACGTTAAACCGTTAAGAAAGGAAGTAACCGCGTAGCCGTACCACGAGATGGAAATAACTACAAGAACAAGAATAGGGTGGAGCGCATTCGGCAAGCATTCTCAAATCAAGAATGGTAGTATATATATATATATATATATATATATATATATATATATATATATATATATATATATATATATATATATATATATATATATTTATATATACATTTTACCAGTACTTACCTATGGAGCAGAAACCTGGAGGATTACAAAGGGAGTTCAACTTACGTTGAGGACGATGCAGTGAGCAATGGAAAGGAATACGATAGGTGTAACCTTAAAAGTTAGGTAAAGAGCTGAGTGGGTCAGCGAACAAACGGAGGTTAAGAACATCATATAGTCGAAACCAAGAAGAAGAAGAAATGGTCATGGGCAAGGTAGCGCATCGTCAAAGAGCAAATAAACTCGCAGTGTTCCCTAGGGCACTGTATTATCGCCAGTTCTATTTATCATAATAATGAGCACAATCCCAAATTGCCAGGACGTTAAGGTGTTTGTATATGCCGATGATATTGCATTTTTCACGGTACATAGTGACATGTATTCTTTATATCAAGATCTACAGAGATATCTGAATATGCTGGAGAGATGGCTAGATGCAATCTGCCTGACCTTAAATGTAAATAACAGTGCAGTATTGATATTCCCGTTAGCAGATCCCATCTCAATTTCAATAAGTTGTAAACAAGATCCTACTCCGCAGGTTGAATCTCTTATATATTTGAGAGTAATTTATAATGCCAACCTAAACTGGACTCCCCACATAGAAAGCATGGCATCTAAAGCACAACTACCCTTCGGAATTCTTCGTAGAATGAGCAGCCGTCGATATGGTCTACGCAGAAGCACAATAGTGATGATATATAAAATGTATATGCGAGCAATGCTAGAATTTGGGTGCGTATTGTTCTCAGGTGACCCTGCTTACAAAAAAAAGCCTCTGGTTATGCTTGAACGAGGAGCCTTGAGATTGTGTCTAGGGATTCCCAGGATTGTAACAAACAATGTTTTGTTTCAGGAAGCACGATTACCTACATTGTCTGTCGTTTTCTTATTCTAACGGTTCAGACGTTTCTGAAATTTTATAGCTACGCGAGAAGACGATCTGAATATGCTTTTATGAATGACCCAAACACCTTTTTTTCTTGCCCATTGGCCATGGTTTCGAACACCTCAGATTACTTTTGTCCAGAAACAACTAGATAGGATAAATGTAAAAATTCGAGATGTGATTGCGGCACAGGTTACACATCGGAATCTTAAGATAGAATTCGATGAGATTTCCCCCTCTAAGCCCAAATTACAATCATATAAGGTCTTAAATAGCCGACTGCAGGATTATCTTGCATACGCAGACACGAATATTATTATAGGGACAGATGCTTCAGTAAGGGATGAAAAGACAGGTGTAGGTATATACTCCCATTCACTTGACTGGTCTTTTCAGTAAAACTACCGGATTTCACCCCCGTTTTTTGAAGCTGAACTGTTGGCAATAGTTTTAGCACTGCGAAAGCTACCTTTGAATGCCTATAACGCGATCATAATCACGGATTCTCGGTCAGTATGTACGTAGATTACGGCGTCAACAAAATCGATGGCCTTAAAGACGCTCCTTATGCTAGTCCCTCCTCAGCTGCAGCTACTGAAATTTGTATGGGTACCTGGTCATTGCGGCTCAGTAGAAGCAAATGAAATCGCCGACTCTCTAGCACGAGCAGCATTGGAAGGTCCAGTACTATCAGTCCTTCCCGAAGTGGCCACTATAACTGCGATAATTTATTTATTTTATTTATTTATTCGAGTACCTACAGCGCCCAATTTGGGCATTACAGTAGGGGGGAGGAGACAAAAAAATTTGAAATTGATACAGGGTATGAATACCGATAACAAAACAAGTAAGCATGCTCAGCTTTTACAGTGTGTACACATTCTCGGGAACACGAGGCAATCAAGGAAAAGTAAAACACAAACAGAAATGCAGACAGAAATTGGCAACTTTCATTTCAACAAAAATTGTGACAGAGCATTTTGAAATGAGGGTGGCGGGGTGGATACAATGTATTCTGGTAGGTTGTTCCATTCGTGTGTGGTTTTCGGGAAGAAGGAGTTTTTGTAAGTATTTATGCGACATCGGTATTCGCGAACTTTGCGGGAGTGATCTAGGCGAGAGGATACATAAGTGGGATCTTTAATGTACACGTCTTTATTTAAACCAGTGCTACCAATATAAATATTATGAAATAGATTTAATCTTAAGAATTTGCGCCTGTCCTGCAGGAGAGGCCAACCCAAATGTTTACGAATGCACGAAGAGCGGTTAGTGAAATCATAGTTATCAGACAAAAAACGCGCTGCTCGTTTCTGAACCCTTTCTAGCGCATTAGTACATATTTTAGTGTCTGGATTCCAAGCCACACAACCGTACTCTAAAATTGAGCGAACGTTAGAAAGATAGAGCGTTTCCTTTAGTTTAGGTGGGGCCTGTTTAAAGTTACGCTTCAGGAAGTTCAATACACGGCTCGCTTTAGCACCGACGTATTCAATGTGGTCGTTCCAGGATAGGTTGCTCGTAAAGAAAACACCTAGGTACTTATATTTAGACACAACTTCCAAACGATTGTCTCCAAGAAAGTAATTCGTATTTAGAATGTTCTTTTTGTTTGTGAAGCGAACGGTATTACATTTTGAAGAGTTAAGTGTCATATTCCATGTGGTGCACCATGATAACACAGCATTTAGATCACTTTGTAGTTGAGCAGAATCTTGAGCAGACGTGACGTCACGATATATGCAGCAGTCATCTGCATACATGCGCATGCGGCTGGATACTTGTTGGGTTATATCATTTATAAATATCAAAAAAAGAAGGGGTCCCAGAACAGATCCCTGTGGGACCCCTGATAAGACATCGACTTCAGATGAATTCACTCCCTCGAGAACAACCCGCTGTTTTCTACCAACAAGATACGCTTCAAGCCACTTCAACAAAGAGGGAGGGATATTTAGAGCAGACAGTTTAAGTAATGATAAATTGTGTGATACAGAATCAAAGGCTTTTTGAAAATCTAAAAATACACAGTCCACTTGGCATCCATTGTCGATCGAGGCAGCTATATCATGACTAAATTCAATTAGTTGAGTATCGCAGGACAACCCTTTTCTGAAACCGTGTTGCGTAGTGCAGAAAAAGTTATTATCTTGAAGATGGGAGATTAAATTGGTATAGATAATGTGTTCCATCAATTTACATATTACACAAGCTAGCGAAATCGGTCTGTAATTTTTTGTTCGCGTTTTGTCTCCAGCTTTGAAGATAGGGGCAACGTTGGCACTTTTCCAGTCGTCAGGTAAACAGCCAAGCGCCATTGATTTTTCGAAGAGCAAGACTAGAAATGGTACAAGTGAGGCAGCACAGTTTTTTAAAACATAATTAGGAATAGCATCAGGACCAGGTGCCGCATTTACCTTAATTTTTTGTAGCAGAGCTAAGACTCCACGTTCGGTAAAACATATTTCACTCATTTCTGAATTTTTTCTGACTAACCGAGGGCCGCTGGGTAGGCAAACTGATTGGGTGAAAACACTCTGAAAATAAAAATTGAATCTCCCAGCTTTGCCCTTTAAGTCTGCGCTGAAGTTGAGGTCATCTATAACATCTGCAATCGTTTCCTTCACAGCCTGCTTGCTTTTAACGTACTTCCATACTTCTTTCGGGTTATTTTTGATCCTATCAGTTAGGCGACCCAGATGCTCAAGTTCAGCACAGCGCATCTGTTTAGCAACACTCTTGTTTAGTTCTTTTAACGTTTCATGTAGCTCGCGTTGTGGTGTCTGGCGGTACTTTCGATACACGCTGTGCCTGCGATTAATCAAGGCCTTGAGGCTGCTGTCCATCCAGGGCTTACTAGTTCTACGCTTTGAGGAAAGCACCCGTGACGGAACATTAGTGCGTATCAGTGATAAAAGCTTAGTTTTGAACAAGTGCCATGTAGTATTCAAATCCAGGTTGGTAGCATGTTGTCTGAACTCTGGTAAAAACTGGTCTAGCTCTCGGGAAAGAGAGACATAATCACCGCGATTATAATAAAACACTTTTCGCGGTAACGGATTCGGGCGGCGCACGACATCGCAACTTATTGTTCCAACAACGACTTCGTGGTCGCTTACACCTGGTATTGTTGTGACAGAAGAGATTAGGGTTTGGTCATTGCAAAAAATTAAATCAAGCACATTATTGCAAGAGGAACCTAGTCTGGTAGGACGAGATACAAATTGAAATAGCGAATGAGCGTTAATCATTTCACAAAAAGCAGAGTACAGAAGCGACGACGTGTTAGATTTAGGCTAAGATACAGAAAACTTTCGCTTCGTACAGACGCTATGGAAGCAATAATGGCAACACCAAAATTCACTCACTTAAAATTTCTATGAAAAATTTATTGGTGTCCTACAAGACAGTTGGAAGCCATAATGTCCAGATTTCGATGTCGTGTTCCCCCGTTAATTCCTATTCATATAGTGCTGGTCTGGCGATATCACTCATTGCAACTTTCATTCAGAATCAGAAACAATAGAGCACTAATTTTTATGATGTCGCCGATACAAATTGCCCAGAAAATACTTTCAGTCATCCCATTCGCTAGCCTGGGGCTGAACTTCACTAATAGAAAATATACTTTTCTTCAAAGCTTCCGATCTGGGCTTCAGCCACGAGAATGTTTTTGATGCAGTTTGCAAGTACCCTAATGAAAGTAAAAGAATTAAGCTTTTAATTGCGTGATTATTATTTCTGCCGAAATATTTCAACATAAACATGAGCATTGTTAACCCCGCTAATTCCTATTCTAGGTAATGAATGCATTGTCTGATCTAAACGAGTGACGAACAATTATTGCACTCCCTTCATTCTACCTAGGGTGTGTTTTTTTTTCTTTTTTTAATCTGGTGGGTTGTTTCGATACTGAATATTAAAAAAAATGTCTGACTGAATTAAGTCATCCATCCTTGGCCGATCCCCCAAAGTAGGCACGAGCCGTGGCTGTAGAATCATCATCATCAACGTCATCATCGTCGTCGTAGTAGTCATCATCATTATCATCATAATCATCATCAGGGAACGTAGCGCGAAGACAAGATTAAGGATCACAGGCTGGATTCCAAGAGAAGGCAAATCGGGTGACGGGGAGACAGAAAGTAAGGTGGGCAGATGAGAATAGGAAGTTTGCGGGTATCAAGTGGCAGCGGCAAGCACAGGAACGAGTTGAATGGCGGATGTCCTGCAGTGGAGGTTAGCCAGGCTGATGACGATGATGATCATGCTAATGATGAAATGGTGACTTCTTTGGCACATCCGACGAGGTGGTATATCCTACTGTTGTTTTTTTCTCCAACGGGTATGGCAGAAAGCTATACCGGCTAAAATTACAGTGAGCAGGAAGTTGCTATTTTTTTCTTTTGATCTCTCCTTTTAATTCCATTATGTGGGTCACTTTGTTTTGGCCCCATTAGCTGCAATGTTCTTTTTATAGTGAAATCTTGCTGAGTACAGTCTGCTGCTGCTGCTACTGCTGTTTTCCAGTTTATGTAGCTTACACAATTGCTCATAAAGAATCAGCTCACATGCTGTCATTGCCCACAGACGTGCCAATAAACAGATGAGTTCTTTTTAGGATTACGCGAAAACTACAAAAAAGTGCCTTAATATTCTCCCTGCATGCAGCAAACGTTAATGTTCAAGCACGTTACCTTGAAGCTGAAAGGTGAGCACACGGGCCTACAACATTTCCACCTCCATCAGAAATGCAGCCGCCGCAGCCGGGATTCGACGCCGCGACCTGCGGATCAGCAGCCGAGTACCTTAGCTACTAGACCACCGCGGCGGGGCAGCATGTCGCCGAGCGTATGGTTGAAGCGTTCAGGGAGGCCATTCGTCTGCGGGTGGTAAGCAGCAGTTTTGCGGTGAACAACGTTGCACTCTTTGAGAATGGCTTCGATGACTTCAGACAGGAAGACGCGGCCTCGATAACTGAGCAGCTCCTGGGGTGGACTGCGTCGCAGCATGAATCGTTGGAGCACAAAGGAGGCCATATCGCTCGCTGTAGCCGCGGGGAGAGCGGCAGTTTCGGCGTATCGCGTGAGGTGGTTCACAGCGACTATGGTCCAGCGGTTACAAGCCGACGTTAGTGGAAGTGACCCATACAAATCGATGCCAACGCGCCCAAATGGCCTGGCAGGGCAAGGTAGAGATTGCAGACCCATCGGAGACTGGTGCGTTGAAGTTTTGCGGCGCTGACAATCTATGCAGGAGCGAAGAAATTTCTACACGTAGCGGTACATGCCGCGCCAAAAGTACCGTTGGCGAAGGCGGTGGTAAGTCTTCGATACCCCGGAATGCTCACATTGCGGATCAGAATGAAAGAATTCGCTTATGTAAGAGCGCAGACTGCGGGGTATGACTAGTAGCCACTGGCGGCCGTCACCGTTGTAATTGCGTCGGCGGAGGAGGTCGTCGCGAACGGCAAAATGGTGGGATTGACGACGCAACGCGCGAGTGGATGGAGTGGATGGATCAGTCAGCAAGCCTATCAGTGAGGCAATCCATTGATCCTTGCGCTGTTCAGTAGCAATGGTATAAATGCTAATGGAAGAAATGGCAAGGTGAGACGCCGAGTTGTGGACATTGCCGTCAGGCAAGGGAGAGCTCGACAGGGCGTCGGCGTCAGCATGTTGCCTTCCGTTACGGTACAGCACGCGGATGTCGTAGTCTTGCAGGCGAAGTGCCCACCGGGCGAGACGGCCTGAGGGATCTTTCAATGACGACAACCAGTAAAGTGCGTGATGGTCGGTGACATCAAAAGGGCGACCATACAAATAAAGTCGGAACTTTGTAAGGGCCCAGACAATTGCCAGACATTCTTTCTCTGTGATGGTGTAAATAGTCTCGGCTTTTGTAAGCATACGGCTCGCATACGCCACGACATATTCCGGGAACCCTGGTTTGCGCTGCGAAAGGACAGCGCCGAGGCCGACACCACTGGCGTCCGTGTGTGCCTCTGTAGGGGTCGTAGGGTCGTAGTGGTGGAGTATGGGAGGCGACGTCAACAAACGACGGATAATTGTGAAAGCATCGTCGCATTGTGATGACCACGAATGGAGAGACCCGTTACTTCCTAGGAGCTTCGTCAGCAGCGATATGATAGTCGCGAAGTTTCGAATGAAGCGCCGAAAGTAGGAACACAGTTCTACGAAACTGCGCAGTTCCTTGACAGATGTCGGCTTGGGGAACTCAGTCACGGCCCGAAGCTTGGCTTTATCAGGAAGAATTCCGTCCTTGGACACGATGTAGCCGAGTATTGTTGGCTGCCGAGCTGCAAATGGGTACTTTTTCAGGTTGAGTTGCAGACTGGCGTCACTCAGACGCGTTAAAACATGCCGCAGACGTTGAAGATGCGTGGAGAAGTCCGGAGCGAAAACGACGACGTCATCGAAGTAGCACAGGCACGTGTGCCATTTCAGGTCACGCAGAACGGTATCCATCATGTGCTCAAAGGTGGCGGGTGCATTGCACAGCCCAAACGGCATGACGTTGAATTCGTACAAGCCGTCGGGGGTGACAAAAGCGGTTTTCGGTCGAGCGCCCTCAGCCGTAGGTACTTGCCAGTACCCTGAGCGCAAATCGAGGGATGAAAAGAATTCGATCTGCTCCTTGCAAGCTGTCAATCGCTCATATTCCCGCGGTAGTGAGTACACGTCCTTACGAATGATCTTTTTGAGGCGTCGGTAGTCCACACAGAACCGCACAGAACGGTCCTTCTTCGCGACGAGAACGACAGGAGACGCCCAGGGGCTGTTAGAGGGTCGAATAACATCGCGGCGAAGTATGTCGTTGACTTGCTCGTTGATTACACGGTGTTCTATGGGAGATACGTCATATGGACGTTGTCGCAGTTGTGGTTGTGCGCCTGTGTCGATGCGATGCGTAACGGTGGATGTGCAGCCGAGAGAAGGTCGAGCGACATCGAAAGAAGAGCGGAATTCTTCCAACAGGGCCAGAAGCTGGGAACTCTGGCCTGGTGTAAGGTTGTCGGGAATGGATGGACCAAATACATCAGCGGATGATGAAGCAGATGTAGAAACAGCACTAAGCGTACTGGAACTTTGGCAGTGCGTGTCATCGGGTTGATCCATAACTTGTGCGTCTTCGATGGGTTCGACGCTGCCGAGACATTCCCCTCGCAGCAACGTAACACTGTACGGGGATGAGTTCAGAACAAAAATAGTGGTTTTGCCGTGACTTGCACGGTCGCGAAGGAACCAGGAAGCTTTTTTTTATGAAAACACGATGAGATCGCGAGAGGAGTGCAGCGGTGTCGGAAAGACTTGCGCAGTAGACCGACACCGCCGCGGATGAGTTTGCAGGCACTTGCGTATCGTCTCTGACGAGTAACTTGCTTGCAGCAGGTGAACTGTTGGCCGACGTCAAAGAAGAGAATTGTGTGAGCTCTATTTCCGCTAGCGCGCAATGAATGACGGCATCGTGGCGGGAGAGAAAATCTCATCATAGGATGACGGCGCGAGAGCATGAAGGAATTATGATGATTTCGACAGCATACGTCACGTACTGAATCATGAGGCGGGATGTGCACATCTCTGAAGGGTGAATGCTTTGGGCGCTGGCTGTACAAAGGGGAACCCGGAAAGTGGCGTGGTCACTTTGCGCAGTAATCGGCTAAGCTTTGCGTCCATGACGGACACGGCGGCTCCAGTATCTACAAGTGCAGATGCATGAACACCATTCACAAGCACTCCTATCCCGTTCTATGGGCTTTCCTGAGGGCTTCCGCAGTTCGACAGCGTCGCAGCCTTTGCCTAGTGGACTACGGCGACTAGTTTTTCTGGTCACCCTCGAGTGGACGTGGACGCATTGGCGACAGTGAGCGACTTCACGGAGATGGTGAACGGCGGGTAGACGGAGCGGGGTGGGATGACGGTGACATAGGCGGCGGTTGGTCATAAGGGCAGCTCAATTTGCTGTGATAGTTAGAGGCGACCTGCGGTCGATGCACACGATTGCAAAAGCTAGCTACGTGACCGACGGAACCACAAGCAAAGCAGATGGGGCGATTGTCAGAAGTGCGCCATCGGTTCGCGGGTCCCATCCATGTCGCAGAACGCGATGAGCGAGCCAGCTGCTGATATCACTGCATAATGGGCGGCACTCGGGGCATGTGGATGACGTAGGCGTATGTTGGTGGCACAGTTTCTCCGAAGGCCTGGGGCCTGGCGATAGTTTAGGTGTAACTAAGGGGGCCAGTCACAGAAATCAGTGGCGGCGGCCTGGCGACAACTTGGGCGTAGCTAAGTGGCGCAGATACAAGAGGTGGTTGGTGGTATTCAGGAACGACCTCCGCGATTTCCTGCTGAATGGCTCGGCGGAGCGCAGGCAGAAGTGTACTTGACGGCTGCGAGCTCGTTGCGGGGAAGGAAAAGCCAGAAAAGAGACCTGGTGGGCCACTTCCTCACACACGAAGGACTTGATTTCGGCGAGCAAGGTTGTGTGGTCAGGAACTGCTGACAAGGCCGAGAGATCAGCGTCCCGTGATGGCGGTCGACGGGTCATCAAGCGCTGCCGCCGCAGCTCGTCGTAACTTTGGCATAGTGTAATGACCTCTGCCACAGTGGGAGGGTTCTTGGCCAGGAGCATGGTGAAGGCATCGTCGGCGATGCCTTTTAGAACATGCGTGATTTTGTCAGCCTCTGACATGCCTGCGTTCACTTTATCGCACAAGTCAAGGATGTCCTCGATGTAACTTGTGAAGGACTCGCCGGTCTGCTGTGCTCGTTCACGTAAACGCTGTTCGGCTTGCAGCTTACGAACGGCATGGCGCCCAAACACGCCGACTAGGGCGGCTTTAAAAGAGGACCAAGTCGGGAAATAGGATGCGTGGTTGTACCATATGCCGGCCACACCCGCGAGGTAGAAAACCAGGTTGCCGAGTTTACCTGTTTCGTACCAATGATTGGGGACGCTCACGCGTTCATACATGGTGAGCCAGTCCTCAACGTCGGTGCCATCTGCGCTGGTGAAGACAGGAGGGTCACGGATGCGGGGGACACCGGAACATGGCGTTGGCGCAGGAGGATAGGAAGCGTTTGCTGAGTGGCATCTTGGTGCATGGTAGAAGGCATGGTACGGGATCGAAGCTCCAGGGGCATTGACAGCGACATGCTCTTGGAGCTCCCCGCATTGACAGCGACAGTTTTGTCTTGTCTTGTTTCCTAGGAGATCTTGGCTCATACCCACATGGGGGATTGGCCACACTGTACCTCATAGGAACAATAATAATGTTCCTTTGAAAAAACGTGAAAAATTTCAGAAGAATGCGATAAACCAGAATATATAAAATAAATTAATAATAATAAGGAAGGGGGAGAAAGAATTGGATATATCTGGCAGTACCACTAGCAGCGTATCCTTCCGGTTGCCTGAATGAATTTATGCAGCGCTGACAGAATAGCACTGCGGCCCACACCCAACTGACTGGCTCCAAACGATAATAGGGTGGATGTATTGACTGGCAATCCGAGCATACCAATCGGTCTTTCAAGAATTAATCGGCGCAGTGAGGCGAAGCGGCGGCATGTGAGAAGAAAGTGATCTATTGTTTCCGGTTCATTGCAAACTACACATAGGTTAGTTAATGAAAATCCTGATTTGTTGAGATAAAAATTTAACAGAGGAACTCTACAGCGAAAGCTTGTAAGGGTCACCTCACATTGACGGGAAAGGCATTTTGCGGTGTTCCATGTGAATTGCAAGTGCCGAAATTCTTCAGATTGTAGAAGCGACGTTTCGTTGATATTTAAGATTAACAGGCGTTTGAATCGTTCGGCAGTAATAAAAGGAAACTGTGGAGCTACTAGCACCACCGGGAAATTTAAAGATGCCGAAGCGAGCGAATCAGCAATTTCATTTAGTTCAATTCCAGCGACAGTCAATGCGGGGACCGGCTCTTTGCACGAGCTGCTCTTCTTCTTGCGAAAAGGGCGACCCACTAGAAGGCGCTGGAGAGGACGTCCCACTGTTCGAAGGCTTCGCCACAATTTTATTATTTAATCGAATTGACGGAATCGAAGACATCATGGCTAGTTTGACATGCCTTTTCTCACGAAGTCTGACACCATGCTCTGGGCTTGTTTAAAAGCCGCATGCGTTCCATGAAATATTCCAGCTACAGGTCACAGACAGCCTTAGCGACCCCTTTATATGCTACTGCAGGTAACAGAGTAGCCCATAACTTGTCCTTGAACCACTTGCACCGCCATTCGGCGAGCGCCATCACGTGGTGCAAAACGTCTAATGTTCAAATTCATCAGGGTGAAGCCAACTTTACGAACATGACAGCGCGTCTGCCGAGGCTATTCGTTTGCGTCCATCTTCACTGGTTTTTTTTTTTCAAACAAAAAAAGCAGCTGTAAATGATGGTTAATGATAAATGTTATTTTGGGAGTGGTCCTCAGCGTAACCGTACGTGATGAAGTAGCTAACTGGGATAAATGGGTGTGCATACGTAAGATAAACAGCAATGACACACGCGCACACACACGCGCGCCCACACACACGCGCACACACTCACGCACACACACACACACGCCCATGCGCACGCACACACACACACCCAAAAACAACGAAACAAAATATAGCAAATAAACAATAGCGCAGCTTGCACAGAGTCCCTAAAGGGTGGGTCACAGGCCCAGAAGAGCTGGTACGACGAGTCGTGTTTGTCTCCGGCGCGCGCGACGATTGGATTCACTGCGCAGCCGTTGAACATGATGGCAAACCTATGCGCAACTCAGCATATACAGTAACTCCATGTATATGCTACCGCAAGTAACTCCAGATGGTCGTAGACTTATGCGCCACGTTGCGTGTTACTGTAGGTTTTTCGAGCTTCCGCGAAGTGGCACTTTCATTCAAAAAATTAGCTTAACTCGCAGCTATATTTACACCACTGGCGTTGCTAAGGGTGGTGATTCGGTTTACATAACGCATTGAAAGTTGGATATTATGGAATCTGTGAAACGAACACGTTAACCAAAATCTCCAGGAAGTAGTCTTGCACTTTCAGTGAGCCTATAGTGTGAAGGCATCATCCTTCATTTTTGTTGCGCAGTTAAGGGTTTAGGTGCCGGAGGTCGGATGTTACCTTCATCAATATGTTAACCCTGCAGCTGTCGAAGCTCCTTTGTCTGTCGGAAACAAATGATCGTCATGATGAACTGGCACGTGCTCTCTCTTCACTATCTTCATCTTCTTATCCTCCTCTCCCAGAACACGCACGTGCGCCGACTCTCCGGTTCAGCCAGAGTCTGGCCTTCAGCAGGATGAAGGCCAGACTCTGGCTTAAACGTCGAAATAAACCACGTTGAGACTGCTCACGGAGGATCTACTTGACTATTATATAGATTGTAAGCACAATATTTACGTTGTCTATCCAGAGGGATAGCACTTTCATCGATTCTTGTCCGCTTCTCCGACGGCACTGCCTTTCTCACTGTACTGAATATAACCAGTGAGCCGATTCTGCTTACCAAGGGCACTGTTGTAGTTTCCAGCGTGGACCCACAACCTATCTCTGTAGTGGCTTCGGATACCAGTCTGGTGGAATCACTTTCAATACCAACAGGATGCTCCACCTACTACGGCTCTCGTCAATGCCATCAGCACGGATCTCACTCACTTGCAAGCAGACGAAATACTGGCGTTGTTGTCTAATAAATTTTTTTCGACGTACATTCCACTGCTCTAAGTCAGACTTCTGCGGTGGCTCACCGCATACACATCGACGGAACTTCTATTGTTCGTCATCGACCATACCGTGCCTCTTCCAGTGAACGCGAGATCATCGACAAGCACGTTGCTGATATGCTAAGGCAAAATATCATCCGCCCCTCCTCAAGCCCTTGGTCGTCACCTGTCGTTTTCGCGCGAAAAAAAAAGATGGCTTGGTGCGATTCTGCGCTGACTACCGCGCATTGAACAACGTAACCATAAAAGACGTATATCCCTTGCCTCGCATTGATGATGCCTTAGATTCCTTACAAGGAGCAGGATATGTTTCGATTCTTGACCTGCACTAGCTCTGATTAGTGGCGAATTCCAATGCACGCGGATGACAATGAAAAAACTGCCTTTGCCACACCCGACGGTCTTTACGAATTTAAAGTCATGCCTTTCGGCCTCTGCAATGCGCCAGCAACGTTTGATACGAATGATAGACACTATATTGCGGGGCCTCAAGTGGAAAACATGCTTATGTTACCTTGGCGACCTCGTCATATTTTCTTCAACATTTTAACAGCACTTGCAGCGTCTAGATGAAGTTCTGACGTGTCTTGCAGCTGCTGGTCTTCAGCTTCAACGCCAAAAAGTGCCACTTTTCAAGCAAAGGTATTAAAGTACTCGGACATCTAGTCAGCAAAGATGGAATCCGGCCTGATCCCGACAAGATTACCGCCATTCTACCCTTCCTTGTGCCTCGATGCGCCATAGAGCTCAGAAGCTTTCTTGGCCTTGCGTTGTACTTCCGAAGCTTTATGCGAGACTTCGCCACTATTGCTGTGCCAACATCACCAACTCCTTCCTTAGGGAATGTCATACGTATGGTTGCGCGAATGACAAATGGCTTTTGACACCTTGAAACGTGCCCTCACATCTGAGCCAGTGCTTTGTCATTTTGATAACGCCGCACCCACTCTCCTCCATACTGATGCCAGCGGACATGGACTCAGCGCTGTTGTTTTGCAACGAACAGGGCGTAAAGGTGAACGTGTGATCGCATACGCTAGTCGCAACCTCACAACAGCAGAGAAAAACTACACCATCGCCGAGCAAGAGTGTCTCGCTGTTGTCTTGGCCATCCAGAAGTTTCGACCATATCTTCACGGCCGCCACTTTACTGTCCACCACGCTTTGTGCTGGTTGTCCGACGTTGAAGAATTTGTCGGGACGTGCTCAGTCACTGATACTTCGTCTCCAAGAATACGAGTTCGACGTTGCCTAAAAATCCGGCAAAAAACAGAACGATGCCGAATGCCCTTAGCCGCTGTCCTTTACCATCCTCATCAGGCACTCCTTGCCTGTCGCCAACTGTGAGTGGACCCATCAAAGATTCTCCGTCAGTTCATTCACTCGCTGCTGTCGACATTCTTTGTGCCTTCAGCAACGAGACGTTTGCATCCCACCAACGCAGCGGCACTTACTGTTGCTCTATGATGGAGCGCCTTCAAGGCTCCTCTCGTCCTCCCAACGCCCGCGCCCATCGACAGCTGCCGTACTTCAAGACTGAAAACTCAATCCTTTATACCAGCTTTGTCTTCCACCCCGAAGGACAGCACTGTTCCTGTCGCTCCTCGTTCTCTAAGGGCGCAGATTTTTGAGGCGTTTCACGATGACCCCAAGGCTGGTCATCTCGGTTTTCAAAAAAAAAAACCTATGACCGCATCCGCTGTCGTTTTGCCTGGCTTTCCACCTGCGTAGCGCGATATGTTGCGTCATGCTCTCTCTACCAACGCCGCAAGCGACCCACTTCCTCCCAGGCCGGTCTCCTACAACCTCTCCCGTGTCCTGACGCTCCCTTCAATGTCATCGGCATTGACCTCTACGGACCGCTACCAATATCAGCTAGTGGTAAGCGCTGGATTGTCACAGCAGTTGACCACTTGACAAGGTACACCGAAACAGCTGCACTTCCTGCAGGATCGGTAGACGACATTGCCACATTTCTTCTGGAGGCAATCTTTCTGAGACATGGTGCGCCACGCATCCTATTGAGCAACTGCGGCAAGGCGTTTCTCTCGAAACTACTCGAATACGTCCTCCATGCATGTAATACAATTCAAAAGACGACTTCCAGCTACCATTTCCAGACCAATAGTCCCACAGAGTGCTTCCATCGAAATTGAGCCATATGATATCTATGTATATCAACGCCGACGACACCAACTGGTTCTCGTCTGCGGCTGTCAACCGACATCTCCGCTCGACATCTCTTTTTTGACGTCCCTGTGAACTCGCCATCGTATTCGAGTGAGCACTTAATCTCTCGCCTGGACGATTGTCACCGACGCGCCCGCCTCAATACAGAGGCAAACCAACAAAGCGGAAGACTCGCTACGATGGCGTCCACCGCGTAGTTCACTTCAATACTGGAGACGAAGTACTGTTGTGGACCTCAACGCGGGTTCCCGGCCTGTGTGATAAGTTTCACTCACGTTTAATCGGCCCCTACGCCACAGTCGAGCAGGCTTCTCCTATTAACTACCGAGTAATCTCTGTTGTCATGCCTTCCTACGGCCGTTTTCGTGGTATGGAGGTTGTTGACGTGTCGCACTTAAAACCATTCGTGCGACGTACACCACCGTCATAAACAGCGGCCACGTTGGCCGCTTTCGCGCGAGTAGGAAATTAGTGTAAGCACAATATTCACAACGTTTGACATTCATCTTCTTCTCCTGTATATAATCATCATCACGAAAAGAGTCTTTTTCGTTCGAAGCGTTGATCAGGTGATTCAGCTTAATGCTGCACCTGTCTTACTATAATATATATATATATATATATATATATATATATATATATATATATATATTGAAATACGGAATAAAGACTTTTGTTTGGTTTGCCACTGTATATTTGGCACCAGACGAAACGTTAGCGAAAATATACAGTGCGACACCAACGAATATCTTTATTCCCTATTTCTTATTAAATCGTTTTATCGGGGTCCGCGGAATTTTTTCCCAATATATATATATATATTTATATACATTGTTACGTCTAGGTAACATGTAATTTCGGTATGTGCACCTGTGTAGCGGGGTACAGGGTGGTGGCAGAAGAGGACGTTCGGTTGGTGGTGTTGCCGACCGGGGTCGGCCCGGTCTCTTGTGGTAGCGTGGTATAGCTTCGGGCCAAGGAAACTAACGTTAACAAAATGAGAATACGAAAAACAAACAGGTTTATGGCACTATTTACAATTATTTACAGCATGAGGTTAGGAGTTCACAAACCACGATCGTGGTGGTTGAACGGTTACATTGTTCAGAGCGACGTCCTGCACTCTGCAGCGTCGTTTTAAACCCTGTCGGGCTCCTCCTCCTTGATTGGAACGTCAATCACACACACACAAGACACCGCCCACAGGGCATAATTCAATAGCACATGGTCCGCCGAATAGTTGTTGCCCCTTCTTGACGCAATGCTCTGAGGATAGGGGAAATGTGGTTCCTTCCCGGAACAATTTGGCGGTTGGGTTGCTTCTTCCGCCTTTCCCAGGAACAGCAGCCAAGGAGTAGATACTTGAATCGTGGAGACACGACCTGTGTGGTCGGTCTGCTTCACCGTCTCGCTAAACAAGCCGGCCCAGAGGAATTGCTTGTCGGAACATTGGCTCAAGGACCATTTTCTAATCCTTTTGTCGCTCCCCGCCGCTGGATTTGAGAAACTGGGGTTCCGGGCGTGGGAGCGCTGCCCGGCTACGCTTCTCATCGACAGCATGGCACCTACTAATGACGGCCATGCATAACAGTGGCAAGAGCTCGCTGGTGCGCGTTCACTGCTGTATACCGTCCAGTCGACCGTTTAACACTGTACTGCGAGACAGCTGCCTTACCATCGGCAACTGTAGCTGATGTGTCTTTCTTCATGCTACGTTTTGTAATTCTTCGACATGGACCTCCCAAAATTGTAATCAGTGACCGTGGCCTACAATGCACAGCAGACGTGGTGGAAGAGATGCTTCGTGTCTGAGCCTCAAGGTTTCGGCACTCTACACCATATCATCCCCAAACAAATGGTCTTACTGAACGAACGAACAGAACTCTCTCGAACATGCTGTCTATGTATGTCGCATCCGATCACAAGGACTGGGACAGTATTCTACCTTTTATCACATATGCATTCAATACCACACAGCATGAAACTACCGGCTACAGTCCTTTCTTTCTTCTATATGCTCGACCAGCTCGTCATACCCTGAATACCATCTTCCCGTGTTTGGACCACCATGATCCCTGCATATCCGAGATCATCTGCCGGGCAGCAGAAGCTAGACTCCTTGCTTATTTGCGCACTCTCGCTTCGCAAGACCGCTCGAAGGCACATTTTGACCACCGATGCCGACACGCGACGTACAATCGCGGCGACCTAGTGTTGGTGTGGACACCAACTAGAAAACGCTGTTTGAGCGAGTAACTGCTAGCGCACTATGCGGGGCCTTATCTTGTTCTAAACCATATCATTGATTTAGTTTACCGTATAGCGCGTCTCCATTCGAACGGCTGGCGGTCTGCAAAAACTGAACTTGCCCGTGTTGCACGTTTGAAGCGCGTTATTCCTCGAGACACTGTTTGACTCACCCAGTGGGCTTTGTCTGCGCGAAGGTAAATGTTACCACATACGTAATTTAGGTATGTGCATCTGTGCAGCGGGGACAGGGTGGTGGCAAGAGCTCGCTGGTGCACGTTCACTGCTGTATACCGTCCAGTCGACCGTTACGTCGGCTCTGAATAAACCCCTCTCGTAGACGTTATATATATATATATATATATATATATATATATATATATATATATATTGTGTGTGTGTGTGTGACGCTATGATGACTGGGTGACGTGGCCTGGCTCATACGCCATGTTTATTCTATTCACACTTCTTCCTTCTCGACCTCTACTAACCATCACTTGATACGTCACACGATTCCCCCTCCCTCCGAAAGAAGGCATGGATTACGCACAACAAAATGTAAACAAGGAGAGGTTGAGAAGTCACAAATGTCAAAATGCACAATTGGTGTCATGGCCCCGTGGTGTTCCGTAAACTCGCAAAACTTCACAAAAGAGTGCAGCAGCCCGGTAAATGGGGGAGTTCTGGTGGTCGAGGTTGGCTGTGGCGTTCTGGAGAAGCATAACCCTGCATTTGACCTAGAAAGTAATGTTGACACAGCCTGGATAGTAGCGAAAAACGAACAAGGTTGGGAGTCCTTGTAGCGTTAGAAGGTTGGATGTCTAATGCGTCGGATTTCGAGTCGTGGCTGCGACAGACTCATTGTTACTAGAATGCGTGCTTTTTGAGAGATGGTGACGGCTAGATTCCTGTGTGCTGGCGGCGTGCAAGAAGTGCTTCCGCGTCTTTCTGGGCGTTTTTCGTGGTGTTGTCTGTGTAACCGCAGACGCAGAGAGCGTCCGTGGCGATGTTCCTTCATCCGGAAACGTCCTACTTTTTGAAATGACCCTTGGATCAAAGTCCTTACTTTTTTAAGTTGTTCAAGTCGTGAGTGTGCTTCCGTTGAAGTTTTCGTTCGTCGTCCTATTTTCTTGGTTTGGTGATGGCTCTGAGAAAATTGTGGTTGGTCATCGTCGTTGAATAAGGAGACGCTGTCGGTAGTGCCAGCAAGTCCCGCCGGCTCGTGGACTTGCTTTTGCTGGCGTTGCTGATGTTGCTGTGGAACGCATTGCGGTGAGATCCCTTCTTGAACATCGCGCTCGTTTTCTTCACAACTTGATGTGGGGCCCAGTCGGCAGCTGGTAGTTCGTGGGCTGTTGTCATGCACTTCGGGCAATGAAGATAATGCTTCAGAATTGGTAGAAAGTTCTTCAGAAGCTTCTTCTACCCTGTTCACTATAAGAGGCTCTTGCGCATTGCAGCGTGCGACGTTCGATGCGTCGGAGCCTTCAGTGTTTCTTCCATTGTCGAGTGTGTATGGACTGGATGGCGATGCATGAACCCGTGTGGAAGGAGCATGGCTCGACAGGGTATTTTCCCGATGCGCCAGGTCATCTACCATAAATACGGCGTCCTCACAAGGCAAATGGTGAGCGTTAGGAGCGCTTGATGAACCGCGTGATGAAAACCCAGGTGGTGGACCACGTATGCCAGACGAAGGGTGAACGGCATCAGGTGGTTGGGCAACGTCTCGGGTCATATGCTGAAGGGATGACTTTGCAAATGCCGACTTTTGTGCAGAAGAGAGGCGTGCTCGATGGCTGTGTTTTTCCAATAATACGCGTTGTCGTCTGCCACTGAACTCATGTGTCACTTCGTCTTTTGTGAGAGGTCGAATATTGTTGTGCGTTCGAATGGTTGAAGAATGCCTGTAAAATTGACGACTGAGTGCAGTTGTCTGTGGATGGTGGCTTACAAGCAAGTCTTCGTCGTAGTCGTCATCGTATTTTTTAAACCAAACAATCATTTCTTGTTTTATCTTTTGCCAAGGTTCATCGTTGTCGAATATGTGGGTGAGGTAAAATTTAAATGCCTCACCGGTGACGTAGTCGCTGAAGTTCGTAACCATTTCCCGTTCCGACCAAGATGCAGCGGTAGCGTGGAACTCGAATAGGTCGAACCAGTCCTGTACAGGTCCATCGTCCGCTGCTCCAGTGTACTTGGGGATAGGAAGGTCGGTCGATGATTCTGTCATGGTGCTGGTCGCTGTGTGCGGCTAGGAGATGATTCCGTAGTCGATGTATGGTCAGGGCGTCTTGTGTAGCACTGCGTCGATGATGAGACACTGATGAAGTGGCTGGGAGGTCTTCATCCTGTCGACTCGTGTGACGCTATGATGAATGGGTGACGTGGCCTGGCTCATACGCCATGTTTATTCTATTTACACTTCTTCCTTCTCGACCTCTACTAACCATCACTTGATACGTCACACACACACACACACACACACACATATATATATATATATATATATATATATATATATATATATATATATATATATATATATATATATATATATATATACGTAAAGACGCTTCTGTGAAAATTTCGTCGTCTCTTTCTTGCATACAATACGTCGGATCCAGCGTGAATGACGTTCAAAGAATATGGTATATATACCGCAATGGACCTTGCAAAGACGACTTTCCGGAAGTACCAAAGACTCCCGCCAACACAATCATCATCGGTGACTCGCAAATGAAGTACGTGCATCAGTACTTTAATCCACATCAACAAGATACGCCTGCTTTCATAACTCAACCTGGTGCCCGAATTGAAGATGTGCACTTTCTGCTAGACTTCGTACCTGACACCACAAGGACCCTCGTACTGCATGTCGGTACCAACGACTTATCTTCCGCGAGTGGTGAAACAGCTTTCCACAAATACCGCTCATTAATCGACCACATTCGGATAGAGCGACCCAAGATATCCCAGATTTATGTCAGCCTGATATTACCAAGAAGCCCAAATCGGAGATATGGTGGCGGAAATCGAGGTTTCGTCCAACGATGTAACTCGGAAGCCTGCAAGCTGAACGGCATGCTGCGCAACTTGTGTCATCGATCCAGTGCAGTCTACTTCATCGATCATGGTTTCGAATGGATACCTGCCTATCGAGTCCTCGCTGCCGATGAACTACATCCCAGCTTCGAGGGTTAAGCCTCATAGCAAGCCACATCCGCCAGCTTTTCCCCAGGAGAATTCTTGACGCCACGTCGTCCTGGTGTGACCACTCGACAGAACAGCCCCCAAGCTTCCTGAACAGGATTCAAGATTAAGAGACAGAGTGTCAACCTACGTTCGGAACTCCAAGTCTCCGAACAATCCAGCCGAATGCAGCCAGTGACTACAAGACTTCTCTGGTAATCAAAAATTAGGTGCTTCTGCATGTTTTCTGAAGTGCCGGAAGGTGACTGAACAATGCATTCACGCGTAACTGCATGTTGCGTGTCTCAGGGAATATGTAAATGCTTCCAAAATTCCCAAAGGTCTTAGGCTTTATGTGAACCCTGCTACCTCTGAACTGTCAACTGCAAATAAGCTTAGGTGGCGGGATGTGCTGACCAATGCTTCACTTGAGCTTATTCACATTATCATAAATCGCTATGAACTGTCAATTGGGAAGCTCCTGAAAGAAGAAACTACCCTGTCTAAGCAGCTCGTCTCTCACGAAGCACATTTGCTGAGTGTACATGAGGAAAGAAAGGTAAACGCCTTAGGCAAATTAAAAGCTCGGAAACTATTTTGGGACGATGTTCCAGCAGCACCCTGCATAAGAAAAAATTAGGAGTTCGCCAATTGTTTTATTCTTAACACCTAAAACATTGCCGGAGATAAGCCAACAGGATGCCAATATAATATAGTCAACCTTTCTGACGTTACAATCCTCTCTGCAGAGGAAAGAGTTCTCTCAAAAGGCCTGAATTTCTGTCCAACTTCTGGCGGGTTTGATGAATTTCAGTTGATGAAGGATATAGATAATTTCCCTCGTAATCGCAGGCTAAAAGAGTATTTTCCCGACCATGCTAGCAACAAGGAAGCTCACCCGGCTGTACCGTCCACGACACAATGGACGCCCGTCTCGCAAAGGGATAAATGCCTAGACCTTTACATCAAAGCTGTCTCGCGTGACGTGCTCAACGCTTACAAAACGCGTATCCCGTTCCAAAAAAACCTTTCTGCCAGTGAATTTGACGCTCTTAAAAGTTTGAATGCACATGATGATATTATCATAAAACCAGCAGACAAGGATGGCTCAATTGTGATAACGGGCAAAGAAAGTTACATAAAAGAAGCCGTACGACAGTTATCTGACACTGCTTTTTACAAACAACTTCCCGCTGATCCTACCACTGACTTTCTTGTCACCATAAAAGACACCATTAAAGCGTTGGTAAAAAAGAAAAGGGTTGACGATAAGACAGCACGCAGCTTCATTCCGCTTAGCCCTGTCGCCGGAAGATTTTACCTGCTCCCAAAGATACACAAGTCAGGAAATCCAGGCCGGCCCATTGTTTCGGGCATTCGAACAGTAACAGAAAACATATCTCGTTACACTGAGAGTTCGATAAAACTTCTTCCGCCCACATTCGCTTCCTTCGTTAAGGATACCAATGATTTTCTCAATGGAATATCACACCTAACAGTGCCTGATGGTTCGCTTCTGGTGACGATGGACGTCACCTCCCTCTACACTGACATACCCCACAAGGACGGTATACAGGCTGTTTTAGATTCATATGACCACTCCAAATCTGACAAGCTAATTGACACGTCAACTCTCGAAACACTGCTGAAGCTCATTCTCGAGTTGAATAACTTCGAATTCAATGGCTCTCATTACGTACAGATCAGTGGAACATCGATGGGTACAAAGATAGGCCCTACATACGCAAACATCTTCATGGGAGTGCTCGAAGACTCGTTTCTTAGAGTGTGCCACTAAAGCCTGAGCATTTCAAACGCTACAACGATGACATATTTTTTATTTGGACACATGGTGAAACAGAACTTCTAAACTTTATAGCGAAATTCAACCAGGTACATCCCGCTATAACATTCTCTCATACTTACTCACCCTTGTCTGTAGCCTTTCTCGACGTCACGATTACCATTTCGCGTGGACGCCTAATTACAAAGCTTTTTAAAAAGCCAACCGATAATCACCAGTTTCTTCATTTTGAAAGTAGCCACGTGCGCCATTGGAAGGCTGGAATTCCATATAGCCAGGCACAGTGCTTTAGGCGTATATGCTCTGAAGATCAAGAATTCAATTCTTGCTGCCATGATCTGAAAAAGAAGCTTCTTAAGCGAAAATATCCGGAAAAAAAATTATTGACGACGCGATACACCGAGCCAGAGGACGCGATCGAATGGACTGTTTAAAAGGTAGCATAAAAAGTAACGGGCTTCAGTCAGCCAATTTAGTACTAACACACTCAGCGTCCATCCCCAAAGCTCAAGGTATACTGCGTAACAATTACAACATCCTCACACAAAGCGACAGACTAAAAGCGGTCTTTCCTGAGCCCCCTCGAGTAGTGTATAGGCGCTCAAAAAACATAGGTAACATCCTAACGGCATTTAAAATTGCTACCACTAACGGTACTGGTTGTAGCCACTGCAACAAACCCAGTTGTAAAGTTTTTCCTCATATAGAACCATCATTAACAGCCACCAGCACATCTAACCAATTCATTTTCACAATTAGGGGAAGCTTTAATTGTGATTCATCCAATGTAGTGTATTTGCTTGAGTGTAGCACCTGCCATATGCAATACATAGGCCACACTGAAACCCCATTTAGAATACGTTTCAACAATCGCAGATCGCATGCTAAAACCCAACCAAACCTTCCATTATCAAAGCATGTGAACATGCCCGGCCACTCATTTAGTAACCTCAGTCACGATACTAGAATCGGGATTCCGCACCAGCCATGATCGTGAACTGCGCGAATCATATCTCATTGATAAATTTAACACTGTTTCAGCTGTAATCAACGAAAACAAAGGAAGACTGACCTGTATTTCACTAGATTAAGAGCGATGATACACTGGTTTCAAATTGTACCACCTAAATCACGCCTTCTATGGCTGCCCTTTTTATTTTTATTTTTTTTCAGTTATCTTCAATTATTTCACAGTGACTTCCATTATACGTTCACATATCACTAAGATTGTTCTTATGCTGCCATGCAATGTCATTACACAACTGCGCTTCTACATCTCTTAACTACATATAAGCATGGTATAACGTCACAGTACATGTAAGGGAATCTCCAACCATGTCTTCAGTATGTGTGTACCCTTCTGGTTTTCCTATTTTTTTGTCTTTTTTTTCTTTTTTCTGAAGCACATGACATTTCATGATGCGCATTGTAATGCTAACCAGCGCAGATGGCGCTGACCTGTTATTGAAAGGAGCTTTTAAAGCCATGTATGAACTCTTGTCACATTACACTGACGAAGGCTGGTCCACCAGCTGAAAACGTTAAGTAAAGACGCTTCCGTGAAAGTTTCGTCGTCTCTTTCTTGCACACACACACACATATATATATATATATATATATATATATATATATATATATATATATATATATATATATATATATATATATATATATATATCTACCGTCTCTATCGAGGCTGACCTCGATAGAGACGCGCAGCGGTCGCAATATCGGCGACCCTGCGACTGCTTCGACTGTTGGTACTTCCTCTACGCCGCCCTCATCAGTCAAAGCCACCATCAAGGTCACAATTCCGCACCTCCGGCATCCCGGCACTTTCTCCGGTGATGGAACGATCGATCTTGACACTTGGCTGAACCGGTACGAGCGCGTCAGTGCTACTCATCGCTGGAATACCACGCTCATGCTCGCCAACGTGCTTTTCTACCTGAACGGCACTCCCCGAACATGGTTTGAAAGCCACGAAGCCAAAATATTGAGTTGAGATACTTCAAAGAAAAGATTCGCGACCTGTTTGGCGATTTATCTGGTCGTCAGCTCACTGCGAAGAAGGCTCTTGCCACACGCGGGCCCAGTCTTCTACCGAATCATAACTCTCCTACATTCTTGACGTCTTGGCCCTTTATTCCAAGGCCGACCAGTGCATGTCGGAAGACGGAAAGGTTAACCACGTCTGGAAAGGCATTACCGACGATGCTTTCAACCTGCTGGTTTTTAACAACGTCTCAATCATCGACACCATCCTTAAATAATGCCGACGTCTCGAACAAGCTAAAGCCCGCCGCGTACCCAAAAGCATCGTGCGCCTTCCGAAAACAGCGGCTACTTCTTCGTGTGGCGACGCCTTCCACCAGGCCCCTCGATGTGACAACTTCACACGCATCATTCGTCGAGAGGTCGAGGCAGCACAACCGGTAGCCACGCCATTCCCGACGCCTGCGCCTTCCACAACCACGATCTCTTTAATACTAACCGTCGTTCGTCAAGAGCTATCGAATGTCGGCCTATATCCTGTTCCTGCCGTTTACTCTGCTGACCCTTCTTATTGTCCCCCTTCCGCTCCTCGCATTCAACGGAATTCGTCCAAATGGCGTACCTTTGATGGCAGGCCCATTTGTTCTAACTGTCGAAGCATTGGTTATATCGCTCGTCACTGCCGCAACCGATGGGCTCCACCGTCACATTAACACCTCAGTCTCACGCCACTTCTTTCCGCCAGTCGTCCCCATCACTTTCTCCATCAGTGCTGACCAAGTTTTCCGCTCCTGCAGCACCTCTGAGCAAACCTCGCGACAACCGGTCACAGTCCCCTGCTCCCGGTCCCGGTCGCCCCCACAACGCCGTGCTGCCTCCCCGACCTATTCGCAGCACCTCCAACCGAAACTAGGCCGTGCAGCTTCGGGAAGTGGAGCTGTGTTGACGACCGTCGTAAGAAATCCTCGCTTAACGTTAATGACGAACGGGAACCTTTTGGACGTTACTGTTCGTGTCAGCGCATGGATAGATACTGGCGCGCATCTGTTCATTATCCGTGCTAACCTTCACCGCCGACTTAAAAAGGTTGTCACACCCGCCCTCAACCGAGCTGTACGAGTTACCGATGGAGGAACTGCCGCAATTCTTGGCATATGCTCTGCGCGAATTTCTATTGAGGAGAGAAGCACTGTCGCTTTTTTTCGCCGTTATCGAACATCGCCCACATAAACTCATTCTTGGTATGGATTTTCTAGCCACGCACTCTGCTCTCATAGACTGTTAAGCTGGCTCTCTCCATCTCGATTTACCTCACTTTTCTGACCCGACCAGCCCACCGCAAACCAGCCTCTGCTGCACGAGTGTTGAAGATTGGGTGAGTTGGTTCGTCGTACTTGAACTGGTATAGCGCATTACGGGGAAGAAGAAACGGCCGAGCAGACCGACACAATAGGACAGAGCGCTCTGTCCTGTTGTGTCGGTCCGCTCGGCCGTTTCTTCTTCCCCTTAATGCGCTATACCAGTTCAAGTAAAGCCTCTGCTGCATTTATTTCACGCGCCTCCCGCCTAACTCTGTTACACATGTCCACTTATCCTCCACGCCGCCAGTACCTGATGGTGATTACATGGCGGCCCCAATCCCTGCCGTGATGCTTTCGCATGGGGTTGCTGTGCCGCGTATGATTCTGACGATTACGAGAAACCGCACCTTCCTTGCACTGGTCAATTTACCGCTCTCCAAGACGACCATGTCGAGACCTTCAGAGCAGACGATTGCTGAGCTCAGTGAGTGGTTCCATTTCATCACGTTCTTGGGGCGCCCAAATCGAGCAAATGGTGTCGTCGGACCTCACATCTGAGCAAGCTGCAGCGCTTTTCCACGTTCTTTAGGGCGACCGTAGCATTTTCGACTTTGCCAGCAACTCTTTAAGCCAAACGACCATCGTCACCCATCGCATCAATACTGGCCATGCGACACCTATTCACCGACGCCCCTACTCTGTTTCGGCGTCGGAGCGTGCAATAGTACAGCAGAAAGTCGAAAAATTGCTTGCGAAAAACATTATCGAGCCCTCATGCAGCCCCTGGGCTTCTCCAGTCGTCCTTGTTAAAAGGAAGGTTGGACCATGGCGCTTTTGTGTCGATTACCGTCACCTTAACAAAATTACAAAAAAGACGTTTATCTTTTGCCTCGCATCGACGACGCCCTCGACTGCCTATACGGTGCTACTTATTTTTCAACTATTCACCTTCGTTCAAGCTACTGGCAGATAGTCATCGACGAGATAGACCGCGAGAAGACCGCATTCATAACTCCTGATGGTCTTTATCAGTTTAAGGTGATGCCTTTGGTCTCTGCGATGTGTCAGCTACATTTGAAATAATGATGGACTCATTGCTCCAAAGGTTGAAATGGTCCACCTGCTTGTGTTACCTTGACGATGTTATGGTCTTTCAGCCCACATTCGACTCGCATCTCGATCGTTTATCAGCTATTCTGATTGTTTTTCGTCGAGCCGGACTCCAGCTGCCACGCCTCCAAATGCCACTTCGCTCATCGTGAAATTTCCGTGCTTTGTCACCTTGTCGATGCCTAAGGCATGCATCCAGACCCAGAGAAAATTCGCGCAGTCATAAACTTTCCCGTTCCGAGGACCACAAATGATGTCCACAGTTTTGTGTGGTTGTGCTCCTATTTCAGACGCTTATTTAAGGACTTTGCGACCATTGCACGCCTTCTCGCAGACCTCTTGAAGAAAGACGCCTCGTTTATCTCGGGCCATGACCAAGTGTCATCGTTTTTCCAACTTCATCGTTTTCACAAACGCCACCAATATTGGCTCATTTTGATCTATCAGCTTCAACCGAGGTTCACACGGACGCCAGTGGACACGGCATAGAAGCTGTGCTATTACAGCACCAATGGGGACACGACCATGTTATAGCCTACGCAAGTCGATTGCTATCTCCAGCCAAGCGCAACCATTCCATCACCGAGCGTGAGTGCCTCGCCCTTGTATGGGCAGTCGCCAAGTTTCGTCCATACCTGTACGTGCGCTCATTCAGTGTTGTCACGGATCATCACGCGCTCTGCTGGCTGGCCTCTCTGAAGCACTCCACAGGACGCCTCGGTCGTTGGGCCCTATGCCTTCAAGAATACACGTTCTCTATTATGTATAAAACAGGGTGATTACATCAGGATGCGGATTGTTTATCCCGCTACCCTGTGGACGAAGCAACTGATACTGACGCTATCGCGGACGTTTTTTCCGTGTCGCAGCTGCTGAACATTGACCAATAACAACGTCGGGATGCTTCTTTACGAGCCATCATTTACAAACTGGAGTCAACGCCTCGCGACCCGTCCCTACGAATGTTTTTAGTGAAAGACGGGATCCTATATCGCCGTAACCTTGATTTCTTCGGATCAGACTTACTTCCTGTCATCCCAGCGCACCTGCATTACACTGTCCTGCATCAACTTCATGACGCTCTCATGACGGGCCATTTGGGCGTTTCTCGCACATACGATCGGGTGCGACGTCGGGTTTTTTTGGCCTGGACTTGCCCGCTCTGTTCGACGCTATGTCGCCGCTCGTGAGCCCTGCCAGCGTCGCAAAACGTCGTCTGCCCTCCCAGCCGGCTACCTTCAGCCGATCGACGTTCCCACTGAACCTTTCTTTCGAGTAGGTCTCGACCTGTTGTGCCCTTTTCCACTCTACACAGCCGGAAATAAATGGATTGCTGTTGCCACAGACTACGCGACGTGGTACGCAATCACACGAGCACTGCCAGCCAGTTGCGCTATCGACTTTGTGGAATTTCTGCTATACGACATAATATTAGTGCACGGTGCTCCCCGCCAACTTCTTACCGACTGTGTCCGCACATTCTTATTAGCTGTCGTTCCCGAAATCCTGAGGTCTTGCCATACCAAGCACAAATTTGCTACTTCGTACCATCCTCATTCAAATGGCCTCACGGAGCGCCTCAACAGGACCCTAACCGATATGCTTGCCAAATACGTTGCGCCAGACCACCAGGATTGGGACATTCATTTGCCGTATGTTCGCCTACAATTCATTCCGTCACAACACTGCCAGCTATTCACCCTTCTGTCTCCTATATGGCCGGGACCCAACTCTACCTTTAGACACTTTGCTACCAGCGGCCACTGAATATGCCGGGGAAGCCATTCCCCGCGCCGACCACGCGCGCCAAGTCATTCGTAACCGTCTACAGGCTTCGCAGGTGCACCAACGAAAGCTCTACGATTCTCACCATAAGGACGTGCACTTTCCCCCGGGCTCTCTCGTGCTCCTCTGGTCACCCAATCGGCGTGTAGGACTGTTTGAGAAACTGTTGTCGCCCTACACTGGACCATTTCGTATCGTTCGCCAAGTGACCGACGTCACGTACGAGATTGTCCCAACCGATCCAACAAAGTTATCGTCAGGTCCGAGCGACCCCGTTCACGTGGCTCAGCTAAAGCCCGATTACCCCCCTTCGACATCATCTGCGTAGATTAAGCACCGGGAGGGTGTTCTTACCGCCGGGGGTATACATAACAGCCGCTATACGCGGCTGCATGACAGAAGAGGACGAAGTAGTTTTTGGTTGATGCTGGCCTGGCGCCATCTTGTTCGTCGAGCGTCCAGTTCTGTGCGTTGTAACTAGATTATTAAATAAGTTACACACACACTCATATATATATATATATATATATATATATATATATATATATATATATATATATATATATATATATATTCGTATAGGGAAGAAGACGCACGTACGAAGTGATTTTATTGACGTTTCGGCCGTGGGTCCGGCCTTCATCAGAATACAGTTTATGGCACGAGTGCTGTATATACTTGTGCATATCAATAAGATACAAATATGAAAACCGGCATGAAAGGCGATATATATAAATATAAATATATATATATATATATATATATATATATATATATATATATATATATATATATATATATATATATATATATATAGTATGTATGTATGTATGCAAGTCACACATGATGAAGGGCACCTAATCTACGAGTAAAAAGATATTGCTTCCATGCGCGAGCACGTGGCGAGCACGTTGTTTACAAATAAAAGATAAAACGCATAAAAGATAAAGCACACAACATGAAGAGTAGTCCGACCGGTAAAGCAAGGGAAAAAACTATAAAATACTAATAAAAATGACAAAGACGTCACAAAGCTGCTACGTAATCAACGGATACAGACAATGTAGTGCGACTTGCTGAGCAAGGTTGAAAAAAGATGGACACAGTGATGCAGGTTACGCAGAGAGGCAACTAAGTTTTCCTACGTTTTCATTCAGACTAGATGCGACGGCGTTGAACTTATAGATGAGGAATGATTCACGGGCTTCTCTATCATAATTTGTGCGGAAACCAGATTCTAGTAATGTGACCTGTAGATTTTCAAAAGAGTGGCCAGGGAGGTGCACGTGTCTTGAAATGGGCAAGTGGGGCAAGGTGTTAGCATGAGATTTATGGTTGTTAATACGCAGTCTAAAAGGCCCTTCTGTTTGACCAATGTACTGTATTTCACATAGCGCACATTCGATCATGTATATCACGTTCTTAGAATCGCAGTCAAGATTGCCTTTGATTTTTAAGGAAAAGTTGGAACCAGTACTGGTGACCTGTTGGCATGTACGCATGTAAGGGCATACTTTGCATCGCGGTTTTTGGTAAGGATGGCACCCGATTGTGTCAGGACTGTCTGCTTTCGACGACGATGACGATGAAAGTATGTCTCGAATAGTTTTAGCTTTAAGATACACTGCTTTAGGTGGTTCGGTGAAAATGTTTCTTAAGCGTTCACTTTGCATTAGAATATTGTGGTGCTTTCTCAGCTCATTTGAAACACGCGGAACTGACGCAGAATGGGTAAGGACTAAGTTTGTCTGCGGTGAGGGAGTTGAGTTTTTAGCATCGCACAACAACGTTCTACGATTATGCATGTCGGCACGTTTTATTGGGTCATCAATTAATTGCGGCGGATATTTTTGTTTGACTAGAGCATCTTTTAGTGTTCTGCAATTTTTTTGAAACTCGGATTGCTCTGAGCAGATTCTTTTAAAGCGTAAGGCCTGCCTGTAAGGGATGCTAGTTTTGCAGTGTTTCATGTGGCTACTGTCAAAGTGCAAATACTGTTGCTGGTCTGTAGGCTTCCTGTATAGAGCAGTGGATAGCTTATCATTTACAATCGAAATGCTTACATCAAGAAAACTAAGCGTTGATGTGGAATAGGTATGAGAAAATGATATTGATGGATGGGCATCATTAAAGTCAGATATGAAGGAAAGCAGCTCCTGTTCACCATGCGGCCAAATAAGGAAAATGTCATCAATGTAACGTTTATAATAAAAAGGTTTCAGCGCGCGGGTTTGCAAAAATTCACTTTCAAGCTGGCCCATGAATATATCGGCGTAGTGGGGTCCAATACGCGTACCCATTGACGTGCCGCTAACTTGGACATAGTGTGTCCCTTCAAATTGAAAGTTATTTAGCTCTAAAATGAGCCTGAGCAATACTGCTAATGTGTTGCTGTCGATAAATTTACCCGGTGATGCTGCTTCATAGGACCTGGCGACTGCCGCTATTCCGTCTACATGCGGAATGTTGGTGTATAAAGACGCTACGTCTAGCGTGACCAAAAAGGAAGCACACAATTCATCACTTTTTGACAAAAGGCTACGTATGTTAGTACTTAGTACGGAGAGAGTACCGCCCCCTGCGGGACCCTAACTTAGATCACTTTGTGGCATACGGCCAGACCGGAGTCGACGCGGGGAGGCAGCATGACTATTTGCGGTTCTGTGTGTGCTATTACTGATGTTTTCGTCGTTACTTACAGCGTCGCTAACACTTGCGCTATCTCCTACGTTATTACTAGCCGTTATTTCAGCCCCGCCGCGGTGGTCTAGTCGCTAAGGTACTCGACTGCTGACCCGCAGGTCGCGGGATCAAATCCCGGCTGCGGCGGCTGCATTTGCGATGGAGGCGGAAATGTTGTAGGCCCGTGTACCCAGATTTGGGTGCACGTTGAAGAACCCCAGGTGGTCGAAATTTCCGGAGCCCTCCACTACGGTGTCTCTCATAATCATACAGTGGTTTTGGGACGTTAAACCCTGCAAATCCAAATCAAATTTATTTCAAATCAAGATGTGTTGCATTGTTGCTTACAATTGTATATCTCCATCCTCTTTTCCCCTTCCTTGCTACATATTTACACTTTTAAAAAGGCTCTTCATATGCGCTGCTGTAAACTCGCCAAAGCTTACTTTTGGGAGCAGACTCTAGTCAAGCTGCTCATCATCAGCTTTTCCTCCCAACTTCCCTCATATTCTTGAGGATATATAAAGGACCTATTATTATTATTATTATTATTATTATTATTATTATTATTATTATTATTATTATTATTATTATTATTATTATCAATACTCCTAGATATACTCCCAAATAAAATTCGTGCTTCGACTTGAGCAAGTCAGCTCGAATGAAATCAAATCTGAACACGTAGACTAGTGGACACGCCAAGTTTATTTTAGATCTCTGGACAGTTTGGACACGCGAACACATATGCACATATGCACAAATACCTAATACGACAGCTATGTTTGTTCTTACACGTTAAAGCTTGTTGTGATAGACATAAGAATACTTTACGAGGCTGCTGCCACTGATGGAGTTGCACTCCTTTTGATAAGTGAATCTGAGTTTTGAAAATGCCCTTCGAGCGTCGAAAATGCCGTTTTGAAATCTGACTACATCGGAAGAATCCGAATTGTCAAAACTTTTACGGGTGAGAGTTTATCGATTTTTTTCGAATTTATCCGAAAACATCATTATCATCATGATCATCATCATCATCATCATCATCATCCGCCTGACTACGTCCACTGCAGGACAAAGGCCTCTCCCATGTTCCGACAGTCAACTCGGTCCTGTGCTTGCTGCTACCAATTTATGCCCGCAAACTTCTTAATCTCATCTGCCCATCTAACCTTCTGTCTCCCCCTAACCCACTTACCAGCTCTGGAAATCCAGTTGGTTACCCTTAATGACCAGCGGTTATCGTGTCTACGCGCTACATGCCTGGCCCATGTCCATTTCCTCTTCTTGATTTCAACTATGATATCCTGAACCCCCGTTTTTTCCCTAATCCACTCTGCTCTCTTCTTGTCTCTTGAGGTTACACCTATCATCCTTCTTTCCGTTGCTCGCTGCGTCGTCCTCACTTTAAGCTGAACCCTCTTTGTAAGTCTCCTAGTTTCTGCTCCATAGCTCAGTACCGGCAAGATGCAGCTGTTATATACCTTCCTCTTGAGGGGTAGTGGCAATCTACCTGTCATGATTTGAGAGTGCTTGCCAAATGTGCTCCACCCCATTCTTATTCTTCTATAATGTTACTTCAATCTCGTTGTTCGACTCCGCGGTTATTACCTGCCCTAAGTAGTCATAGTCTTTTACAACTCTAAGTGCACTGATACTTATCTCGAAGCGCTGCTCTCTTCCGAGGTTGTTGTACATTACTTTCGTTTTCTGCAGATCATTTTTAAGACCCACCTTTCTGCTCTCATTGACTAACTCCATAATCATGAGTTGCAATTCGTCCCCTGAGTTACTCAGCAATGCAATGTCATCGGCAAAGTGTAGGTTACTAAGGTACTCCTCATTAACTATTATGCCTAACTGTTCCCATTCTAGGCCTCTGCAAACTTCCTGTAAAGACGTTGTAAATAGCATTGGGGAGATAGTATCTCCCTGCCTTACACCCTTCTTGATTGGTATTCTGTTGCTTTCCTTATGAAGCAATATGGTAGCAGTGATCCCCTGTACATTTTTTCCAGGATGTTTATATATACTTCATTGACGCCCTGATTCCGCAGTGTCTGCATGACTGCTCATATTTCTACTGAATCAAATGCCTTCTCGTAATCTATGAAGGCCATGTATAATGGTTGGCTATGTTCTGAGCATTTCTCTATTACCTGATTGATGGTATGAATGTGGTCGATTGTTGAGTAGCCTGTTCGAAATCCTGCTTGTTCCTTTCGTTGAGTGAACTCCAATGTTTTCTTAACTCTGTTAGCAATTACCTTTGTAAATATGTTGTATATTACGGAGAGCAAGCTCATCGGCCTGTAATTCTTCAAGTCCTTGTCATCTCCTTTCTTATGTATTATGACGATGTTAGTCTTCTTCCAAAACTCTGGTACTCTTGCCGTCAGGAGACACCTCGTAAACAGGGTTGCTAAATTTTCTAACATGATCTGTCCTGCATCTTTCAGCAGATCTGATGTTACTTGGTCCTCACCCACAGCTTTACCTCTTTGCATGCTCTCCAAGCCTTTTCTGAATTCTTCAATCATTACCGGTGGGGTGTCGTCTGGGTTACTGCTAGTTCTTATAGTATTAAGGTCGTGGTTGTCCCGGCTACTGTACAGGTCACTGTAAAACTCCTCGGCTATTTCAACTATCCTATTCATATTGGTAGTTATTTTGCCTTCTTTGTCCCTTAGTGTATACATCTGATTTCTGCCTATCCCAAGTTTCCTCTTCACTGCTTTGACGCTTCCTCCGTTTTCCAGAGCGTGTTCAATTCTCTCCATGTTATACCTTCTTACATCAGATACCTTACGCTAATTAATCAACTTCGAAAGCTCTGCCAGTTCTATTTTGTCGGTTGTACTTGAGACTTTCATGCTTTGACAGTTTTTAATGAGATTTTTTGTTTCCTGGGACAGCTTCCCAGTGTCCTGCCTAAGTACCGTACCTCCAACTTTCACTGCACACTCTGTAATGATACTTGTAAGATTATAAATCATTGCATCAACGCTAAGGCTGGTTTCCTCGATAGGAGCCGAGTACCTGTTCTGAAGTGACTCTAAATTCCTCTGTTTTCCCGCTCAGTGTTAGCTCATTGATTGGCTTCGTGCGTATCCGTTTCTATCGTTTCTTTTTCAAGTCTAGGCGAATTCGAGACCATGCCATTCTATGGTCACTGCATCGTACCTTGCCAACCACTTCCACATCGTGCACGATGTCTGGGTGTGCACTCATTATAAAGTCTATTTCGTTCTTATTTTCGCCATTAGAGCTCATCCCTGTCCACTTACGGTTTCCTCGTTTTCGGTAGAAGGTATTCAAAATGCGTAAACTATTGTGTTCTGTGAAATCTACTGGTAGCTCTCCTCTGGCGTTTCCAGTACCCATGCCATAATATCCCACTGCCTGGTCTCCAGCCTCATTCTTCCCTACCTTCGCAATAAAGTCTTTCATCAGTATAGTATACAGTGTTTTAGGGGCGAAGCTCCTTAGGGCGTGGGCTGTGCGTCCCCTGTAGCCTGTATGTAGCCACCTCTAGTTTAGTTCTTGCAGTGTTCACTAGATGGCGGTACCGTCCCCTGTATCTAGCTACCTCTAGTTTAGTTCTTGCAGTGTTCACTAGATGGCGGTACCGTCTCCTGTATGTAGCCACCTCTCGTTTAGTTCTTGTAGTGTTTACTAGATGGTGGTACTTGTAGCTGATGATGAAAAGATGCAAGATGTTATAAACTAGAAAGCAGTACTTGTAGTTGATGAAAGACGCGAGATCTTATAAAATAGGAATGATGTCACATATGGCGCGTGTCATTGGTTGAAGGCAATTGTTCGATTTAGTGCGGCGACGTACGCTAGGGGGAGTGATGTAATAAAATCGAGTGGGCAAAATGTACAGAGGATTCATGGTTTACCAGGTTTACCTCCGGAGCTTCGCCCACTCATCATCATTCACTTCGTGGATATGGCGGAATTTTTTTACCATATTCATTGCCAATTCTACATCTCAATAGAAGCTTTCAACTGAAGCATCATCATGGCTAGATATAGGCGCGTAAGCCTGTACCACCTTCATCCTGTATCTCTTATTCAGTTTAATTACGATACCTACCACCCTTTCATTAATGCTATAGTATTCACTATGTTGCCAGCTAAGTTCCTATGAATTAGGAATTCCACTTTCAGTTCTATTCTGTCAGCCAAGCTCCGATAGCAAAGGACATGCCCCTTTTAGCACCGTATAGGCCTCATCTGTCCTCCTAACCTCATCATCATCATCATCATCAGCCTGACTACGTTCACTGCAGGACAAAGGCCTCTTGCATGTTCCGCCAGTTAACACGGTCCTGTGCTTGCTGCTGCCAATTTATACCCGCAAACTTCTTAATCTCATCTGCCCATCTAACCTTCTGTCTCCTCATAACTCGCTTGCATCTCTGGGAATCCAGTTAGTTACCCTTAATGACCAGCGGTTATCCTGTCTACGTGCTACATGCCCGGCCCAAGTCCATTTTCTCTTCTTGATTTCAACTATGATATCCTTGACCCCCGTTTGTTCTCTAATCCTATCTGCTATCTTCTTGTCTCTTAAGGTTACAACACCATTTTTCTGCGGAGCCGAACCACGAGATTCAAGTAACTAAAGAATAAGAGTGGGGTGGAGCACATTGGGCAAGCACTCTCAAATTATGACAGGTAAATTGCCACTATTTCTCAAGAGAAAGGTATATGTCAGCTGTATCTTGCCGGTACTTAGCTACGGAGCAGAAACCTGGAGACTTACAAAGAGGGTTCAGCTTAAATTGAGGACGACACAGCGAGCAATGAAAGAAAAATGGTGTAACCTCCTAACCTTACTGAGCCTTATTATATCGCATTTAACACCGTATAGCTCCTCGAATAGTATAGTTAGACTGGCCTCACTAGATAAGGTTCTAGCGTTAAACGTGGCGAAGTTCAAGTTCCAATGGCGGCCTGTCCGGTTTCAGAGATTCTTAGCACCCTCTGCTGCGTTGCAGATCTGATCACCACCGTAGTCAGTTAATTCGCAGCTGGTAGAAACTGAGGGCTATGAGTTAATAGACGTATGCATGTGGGAGGTAGTGGCTAGATACTGCCGCAGGGTGGTCAATCCTTCTCTGGCGAGGGAGTGCGTTACCGGCTGTGGTCACCGGTGAGGTCGCACCCCATTACTCTTAATGCAGTTCCATCGCCACGCGGTTTTTTTTTATCCGGTTGGGAACTGCACGGCACTGGTATTCGAACCACGGACCTCTTGCATGCAAGGCGGATGATCTAACCACTACGCCATCGCCGCTTCCTTTAGCATATAGCATGTTTCATATTATGTCTTCTCAAAAATCTATCTCACTCATTATCTCGCCTTCGAAACTTTCTCAGTTCTCCATTAAAATCTACACACAAAAGTATACCAAGGTTGAAAGCGGCTACCTGTCACAAGTAACAGAACATTTTGTCCTTTTTTGCACAAACATACTTGTGCTCTTTAATAAAGAGCAAAAGTATGATTGCCAACATAAAAAAACATTACTGATAGTCATTCGAAGCAGTGAATGTAGTCCCTGAAACCTTGAGAATTAATAAACGGAAAAAACACAAGTTACTACGTCGGTCATTGCCCCAGTCATATTTAGGAGAAGTTCTCATAATTAAACAAAACCCTGAGGTTCCCTGGAGTTTGAATTATTTAGAGTCAACTGTACTGTTAAAAAGAGCAGTTTTGTCTTACAAATTACCTTTCTGCTGCTTTGCAGGTGCACGCCAAAGCCAACCCTGGATGGCCTCTTGCACATCATATTCTGTCACATATTTAAACTTGCTATTCATTTGCACGGCACTCATAATGATCCCAGCCTATTCAGGTGTGCCACTCCCTTAAAATGGCAAGATGATCAAAAGGAAGGGGATCGAATGTAATTAAATATTTTAACTTTTCTTTTCGTATGGGTGAGTTCAAAGGTGAAGGCAACGTTTATATATAACGACTCGAATAATTATCTACAACTAAAATTGCAGTACGCACTCACTTGCTAATAATAATAATAATAATAATAATAATAATAATAATAATAATAATAATAATAATAATAATAATAATAATAATAATAATAATAATAATAATAATAATAACAGAGATATGGCTACATAGCGGAAAATGTTCTTCACCTTTCAAGGGCCAAATTGGGATTCGAGAGGGACACAAAACTCCTCGCGCGATTCAAATCAATCCCTTTCACTTTGCAAGAGGGATTCAATGGATACATTCTAAAGAGCTTGGTCACCTGCACGAGTGCCAGCACGCCCCCAACTGCTTATCTTCCAAGGCACAACAGCACTTTAAGAACGGCGCTCCCCCTTTGCATCGCTTGCGATGCAACCCGAACTTACAGCAATCCCTTCCCCTCCCCATAATTCTGCCGACGAAAATGATCAGATTTGGATTGTAAACTATTGCGATATCGTAAAATGCGTATGTATCTTATCAGCTATAGGCTGTAGAGGCGTGTACGTCACTCAGTCACACCCTGCCACCTTCCTCACATTCCTGTTTCAGCTGGATGACATGGATAGTAAAAAAACGACCCACCAACGACACGGAAACCTACGGGAAAGCAGAAAAGGCGATGAAGACGACAAATTTTCTTCGCTTTGGGATTTGTCTTTTTTTTGTATACGCTGGCTCTTTTTCGTACGGCAAGTACATTACGATTTTACAGCTACATATGTTCTGTCTGGGTCATCGCAGGCCCAGTAATTTATTAAGGGGTGTAAGCAGAAATTCATTTCTGCGTCGAGGAGGGGCATGTCGTAAATCTAAAGTGCAGGCCAAGCATGCAAAAGTGTAGTCGAGTGTTATCTTGAGCTCTCTTTATCCCGCGTCAGAATAAACCTTGGAAGGAGGGCAGTTGGGGGAAAGTGCCCCTTCCTGCGAGCACCCATGCAGGTAACCACGTTCCTTCACATTTATTCATTCAATGCATTCAGGAGGAGCATAGTAGCACAACCTCCTCGAAAACTGGGGTACAACTATCTGAAGATGTTCTTTCATTTGGGGCCACTGCTATGGGGTACAGCCACACGGATGTTTTCTTTGCCTTTCAAGACTATATCACTGCAACTAAAAAAATCTCATGCTAAATTCCGGGTGCATATCATATTTTTCATTACAATTAATAGGAACTTCAAATCAGCAATCAATTACAAATATTATCTGGTGTATCGAAGAATTAATTACTATAAAAATTTCGGGAAGAATTCACCTTCTACTTACTACTCGGCCAATTCCCTCCAATGGGTGTGTGCCATGTGTGGAGGTCAAGAAGAAGATGAAGAAATTTCGGTAAGGGCATATGCGCTATGTGCCCTTGCGCGGCCGCTGGCATCCAGCGGCCGTGGGCCTGGATACTCCACGTGCACTGCATTGGCTATAAATTCCCATGCATGGCTGCCTAAACGTTAGCCAGGTTTTCATATCTAAGAGAATTCATTTCCACTCCGGCTTTTCGCCAATGCGATTGGTGCCGTCCTTGCTATGGTGCAAGGATTACATTTTAATACGGCCTAATCAACTTTTCTGTTTGGTTTCCACGAAGATCGAACATAAGTAAGCTACAAATGTGAGCCGCGAGCTACGAATGAAAGAAAACGCAAGATTCCGCATATCCAGTGTGACATGCCGACACATAACTTTTATGGAATGCCACGCGGAAACTGTGTTCTGAAGAAATTTTGTTGCGTGTCCGTTACGAAGCCAATGTAAGACCTGAAACTCTGAAGCACTGTGCTGCGAAATGCCCTCCGCTTCGAAGATGCTCGCTCCGGTCATGATGCAGCCACCGTGCCGAAGTTCAGTGTGGCTGATGCAATTCCTGGTTAGGGACATCCGGTTTATCCGAGCCCGGCTGCTCTGTGTACCTGCCAAACAGCCCGGGCACTGCGTTGATCGCGTTTCCCGGAGCTGTCACACTCTCCGAACGCTCCCCCGTGCCGTGCAGATCTTTGCACGCGTTGTAATCATTCTCCGACATAGACTGGACGTCCGAGACCTGCAGGGAGACGCCAGGAGCACCCTGGCACGTCATAAAGTGACTGAATAAGTCTTTATAGGCGACTAATCCTTCGCACTTCACGCAGGTCTCCAGGTAGAAGGCGCAGTAGCGTTCCAAGTGTTCGTTCAGGTCTTTCATGTATCCCGTGTAGTCGCAGCCCCAGTTAGGGCAGCGAACGCGCTCGAAAAGCACGTTGTTCGTCCAAGTAATGGTCTTGCTGACGGACACCGTCTGTTTGTCGATGAGGCAGATTGATAATCCCGACGGGGAACGGCCGAACGCCAACTCTTTGCACCGGGGACAGATGACATGCAGGCATGGCAGGAGGCACATCTTGTCGTTCACCAGGCCACACTGGCTGCAGAAGCGCGTTTCCTGGAGCGGGTCGAGAAACTCGAGAATCTGGAAATGCGTGTGCAAGCCGAAACCGGCAACGCGGTACTCGTAATATACCCGGAGACCTGTAGCGCCGTCAGGCGTCTCTCGCGGTAGTACGGCGTCGCCGGCGTGCTGCCAGTCGTCGCCCGAGCCGTCGCCCGAGCCGCCGCGCGCAGTAGGCACATATCGCTGCTGCCCGCCGGAACCGTACATATCGGTGACAGGACAAGTAGAGCTGACAGTTCGGATCAATGCAGATGCGCCGTTATGGCTGCTGTGGCCTCGAGCGCAAATGGCCTCGCGCTTTCTTCGAATGATGATGATGATGGTTGTCGTGTAGCCGCTAAGCGGCTCCGGCGAAGAAGCAGAAGAGATGCACGACGGGTGGCCGACAGGGCCGGCGGAAACGCCAACTAGCACGGCGGAGTGGGCGCGGAGCGCTGAAGAGGAAAAACTACTCGACACGTGTGCTGGTCACCGTTTTATTGACACGCCGCACCTCGATGCGCCCGTAGAGAAAGAAAAGAAGAAAAAAACTTTTTTTTATTTCTATATGGTGCGCCTAACGGTGCGGTACAGAACATGAATTAACATGAATGTCAGTGAGGCTGGCATTCGTTTTGTGAGAACCGAAGCTGTATCATGACGTCAGACTTACGACACAACAATTATGGTAATGACTACATCAATGGCTACGCTCTAGTTCACACCCACCCTGGTTGATTGGCAAAAAGAGAGTAAATTTATTAATAGGCGCGTTGCCGGTGTTAATCACAAAGGTCACGTTTCTAAGGAAATAGTGCAAATGCGTCTGTTTCTTCTTATTTAGCGCGTGGCGATGAATAATTATAACGGCGCTATAGAGGGAGAGCTGCTACGTTGGTATACGCAGTTCAGATGTAGATTTAGATGTCCACTACTGGCCTACTAAAAATGAAGAGTGGAACACACGGGCGGCAAAAGCCACCGGGATTAACCCAGCGATGAACAATGGCGCCGAACGCTTAAGCTTCGCTTGGCAACCTGTTGTATCGTGCGTCAGACGCGACGCACGGGGACGCAAGGCCCGGCGCCCGGAGCACGGGCCGGTAAGGATAAAGAAAGTGGCGCACACGAAACGTGGGCGGAAACTCTCTTCATGTGCACAAGCATCGCTAATGTATATATATGTAAAACACCCCCTGGGGGGGGGGGGAGGGGCAGAGAACCAGTTCCGAAACCAGAACCGTAACCGTAATCATAACCCCTAGAAATGAAGATGATGCGGGGTCCTATACGCAACCATTGCACAATACAGAACAAAAAGTACGGTATACACATACAAGTAAGAAAATGCACAACATTAAGCGTAAAGAAATGCACAGCAAACACAGATAGGCAAACACACACGGCCCACCAGCCTGTCATCCCCTCCCCCGAGAGAAGATCTCCGCATAATCAGTGTCACGCTTGAGTTTATGGCGGTGCGACAATGCCTGTAGTGATGCCGTTTCAACGACAGGCAGTGTTGCCACCCACAGCAGTCTGGTGGTGCGAACGAATCAGCCCATGTGCTGTCCTTCCGGTACACTTCCGGCACACTAGGAGCCAGAGTAGGGTGGCTAGAATGGATTCTAGCCACCCTAGCTGTAGCAAGCATGCGATCATGCTTCGACGGGACAGGGCTTGGCGCCACCGATGCAGACGCCGTGCACGGCCCGCGCAGACGCGACCGGTGGAAGCACCTCATTACCAGATTTCAGTCTTGTGACATGACACGCAAACTAGCTCAGGCCGACCTCTCTGCCTTCTAATAAATTCTCACTACTACGTGACATGACACCGTACAACTTAATTTTAAACAATTCCTCTCTAAGCCAGCATAGATGCACACTGCCTGCAAAACCCTGCTTCCAGTTTTTTTCATGTGGAATGTAGTGGAATGTCTGGTTTATCACAGACTTAATAGCATTATTTAGCAGTGTGTTTCTTCAAGGACTTCCCAATGGCCACGACCATTTTTTTTTTCACATTTGTTTCAAACCAGAAGACAAGTTCACAAGGGAACATTTACTGCAATGGAGGATGTATGAAACAGTTTTTGACGTGTTCAAGTTGGCCCGTACACACGCCTTTTCTAACTCAACAACAAAATTCCTTCATCCTCATTACGCAAACTCGTTTTATATCATTGTGCGGCAGTAATGCAGCTATACTATCAGAGAAATAAATGTTCACGATAAATAGAAATGTTTATAAAAGCTACTGACAGGAACATGCAAAGTTGGGCGTCTTTCATAATAATAAGGTGGTTCTGGGACGTTAAACCCCACATATCATCGGTAATGCTAAGTTAACCTTCCTATAAAAAGTTGCTTGCTATTTACTACACACCTCAATGATCAATATTAATTCTCTGTAATTAGAAACAAGTGCAAGTCTAGAAAAAAGTGCATCTTAAAACCAAACGAGGGAGCAGATAAACATTAATATCACTGAGCACTCTTACTATCCTATCCAAGTTTGTAGAAAAAGAGGCACCTGCAAACATATGCGCAAGTAATCGCAACAAAATGCTCAGATTAAGGTTTTTGAAGACGGAAAACATAAAAGAATTATGAAAATGACTACATGTGGGATGATGAAGCCAAGACAATGTTTTATAATTGGTTTTTAAAATGCTTGACTTGTGGATCTTTTCAATAATGTTCCTGACTTAGCTCGTTGTACACTTGGCTGGAGTGCAGATTCATTTGCACCACTGTCACCTATCATCCTTTGAGTACCTTGGCAGCAAGTGCACCTACTTGCAACGGACATGGTAAATTACCCCACCTCCTCATTTATTTGCCTGTACAATTCAAGCAGCAGCCTATCTTCCCACTCTCAATTAAAGGTGCCGTTCAGTAAGCCGAGCATGCATGGACTTCACTGCATGACTCAGGCTGCAATTCAAAGCACAAACTCTGATAAGAAATCATGATAAGTGGCCACTTTGTTCAGACTGCAGAGATATAAGCAGAATTTGTTGAAACACAAAAATATGAAAATAGGTGTGCTTTTATTACTGTAAAGTATAGCGCCGTAAAATGATAGTGTTAAGAGAACACTCGCAGATAGGACCGCTGAATGGGTAGCAAGCGTTCCTTGGTTGAACGGGTAGTCACATTCAATGGGGCTCTTATGCAGCCTTGGCAGTGCTATGAAAAAAAAAGCACATGCTAGTGCCTTCATTCCAACTTCTGTTACGAGTGGGCACTGTGAAATACCAAGCAATACCTTTTTACTTTACAAGAGATTTCGAATATGTGCCAATGACCGAGCAAGTGGCCCCTCCCCTCCCACAATTATTTTTCAACCTGTTCTCCACTATAAAATTCTGCAGCAGCAGTTCCGTGCAACCAAAGTTCTGAGAGTCATTTTCAATATTTTGCCAAAACTTTTACAGTGCGATGCTTCGAGGCTGCATTCTGATTTGTCACCGAGCCGTAATTATAACTAAGGGATTCACTATTCTTCGCTGTAATTGAAACTAGCACGTTCAGTTATACCACTGAAGGATCTTTCAGACAGTTACATGGAGAAGTTTCACAGCCAATCAACTTCTCTGTTATGCTGACAGCATTTTGCGACCCTTGTTTGTTATCTGTTTCCGACATTGCGGCGCAGTATACGCGTGTGGCGTGTCGATAGGCGAAATGAAGGTAATTTGTTTTCATAATTGCTTAAGAACACCGAAAAGACACGCCTGAATGGTGCAGTAGCAGGCATGTAAAATTGATAAGTTAACATAGTCGCTTTAAAAAAAGAAGTCGTGAAGTACCACATATCTTCATCATGACAGCAGGAGCTGCAGTTTACGAATACAACGCCTGCGAAAGTCGAGGTCTATGGGGTTTCCAGAGAAACCTTTCGAAACTGGCTTAAGTTCACTTATTCTTTGGTCTTGATGATCACTCACAATGCTTGCTCTATGCTAGAGGAACTCTTCTTGCTTGTAATTTCTGCTGAAGTTTTTTCTTTCGTCTCTTTCTTTTCTTTTTATGGCAATGGGTCAATACAAATGTGTACAACTGCTATTCTAGAGGCGCGTCTTACGAAGGATGTGGTTTTCCACCAATTGACCATTTACGTGGACTAACCCTAAGAGTTACTGCTTGTTTCAATAGAAGTGTGCTTTTTTGTTGGTTTTTTTGTTGTTTTTGGATAAAGATTGGTAAAGTGTTGTATCAATTTTTTTTCCATCTTTTCATGTACTTTTCGCTTATTTTCAATATGTTAACTTCATACTATTTTAGACGTTCATTTGTAGATTTTTCTACTACATTTTTTTTTTGACTGATACACGTTTCTACTGTTGCTATCAAGTGTTAACTAACACGTTGTTCTGTACAGGAGGTCTCAATGCAGTCTCTTGAATACGGGACCTCCTTCTGTGTACTAAACGCCAGTTATTGTACATAATTATTATTAATGAAATGTTTGTAAAAGGTGGCACCGGAGTGGTATAGGAGTGCCAGCCATTTCGCAGCGTTCAGGCGTTAACAAGTGCGTGCTGTGAAACAGCGACCGTTGCCTACAAACGAAAAAAATTGCCCGAATCTGCATGTTTCACTGCAAATGTCGTCGAAAGACGATATTCTTGCGTCTGGAGAGAGTGACCAAAACGTTTATTTAATGTTCTGCGCAAGAAAATCGGCGAATGGTATTCCAGAGGCACTGCATTAGAGTGCCTCGAGCGTGCAGCGTAGGCGAACAAACGCCTCAAGTCACGTCACACGTGAGACATGAGCGCCATCTGGCAGTTTGGAAAACGAAGCGCGTGGCTCTGAGACAGGTGTGCGCGCCCGTCTCAGAGGTGATAAGGTGTAGAACGCAAGGTGACGGGTAGGTGCCAGCACCACCTCATCATAGCAAAGCGTTGGAAACACTCGCCTTTTCGTGCAAGCGCTGCATGATCAGCGCAACGTGATGAGCGCTGCGGTCTTTAATATTACTTATGTATGCCTTTTCTAGTAAAAGGCGCCCATTCAGAATATATACTTGTTGTTACGGTGCCCCACTAGTGTACAATAACTGTTTTAATTGACAATTGCACAAATATTAACGCTAAACCTTGAGCAACATTGGTGGGTGCTGCGGATGGGGTCAACCGTTTCAAGTATTCGGTGCCGTTAAGAGTGGACAAACAGGCAAATGTAGTGACAGACAGACAGACAGATCAAAACTTTTGCGTCGAAGGTCCCCAAGACAGACTTTAAAAGTTACAAGAACGCAACCGCATGCATCGCACGCCCACGTCGTGGCAAGATGCTCTGCAACCTCTTGTGGGAAAACAAGGCTATTCGCATATTGTTGCGTCTGAAAGAGCTCGCACACGATGCAGGAAACCTGCAATCTCTCTCATAAATTGCTGTTTGAGCTGCATGCCACTGTTCGCTTGCAAGGCGAATATGTATTCATCAGCCTGCATGGTTGCTACATATAAGGCTCGGTATTTCGAGCGCTAGCATCAACGTATAGATGACGTCGGCCTATGTAGAGGCTGGCGTCACCTAGGATATTATAGTATACACTTTGCAGGTACTGCCCTCGCTGTCTTTCTCCTCCGTCTTTCGAAGCGCTGAACTTTTTCACAGAAATCACATCTTGCTCTCACTTTATGTAGCTGGCGTACTTTTGATCACACCTTCAGCGGCTTCCATTCCACCTTGGATAAATGCGCGGTTTGATTTGGGAGTGTTTCATCCCATTTACATGTGGCAGCAGTGTTGTTTATTCAGACGAAATCAAATTATAAACAGGTGCACGCAAAAAAAATAAGTACGTTCGCCCTTCCGCAAGAAGTATCCCAGTGGTTGCTACCCTGAGGTTTCATGAAGTACAGAGAAATAAAAATGTATATTGCAGTTTATTGCGCAAAGCGCGAAAGAAGCAGGTATGATGCACACATCTCACGCGAAGGATGAGCGATCTATAGTTGCATACTTCAGTCTATTTGTCGTTCTTCTTCATCAGATTCTGCTCAACCCGCCGCGGTGGTCTAGTCGCTAAGGTACTCGACTGCTGACCCGCAGGTCGCGGGATCAAATCCCGGCTGCGGCGGCTGCATTTTCGATGGAGACGGAAATGCAGTAGACATGCGTGCTCCGATTGGTGTGCACGTTAAAGAACCCCAGGTGGTTGAAATTTCCGGACGCCTCCACTACAGCGTCTCTCATAATTATATAGTGGTTTTGCGACTTTAAACCCCACATATCAATCAATCAGATTCTGCTTCTAGGCGCCTTGATTCAAACTTAGTCACTTCCTTTTCAAAGGAACTTCCGGTTTGATGTAACACGGCGTAATACTTTCCTCCTCACCGGATGCGGTCAGTTTAGATATCACTACTAAAATCTTATGCTTATATGTTGAATTACGTGCAACTTTTGTGACTTCCTAAAAATGGGTGTGCCGTAAACTGTCACGGCCTACAACATCCCGTTATAAACAAGTGCCCTTAAGTAAATAATTGACAATTTAAATATTCAGGCATTGGTAATTATTCATTTTCATGTCATTTTAGCTTTGCTGAAGTATTCTCGTCGGGATGAAGAGTTCTAGGATTATGAGAAGTAACAGACAATGATGTCAAAGAAAGTATGGGGGACGTTATTAGAAGTATCTGTATTATAAAGGTGAAGAAAGAAAGAAAGGTGGGCAAAAAGGTAATTTACCATGGACAGGGACCGAACCTGCTGCCTCTGAATAAAGCGTCCAATATATATATATATATATATATATATATATATATATATATATATATATATAATATATATATATATATATACTCCTAGTCAGCTGCCAGCTCGTAAGAAGATAACGTGTTCCGTGTCGCAATGGCAAGAGGCAGTGCTGTTTGACGCTCCCATTGTTTTTAATGCACATATTTATCTTATCATATAAAGTGGACGGAGGGAACAAGGCGGTAGAGCGTCGGATGCGTTATTCGAAGGCCGCAAATTCGGTCCCTGCCCATGGAACTTTTGTTTTCGCCCAGTTTTCTTTCTTCACCTTTATATTACCATCACTTCTAATAACATCTATACTTCCCTTGGCATCACTGTCTGTTAGTTCTCACTAACACTGTGCCTTCCAGTAGCATAGGCAGACATTTTCTTTTTTGGTATGATTGCAGGGGGGGGGGGGGGGTAACCATAGTTCACGTACGTTTATTCTTACATTTGTAAGTGCTCGCGAACAATTACACACACAAAACGAAAAATTTCGGGGGAGGAGGAGATTCAAAACACCCAATGTTCCCCTCGGCTTCGCCCTTGGTTCGTTCATGCAACGCTAGGTAGAGCACAGGTGAAAGGATATGCCCTCACGGGACACTAATCAATTTACCTTGATGTTCTCAGTCTATCGCATTCATGATAGGCTCACCTTTGACCAAGCGGCTATGTGATGACGCCATGTGAGGCAATTCTCGAACACTTCGTGTTGCCAGCGCTGGATGTGCTTCTATTTTTTATAGGCAAACGACCACTCAATTAAATCTTCAGATCAGCGCGCGGCAAGCATACGTCTATGCTACACGCGACGGGACGTTAAAAAAAAAACGCCAGATGGTCAACATTTCTGGAGCACACCACTACGCCGTCTCTCATGATGATATCGCACGTAAAACCCGCCCAATTATTCCAGTATTCGGCGGCGTGCGTACTGCATCGTGCATGTTATGTTGGCCCTCATTTTTCTTTGTCTCTGTTAAATGCCTGCGTCACTGCCGCCTCAGTATAAACTATCAGGTACTGCGCTAAAGTGACACGGACTTCCTATGAAACGCAGGCGCGGCTGTTTTCCACAAAGACAGCGTGGTCGAAAGTGCTTGGACGGCGGCAATATATATAAATAATAAAAGTTTGCCTAGGACGGGAAAAATTCCTTTGAATGCCAAACGTGTACGCTCGTCTTGCTCTTGCTTCAGCTTGCTAAAATATTAGCCTCTGCAGTACACTCGTTGTAGCCCGGCTTCACGGTCCATCAACACGGCACATATGAGCTCGAGCACAAAACGGGGCGCATCACGCCGCTGTATGCCATTTAAAACGTACTACGTGGCGCTATTTTTTGAAAATTCAAGAAGGGTTTCTTTTTTTTTTTAGCAAAGACTGAAGAAGCGTAGTCTTTGAAAGGCCGTGTCACATACACTTCTCAATTCGCGTACAGGCAAATAAGAGAGAGAGAGAAGTGGACCATTTCCTCGAAGAAAGGATGAATGAAGGCAAAGAAGAAAGCTGGCCCCGGCAAGCGGAGACCAGTTTGTCAGCTGCAGCATTTCATTAAGGCGGAAGCGTTACAGTATCTTTCCGGCGAAAGTGGTCTGTGATGAAAACCATGGCGATGATACAAAACGTTCAAAATATGTCACGTGACGTCTCGGGTGACAAATATCTAGAGTAAAAACGGATCAAGGGATAGACATACATAAGCATGGTCAGAGTGATCAACTCACAAATGACTAAAAAATAGAACTCTAGGGTATTTAGTGTCACTTAATTAGTAAACTAATGTAATAAAATGTGTTTAGCGAAATATTCCGCGAAAGTTCATTGGACATTGGCATAGCGTTGGATGGTAAAGGTATACTTACGTTTTGCGTGCGTCTTTAATGCATCAAAGACGCTTTCACCTTCTAAATGTCATAGCGAATGCATGAGAGGACCTGGAGTTTTTCGCACTTTATTACATACGGAGTTTCACGTCCCACAAATACGATATGATTATCAGCCACGCCGTAGTGAAGGGCTCCTGAAGTTTCGACCATCTGGTGTTCTTGAACAAGCATTCAATTCAATTCAATTCAATTTTATTTACCAGTTTATCATCTGTGTCTAAGACTATATTTCTCAAGGTGTATGGCGTGCTTTATGGTCACATTTGCCTTTTCGAAAGCCTGACCTTAGGCATAGTATCAACAATGCGAGTTTGCTTCTTGCATGAAGTGCGACGATCAACAGTGGTTGTTTTGTCACGCAAAAGCCGACATGTAGCATAACTGATCATATCAGCCTCCCAACGTAAACTCACTGACTATAAGCGTCTTCATCGAAGGTGCTGTTATCACATCTTATTGTGACGCGAAAAAAATTTGCTCGACGTTAATGCTTTCCACGCAAGTTCAGCGGAAGAATATTTATTTCAACATGCTGCAACCCATTATGGGCAAAGGCAACAATGGTGACATCACATGTCAATTACAGACAGAAAATAGATTATTGGCCAACTGAAACAGATCAGGGCAAGACATTGCCAAGTTCAACAGTCGAAGTAAACGAGCAATATATGCATAAGTGAGTTCAAGGTTTCCCTGGCAAAAGGCTTAAGAATTTCGTAAACCATGGGTAGAGGAAGGCTGAGCAAACGTACAACTTGTTGATTTAAGTGGGAACAGTGCGGGCAGCCACTCAGGAAGCTTTTGTTGTAAATAGGGCGGTAGATTTGAGATTAAAAGAATTAGAAGATGGGGGAAACGTTTCTACCTAACTGAACAGCCTTCCTTTGTACGTACTCAGTACTGTTAATATCAATTCGGGGTATGGGTTCCAAACTTCAGATGCACATTCAAGTGCTGAGCAGACTACTGTGATGCATGTGAGTACTTTCGTTTCTTGAGAGCTGCTCGAAGCATGCGCTGAAGGTAAGGAAGTGTTCGAACTATTTAGTGCATATCATTCCAATGTGCTTGGTCTAATATAGATTGTGAGTTCTAGATACTTGTACTTGATTGATTTATATGCGCGGTTTAACGTCCCAAAACCACGATATGATTAGAAAGACGGGTCTGGAAATTAGACCACCTGGGGTTCTGGGGTTCTATAACCTGCCCCCAAAGCTGGAAATACTTATGCTCGAGTACTCTGTTTTAAAGGTTACTCCGGCAATTTTTCAATACTGACTGATTTCGATAGGAAAATTGGCAGATCCCACGTACAGTGTCAATCGGTGATATGTGAAGCACGAATGAGGCAGGTTGATGTGTCAATATCAAATCAGCACAACGTTACTAGGTGGACGTAAATTATGCCGTGAAGACTCTTATGTGATGATTATCGTGTCAACGTGTCGTTTGCCTTCGTAACACCAACTTTTGTATGTGCGCAGCTAGTGGAACAGCCACGAGCACGCTATGAGCATAGCATGTAGTCATGTTTTACATGACAGGCACATCATGATTGTCATGTTTGTTCGTGTCATTCACTTTCGTCGTCTATTCCCGTCACGTGATACCACATTCGGTAAATGTGAAGCCAACGAAACGGCTTTGAGCACATCATCAGCGTGGGATGTACTCACGCTCTTACATGACACGCATCTCATGATTACAATGTTTGCACCAGTCATATACCTCTCATGCATTCATGTTCTGCAATATCAAATTTGCCATATGTGAAGCCAGAAACACGACCGCGAGTGCACGATGAGCATGGCGTGTAGTCGTGACTTACATGACATGCGTGTTAAGATTTACACGCCAGGGTCTGACCCGTATGTTAGCCATGCAATAATTGATTGATTGATTGATATGTGGGGTTTAACGTCCCAAAACCACTCTATGATTATGAGAGACGCCGTAGTGGAGGGCTCCGGAAATTTAGACCACCTGGGGTTCTTTAACGTGCACCCAAATCTGAGCACACGGGCCGACAACATTTCCGCCTCCATCGGAATGCAGCCGCCGCAGCCGGGATTCGAACCCGCGCCCTGCGGGTCAGCAGCCGAGTGCCTTAGCCACTAGACCACCGCGGCGGGGCAGCCATGCAATAATGCCTTACCATACAAGTTTTGCAATGTGTGATGTGAACCAAACCACCACAAGAGCATCAAGATCATGAAACGTAATTCATGGCATTCATTACTAACGTGTTATGCTTTTCATGTTATGACTAGTCACCGATGCTCGTTCTACAGTCATGTTATGCCATACCAACTTTGGTATCGATACCATTGTCGAAACGGCCAGGAGTGCTAAAGGTCGTAGGCGGCTAGATAGATAGATAGATAGATAGATAGATAGATAGATAGATAGATAGATAGATAGATAGATAGATAGATAGATAGATAGATAGATAGATAGATAGATAGATAGATAGATAGATAGATAGAAAGATAGATAGATAGAAGATAGATAGATAGACAGATAGATAGATAGATAGATAGGTAATCACTGATTTGTGGGGTTAATGTCCCCAAACTACTATATGATTATGAGAGACGCCGTTGTGGAGGGCTCCGCACATTTCGATATATAGATAGATAGATAGATAGATAGATAGATAGATAGATAGATAGATAGATAGATAGATAGATAGATAGATAGATAGATAGATAGATAGATAGATAGATAGATAAATACGCCAGTTACTCCGAAGTTCGCTAAGCAATTCTTCGCATTTAAAAGTTTAAATATGTGTTTTCTTCGGAATCGTGATCATATATGCGAAATTACACAACCAGAGTCCGTTTAGTCTTTTTTTTTTTGGAAAGCGAATTTTAAACTTTGTGACCTATCCTGGAATTGCGCTTGTAAGCGTGGGTCATCCTGTGCATAATTTTTTCTTATTTTTTCATTTTTATTCCGTAAAGACCCCATTGAAGGGGTATTACATAAGGGGTGGTTACATACATGAAAAACGAGCCATGTTTTAATACATTGTAAGCGATCTGTTAAAGCGGTCAAAAAGGTTGAAGGACAGGTAATGGCTGTGATGTAATTGGAAAGGCCGTTCCAGTTGATTGGTGCACGGAAAAAGAATGAAGACGAAAAAGTAACGATGCGGGCACGTGGGCGAGCAACTTGTTGCGGGTGACCGGTGCGACTGGAGATGGGGGAGAATGTACGGTGGCTTACCGAGGAAGCTGTAAAAGAACTTGTGAAAAAGAGAAATGCTCGCAGTGTGGCGACGAGGTGCGAGTAATGATAAACTGGATTCTGTTTTCAGTAGGGATATGCTGATATCGTATGAGTAATTAGAGTGAATAAACCTTGTAGCTCGATTTTGAAGTGACTCGAGTTGATTGATGAGATATTGTTGACGAGGATTCGAAATGGAAAATGCATATTCTTATTTCGACCTGACGAGAGACTGATAGGCGAGTAGCTTTACATATTGAGGGGCATGGCGCAGATGGTGTATTAAAAACACGTGTGTTTTATTGGCAGATGAAATGATATTTGTATTGTGAAACGCCCAGGTTAAATCACTGAAAAGGGTTACTCCAAGATATTTGTAGGAAGGAACTAGTTCGAGGTTAGCGTGAGCAGTTCGGTAAGAAAAAATAAGTGGGTTATTATGGTGGTTGAAAGAGACAGTATTGCATTTATCAGGCTTTAGTTCCATTACCCATAGGTTATACCATTCTTGCACATTTCGCGAGGAATTTCGAAGAGATGCGTTATCGGAAACGTTAGTAGTGGTACGATAAATTACACAATCATATGCGAACATACGGATATTAGATGAGGCATGTTATTGCCCCTCCCCATATGCCGACCTGCCACATTGCCTGTTTTACTGCCCAACTGCTCAGCAATTCAGCTATTACCCTCCCCCATCCCTTTCCATCACTTCCTGGCTCGACTGGATCAGCGCCGAAGGGGAAGAAGAACAGCGTCGACTGATCCCACAGGCGGTCGAAATGCTCGGCCTGTAAATTGCGGCGGAATAAAAGTCTATTACTACTACTATGCAATGGCAGATCAGTATTGTAAATTGAGAACAACAGTGGACAAGTACGGACCCTCGAGGAACACCTGAAGTTGCGGGGTAGCGCTAGATATATGGTTATTAACATAGACGAATTGTGAGCGATTACTTGAGAATTATTCAATCCATGCTAAAATATTGGCATTTAAATGATCGCATCAAGTTTTAGTAGTAGATGATCATGAAGAACTTTGTCGAAGGATTTTAAATAATCTAAAGAGATGGCGTCAGTCTGTAAGTTAGAATCAAGATTTACATGCAGGTAGTGAACAAACATGGATAGCTGCGCTTCGCACGAAAATCCTCTCCTGAAGCCATGCTTTGATGGATGAAAAAAGTGGTTAGAATCGAGAAAGTCTATCATATGTTCATGACTTCTTTGCGCAACCACGTACACGGACACAAGACACGGCAACCACGTACACAGACTATCTTGTACTCGTACCTAAAGATAACTATAACCAGAACGTCATCAATGTTTTCAAGGTGTTTAGAGAGAATTCCTGTGGGCAGAAGTTCACAATAGAGTTTGTACAAGACAAGTCTCTACAGTTTCTGGACATCAAGTTGCTCTTCAAGGCAGATCACGTGTGTTGGCGGTATAGTCCACGAGCCAAAAAACCACTGCTAAATTTTTTTGCATCTAGTCACTCAAAAGTAATAAAAAATGGGATAGCATCCTCATGCATTAGATCTTCGTTGCTTCGGTCATGTGTGCACGAGATTGCTTCCAGCTTTCAGGACCAGCTAAGCAGGCTCAGGGCAGCTGGATATCCCAGCCATTTGCTGAACACTATTTGCAAAAAACTCATCCCAGTGATAAAAGGTACCGAAAGAAGTCCCAGAAGAGTACAAAGTTAAAAACGAAAGCTTGCAGTTCTCCCATATGTTCATAGGTTGTCCCATGGCTTGAAGAACGTAGCAGCGAGATACGGAGTAACCTCGGTTTTTACAGCACCCAACAAGCTGTCAAAGTTGTGTCCACGACCTCGGAACATGGTGGAGTCCGGCACTACGCAGAGTAAGAACAGCTGCCAGGTGAAACACAGCCAACAATACCGGTCTTGCAGAACAGCAGTGGTATACCAGGTTCCGTTCAGCTGTGGCAGATCTTATGTCGGGCAATCTGGAAGGTGTGTAAACACATGGTTGAGGGAGCATGACTCGGCATTACGTAGTTCAGGACGAACACTTCTGGTGGATCACTGCAAGTCTTGTGGGTGCGTACCAATTTTTACAGACACAAAGATTCTGTCAACTCACAAGAGAAAAATTAACAGGGAGTTCATTGAAGCATTCCATATTAAAAACATGGGAGAAAAATGTGTTAGCCAAGCTTCCGTCACCTTGTCCGATAAAGAATTTGACTTTTTGAAAGGCACGTGCAACATTCCGTCTGCAGATGCGTGAACTCTTAAATTTTCGTTGTTTTGTGGTTCTTATCTTGACGTAGCGCTGAATAAGCTTTCTTTAGGTTATCTCATTTGTTCCTGGATCCACCGATGGGGGGGCATGTGGGCTACGTGAAGATATAAGTACAGTTCGTTGTTCAAAATAAACCAGTTGTGAGTTTGCGCCCGTGTTGTTTGCCTATTTTCCTTGTGTCCGTGTACGTAGTTGCGCAAAGAAGTCATGAATGAGTACCAACTCGCCCAACTTTCAGTACTGTTCTATCATATGTGTATAGATGACATTGATGGATATGCGGGGTTTAACGTCCAAAAACAACCATATGATTATGAGAGACGCCTTAGTGGAGGGCTTCGGAAATTCAGAACACCTGGGGTTTTTAACGTGCGCCCAAGTCTGAGCACATGGGCCTACAACGTTTCCGCCTCCATTGGAAATGCAGCCGCCACAGCCGGGAGTTGATCCCGCGACCTGCGGGTCAGCAGCCGAGTACCTTAGCCACTAGGTCACCGCGGCGGGGCATAGATGACATGTTCAAGCATTTTACATGACACAGTGGTTAATGAGAAGGGGCGATAATGTAATGGGGACTGTTTATTATCGGATTTGTAAACTGAACGACCTTTCCATGTTTCCAGTCAACAGGTAGCATGCCCGTGTAAAGTGACTGTGAAAACAATAAACATATATATGCGGCACAAATATGTTTCGTGTTCTTGAGAACTTTTGATGTAATATCATCCACACCAGCCGACGACGAGAGTTTTGTATTGTCTAATAAGAATGAAATACTAGATGTAAAAATGTAATTGGTGGCATGGTACATTCAAAAGCGGCACGGGGAACATAGAATGACTCTTCAGTTTCATGAGTACGCACTGATGCAAAGGCGGTGTTGAAGACATGGGCGCATTCAGCGTCTGCTAGGGCATCACCTGACTCGTTTGATAAGGTAACAGAGCGCGTGTCATGAGGGTTTATAACTTGGCAGAATTTGTTCGGGTTGTTCTTAAGCATGCTGGGTAAGTCAGAGTGAAAAAATGAGCATTTAGCATGACGGATGGCTTCGAGGGAAGCACAGCCCCACCGCGGTGGCCTTGTGACTAAGGTACTCGGCTGCTAACCCGAAGGTCGCGGGACCTAATGCCGGCTTAGGCTGCTGCATTTTCGATGGAGGCGGAATTGTTGTAGGCCCGTGTACTCAGATTTGAGTGCACGTTAAAGAACCCCAGGTGGTCGAAATTTCGGGAGCCCTCCACTACGGCGTCTCTCATAATCATATGATGGTTTTGGGACGTTAAATCCTACACATCAATCAATCAATCAATCAATCAATCAATCAATCAATCAATCAATCAATCAATGCGGAGCAGGTCAGATGCTTCAGCGCTCAGATAGTAGCTAGAATAATTGGTCGTTTCGGCTAAGGTGAGATGTGCTGCGGCGCAGCTTCATTCAGCAACGCATGATTTCGCCATCTTGCCTTTCGCGCGACAGGACAAGCACGTGTGCTACGTTCACACCAGGCGCATCTCATGACGTCATCGCATACACTGAAGGTCCATTCGATTCACCCTTCACTTCCACCATTAGTTCACGGTGGTGCCGCATGTGTGTTGTTTTCGTGCAGGTGACGTTTCAGCAAGTGTAGCAGCGACGACACGCCGAAACGAATATGACAGTGCAGACGTCGTGCAAGCGCTATAGTACTCGTCGGCTGCCTCGAGGGTTGTGGAGGCTTTGATTAGTATGATACGGCGCCGTTCCGTTGCCTGGCACGGTTCTACCGGAAATATTCACTGTCGTACTTGTTGCCCGCCGCTAAAACACAGGCTAAAACGGATACGATTGCCATCGGCTGTGCTGTCTGCTGCAGCTGCAGTCAATTTGTGCTGCACTGACTCGGCACTACCTCACGAGAAGGGGCAGGGAATTTGTGAACTAGCCTTGAACAACGAATGAACTTTTTTTAAACGAATTCTGCAGTGCCGCTGCCACCACGTTGAACTTGTGAAACGAATGCCACCATGTTAAACTTGTGAAACGAATGCCAAAGTGCAGTGCCTCCATGAACCGGTTCAGGATGTGCAGGTGAAACGAATGAACCTTGAAGCTCTTGGTTTTGACTGATTGTTTATCGCCTACTTCTGACAGGTCTCTCGGCAAAATGAATCACCTTGTAGCGGTTACTCGACTCTAGTACTGGTTGGAAACGACATTATCTCAAAAATCGTCGGAAATACAGCGGAGTTCCCCTATATACAGAAGAGTTATTGAAAAAGTGGGAGAAAACTGGGTTTTTTGTTTGTTTTTTGCGTGCTTTGGAAAGGTTGTTTTCTTCGATAGAGGGAACCAAGAACGTTTTAGTAATCTAGGGTTCAAATACATGTCATCGGACCCCTGATTTTTATTACTTACATCATTAACTTGGCTCTGGTTGCCATCTAGAGACGGTCCTACGTGGACAGAATATGACGGTGTGGTTGCAGTTTCTACTTCATCAGTCTGTCGTGAAAGCCCCGCCGCGGTGGTCTAGTTGCTAAGGTACTCGGCTGCTGACCCGCAGGTCGCGGGTTCGCATCCCGGCGGCGGCGGCTGCATTTCTGATGGAGGCGGAAATGTTGTAGGCCCATGTGCTCAGATTTGGGTGCACGTTAAAGAACCCCCGGTGGTCGAAATTTCCGGAGCCCTCTATTACGGCGTCTTTCATAATCATGTGGTGGTTTTGGGACGTTAAACCCCACATATCAATCAATCAATCAATCAATCAATCTGTCGTGAAAGCTCTGCAGTGTGTGAAATTACATTATCCACCGTCGTTCAAAATATATGAGCCATCTGGTTCGCCAAAATTTCAGACGGAGACTCACAAATGTTTGCAGCATTGCCCACTACAGCATTTCCCTTCCTCTTTCGATCACATCCGCTATGGATTGGGACAAGATGCATCCGTCGGCGTCGTATGAAGGGTTGCTACCTCAGCATAGTCCTAAACTAGCCTGAATTTCAGCTAAGACCTCGTTTCGGGAGCAGCGTCTGTGATCTGAAATTTCGAGAATGTAGCTTTCTCGAGCCTTAGCAGAGCGATTCGGTTTGTCCGCACTGTGCGCTTCATTGCATAGACATTTTTTATTCTTTGCTTTGATACTCACTTGAGTTGTGAGACTCCCCGCACATCTGGCATCTGCGGCCTTTCATCGTGTGGCCATAGCGCCAGCATTTTACGCACTGCAACGATCGAGGCGAAAGCGGTTCAACTCGGAAGATAAGAAGCCACGCCTTCATTTCCGTTGGTCGACTCGACCCGGTAAATGTTACAATCACCAACTCCATGGGGACTTCATTCTTATCAATTACGTTGTCACACCTATGAACAAAGATCACACCAGCCTCTGTGAACATCTCCAATACCTCCGACGGAGTCATGTTAATGTCCACGCCTCACACAAGCCCTTTCAAGCAGGCTAAGTGAGAAGGGATGAATGTGCTCACTGGGTTGGAAGCGAACTTCAACACTTCAGGAGGTTTTGAACACAAAGCTGGTCCGGAAAGAAGCAGAGGATATCCACCCTTGCGGAGGTGTCAGACCTCTGAGAGATTCTGGAAATTAGCTGTGGTGGTTCGCAGCTCCACTTGTATTTATTCCGGATTCTTCGCCCATATGGTACCATCATTGTTGCGGCCAAGGCCACAGGAACTGAGGAGATATCGTTATGCAAGAGAAGGTCCACTGGGGTCTCCTATGATGGAAGAGAGGCGGACCAGGGGAAAGCCCCTGGCCCAGGTGAGGAAAACAGCATGCTTGGTCTTATAATCGCAAGATGCACTCACTGATCGATACTAGCGCATTATAAACATTGAGCAAGAATAAAATTTGACCGCAACCACGCTAACTTTGGCCACAACCCCCAAAACGAGAACGAGCGTAGGTGATTGATTGGTTGGTCGGGTCTTCAATATCTTGGCGCCACTCGTTCTGGGGAACGGCCCTTGAGTCGGACGGTGCCTGGTTTAGTAAACTAGTGCACTTATTGAGGTTACTAGGCTGAAAATAATTGTTTAATCATTGTAGATTAATAAAAATTGGGGGACCCTTAAGCTTCGCCTTTAAGAGTTCAACGCGATGGCGAAATCCGGCCCCTTCAGTACATTGACTTACAAAAATAACATCCAGAATCGTAGCTGACGTGTCGTGAATACGCGTCGGATGTTTCACAAACTGTTGCAGGTTATGGAAAAGCATAATATTGCGTAGGTGGTTCACGCAAAAGTTCGATTTAATTGATTTGTGGGGTTTAATGTTTCAAAACCGCCATATGATTATGAGGGACACCGTAGTGGAGGGCTCCGGAAATTTCGACCCCCTGGGTTTCTTTAACGTGCTCCCAAATCTGAGCGCACGGGCCTACAACATTTCCGCCTCGATCGGAAATGCAGCCGCCACAGCCGGGATTCGATCCCGCGACCTGCGGGTCAGCAGCCGAGTACTTTAGCCACTAGACCACCGCGTCGGGTCGGTTTTCGATCATTTAACAGCACTTTTATAACAACTCCATCAAAATAGTCACATGGTCCTGTATTATGAAATGCGCGTAGGCGTGACACTTGTGTTCGTAAGTGGTCACACTCTGTCGTCTGTCTTGCGTTAGTTATCTGACGATTGTTCGGCTTGTTCTCCGTGAGACCTCTTCCGGCCAACCACAACAAGCATCGCCTTATGGTCGGTGAAATGGCAACTTGAGTGCTTCGCTTCTTTAATGGTGTCGTGAGAATGAAAAGCTATATATGTGCAAGTGTTGTGGTTTGTTGAATTGGCATTTCCTTGGAGGGGCATAAAGAGTCTCACAATGCCTCAGAGATGGCAGCACATTATGTAGTGTTTGCTGTTAGGTTGATCAACGCCTCTGGAAAGGCATGATATGTTTTACCGCTAGATGGACATAGCTGTCCATTTTCTGAGATGTTTGAAAGTTCCTGTGTACTTTTAGCGGCGATGACTGCATTATCCCAGCCTTTTTCGATGCAGTTTTAAGGCCTCCCAAATTCGCCTAAAAAATCGCCGAAAGGGTTCGTTTTCGTCGTGACACCTATTGAACAAAATGCGTTAAGTACACTCCTTCAACTATACGTGGCATTCATGTAGTGTTTTTTTCCCGAAACAGGTGCAATTAACATCATGGCTTTGTGGTGAAGCACCTGCTTGTCACGCGCGCGGCCCGTGCTTAATCGTCACTGGGAAAAACTTTATTCTTTATTTTATTTGTTTCTTTCTCAATTTTTCGCTCATGGACAATTTTTCGCTCACAACCAAAGGTGCTGATACCGACGGTGAAATTTTTGCGACACGAGCTCTCTAACGCTATCGCGTTAATATAAGCTTGCAAGACCTTTAAAAAAATGGAGTACTAAAATCAACAAAAACAAACTTTTAAATAAGCCAAATGTTAAGTTGCACCTAACAATCAATTCTTTGGGACTCTCGTAAAATGTTACATGCAGCATTGAAAACACTCCTGTGAAATACGCGGTTGCACCAAATGAAAGAATAACTGAAAGTGACAACGTCAAATTCTACTTTTCAAGAATTTCTTCTAGTAAACTTTTTCTTTGTACTTTGCACGTTAAAGAACCCCGTGTGGTCGAAATTTCCGGAGCCCTCCACTACAGCGTCTCTCATAATCATATGGTGGTTTTGGGACGTTAAACCCCACATATTAATCATGACTCTTCGCCGATGATTGCACATACAGTGCAAAATTATAACTCCCGCAGATCAGCTGGCACTACAACAGGATCTCGACTTGATCACAATCTGGTGCTCAAAGTGGCAGATGACAGTTAACACTGAAAAATGCAAACTTATGACGTTCAGCCGAAAGCACTTAAACTCCATCTACGCTTAATCTCTTAACAATAAACCTATTTAGGCAACGTACCCCAACAAGTACCTTGGCATTAACTTCACTCCGAATTCATCATGGTCAACACACATTGAAAAAAATTACTGCCACAGTATCACGCACACTCAGACATCTGAATCGTAACCTTCATATGGCGCCATACATTATAAGTAAACTAGCATATCAAACATTTGTTCACCCATAGCTAGAGTATGCGTCATCCACCTGGTCGCCTAATCAAGCCTATCTCGTTGACTCACTAGAATCTGTGCAGAACCGCGCTGCACGTTTTATTGCGCGGAACTACAATCGCTATCCCAGTGTAACTAACACGAAGACTCCGTTGTCCTTATGGCATTGCGCACGCAAGAAGATAACCCTTCTGTGTTTATTCCATAGAGGCATCTACAGCACACACGTGAATACCTTGCCACTATCAAAACCCCGTTGCACATCTCCCAGGCTTCGATATCAGCATAGTTTTTTTCGTCTTTTCAGCCACATGTCCAAGCCTTTAACGCATCCACGCTAGCACGAGCCATTGCTCATTGGAATGATCTTTCTGGTGAAGTTGTGTGCATTCGTGATCACGTGGCGTTTAGGAACAAAATACTATTTACGACTATGTTTTCTAAACATATCTTTCTTATTGGTGTTCAGTCATTGTACATTTACATGTCAACCCATTTATTATGTATGACACAAGTTTCATATTATTTATGCATGTTTTTCCTCATACTTAACGATTGTACACTTGGCTTCTGAATTTATTTTGTTTATTCCGTGTTTCTTGATCAAAAAAAGTATTGTATAGACCCCCTGACATAATATTCCTACGTGGAGCCTGTGAGATATTTGTTAATAAATAAAAACGCAATCTGTTAGAATAACCACTGCTGATAGATTCTGGGGCAGTTTAGCCTATGCTAAACTATTGCCTGCACTTCAGCCTGACAAATAAAGGCAATCTGTTAGAATAACCACTGCTGATAGATTCTGGGGCAGTTTAACCGATGCTAAAACTATTGCCTGCACTTCAGCCTGACAAATAAGAGCGAAGTCCGGTCATCGTATTGAGAAAGTCCAATCTAGAGAGAGAAATACTATCACCACACCTGCCTTCTTATCTCAAACGGAAGCATCAGTCGCTATCACAAAGTTTGTTTTTAGATTGGCCAAGTGATCTTCTAAAATGCCATTGAGATATTGTTATGGTAAACTTTTAGCGTTATTGGAGTAAATTTCATCAAATTCAATTCTAATTGCTTCTACAGTGCTGAGTACAAGAACCTCCCAGAGGTAGAACTTTTAATGGGTTCAAAAGTTTCTGTGTAAAAATATATTGGGGGCAGCGTAGTTTAGACCATTGGTGGTTAAAAAAAAAATGAGGTCTGCTGCCTAATGAAAACATACTGTGACCTCATCTGTGATTAAGCATATATTTTTTAAGAACGTCGATCCGCACTGTTACAGTATGAAATCTTTGGATAAAAGAAGGTAGGCGCGATTCTTTATATATAGAATATTGTTTGCAACAAATTTAGGAAGCCCCAGAGATAAACATAACGATTCACGTTGTAACAGAGTCAGCGATTTAACTTTATAAACTGGAGCACCAGAAAATAAAACTAGGACGACTTCTAATATCGGCTTAACGTACATGCAATAAATCCTGTCCAGCAATTATCTGCGCACACCAGTACGTTGATTTCTGCAGAACGCAATGAGCGAGGCCGCTTGTTTGTTTGTTTGTTTGTTTGTTTGTTTGCTTGTTTGTTTTTGTTTGTTTGGTTCCTTGAAAATATTATCACGACGTCATTTCATAGTCGTTCATGGCACATGCACGACTGCCATCGTCTTTCTTGATCAAGCACGTGACAATATGAATCAGGGGGATTGAACAAGAAAGCATGCAATACTTTTCTGTCGCTAGGCATGATTCTTTATCGTCGTCAGCCACCGCATAAAAAATATGCACAAAATCCCTTTCAACTGTGTAGCGGGTACCACTCTTCTCCAAAGAATAACGACGGATGGCATAGTGAATGTCTTCCTGCTATGCGAAAAAAAGTTATTTATTGCGTAGTGGGTACTCTGCAAGTGTGCTCGTAGCAGGGTTCAAACGAGTATTTAAATTAGGCTCTGAAAGGCCACTCTTCCGGAAGAAGCTTTCCCTCACTATGCTGCGCGTTTGGAGCATGCCTTGCGTTTACATCTCTGCTCTTCTGTCGTTTTCGACGATTCTTTTACGAAGATTCGTGGCCTGAAAAAAATAGACATCACATGACTTTATTGTCGCGAAGAAGCCAGCTGTGGTTTCTCGAGACGGAGTGTCTCCGGCTGTGTCGGGGCCATCGAATTTTTCCGCCCCTTGCCCGAGCCACTTATCTTAAAGACTGGCGCTGGGTCGCTCATGCTGTTGACAGTGATTCGAGGAGTTGTCAGCCGGCGCTTCACCCGTGCGCATCGCACTGTCGTTCATGCAGATGTCACCATTTGCGCGCGTGATCTGCTTCCAGAACCTTAAAGAAACGAACAACTCAATATACTATCTACGTTCAGGGTTGCTGACCTGCATAACGTGGATTGTCAGCAGAGTAGTGGACAAAAGTACCGACACTTGGGCGAGGTCTAATTTTCGCTGGGCGAAAGGTCAATGCACTTGCCCTCTCAGTTTATCTTTTCCTTGGCTAAGTTCCTTTTGTTTTATTTTCACGTGTCCCTTGGAATTTTTGCAAACGATGAAATCGTGAGCATGAACTGCGCATTACGCTGTATTGGCCTGTCTGATCTGCACTGCAGCCAGGGGGGTGAGGGGGTAGTTAAGGGTTGCCAAATTTTTCAATTTGGCCCCTTGATTGATATGTGGGGTTTAAAGTCCCAAAACCACTATATGATTATGAGAGACGCCGTAGTGGAGGGCTCCGGAAATTTAGACCACCTGGGGTTCTTTAACGTGCACCCAAATCTGAGCACACGGGCCTACAACATTTCCGCCTCCATCGGAAATGCAGCCGCCGCAGCCGGGATTCGAACCCGCGCCCTGCGGGTCAGCAGCCGAGTACCTTAGCCACTAGACCACCGCGGCGGGGCTCAATTTGGCCCCTGTGTATAAACACGCACACATGCAAACGCTGGCCCAAACATACATAAATCATTTTTGACCAGCCACCCCGCAAAAAAAATATGAAAATGTAGTGACTATTTTGATACACTGTGGTTTTATTCTTTTTGTTCTATAAGTTGCAAACTGTGTCCTACCGTGCGTTTCTGTTATATTTGCTGCTGACCCTTGCTTTCTTAAAACATCCAAACACTCTATGATGGCTGCTCTAGTTCGTTCTGGTAATTAAGTACACCAACAATCAGCAGCAGTACCCTCCGTGATGATCCGCGTATACATATAATAGTTGTTGCCTCAAAAACCTGCTCTCGTGCTACGTCGGTTTTATAGTGTGTGTAAAGGGCACAACGACGCACCTCAATTTACCATTTTCTCGCAATGTTGCAAGCTGACTGTCATGCAGTCTAATTAGGAACTTTCGTAGCCGGTGCTACACCAATGCGGTAACGTCTCCTGAACACCCCACAATGAAAAAGAGAAAAAAATAACTTTCGCACGCAGTGCAGGCGCCGCATGGCTTGAGATATCTCGAGCGACCGTGGTGCTACCAGCTGCGCGATCGCTGGCGAAGTGTGTCAGACTCCTAGTCACGTCCGGTTAGTTCCCTCGAGGGTTGTCTTGGTAACAAAATCCAGTTTTGCATCGGGAAACGAAAGACGCACCAAAGTTCGCTCTCAACCCAGTTAGCGTGCGAGATGTTTCCAGCAGACAGATTCGTAGCGCGATTGTGCTGTCTATTTAATCAAAAGCAACGAGAGACAATGCAACGCGCTGTCGCGGTGCCGTTGTTCGTGAACGGCCGCAGCTGGAACCGGCCCTGGCGCGAACGGGGCCCCGCCGTTCCGTTCGCTCGTCCTCCGGTCAAAGAACCAGTCCCTCACGGACATCAGTCACGTACGCGAAGCCCGATGAAAGGCGGCGCCCGACGTGGCACCAAGGACGTCGTCGCAGCCTTCCGCGCGCGTCAGCCTTCTTGTTCACGTGCTCACCGCGTGCGCCGGGCTTCCCGGAGAAGGCGCTGCGGGCGGGCGCGGCGGCAGCAAAAACAAGCGAGCCAGTACGACACGCGCTGCCGGCACGACACGGTCGCCCAGCTGCACCTCGAAGCAGGGGAGAAAAGCAAACACGAGAAAAGGCCGCCACACGAGTTGTTTAGAAGGACGGGCCAACAAGCTCGGTGGACCCGGATCGCTCTTGGAAATTATAGAGCGATATCGCTTCGAGGAAGGGGCATATATATGCGCGGCCAGAGATCAGTGACTCCCAGTATCGTGGTGCTCGATCGTATGCACCACCAAACCAGGAACAAAATTCTAGCAGTGTTCTTTTTTTTTTTCTCTTTTCGCAATCCTGGAAATCACTAAGCTTTGCAACAACGGTTAAGCGCCTACAGGTTCGAGGCCTGCGTTTGCAATGTATTGGAGGTAATTACATTTCGAGAGTGACGTCATAGATGATCGCCCTGCTTTCCAAGCTTTGACGGCCGAAGTTAGTACAAAGTTAATTGCGTTCATTCGCCGGCTCATATATTCGGTGTTTATTTTTATTGCTACCCAGTGCCGTTGTTTAAGCACTTCGTGTCGGAGCATGCATGTAGTGAACAACATTGAAGAGATCGTATCTCCTTGCCTGACCCGTTTTCGATCGCAGGTCCTTGGCTTTTCTTGTGGAGAGACGACGTACTGGCGGAATATTTCTACGTCCTGGTTAAAGCATACATGTGAAGCATGTCTTGGCGACACAGTGCTTCCAAGACTGATGATATTTCTACTGAGTCGAATTTCGTTATTATCCACTATGCGGAGTATATTACTGTGGCAGCATAGTCCGAGAGCGTTTTGTTGGTTCAATATTATACGTTCTACAGTGAAGCTACTTAACGGAGTCACTGCTTAGCTTCGCCCATGCCTTATTTGGATATGCTGCGCCCTATTTCGCCTGAAATGCCGCCTTTATCACGATAAAATATTTAACGATGCATTTTCTCATAGTAAACGCAGTCAAGCTGGCTTTTGGGTGTCATAAAAATTTTACTTTAGACATGAAAACATTAAAGGTAAGGGTATTACCCCGGGACAGCGGAATGCTGTTTAGGGTGTTTTTTTTTTATGTGTACGCCAATCCCGAAAACATCTTTGAATTTTCCGCCATGCGCATGATACACACACTATTTTGTGGCCTAAATATCGGTGTCAGGTGCGACATTGTAGTGTTAAGCGAAGCATTTTTTCATCCCACCATGGTTTATTTATTTTATTTATTTCGCGATAGCTCCAAAAAGCCCACTTCGCGGTATTACACAGGGCAGTAGACACATGAAGCAAATCGATGTTTGTTTACACAATGCCAGAGAAGATTCGGTTTCTTGCCGATTCGCCGGTTCTCTCAAAAGTGGTCGCCATGAGCAAGAGTCCTCGAATCATTGCGTGTGTTGGCAGCTCGTATATGCTGCAGCTCGTATCTCGTACATGTACTACAAGGTAGCGCGTACGTCGGGAGGAGCCTTACAGCACCAGCTTCTGTAAGCAGTTCAGCTTCGTGAGTCGCTTATGTACACGGTTTTGAGTCACAAGTACTGCACCGTGTGATACCGGCCAACGCTGTCGTCCTTTCTTTTGCCGCCTTTTGTTCGCTCCACGCGTTGTGACTGCCAGCGCGGCATGCGCTCGCTGAAGCGCGGGCCACGGCCTTGGACATGCAGCGCTGACGCTTGCGTGGCGATGGACCAACGTTGAGTTTATAAACAAGAGCTGTCCCGAGAATAGCTGACTGAGAGAGGCCCCGTAACATATACGAGCGCATGACGCTGTTAGGGCCGAATTTTGGCTATAGCTCGAGTACGACGCACGCTATAGGGCGTTCGCACTTCGGTAACGTGTGTGATATTACGTTTGTAACTCAAAAGACATATTGCAACCAGCTGGCATGGACAACAAACAGGTAAAGACGAACTTTATTGCACGCTCTGTCCATAGAGCCCTAATTACGTTATGATATCATATTTTTATTGTAACTTCTTATTCAAGTGCCTTGCCTGACTTCTCGTCATTATCTCTCCCTCCCTCTCTCTCTCAGCCTGTCACGTGCACACTGCCTGTGCTTTCCAATTCTGGGTCAATACGGCGTCGCTTATCTCGCAGCTGTATAAAGCACCGGAAATAACACCTGCTAAAGCGACGGTTTCTTTCGACTCTTATCAGCAGCCAAGTTAGCTCGGTAATGTCTTACTCGAAATTATATATGTGTGATGGAAGTTATACTTGATAACTGCATAGCTTGCAAGGATCCCCTTCGACTGGCGCTGTTCTTGTATGAACTGTTAGCCCCGCTTTAATACCAGCAAAACGTTGATCAAAGCACCGGCAGAAATACATATGGCAGGATACATTGCTATAAGACTTTCTATAGTCGTGGGTGTTCATGGTGACGCGAATGTCTGCTGGGATTTTTCAGCCCTTCTCCTCAATTCTGACGTTCAAATTCAACCGTTTTTTCCTTCCAAGTTTTCCGGCATTCGTCTGAGGCGGCGTGCATGTCACTTCGTATCGCTGAGTGCTCTCGTTAGATCTCGAGTAGAGCGAGCGTACAGAGAGCGGCTATACAGTCATGTGGTCGCCGATAAGGCCGCCGATTGAAAGGCGCCCCTTTATCGCCACCCTCTTTGTACGCAGCGCGCGCCCTTTGCGGACCGCACGCGCCGCCCCTGCAATCGCAGCACGCGCTCGCTAGCCTCGAGTTTCTTGCTCTATATCTTATTTTAGCACGCACATTGTGCGCGAACGTCGCCAGGGCACTCTGCCAACCTCTTCACGTGCTCCAGCCGTGATTTGCCTCGATTAAGCGAGAAAGTGAGCGCGCAGGGGTGAACGAAGGTCGCGTGCATGCAGCGTACGGCGTTTTCTGGCCCAGAGCCAACAAGCGGCGCCGGAAAACCCGATCATTCTTCTCACGCGGTGAAGGAGTCTGTCCCCCGTATTCACAAACGCTCCTCGACCCGACTTTCACCCTTCACTTGACAGAGTTGCGCACTGCGCCACTGCTCGGCTGAAAATGACACTGAGCTACTGAAGAATAGCTAAAATTGTCACTAGTATGCAGTGAGTTTCTCTGCCTAGAGATGGCGCTTCTATCGGCTTTCCCGTGTAAGACCTTGAACGAACAGTAAAATCCCTGGAGGAAAAATTAAGTGACCTAGAGAATAGCAGTAGGCGTTCCAATGTGGTCGTCTTCGGTATCCCTGAGGACCGGATGAAACGTAATTAATCCTAAAAAGTAAAGTTCTTGACAAAACCTTTGCTGCAAAACTTGACGTTCAATGTAAATCCGTTGGTTGGATTCATCGCCTTGGGAGGCCGGGCAAACAAAGACCGGTCATAATCTATTTCCTGGATTTTAGTGAAAATCAGCTTGTGTTGAAAAATGCTTACAAATTGAAATGCTCCAGAATATCAGTCCAGAATGACTACTCGCGAAGCACGCTAACGAAGCGAAGGATCCTATGGAACTTATCAGGCATATTGTCGCGACTGGTCTGCGAGGGGTGGTGAGATTGCAGTCTTGGTTAAAGAAAACGTAAGTGATGTTCTTTTACATCAAGCCATTAACTTAGAAACTGTTCCATTGAAACTTTTTTTTGCAGGGATGAATTATTTTTATTGTTTGCCGTGTACAGAGCCCATAACTCGTCTGCGCAATACCTTTGTGATCTTTGTGAACAAATTGCATCCTTTAAAAGTGATAACGTGTCGCTTATAGGTGATTTTAATATCCCAGGCATTGACTGGGAAAACGCTTCCTTCTTTGCCGAATCCAGCTTGCACGTGGCCCCGTCACGGTGGTCTAGTGGCTAAGGTACCCGGCTGCTGACCCGCAGGTCGCGGTATCTAATCCCCGCTGTGGCGGCTGCATTTCCGATGGAGGCGGAAATGTTGTAGGCCCGTGTACTCAGATTTGGGAGCACGTTAAAGAAACCCAGGGGGTCGAAATTTCCGGAGCCCTCCACTACGGTGTCCCTCATAATCATATGGCGGTTTTGAAACATTAAACCCCACAAATCAATCAAATCGAACTTTCGCGTGAACCACATACGCAATATTATGCTTTTTCATAACCTGCAACAGTTTGTGAAAGATCCGACGCGTATTCACGACAGGTCAGCTACGATTCTGGATCTTATTTTTGTAAGTCAATGTACTGAAAAATCTTCTGTCTCCGTTGAACCTGCCCGTTGAGCTCATGTGTTGGCAGTAAGAAGAACACAATCACCATTAAAGGCTATTCTAGATTGTACAAGAGCTAATCTTGTCAAATATTTCTTCTTTCCACGCACCATAGTAGATTAGAACAACCTATAGCTTTTTCGCGTATTTCTAACGCCGATCTTTCAGAACATGTAATCATGTGACACTACAGTCATTCATGTGATATATTTATACGTTCATTAATTGGTTATCTCGTGTTCCCTGATCCACAGTTTAATAAACTATGACAAGTTCTGGAAAGAGTTTATTTCTTTATTTTTTTCCCCGTGTATGTGAGCATCTAAATATCACGCACTCTTATTAATGTGGCTTTAACCTGAAATGTCTTAACATTTTACGTTTAACTATACCTTGGTGTCCATACATTTCGCAATGTTCCTTCCTAATAATTGTACGGTTTGCGCATTCTTTTTTTTTCATATTTATTTTTGTTGCGTTAATTTTTGCTCAATGTGTATTATTGACATTTTCTAACGTTTGTGCACGCTTCACGTTATTTAAATGCATTTATTTGTACATTCGCCCCCTGCTTGGGACCCCTTTTGGGCCTGCAGCATTCTGTAAATAAATAAATAAAATAAATATACTTTTATATCTACCGTTCGCTTTCGAATAAAGTCTGTTTTGTAGAGGTGCCCTGGGTCCTTTTTTCCCAGTTTCAGCAGCCCTGCACTATGTACGGCGTCGCTTATGACCTTATCGTGGTTTTTTGTTGTTAAACCCCAGGTATAAATATTATTTCCCCCATTTTCTGTTCCTTTCGTTTCTCTCTGAATCTCTAAAATTGTGCGACAGATGTTCCAACTGTTCAAGCCTTGAGAGGATACTTTCTCGTTCGCATGCAAAAACGAACAAGCAGCATTTTATTACCTCTCTTGATTAATGGGGGGTTTCTTGTTTGGTGCAGTTAGCTCGATTACTACTGAAGAGTTGTGGGCGGTAAGTCCGACGTCATCGAGATCATTTTACGAGTGCCCTATTCGCGGTGCATGTGTTCTCGTGCATTTAATTTCTCTGTAATTAGGGCACTGCTGTTGATAGTATTGTTGTTTTAGACGTTGTCACCCATTGAGCTTTAACTATGACTTAAATTCTTATTTGAATTTAGTGTCCCTTTAACATTAATGCCGGTATGCCGTCCACCGGCCTCGATGAAGTCATCCACTGCTAATCTGGCGGCGATGCGTGCAACGGTTTGACTTATAGAGCCTCGTGAGTTTTGCGCTGAAAGAGCTGCGTGATTGACCTCTCGAGTGGAAGCTCAATTATGACGGCAACATCTATGGTGTTGTGGATACTGGTAGTTTCAAAACGTGAACCACTGCGGACCGGAAAATTCTGAATTTCGACAGATCGGAAAGTTACCTGTATTCAAAGTATCCGCAGCTATATAGCATATAGCACCTTCATATATATATATATATATATATATATATATATATATATATATATATATATATATATATATATATAATCACCTGTCTACAGCATAATGCATTAGTCTATAGCAGCGTCGCGAGTGAGTAGTAATTTGTGAATTTGTGGTTTAAGCACAGATGGAAAATTTAAGGCGTAAATTTTTTTAACGTACGCTTAAGGTAACAGCGTACTAGTACACTTTATGAGAACACAATATATTTTTTGTTGTGTAAAATGAATGACGCGTTTACTTGCATACGTTCATCGAATAAAATGGTTGGCAAATTTTGTCCGGTTACCGCAGTGCTTCTCGAACGAAGCTTATTTTCCCCTATAGTTTTGTTAAGTATATTACTCCCTATTTTCACCCCTCCAACCTGAAAAAATTTTATAAACGATTCGATTGAGCTGCTGTGTAGGACTTTGTGGTATATATAATTTTATCGTCTGCTTTTCGACTTTGCACATGAGATCTTAAATTTTGCTCGAACAGTGTAACGTATTCAGATTAAAGCTATAAATCTCGCCACTATACCATGATGTTTTCTACAATGCTTACTAGAAAGAACTCTGGCACTATTGTCCATGGGAACTGCAACGCACGGCACTTCAGTGAGCATGAGAATGATGGGTATAGTATATTGTAAGCACATTCCAAGCACTTCATCGTTCTCGCCTGTACATACCCATCGTTCCCTCTCGTTGGTGTTCTGAGCCAAGGGAGACATCGCTGCATAAACGCTTCTGCTCGGCCTGCCTATAGTGAAATCTGCCTGCATCTGAAAGACACAGGCACAAATTTGTCTAATCTCGGTACTTTCAACTTGGTTTGGCGTCGCGTGGCTTGGAGCTTATTTGACACGAAACGACAATCAACAAATGCCACAGCAGTTGCACCATAGCCTTTTAGGCTCATCAATTCAAATTGTTTCACGAAGTTCACTCAGATTTGGGTGCGCGTTAAAGAACCGCAGGTGGTCGAGTATTCCGGAGCCCTCCACTACAGTGTCTCTCATAATCATATGGTAGTTTTGGGACGTTTCGGGAATCAATCACGAAGTTCACAAGGCTCTGTTCTTTTACTAGAAACAAAACCGAAACACGGGAATAAATGAAACCACGAGTGCGCGTGAAGCCTTCAAGCACGAAGATAGGCAAATTTGTACCCATCATTCCCATTGTCACTGAACGATCGCAGCGCCCGAGTACCCTCTAGAATATATGGGGTGTAAGCAAGCCACATGCTCCTGCAGCAAAACACTTCTCAACGTTATCCGTGAAATAGACGCCATAGAGAAGAAAGAAAACATGACACCTCTAGTAGCGGCACAGTTGGTACTTCATCAGCTTCATGTAATGCATAATGAAAAAACGAAGATATATACAGACGGATCATGCACTGAAGAAGCGTCAGCCTGTGCGGTCTTTATACCCGAAATTCAGAAAAAGAAGATGTACAAATTATCGCACAAATCTTCATCGACGACAGCAGAATTGGTGGCTATCTTTGAAGCAGTTAAGCTTATCTGCGAGAATCCTGAGCCACGAAAATAGGTAATATGCACTGATTGCAAACCTGCTCTTCAGCTAATCAGAAATGTGAGATCACCTCACAAAAATGGTGAAATAGCACAATGTATTGCAAAAACTGTGGAATATGCGTCATCGCAGGGTCACAACATCGTATTCCAATGGATACCCAGCCGCATTGCAATAAAGGGAAATGAAGAGGCTGATAGCCTCGCGAAAAAAGCATTGAAGGAAGGATGGGATTGCGCAATCCCTATGTCTGGGGCGGATATTCGACATTTTATATCGCAAGGAGCTAAGCATTGTTCGATGGAGAAGTGGTTTGAGAGCTCTAAATCAAAGGAAACGGTACTTTATGAAGTTGATCCATACAGAAAATTTTCCATAGCTACGGACCTCCCACCGACACCTAGAGACATTAATCCACCGTCTTCGATTGGAAGTAGCATACACAAACAGCTTCCTGCACAAGATACATCGATCCAACTCACCGGAATGCCATTGTGGTCAGGCAGAAGAAAATGTTCGCCATATTCTTTTGGAGTGCCTTAAATACGCGAATGAAAGAGAAAAATTAAAAAAACAAATTAGCAAGTTTGGACAGACGGCCCCTCACAATAAAGAAACTACTTGGACCATGGCCTGAGATGCATCTCCAGAAAAAGGCAATAATCTTCCTGACAGACTTTTTAGTGGAGACCGGACTGGACAAGCGCCTATGACAGACAGCCAGAGATGGGTATATATAAAATGTGGTCACGTATATACTGACATTAGAATAGTAAGGTGTGCGTGTAAATAGTTTATGACTGTGTGAACTGCGCGAAGAAAACTGTGTATTGGCATGATATACGAACTGGTTTTAGTGTGCTATTATGCTTTTTTTTCTTTTCCGTATTGTTAGTTTTTGGGTACCGTTCTGTATTATTATTTCATTTTTCGCTGCAGAACTTTGTGATATGGAGTAGCCGAGGCAATAGGCACCTCAACCTCTCCACAGCAAAACAGTTAAAACAGAACAGAACAGTTCCAGATTTGATTACTTTACAATTGGCAAGGTTCACACATGAGCGGTTGTTTAGCACGTGTGACGTCAAATCTAAGCGTGATGCGTTCATTCTTCTTCGCATTTATGTCGCCTGCATTTATTTGCACTATCATTAGACGGCAGTATAAGTGGTTACAAATGAACATGGCAGCGCTGACGCGACCACCCACTTCGATCCGAACTTGCGCATGCTGTTCGTTCACATGTGAGGGCGGCAAAAATTAATGGTGAAATGAGCCATAGTTTTGTGCCATTTCTCGCTGAGGACAAAGCATCAGGTGCACTTTGATATTATTTAAGAGGTCAGCTTTTTGTTTAGCCACGACGCCTAAGCTTAACGCGCCAACAATTTGATAATGGTTCTTATATAGAATTAGAAGAATACGGTCACGAATACATCACTGTCGAAGTATCACCACATTAATCTAAAGCAAATACAAGCATCAATTTGAAAATTTCGGGCCACACAGCGCGCGATGATGTCGTGATAACTTCGAAGCCGGGAGGGCACCAGCTGCGACGGGTGCAGCCGGGTCTGTGTGTGTGTGTGTGTCTGTGCGTGCGTGCGTGTGTGTGTGTGTGTGTGTGTGTGTGTGTGTGTGGTGTGTGTGTGTGTGTGTGTGTGTGTGTGTGTGTGTGTGTGTGTGTGTGTGTGTGTGTGTGTGTGTGTGTGTGTGTGTGTGTGTGTGTGTGTGTGTGTGTGTGTCGTCTGTTCACTTTACTCACCCTCCGTGTGCGAGCAGACGCCAGGGAGACGCTGAGAAGGCGACGTGACGCGGATGAATAGATGTGGAGGGGCTAATCACCATTCCTATATTGGCTAAGAGATCCTGTAGCCGTCACAGTACTGAAGTGAACGTGAGATGGAGTACATATTAAACAATAGTTACATATTGCAAGCCAAAGGAAATTCAATTTCTCTCAGAGCTCTGAATAAGTTGCCCTGATATACATTTTAGACTTCACGTAGACCTTGCAGAAGTGTCACCGCACACACGCGCACACGCACACACATTCTCTCTCTCTCTCACACACACTTTCTATGTACTCTTCGCGTGTGACTGGGCCATCTGACTTATTTTATTCTTTTCAGGCCACGCAGCCATGTGGCACGTCCGGCTTGACATGGGATCTCGGAAAATCACACTGTCTGATTGTACAAGGCAATATAGGCGAATGGATGAAATGAGCGCGCCCGGCGTCTTGCGCGGCCGCAATCGCGGAGCCAGCGGCGGAGATACGAGCCTTTTTCCGATGGAGCGTGTTCCTTTCAATGCGCCACTTGAGGCCACTGGAAAGATGCTTTCGGGCTTGCTTGCAACCGACACTAATATCCCGCCACGATAACAACGAGCTCAGATGGAGGTCGCATATTATCGGCCAGAGCACTAATCGTCACGCTTGAATTTTTGCGTCGGTCATGCGCGCAACGAGGGAAGCATTTTTGTTGAACTTGAAACCGGCCGCAGAGGCTGCTGAAATACCTTGCGGCGTAGTATTGTAAAGGAAGAGGTATGCGACGCGTTCCCCGAGCTGGCTGTTACATTGTGCTCTCTTCTTACACTTCACGCTACCCACGCGCGAGCAATAACGATATGTAAACATCTCGGAGGCCCCTGAAAGGCTCCACTAGGAAAGCGAAAAACTCGCTATCACGAAATAGGTCAGATGCAAGCAGATACGATCGCCTTTCGATGCTGTATCACCGCATGTGTAGAATTTTTACTTAAACGACTAAATTGTGGGAAAATGCATAATGATTGACGAACCATAAAGATTGACGGATTATATCTCCGTAACCGACGCTTTGTAGATGAAATAAATGAACTCTTCAGCATTAAGTGCGACGAGCCGTCAAAAAAAATCCATTGAAATCCTAAACCGAAAAAAAGTATTAATGTGCAGGACCAAGAATTTCGTACGCTGAAGACACATATAAAGCTCATTGTTGATTCGATTGATATGTGGGGTTAAACGTCCCAAAACCACTATATTTGAAGCTCATAGTTGAACGAAAGAACGACAGTTCACTTTTGTTGCAAGCAGCATTTAAATTAGTACATATCTTGATCAACTATAGAGGTGCCATCTCCAAAGAATTCCTGATGGCTCAACGTTAAATATAGGTATAGTGAGAGTACAGTTGAGGCGCTATGATATGCAAAGTAGACATAACAAATTATTTGTATAGATATTGGATCAAAAGTCCTACGCTACGTAACCTCCAACATCTAATATAGTGTACACCGTCTAAACAAAAAGGCAAATTTAAAATATTTATTCTAAAACATAGCCGCCCACTGGCACCACTTCCGTTCACCAAACGTGTGACTCTGAAAGCTCCTGTGAATGTACTTAACACCTGAACGTCTCGCGTATTTGTTGTTGTGCATGTGTTGTGCCGAGAGTACTCGGGGTCTATCAATTCGAGCTGACGTTATGCGGTCGGTGATGCAAACACGTCATTACTTTCGTACGAAGTTTCTTGCCTTTCACCGCTCTCTAGAATTAGAAATAATTCATTCCTTACCTTTTCATTTACTATTCTACGTTATTAGGTTAGCCCTATATGTAATTATTAGTACGTATATCTGACTCCCGACTCAGGACCACCACTCTATCTGTTTACGAGAGATTTATTTACTACTCCGAAAAGCCAATGAAATAAGATAGAGCCTTGAAAACAGTGCCAATTTATTTTTTAGCAGTTAGAAACTTTTCGCGTTTGCTTTTAATGCACTCGAACCACCTGCGACGTATACGCTTAATGTAACAATCACATAGAAGTAGGCGATGAGTTCGCAAAACAGGAGTGCGTGACTCGTCACCTCACAGAACACGTCAAAGTAGGAGTGCGACCACTCGAAAAAAGGAAAACTCCAACATGGCGGAAACTTTGAAGCCAACAGTGTCAAGAGTTAGCGAGACAGAAAAAAAATTGTCAGATCCCAGGTACAGTGGGAATCGATGATATGCGAAGCACGAATGAAGAAAGTTGAGTTGTCACATTAACATCAGCACAACGTTACGAGGCGGACGTAAATTATGCTGTACATGACTTTTATTATCTTGTTTGGACGAGTCGTTTACCTTCGTCGTTTGTTCACGTCACGTGATACCAAATTTGGTACATGTGGAGCTAGCGAAACGACTGCATGCGCGCTATGAGCATAGCATGTAGTCAAGATTTACATGAAACGCATGCCATGGTTATCATGTTTGCACCAGTCATATACCTGCGTCATCCATCGACGTCACGTAACATCAAAATCGATATATGTGAAGCTAGGTAAACGACTGCGAGCACACTATCAGCGTAGCATGTAGTCATGTTTTACATGACCTGCATGTAATAATTATCATGTTCCACTTGTAATATACGAGCTATAAAGTTGCACTTAGACATATTTGTAATATGTGCAGTGACCTCTAATAAGTTTGTCTAGGATCGTTTCCTTACACTCCTTGTATCTACATAAAACCTTTCGCTGCCGGTGTTAAATTCGAAAGATATACGTAGTCCTAAATGAGCACTAAAGTTCTCACTTTCTTTGGCTTCAAGATTATGCAGCGCTATATTTTGACCAATAATTCAAATGTAACGTTAAAGTAACGACACTTTCCATTTTTCTGAAATCAAACTGTAACGAGTTCCTTTTGCATTTAGGAAACTTGTAACGGGAACTCATTCAAAAATTTGAAAGAAACGAGGAATGTGTACAACACTGCCATACACACGCGCAATATCGATTGATTGATTGATTGATTGATATGTGGGGTATAACGTCCCAAAACGACCATATGATTATGAGAGACGCCGTAGTGGAGGGCACCGGAAATCTCGACCACCTGGGGTTCTTTAACGTGCACCCAAATCTGATTGATTGATTGATATGTGGGGTTTAACGTCCCAAAACCACTCTATGATTATGAGAGACGCCGTAGTGGAGGGCTCCGGAAATTTAGACCACCTGGGGTTCTTTAACGTGCACCCAAATCTGAGCACATGGGCCTACAACATTTCCGCCTCCATTGAAAATGCAGCCGCTGCAGCCGGGATTCGATCCCGCGACCTGTGGGTCAGCACCTTAGCCACTAGACCACCGCGGCGGGGCCACGCGCAGGAATGCTCACACACGTTTCAGGCCATGCTAATGCAAGTGCCCATCACTTTGGAAAAGCGCATCGCCAGCCACCAGCCCGGGTGTGAACATGATGACGAGGAGCGACGATCGTGTGTTGCAGGATTGAAATTGCATTAACAAGTGTTTCAAAAGGAGTCACTGGTCACTTAGCACCAAGTTGCAGGCAAGCCTATAGTGTGCTGTGCGTGATGGAACTTTTCGAGATTATTGTGAAACGATGTGGACTACAATATAAGCGTTGAGGTGAGTCTTTGATTTTTTTTAATGTTCTATGTGTTCTGACTGAGCAATATCGAACTCTTTTCATTCTCGACGAAGAGGGCGCTTGAAATGCGGTTATGATTCTGCACCGGCTACCCCGGCTCGCTGTCCTCACAGGCAAGAGATCACACTTGAGAGCAGAAAATGCGGTCAGGCACATTGCCCCTATAAGTCGCCGTTGTCAGCCTGCTATCTCCCTATTTCTTCATGTCGTTATAAGTTTGTGTATATGTAGAATAAATAATAAAGGACACAAAGTACAAGGTAGCAAGGACACTTGTAGGCAAAATTCGAAGTGGTGTTAACACTTGGCACGGATGTGGTCGAGTGTTGTCAACAGGCAAAATTTTTCAGGTGGTTTATTCCGATTGGTGTATCTGCAACTGTTGCGGAAGCCACGCAACCTGACGTATGAAAAAGTGTCGAATTTCTGCTATGTTTTCACGCCCCTTCGGTGAGGAGCCACTCTTACTCTAGTGAATGTGTGTCCGAGAGCAACTGACGAATATCCCATGATTTGATGTGTGAGGTTTAATGTCCCAAAACCACCATATGATTATGAGAGACGCCGTAGTGGAGGGCTCCGGAAATTTCGCCCACCTCCATAGGGCTCTTTAACGTGCACGCAAATCTGAGCACACAAGCCAACAGCATTTCCGCCTACATCAGAAATGCAGCCGCCGCAGCCGGCATTTGACCCACTACCTGCGGGTCAGCAGCCGAGTACCTTATAAGTTATAACCACTAGACCACCAGGGCGTGGCAATGACAATCCTAACTTTAACGCCATGGCCGTCTGTGCGATTCAAAAATGCCGCGAAAGAGGCCCATATAAGCTAAATGTCATCAGATTTGATAGGGTATTTAAGGATCATATAAACTATTAAAAAGAATAGCAGAAAAGAAAACAGAAACGTTTCTGGCTTTCCTTACAAACAGACGCACAAATCCTCCCATGCATATCATTGTAGCCAATGTGCCCACCAATTTTTCGCTTGTGTTCGATCGAGCTAGAAGTCGCATGCGATGATTGGAGGTCTATAGGAACGACGCCAGTAGGAGAGCTGCGCCTTGGCAAGCGTCCGCGGAACTTATTGATAAGAATACATAGTACTACACAACTCTCTTTTGTGCAACAACCACGATTACACTCCGCGGCAAGAGATGACAGCTCTTTTATCTGGGAATGTTGAAATCGCACCCGTACGTGCGCCTATCGGGCTTGCAAGCTATCCGCAATATCTACAGAGATGAGGAAAGCTGTATCAAAGCCGCAAGCATGTTTCCAAGTCGCACGCGCGTAAGCCGCGGTCGATAAGTGCCTTCGGCAATGACCCCCAGACCTTGACTCTCTGGCAGAGAACCCCTCGGCGCCAACAACGCGCAATACAGGAGGAACCCGGGCCGCCCCAGGGTCGATGACAACTGCGCGTAGTGGCTGTTCGTCTGACCCCCGTATTCTAGAACGTCCCTTCACTCAACGCTTCACCTTCACTTGAGAAAGCCGATGGGAGGCACGGCAAGTCACTGCATATCAGCAATAATCTGCTGTGATTCTTCAGTAGCGCAGCGTTATTTTCAGCCGAGCGGTGGAGCAGTGCTCAACTCTGTCAAGTGAAGGGTGGAAGTCGAGTCGAGGAGCGCTTGTGAATACGGGGGTCACGTTGGTGGGGAAGGAGCGCATGAGGAGCATTGTTTCAAACGGTGTGGGATATACAGACTGTTTTGACAGTGCTTGTCGCTCTCTGGCAACATTGTCAACCTATAGAAACATTGTCAACATCTCTGGCAACCTCGAAAACTTCCTGTTTACCTTGTTTTAGGGTGGTTTAAGCCGGAGTGGCTTGCAGTACTGGCTGCTTGTGTTTTCTGCGAATAGAGTTATTCCGACGAATCGCTCGCGACTCGGACACCACTGTAGAATGCCAGAATGCAGTCTCCGAACCGCAAAGAATTTTCTAACGAAGGTAAAAAAATGCTATTTCCCGAGAGGTGAAGGCAGAAAGAGAGCCAGCGTTGCAGTGATCGGGCCAGAAAACGGGATTCCCACAAAAAGTGTGTGGATTTCTATGCCCACCACATCAAAGGCAAGTAAAACTCGACGCATACCGTAACGACACCGAAACGATGCTCAGACGTTATTCGGAGATGCCCGCCCCGGCCCAGATAAGTGAAAGATAGGAAAACGTGAAAGGTAACAAAGACGAAAATTTAGCACAAAGGTATTTCTTGAAATCGGATTGGTGATATGTACTGTTCGAAGCAAACATATATTTAGGTGTATCTTGAATAACACCAGGTGGTTGAAATTTCCGAAGCCCTGCACTACGGCGTCTCTCATAATGATATGGTAGTTTTGGAACGTTAAACCCCACAAATCAATCAATTACTCAATGATTCACCAGTTTGGTGAAACTGTGAGGTTTTATAACTCACCAGATCACCTTTGTCGTGCATGTCCCATGGGTTTTCAGCATGTCTCCTGATGTCTTCGCGTGTAATCTATAGGCAAGATGACTGGCGAAAATTTTCTAAACCAGTGAGTGAAGCAATATTCGAAGAGCGTACAGTCAATGCATTTAGTGCGACAGGACGGCTGTAATTTTGTTGTTGTTGTTGTTGTTGTTGTTGTTGTTGTTGTTGTTGTTGTTGTTGTTGTTGTTGTTGTTGTGTATCCGAAATGTTGTAGAAGTTCGGAGGGCAGTAGCGTTTACCCAAGCAATGATGTTTTAGTAATCTCTGCTTTTTTTCGGTGGTAACCTGTACAAGATTTACATTTTTAATCGACTGCTTGAATTGTAACCTGTCACTTTTTTCACTGTATTATGTACAAGACTGATTTCGTTGCTGACAGACTCACCGATAGGCATGTACCACGCAATATGTTTATCTTCTACAAAACTCGACTTGATTGATTGAATGAATGATTGATTGATCGATCGATTGATTGATATGTGGTGTTTAACGTCCCAAAACAACCATATGATTATAAGAGACACCGTAGGGGAGGGCTCCAGAAATTTTGACCACCTGGTGTTTCTTAACGTGCACCCAAATCTGAGCACACGGGCCTACAGCATTTTCGCCTCCATCGAAAATGCTGCCGCCGCAGCCGGGATTCCATCCCGCTACCTGCGGGTCAGCAGCTGAGTACCTTAGCCACTAGACCACCGCGGCGGGGCATACTCTATGTGAGTGGTACGTGTTACAACACAATTACAGCAACCCAGTATACTCGCTTCCTTGTGCCGACACTTAGAAGCCGTATTCACAAACTATCCTTATCCTTATCTCGCGTTTTTCTTATCGATATTGTGCTTTCAAGGCGTTCGATAAACGATGTGGGCCGCTATTCAAAAAATAAACGTTGTCGCTATCTTTTACCCTGTTGCCATTTCTCTGCCTATATAACGCACGTGCCGAGTACGGAACCCAATGAAAACGTGTGATAAGGATGAGCTTAGTTTGTGAATACAGGCCTTATTGACCATGGAAAAGACTACACTAATACCATACACACAACTTGATCTTCTGATAATGTATAAAGTGCTCCCTTCCGGCGCCACAGTTGGCCTATTACATCGTATGTTGACATCCAAGGCACTTGATGTTGCTTGCGATATGCCAGGTGATCGCTCATCTCTATTTCTTGCCCTGATATCCATCCCATGCACGGGCAAAACAGCCGTCTATAAAGATAACACATGGGGACAATGATATTAGGAATTTCACAGACGTTGCGCAACAAGCTGACAAGCGAACGACAGATGACAAGAATTAAAGACGAAAAAACTCAAGGCTGCATACAAAAAGGAAAATCACGCATGCGCGGTAGACTGTGTTCCATTTGCGGCGCTCTTTGATGCTCTCTTGATAAGGACACCTGACTGGGAAAGAAGGCTCGAAAGTGTCGGCGGGCTGCTGTTGATGGAAAGGAGCGCTGTACGCGGGTGTGGGCACCGGCGGGGAACGTGGCGAGTGCACCGCGATTAACCGTTCGAACGCCGGTGCGAACCGGTTATACGAAGGTGTGCCTGAGTACGCCTGCGTACCGGCGCGATCGATATCAAATCGCCAGCCCCAGAAAAGTGATGCCGGTTTGCCTCCACCTTGTCTTCATTTACTGTGTTCGCCTTTTTTCATCTTTTTTTTTGCGGTGCCTGCATAGTAGCTGTATTCATAGGAATCGGATCTTACGCTAAGTAATAACGAATTCCATTCAGAGAACAGGAGTAGAGAGGCAGGGCAGTTAGGAGTGGGGGGCAGAGGACTGAGAGCAGGGCCACTCAACCTGCCACTGGAATGCGCCACGCTCCCGGAGGGCAGGTGAGAAGGTGACGAGTAGGGAGACCATGCGACTGAAATATTCCAAGCCCCGGCGTATTCTCTCTGGGGCAGCAGCGAAATACGCGTGAAATCTGTCAGCCACTGTTCTTCATTACCCTAATACCTAGTATGTTTGTGCATTGACCCACTCGGCAGACGTCCAGCTGTCATCGTAGCCATCCGAACAAAATAGTGGTGTCAAACTACACGTGGTTGCTACCATTGCCGCCGCACTCGCCGGCTGAAGAAAAATTCGGAGGCTGTGACGTTCATGGGCCACATGACTCGTCGTACAGCGCCTACTCCACTTTTCAGGCGAGAGTACTGCAAACTGCTCCTGGCTTCTTTCGGCGCAGCAAAAGCACTCTCCCTCTACCACTGGATGACAGTGCTCCTGCAACTGTTCGACCACTGAAACACGCCGCTCTGAAGAGAGCACTTTAAGCGTGCTTTTGAGTGCTCCTGCTCTCTGAATGGAATTTGCCATAAAAAAAAAACACCTACGGAGAGCTCTCTGCCCTTACACAAGCTTTTTCTCTTGTCTTTGGAACAGTAAATTATAGAACAGTAAATTATAGAGACTTATAGAGACTTATTATAGAGTAAATTATAGAGACTATAGAGATGGAACAGTAAATTATAGAGACTTCATGCCGATGAACTCTCCCTCCCGACTTTCTTAGAATGGTCACAGTGAAAACTCCAAATATAAGATGAAGCAGTTCTGCGTAAAGTACGTGTCTTAATTTTAAGTGAGCATGTAATATACGAATTTACAGCTCAGGTGAACTTGCCTAAGTATTAAGTATTGATCACTTGTTGTTAAGATATTTCAAAGCTGTGTATATTGCAGTGGTGAAGTCCGCAGAATTATGAAGTCGTCGTCGTCATTATTGTTGTTGTTGTCGTTGATGTTCGACTCATAGAGTGGTGAATTTCATTCATGAGGTTTCAAAAAATTGAAACGCTGCGAAAGTAGAGTACAAATGTGAGTGTTTGTCCACTTACGTTTTTTTACAAGAGAGAGAGAGAGAGAAATAATTAAAAGGAAGAGACAGGGAGGTTAACCTAGACGAACTGGTTTGCTACCCTGTACGGGGGTGGGGAAAAGGGTCGGAAAGATGATAGCTATAGAGAGATATAAAACAAATTAGAAAAAAAAAACTTCTTTGCAGACATTCAAGCTAAATAATTACTGTAGCATTCATGCATTTCATCGCAAACATTGCCAAAACCTTGATTGATTGATTGATTTGTGGTGTTTAACACCCCCAAAACCACCATATGATTATGAGAGACGCCGTAGTGTAGGAATCCGGAAATTTCTGCCACCTGGGGTTCTTTATCCTGCACCCAAGTCTGAGCACATGGGCCTACAACATTTCCGCCTCCATCGGAACTACCAAAACCTTCACGATTGTTTAACTAAATTGTCGTACAATATCCTGGCACTGAAAAACTACTTATGGGTGATTTTTACTTCCCCAACATTGTCTGCTTTACCATGTGGCCGTTTTCAGACCCATCATCAACCAAGTCTAATAAATTTATTTCTCTTCGCACTGATTTCACTTTATCGCAGTTAGTTGCTTCACCCGTACGCGTCACACAAAGTTCATCATCCCTTTTAGACCTGGTTCTGACCTACCCGTCGCCTTGCGTTTTACACCTTATCACCTCATAGACAGGCGCGCACGCCGTGCACCCCGTTTTCTAGTATAACTGCTAGATAGCGCTCATGTCTCAGGTGCGCTCGTTCATCTCCGTTGCATGCTCGAGGCACTCTAACGCAGCGCCTCCAGAATACCATTCTTGGGCATAACATTACATAAACCTTTTGATCACTATCTCCAGACGCAAGACTATCGTCTTTCGACGACATTTGCAGTGTAACATGCAGATAGGAAGCCATTTTTTTAGATTTTGCCAAAGCTGTCGACAAAGTTACTCACTCTTTACTTTTACATAAACTAAGTGCTTTACATATTGACCCTCAAGTACTCGCTTGGATTCGAGAGCTTTTTTTTTTCTGCCGTGTGCAGTGCAGCCAACGGTTCTGACTCTTCGTTGGCATCAGCCCCAAGAGTCAGTTCATAGCCGTCTGTTATTTTTTATTTATATAAACGACTTACCTGTTAACACTTTTTCCCAAGCTTGTTTTGTTGCAGATGATTGTGTCATTTGCCGAAAAATAATGAGTGATTCGAATGCAACATCATTACAAATGATGGCACATGGAGCTGAATGTTTCCAAGTGCAACAGCATGCGCGAACCCAGTGCAATGTTACTCCTCCGTCCTACTCTCTTAACAATATTCCATTGAAATCTACCGCTTTTTATCGCTACCTTGGTGTCCACATTTGTAGTAACCTATTATGAAAACATCACGTTCATTACATAATAGCTAGAGTGAATCAAGGTATTATCGCATTACGTTGGCCCAACCGAGTACTCCGTCAGGTCACACCTGTCACTTATGAGATTTCCGTGAAAACGAACTCATCGGCTGCTACAAACTGAAATAGTCAACATTTCTTGTCTTAAGCCCTACAATGGTGAACCGCCGTTTTAACAGGCACCGAGACGGTGCCTTACCGACTCTGGCACAAGCGCTAAAATGACACACAAAAAGAGAGAGAGCAAGAAACGTCTTTATTCACAAAGGCATGGAGAAGGAGTGTGTGGGAGGAACCCCTAGTTCGGGGCGACTCCAGCGACGAGTCGGGCCCGCTAATCAGAGCCGGAAGACGTAAACGCTGTTGGGTTGGGTTGAACGCTCGAGCTGGCCGCTTGGTCTTCTGTCTGCAATACAGGGCGCTCTGCACAGTGTTAACGAATAAATCTCCCCCCTCAACAATATATATATATATATATATATATATATATATATATATATATATATATATATATATATATATATATATTGTGTGTGTGTGTGTGGCGCCACATGTCATTCAGAGTTCTCAACAAGTCCTCTTTGCGCCTGTCGGTAGCACCGTTGGGAATAACCTCTGTTGAATGACATTTCGAATATATTAGCTCATAACTCCACACAGACCATATATCTTGCAAATAACCATGAGCTCGGAATATTCCGACTGATTTTATTTATAATTATTATCTGCACGCAACGAAACATTTGCGCAAACTATAACCGCTAAGATGTTATCCCGTCTCTCAGCAACGTGAAATCCCGAGAAGTCCAACTGCTACTGCGCTGACTCTGCGGCGCGTTTTGTTACCGAGAAGAATGACGTCACGCGCGAGCGGATTAGTGTGCCCTATATATAAGTGGCTGCACGCCAGGAAGCAGATAGCGGTTGCTCTTTCGACACGCGCTGTTTTTTTTTTCTTTTTCTCAATGGGCCGTTGCAGCGTGCCACGCTGCATGTGACTCGCTCGCGCTGACCGTGTATGGAGCGATAAAAACATCGGCGGCCGCCATTTCTTGGAAGCTTCCCTCGTGGAGAGCGTAAGAAAATTCTGCATCGCGTATTGCATGGTCATAGGAAACTCCATGCTGCCTTCATGTCATACGAACTTTGCCAACGGATATTAATGTGTCTGGCGTATGCGAGGTTCTATCAAACGTGTACATGCCATAACCATTATCGCGTTCTCTCCGAGCGAGAGAGAGAGAGCAGGAAATGGAATGTAGCAGCGAGATTGGCAGAAATGTCACGAACGTTGGCCGCTTTTCCTGCATCGCGGCAAGCTCTGACATCGCCCTTCAAATTCCATGATGGATATCTCGAAATGCACGCAGCAACTTTCTTGGTTTATAAAAAAAAAATAGCTATGCCATAAATTCGCCGGCTCTACAGCTTTCTAATATAAACAACTTTTCCTGAAGTCAATAGTTAAAAAGTTTATTATCGAGTGTGTGTGAATTAGTCTCGCCTACGTCCTTTTCTCTGCGGCAAAGTATTTTCGCCTTGACATACACAGTTAGTGTGCGACAACGGTAGGAGCCTGGCCCATAGAATTGTTATTAAAAATCTGTATGGTCTAAAAAAAACAGCCGGTGTCGTAACCATAATCCTGTACGTTGCATTTGAAACACATGCATGCGTTGCCCGACATTGGTACGCTGGGAATTGTGCACGCCTTGCTTTTAGTCACCGCTTATTTCTAATTAAACAGCGCCAACTTAAGCACGACTCTTCTATCGGCAGGTTAATTGGACGCGTCGCAAATCTGCCCGCGGCTGTCTCCGATAATTACGAACGTAAGCTTCTCCTTTTAATCGCGCGAGAAGATTACGCCACGCAAGAACCGTTCTTTTTCCGTTCTTGCTATTCCTGATTTGAGCGCGAGCCAAAATACGCGCGCGACGTCGCTGTTGTGTGGCGTCATCAACAAATGCCTTGCCAGCTACGCAGACTGACGATGACGTCACACTTCCCGGCAAGACTTACCGCTCTATCGGAGTCCGCGGGATTGTACTACACGCTCGCCATGTGTCATTGCGACTGCTATTCCACGCGCCCGATCGAACATGTGCATTCGCGCGTGGGATTATGTAAGAACGAATATGCGCTTCGATCCGCATTCACATGAAAGAGTCGAGAAATAATACGATGAAAAAATGTGCAGATATACTGTTATACTCTGACGTTGCACACCGAGAGTGCATATAGAAAGGTTACAATAAAACCAGACACTGATTTCCGTACGATAGGCCCCTTGTGCGACCGATGCTGATGCCCAGAACTTATACGTATAATTAGTTCGTTTGAGTTTATTAGTCCTTTTTTTCGATACGAAGCGCGGACGCGATGATTGTTCATATACAACGTTACAGCTTGACATCTCGGAATTGGGTAGTTATAGTATTTCAATGTATAGTTCAGTGCGAGACGCAGTTACAAGAACAATGCAATTAGTCGAATTCATGCATGATATTTTGCTTAGCCTTGATCATGGCGACCGGGTTGAAACTATTTTCATAGACTTCGCAAAGGCCTTCGACACAGTATTGCATTTTAAACTCTTAGCCAAACTCGACGCGATACTAAACAATCCTCAATTGCTTAGCTGGATATCTAAATTTTTGTCATCGCAATCTCAGTTTGTTTCTTACAGGTCAACCAACTCTGCTGTTATTAATGTAACATCTGGAGTTCCACAAGGGGGCCGTTCTTGGGCCTTTACTTTTGTATATACTTTACGTGAACAACTTGCCTGCCCACACCTCCTCTCCAGTTCGTTTTTATACCGACGATTGCGTTTTGTAGGAAGTGATCAAAACATACAGCGACCACTACTACTTACAGGATCCATCTTGCTAGGAAGCGCAGCCACTATTATAACGAACACACAACACAAGCGCTTGTGTTGTGTGTTCGTTATAATAGTGGCTGCGCTTCCTAGCAAGATGGATCCTTACCAACTGGCCCGATACAATTGTTTATTGTATTACTTACAGGAGTCGTTTGCTGGGTTTTGCAATTGGTGCAAAACCTTGAAATGAACATTAACTTTCAGAAAAGTATGCGTATATCTTTTTGTAATAAATCACCCTCTGTTTTGATCACTCTTTTCATAACTTCTCTGTAAGTAGCGTTTTTGAATACAAGTATCTCGAGGTTATTTTTGCCCAAAATAACCTCGAGATACCTCCTGGTCAACATATCGACTATATATGTAACAAAGCATTGAAAAAAGCTAGCCTATCTACGTCGCAGTCTGTGTAAATCCCCAAAAGTCTCAAAGCTCCTCCTATATAAATCGCTAATTCGTCATGTACTTGACTATGAATTTGTTGTCTGGAACTTGTATAAGCAGTGCGAGATTTAGGAACTGGAAGCAGTTCAGAAAAAGGCGGTAAGATTGATATGTCACCGTTACAACCGTGATTTCTCACCCTCTTCTACTCCATCTTCATTAACTCCACACCATTCGCGTCACCGAATAGAGTCATTAAAATTCTTGCAAAGCATCGTTTCGTCCACAGTTAAACCGTCAAATAACGACGGATACATAAACTTAACCCCAAACTTCTACGAGGACAATCTATCACAACCTAAACTTGAGGCCTTATTACGTTCGAACTAATATGTCCATGTTCAGTTTTTTTTCCCCGTTTCATCGAAGACTGGAATTCACTACCTGGTTCTGTTCATTCATGCCCATCGCAGAGTTTTGTGGCCGGAATTCACAACACATACATGTGAAATATGCTGCTTTGATTGCGAATGATACTTGTTTGTTCTTTTTTTTTTCATGCTCTGATATTTTTGCCTTAACGCTCACACGACGTTATCATGTTACCTGTTTGCTTTACTCTGATTGTTTTAGTTGTATTTCTGTGTATCCTTGTATACGTGCACTCCTGCCACAGCACAATTAGCACTGCAGTATGTGTAAATAAGTAAATAAATAGTGTGCAAAACAACAAAAATAAAATTACTAATGAGTTCTCCGGCTGGGAGTGGAAAAAACACACTCAGTTTTCAAGCTGGTGACGTGCGTTCTGCCTTTTTAATTAGTTCGTGCATCCCGGGTAAAAAAAAAATCTCCTTGCGTTTTTGGGTGTCGCTCCAGTGTTGCACAAACGTCGCCTATTTATTGCGCGCCTTTCCTCAGCGCGCCTTTCTACGGGTACACTGTGGAACACGAGCGGCATGTGCGTTATCAGCGTGACGTGTACAGCATTCTTCAAACGAAAGTAGGGAGTGCAGAGTTTTCTTCTTATCATTTGCTTTCTTTATTTGTATACCTATCGAGAAAGGAAGGGTAATCAAGATGCATGCCGTTTATCTTTTGGGGACAAAACGGGCCCCAACGGGCAGTGCAACGTTTGATGTAGTGTGACGACAACGACAACTGGGTCGCGTATTGGAATGGACGATGAAGTTATATACACGTAGTTATTAATTAGAACAGTGATTTCTCATCTAACAATAATCGCAGGACAGAGACGAGCCTGGTGGCTGCTGTGCCTCTCCGTCGTCGCTTCAGGGGCCTCGGCTGCTTTATCGCTCCATTGTCGCGAGCATTTCTTAACAGCAGTCTGGCGACAGGGGGCACGGCGAAATGCTTAGCCGATGGATGGATGGATGGATATGGCTGTACCCTTTAGATCGGGTGGTGGCTAGCGCCACCGAGCCGTAATACCTAATGAACCAAAAACTATATTTATTTTTTTTTCTTAAAAAGTGAGTTTGAGGATTCGTACTTTGCAGTGAAGTGTTTAATTTTCACTCGTGCCTTGACTTTAGCCACCAATCAGATAACCTCCTTCTAGTTAAGTCTACCCGCTTAAAGTTTATTTTGCCTTCCCGGTCCCTAAACCCCAGTGCTTTGAAAAACTCTGCGCCATCATCCTGAACTATAGGGTGAAGCCCTTTACAGAACATTATCAAGTGTTCGGCAGTTTCTTTTTCCTCTCCACACGCACTGCATACCGTGTCTACCCCTTCGTATTTGGCCCGATATGTCTTTGTTCCCAATACTCCCGTCCTGGCCTCAAACCGTAGAGAACTACCCCGAGTATTATCATAGATCCTTTCCTTGGCTATTTCCTGCTTACAAGTTCGATAGATCTCTAGTGCGGACTTCTTAATCATGCCCATTCTCCACATGTCAGTCTCCGTTTCCTTCACTTTCTTTTTAACGGATAGTTCTTTTTGGTTTGGCCATCTGCTGTTTTCTAAGTATTTACCAGTCAACTTCCTGGTTCGCTTCCTCCATTTTGTATCGACATTCTTCATGTACAAGTAGCTGAAAACCTTCCTAGCCCAACGCTCTTCCCCCATTTCTCTCAATCGCTTCTCAAATTTTATCTTGCTGCTAGCTTCCCTGCCCTCAAATGATGTCCATCCCATATCACCTTGTACTCCCTGATTTGGTGTATTCCCGTGAGCTCCTAAAACAAGCCTACCTATTCCACGTTGCTTAATTTCTAATCTTGCTTGAACTTCTGATCTCATGCACAAGACCGCATTGCCGAACGTCAGACCAGGAACCATGACCCCTTTCCATATTCATCTCACAACATCATACCTATTGTAATTCCACAGTGCCCTGTTTTTCATCACTGCTGCATTCCTGTTACCTTTAGTCGACACGTATATTTCGTGTTCCCTTAGGTACTCGTGTTCCCTTAGGACAACGCCCCCTACGGCACGCGTCGTCGCCCTCCTTCCTGCCGCCGCTGTTCAGCAAAATGGCGGCTCTGCGAAACTGCCGACGCGGAACTTGCCCGACCGCTTATTGCTAGGTCGGCCGCGGATGGTGCAAACAAACCGCTCCCCTGTGTCGTGCAGACCTAGTGCGACGCATGTGTAAGACAGGAAATAATCTCCGGCACCTCCCACAGATCACAAGACTGTGAGATATACCGCGGAATGTTAGGTGGCGAGGCTGCTCGCAACAGCCCCCTGCGCAGTTATGAATGCTTTTGTTACGGGAGGTGCGTTCCAGAGGTCGGGAACGCGGCTAGCGTAATGATTGCGCTCATAACCCCGCACTCTTTGAGAAACACCTGCCGTTGCGCGGCTGTCGCGCTTTTGATTTTCGGCGACGTCAGCGTCTGGCTCTAAAGAAAAGCAATAGCACAATTGCTATTGTACTTTTGCGAAACGTGTCCTTTTGTCTATCATTGAATATGTTACCAATTGTGAAGTTTTGGCGCTATAAATTCTGCAATGTTTTAACGAAAACAAAGGGAATATTGTTAAAATTTTCTCATTTCTACCTCGGCATATTGTCCGCTGTCGAACGTCGCAGTGCCAAGCCTTGGCACGTTGAGCTTTACTGTTCGTAAGCTACCGAAAATAAACCTCGAGGAAAAACCCCGTACTAAATTACAATAGCGCTGCGCAACTCCCCTTTTCTGCCCCATGCAAAAAAAAAAAACGGGGGGGGGGGAGGACGGGAAGGAGCAATTTACTGTTTCTTTATTTGTGGTCACATGTTCCAGGAAGAGCCGTAAGGGAGTGTCATCCGCTGTACGACCCGTTTGGCACGTTCGTTTGCCCTCAACTTCGGCAGGCTCAAGCAGTTGAGTACCTACGCTGGAGTGGAGGAAACGGCTCTCGTGGCAAACGCCTCCCGATTTAGCAAGCCCGTGTTTGTTTCCAGTGACGCAGCAGCGCATGACGCTCGTATCTGCCGCGTGACTTATCTCGCAGAGGCGCGTACTTCCAGCCCGCTCCCCGGTTCGTTCAGTAGACCTCCCACAAGTACACTGATAACCCTGCCACCTCGAGGCGACGCTCGCGAAGTCGCCTTATCAACGGCCGGCCATGATAGCGACGACGCAGTTCTGCCGCTTTCGCGAGGGCGACACAAAGGTCGTCTAAAGTAAGAAAGGCGACGCTGGACGCTTCGTCAGCAGTTTCCAAAAACAACGCGACGCTTCTCAAGGAGCTCGGCTGCTGCCAACGGCGAAAAATGATGAAAAACGTGACGGAACGTGGCCTCTGGAAAGCAAAAACGGTGGCACAAGGCTTGAAAAGCACCCCAGCCGTGTCATGTTTCACGTAACCATCATCTCGGCCGCGATGACGCCTCTAAACACTCCCGAGTGATATCCCACTTCGTTCCGTCATACCAGCCAAAAATCAACGCACCCTCTACTGTATTCAACAACCAGGCGCAGCGTGAATTGCCTTGTTGCTATAGGTTAAATGATTTCGCACGTCGCGGCTAATTTTTTTTCGCATACTTGCATACAAAACGTCGTTTAGATTACCTTGTTATGTCGCGGTGTATTTCGTTGTCGTTAACGGGAGACCCTGGCTGACAGTGTAATTTTTCCTTCGTCAGGTGAATTGGATTACTCTTGAGAGAACGGGCAGGAATAAACCAAATATTACGCGTCATACACCGAAACACGGCGTGCACCGAAACGACGTTTTAAATGGACGACACGCGACACACAACAAACACGCCCTTCGCGACACATATCGTGAGATGCAGCGAGTCAAACGATGGTGCCGGAAGTAACAGGCTATGATCGGCGGGCATATGCGCTTTGCAATTGCAAACGAGTTGCCCGCAGAGTTAGCGGGACTTGAACGATAAGAAGAGTTCGCATAATGGTCACTACGTCTCGCTGGCTTACGTTACGTTCGTAAAGTCCAAAATCGAGCCAAGCTAGCTTTCGCCACGACAGTTCGGAACGTGACGCGAGCGACGCTGGGCACCGAGACGGTCGAGGTGGAATTTGGCGACAGAGCTATGGTGTGGGTAGATCCTGGGAGACCACGACGGGAGCGAATTTCGCCGACACGAATGGTGCGCAGAACAGTAATCCAGGAGAGAGCCGGCCATCCAGGAGAGCCACCACGGGAGCGCAAACCACCAAAGGGGGTCTGGGTGCAAGGGGCCTCCCTTTATAGCGGGACCTTATCTGCAGCCGCCCGCCCCTTTGGCGCGGCGCCAGGCCAGGGGGCGCGCTATCTTGGCAGCTGAGAAGTGGAGCGAAGGCCGGCTGCCCGCCTAGGGCGTATAGCCACTTTCCGGGAGCCTACGAAGGTGACTGCGGCGGCTGCATTTTCCATGGAGGCTGAAATGCTGTGGGCCCGTGTGCTCAGATTTGGGTGCACGTTAAGAAATCCCAGGTGGACAAAATTTCCGGAGCCCTCCACTATGGTGTCTCTCATAACCATACGGTTGTTTTGGGACGTTAAACACCGCATATCAATCGATCAAATTGAAGACTGCTGCAACCTTTGTTTAAAAAATGCCAGTGCCCGCGTACTTTTCGCATTCACGCGCATCTGCTCTCACAATACCATGTTTTTGTCTTGAAGCCCGTGCAATATCCGACTTTCCTTGTTAGAAAACTTTCGCTATTGGCACATTCCTTCCTGCTCGGTTTGAAGCTCGTCAGCTCTTGTGTTTGTCGTTTACACGTGTTCGATCGATTCGATTAGCATTAGTCGTTGACCTTCACAGTGGGTATATATATATATATATATATATATATATATATATATATATATATATATATATATATATACACGTGTGTGTGTGTGTGTGTGTGTGTGTGTGTGAATTTATAAAGAGGCCTTGCCACAACGGCCCACCCGATAATGACTACACTCGTCGCAGTCGGATACCAACAAACACACCTGAGAGCAAACTGCTGTCGCAATAAACATAGCACACGAGCGGGTGAAGTAACTACGTAAAACAAACCGTGAGATGAGCACAGGGCACCCCTAAAGTTATAGTAACGAGGCAAGAGCGCAAAATCGCATTCTAGAAAAGAGGGCATTGATAAAATTAGACCAATATGATACAATATCTATTTCGAGTATGGCGCGTGCATGTTTTTGTAGAGGGTTCACTCACACCACGGCGTCAACAAGTTTGTGAAGCTAGCCAAATAGGTCACGTCCCGTTTGGTACCGTCGTTTGTTCTCCGGCCGCTTTTACGGCACCGCGAAGAGAATAAAAAAATGCGACCATGACGCTGGCGTGCCTGCCTTGTCGGCATTATCTCAAATGGAGTCGGGCTTCCAAGATACGGCCGCAGCAGCTGCACGAAAGCGGATACAGTGAAAACGAGTGCTCTTGCGAGGTGACCCATGGCTGCGCCTTTCGGACGGGAAAAACGCGAGGCATCTGGCTCGTGTTCAACTTGTTATTTTTTTTGTGCGTGTGTTGCATTCTTTCGACGCGGAAATAGCGGTGTAGAGGGCAAATGTATCGCTGCGTGTTAAACGCCATGAGTGGTTAAAACTGGAGCTTTTTTTTACATTCATGACGTCACGGTCATGGTGGTTGCTTTTCTGTACACATTTTCCTGGTTTTATGTGCACTGGATGTGGTCTTGATACAGACCCGCCGCTGCATATGTACAGTGACTTCTTTCGTGAATCCGCCTCGTCGGGAGAGCAATCGTGTGTAATGAAACACATCTGTCACGTCAGCGTTTTTTGTCATATATAGAAGCATACTTTCGTACAGGCAAAACTCCAGTAATCGGCTTAAATACACATGCACTCCGCTGTGCTTTATTTTTCCTATCTTTTGCTTCTCAGTAGTCGTCTTTCTCTACTAGTAAATATTTTATTTATTTATCATTAGGTGCCTCCAAGCAAACATTACAGCAGGGGGATATATCTATCACTAAGTTAACAATCGTTGATTACAACACACAAAACATGGTCAAAGTCGTCATTACATTCCGTTTCTACTGCAATATGTGATGGAAGAGTTTTCAACTCACTCGTGGTCCTGCAAAAGAGTGAATAATGGAAAGCTTCGCCTTTATAGGAAACAAGTTACAGAACCTTCTATATAGTGGCAGTGTGATTTATTTGTGGCTGCCTATGCCTGTTTTTGAATAATAACCGCTGTAGACAAAAACAAAACTGGTCTTAGGGCCCTTATTTTGTCTTTTAAGTCCTGTCAGTGAAGTGGGCACTTACTTTCCGTGATATTGAGGCTACTGTCGGAAATTGCCGAGACAAATCAGACGGCCCTATTCAAAATTGTTTTTCTACTATTGACGAGTAAGCAGATCCCAGCTGATACACGCGTACTCAAGTACTGAACGTACGTTAAAACAGAGCCACTCTTCAAATGGATAGGTAATAGCCCAAAATTTCTACGTAGGAAGCTCAATTGGCGGGCTGCCTTTTTTTTCTTACATTCTGTCTTATTCAACCGTAAGTACGACGTACGTAACACACCTAGACATTTGCATGCCCTAACCTTGCGTAATGTAACGTTACTTGATTTGTACTCACATGCGTTATGTGTGTGCTTCCTGGTAAAGGTGATGTTTACACACTTCGAAACATTTAACTTTTCCCATTTCGAGCCCCAGGTTAAAATTTTACTTAAATCACTCTGACACGGCAATCAGAATAGCTACCAATAATTCTATACACCACGCAGTCACCTGCAAACATCCCGAAAGATGACGCAATGCCACTAGTGATATCATTTATATACAGGAAAAATAAGAGAGGCCCCAAGACAGGGCGTTGGGGTGCTCCATAGAGGTCACTGCGCAATTTCAGAGGAGATACCCTTGACAACCTCACACTGTCGTCAAGGTGACAGGTTTTTCGATATCCATGCAATCTCTTTTTTGTTCGGTTTGTGGGCGTATAACTTGCTGATAAGTAGGTCATGTGCCACGACGTCAAATGCATTACAGAAACCTGGAAAGAAGCAATGCCTTTTGTCTATTGCTGAGGCCTAATCATGGATACATTATATTAGCTGCGTACTACATCAAAAAAATTGAATAAATATGTGTTAGTTTACATTTAATAAACCGTGCTTAACAAGATATGACATAACACAACTGTATATAATTTGTTCCATTACTTTGCATGTAATACTGATCAAGGACACTGATCTGTAGTTCTCAACGCAGTATTTATGTCCACTTTTGTATACAGGCACGACATCTGCTAATTTTCAGTCTGTAGGAACGGCACCCGTGTCTAAACACTTTTGGAAAAGACGGCAGAAATACAGGCATAAAGAATGACAACTGCTAAGCATTGCTGCTGATATATCATCTGGCTCAATTGCATTTCTGGGAGAAATATTTGCATACGTAAACCTTCCAAGGCTAACTCAACTTTCTGCATTGATTCACTACACAACGAAAAATCTGCGCTTACAACCCGACCCAGACAATCACTAAAATACAGAAGAAAAGTAACTACTAAATACTTCAGCTTTGCATTTGTGTCTTAATCGATAATGTTCAATAATTACTCAAAAGGAAAAACGATGTTATTGTTCTGAACATTACGCTGTGTATACTACCAAAATTCTTTCAGATCATTTACCAATCGTTTCCTAAGCTGCACAAAACAGCTTTCCTTAGTCGATATAATTAAAATCTCGAAATAAATCTTCTGTTTTTTTTAGTTCTGATAAGTTTTCCGGGGGCTTATGTTCTTTTTCTATTCTACAAGTAAACCCTCCGCGCTCTGCACAGCAAGATACGCAATTGCTGATTAAACCATGGATTCTCTTTATCACGTTTGGATGAAAGCGTCTGCGCCAGAACAATCTCGGAAATGAAAAAAAAAAGCTTTTCCTAAAGGGGGGATGGACAGGAAGAGAGCAGAATGAATCAGGGAACAAATGGGGTCTAACGATATTATAGTTGAAATCAAGAAAAAATGAACATTGGCTGGGCATGTAGCGCGTAGGCCTAACTGACTGGATTAACGCATAGGTAGTGCGTAGGGTCCCCTATAAAGGCAAACGTGTCAGGGGGAGACGGAAGGTTAGGTGGGCCGATGAGATTAAAATGTTCGTAGTTATAAAGTGGAAGCAGAAATCACAAGACCGGGTGTATTGGCGGAACATGGGAGAGGTCTTTGCCCAGCGGTAGACGTAGTCAGGCTGATGATGATGATTATGGACAGCAAAGACAGGTGTGCAATTACTATTGCCCATCGCTTGGTTGCTTTTAAAGCAAACTCCACAAAAAATTTAAATTAACTTGAATGGAGGTATTACTAGACGTTTTGTGAATTTGGCAAGAAACTGCCAAGACATTATAGAAGTAATTAAATATATGATTTTACCATTTTATTTTTAAAGGAACATTTGTGAAAAATATTCTGCGTGAAAAATTATGAAATCTCTTTTGGTGATTACATGTGCCCAGAGTATCCTTCTCAACAATAATAATAATGGTAGACACGACAATTGTTATGTTAAATATTTATATGTTTGATGACCAGATTTTCAGGGCTTTCTTTCTTTGAGAAAACCTTTTGGAAAAACACAGTTCTGGTGGCAATACTATTATTTTGCTTCAGAATGGGCGCATGCTATTCATAAATAGGTCACGAAAGTTTGCACTTGATACGTGCCGTGGTTAGAAAGAAAACGTTCCCTTTCTGACGAAAAGTAGTGTCTGAACAAAACGCCATTCAAGAGAGAAAGAAAGAGTGAATAAAGTGAGAGAAAGGCATGGAAGTGATCCACAAATTTTAGCCTACGGTTCGCTACCCTGCACTAAGGGAAGGGGAAATATAAAGAAAGCGAAGAGCAAAGTAGACGCGCGAAAGAAAAAAAGAGCGCGGTAGCACTTTAGTCTATTCAATAGGCCGCGCAAAAAGTTCAATAACGTGTTGACTGATTTTCTGTGCGAAAACAGATCGTGTGACTTTTCGAGCACTGACTGTTCCGACAAGGGCCTGTCATCAAGGCGGGCTAACGCAGCAGCTACCGGCTGCTTGTGCACACTGTAACGAGGGCAGTGACATAGAACGTCTTCTATCGTGTCAACGCAGCCGCAATGTATGCAAGCAGCGTGAACGCCATTTAAAGTTCGAGTTGCTGCGGTGCAAACACCGGATCAAGAGCATTAGAAACCGTTCTTAAATGCTTTTCACTGCGCGTAAAAACGTGTCACTTCGTGGAATCACTTGTCAGTAATGCTGGAACACCGTGCCATGAAAACTGAAAAAAAAATCGTATTTCCAGTTGATTTCGCTCTCTATCTCCCCCTCAATCCACTAATCGTCCGCTAATGTATCAAACACTGGGAAATAGGAATCTTATGACTGGCATAAAGCGGTAATCACCTTTACTATATATAAGAATACTTTTCTCAGTGGTTTCTTCACCACCAATAAATTCTGAAAACTAACATCAGCTTCAACGCTATGGTCACTCAAGTCAGGTAAAGCATGGACGTCTGACACAATACCAGAACCATTACACAATAACAAGTCCAAGATATGACCAGTGTCATCATCGCGCGATGCCTACGGACGTATTGTTCAAATGCCTATGAGTGGCCATAAGATTATAATGTAGTAATATCTGGGCTTTTTACATTACAAAGGCACCATATGATTATGAGAGACGCCGTTGTGGAGGCTTCCGTAAATTCTACCGTCTGGTGTTCTTAGACGTGCACTGACGTCGTACAGTACATGGAGCTCTACCGTATCGCCTCCATGGAAAATGCAGTCGCCATGGCCGCGATTCGAACCCGCGACCTGCGGATCAGCAGCCGAATAAGATAAAAAAAGATTGATTGATTGATTGATTTGTGGGGTTTAACGTCCCAAAACCACGATATGATTGTGAGAGACGCCGTACAGTGGAGGGTTCCGGAAATTTCGACCACCCGGGGTTCATTAACGTGCACCCAAATCTTAGCACACGGGCCTGCAGCATTTCTGCCTCCATCGGAAATGCAGCCGCCGCAGCCGGAAATCAAAAAAAGAGTAGTAAAAGCAACCAGTAACAGTATTTCTGGGAATTTAGCTTGACCAGTCGACTTCCGGTATAGGTTAACGTCAGCTCCTACCAAGACACGGTCGTTTTTTATCACTCCAAAAAGTCGGAGAGCTCGGTAAATTGCTCATACGACGAGCTTGGAGAGCCGATCACCATGTTGTTGTTGTTTTGTTTTTTTCGTTTGCCAGCCTCGTCCTACAAAAAAACTGCCTCGACATAAGTAATTGTGTGTAGCAAGTGAGCGCAAGGTTCATCACCAGAATACCCCTCCACCGTGAGAGCTACTATCGCGTTGAGAGCAGTGGTATATCTTGTCGTGAAGATTTCGGAACTGAAAACGGAAGAATCGGACCATGATTCATTGTCTGACACAATTGTGGCCAGAAGAGCACGTAATAGGCATTGAAAATTAGCTTTGTGTTTTATGCTTCGGTAGTTTATCAAAAAAGCCTTAAAGTTGGCCCTGTAGTACACTTATTAGACGGTCACAGCTGAAAGCGCTTTCCCCGCAGATGAAGCGTATCATACTTTAAAACGCCCCGCCGTGGTGGTCTAGTGGCTAAGGTACTCGGCTGCTGACCCGCAGATCGCGGGTTCATATCCCGGCTGCAGCGGCTGCATTTCCGATGGAGGCGGAAATGTTGTAGGCCCGTGTGCTCAGATTAGGGTGCACGTTAAAGAACCCTAGGTGGTCGAAATTTCCGGAGCCCTCCACTACGGCGTCTCTCATAATCATATAGTGGTTTTGGAACGTTAAACCCCACATATCAATCAATCAATCAATCATACTTTAAAACAGCCTCCTCACCACCCTGCTAGTTCAAATTCGCGTAGCTTCTTTCTTTTTTGTGTGAAAAATCTTCACTTATATTGTCCCTTGTATATTAGGTGATGCGCCCAAGGATCGGGAAGGCGCGAGACATTTTTCTAGTTCGCGACGATTGCATGTAGCGAGATGCGCCCAAGCACGTCACCGTCGATGTACGAGAGCTTTGCTGACGACGAGCACAAACGATGGTGACGACGAGTGCGGGGGCCTTGCATTTTACATTTTAGTACCTTTGCCAGACTGTATTATAGAATGTGCTTCTGACTACTCGTCGTTAACCGGAAAATAAAACATTTCGCTCCTTTTATGAATCCTTAGTTTCATTCGGGTGACCTGCAGCGATCGGCAACCTTTTCTTTTTCTTTTGTATATTTTTTTAATTTTATTTAGGCAATACTCACAGCGCCATCAAAGGTATCACAGTGAGGGGGGCTAGCACAATATAAGCGGATATATAGATAAAATATAATCAGTAAGAACAAAAAGTGGTCCCGAAATGAATAAACTACATACAAACCACTATGCAAAGAAATATATTAAAACAAAGCCAAGTCAACAAGGTGAAAAAGGTATCATCAGATATTTCATTAACTACGGTAGCAGATAACTTATTCAACTCCCGCATTATTCTCAGGGAAAAAAATGACATTCTTAAGGATTCTGCACCGCAGAACGTTTCACGCACTTTATGCGAGTGATCGGTGCATGTGGACACATAATGAGGCTCAGGTAGATACTGATGCCGATCCATAAAAACTTTAGAGTGAAAATATTTTGAAAGAGTTTTAGACAAAGTTTTTTTTGCAATTTTTTAGTCTCCCATTTTGAATTCACCTTCGCTTGACTAGCACTAAAAGTAAGTGTGTAATTTTGAGCCACAAACCTTGCAGCTAAATTGTATATTATTTCTATGCGTTCATTATTACCTACCATCAGTGGGTCCCCCACTTCGCATGTATATCCTGAAATCGATCACACAAAAGGTCTTGTACAGCAGTTCTTTAGTAGCCATACTGAAACATTTTGCATTGCACCTCAGAAACCCTAATGACTTGTCTGCGCTTGTGATTACATGATAAAAGTTACGATGTCGTTTCAAGTCATGTGTTAAGTGTACAGCAAGTTGTTTATATTTATACATTTGAGACAATAGAACATTTTGTAAAGTATATTGTAACGCATGTACATTGTTCTTCTTTGTGAATGGCATAACAAAGGTCTTATCTAGATTTAAAGTCATATTCCACTTGCGACACCACTGACTGATGAGTTTCAGATCATTTTGCAAAACGTGACAATCGTCTTCACTAGTAACAGGCCTATATAAAACTCATTTATCAGCATACAATCTCATACGCGCTACAACTCCTTCACCGATGTCGTTTATAAATAAAGGAAACATAAGTGGACGCCAAAAAGAGCCTGAGGGACACGAGAAGTAACGTCCCTTCGCGATGATTTAAAACCATTTATGACGACACATTGTATGCGCATCAGGTATTTTACAATCCAGGCAATAACTTTCGTATTATTGTTGCAGAAATGTATTTTTTTTTAAATAGCAATGAATGAGACACAGTGTCAAATGTCTTCCTGAAGTCGAGAAAGATGCAGTCTGCAGATAGCCGCTGGTCAAGAGCACTGCTGATGTCACGAATGAATTTGATTGACTGCAGAGGGCCAACTTTCATGAAGCCGACACAGTCGAGGGCCACACGGAAAGTTAGAGGTGGAGAGGCTGTGCAGGTGAAGCGTAAGAAGCCGGGAATATAATTCAAATCAATTTGTTTATTTCACACATATATGCACTAGAAATATTTCCACGAGGTAAGACGTGAGTAGACTCTTATGTCCCCTAACGAAGCTTTTACCCCGGACTTGCATGTCTGACAGCAGGAACATAAGTCAGGAAAAAAAGCAGGGAAACATGCCAAATTATAGAAATAATTAACTCCTCATTGCGCAGTATGAAAATAAAAATGAAAAGAAAAGAGACACTTTGATATGAATATAAAAAAGTTTTTACAAACTGTAATAGAGAAAGCAAATGTCTTTGCATATGAAGCACATATAATACAAAAAGTAAACATCATGATTTTATGATACAACATTGAAAACGTATACATTTATAGGAGACATGAGAAGTAGTTTTTCTTGTTTTTTAAAAGGAAAAATACACATGGTTTCAGTGGCTAGTTTCATTAAGGATGTGTGTGTATTACACGACAAAATTGTTTCATAATTTAAAGATTTAGCGCCGTAGTTAGTCCACGGTCTTGATCCTGTCAATGATGTAGTACTTAGGTTGTATGACACTTATCTGTTTAAATCTTTGCTTGAGAAGGCGGTATAATCATGTTTAATTTTGCTGCAAAATCATTGTCCCTAAGCAAAACTTATACAACTCAGAGAACGCTAATTTGCAAAACTGGATTGGACATTATCGTTATTTTCACAACGCATGTCACAAAGTTGCAATCAAGCATAGGTTACATGTGAAAATTCTGTTTTGGATCAAAACTGCCATATATGTCGGCGTTCAGATAGAGAGAGAGAGAGAGAGAGAGAAAGAGAGAGAAGAAAAAGTGTAAAAAATGTAGGGAGGATAAATATACTAAGTTCAGTTTGCTACCCTACACGTGGTAGGATGAGTGAGGGGATAAAGAGGGAGAGGAGGAGGAGATACACATTGCACATAACACGCACACACACACGCACACACACACGCACACGCACACGCACACGCACACGCACACGCACACGCACACGCACACACACACACACACACACACACACACACACACACACACACACACACACAATTCAAGTTTCACGTGCGGTCGCAGAGTGACGTTCCCCTCAAGAATTGTAGATGGGCAAATGTGGCTTTCTGGACTGAAGTACTTGAAGGCTACGCTCCCGAGATCTTCTCCAGAGTAAAGGGTTGATCATCCAGCCTCCTTAAGGCACACTGGAGAGTCCGGCGATCTTCTCCATAGTCTGGACAGTGGCACAGTACATGGTCGAGAGTTTCTACACAATGGCAGTTATCACAGTTGGGGGAGTCAGCCATACCAATGCAATAACTTAATGAATCGGTGAAGGCAACGCCGACCCACAACCGACACAGCATTGTAGCATCCCGTCGTGAAGTCTTTGATGACAGCTGTAATTGGTGTAATGAAGCGAGGTTCTGTGGGCGTCGAGTGGAGTTTAGTGATTCCAATGCATAAGTGTGGTATTATGCGCGATGTGGCGAAGTTATTTTGCGGCATCGACCCACAGGGGTATGGGCAGTGTGGGTGCTTTGTCGTGGTCCCATCGGGCAGCGTTGTCGGCGAGGTGGTTACCCCCAATCCCACAGTGACCAGGCAGCCATTGTAAGATTATTTCATGTCCTTTGTTAGTGGCGCGATGACAGATTTCATTTATTTGAGATACCATCGGATGGTAGTTCCCGCGTCGTAGACTTCGCATACGTTGAAGGGCCGTCACAGAAGATAGCCCACTTAGCAGGGCAATTGGGGAATGTGAGCGCGGATTGGGGGATTTGACGCTGTGTCGTGGGCCTGCATGCGCCGACCCCTGAATAAGGTGTTGCGCACACGTCCTTGGCGGAGCCTGCATTCGCAAATGTACGTTTACGAAGATATCCATTGTTACTAAGCAAATACGTATACTAGCGATATAGAAACACGATGAGGTTGCAAGTCACGCTGTAGTGAGGCATTCCGCACTGATTTTCACCGCCTGGGTTTCTTTTACGTGCACGACCATCAAAATGTTGTTTGCATGGTCTTAAGTGGACCCGTAACCTTGAGGTTGGCAGCACAACCATACGCAAAGCTTGAGGGCGTTGCGGGTGTAGCGTGATAGCGTTTGTCACTCAACGGGAGCCTGCAAGAGGATAGCGTACGACGCATGCGCAACGCAAACGCGAAGCTTTACGTTTCGCTGTTCTAAAACTCTTTGATGCGCTACTGTGACGGGTCACGCTCTCCAATATAAAGGAGATTCTCTTTTCGACACCAGACACTGCAGACACTGTTGTATCCGCTCTACTGCGACGCGAGATACCAGAAATTTTGCGCTTGCGTAATAGGGAGCGAGACGCGAGGGCGGTCCGTCGACGTATACGCGAAGCCGCTGTATTTCGTCGTGCATTTTTACAGCCCCACATCCAGCCTTCCCCGGAAAAAGGGTCAGCCGTATCTCTCTCACAATCTGTCTCCGTTGAAACGCTGTGGTCGCGAGGCTACGTCCCTCGTCTGCATTCAAGACCGCTCCCAGACACCAACAGGTGGCCGTGCTGCGAAGCGTCCATCAGAATGTTGATGGAAACTTGAGACTACTCCAAATTACATGATACGATGCACGGAAACAAAATAAAACAAACTCTCGGGGCCACTTCGGTAATAAAATTCCTGCGACAAGGAGTATTCGACTGTATCACTTGTTCGCACCTTTTCCGTCCGAGCTTCTACACATGTCATGCTCAACTAGATTTGTATTTGGGAAGTAGTGTCACCGTTATGTAATAAAGAAGAAGAAAAAATAACTTGCACTTTCACGATTTTGCGCGGCTAGCTTTGCAGGGTAAGTTTGAAATTAAAGAGTAAAAGAAATTGTCGATATTCATGATTATTGCCCCGCCGCGGTGGTCTAGTGGCTAAGGTACTCGGCTGCTGACCCGCAGGTCGCGGGTTCGAATCCCGGCTGCGGTGGCTGCATTTCTGATGGAGTCGGAAATGTTGTAGGCCCGTCTGCTCAGATTTGGGTGCACGTTAAAGAACCCCAGGTGGTCTAAATTTCCGGAGCCCTCCACTACGGCGTCTCTCATAATCATATAGTGGTTTTGGGACGTTAAACTCCACATATCAATCAATCAATATCAATCAATATTCATGATTATTGTTAAGCGGATTTGTAAGGAAACACTTAAGATATCTACGGCAGTCACACCGACGCGGTTTTGTGCACTGTCACATTGCGCCATAGTAGGGTACACTAATTCTGTCAATTACCGTGGTGCCTTGCCAATGCTGAAATCGCCCTTTGGCTTCAGGGAAAAGCGTGCGTCACAGTGTGAAAGTGTGCCAGACAAGATGTCGGTGCAGAAGTATACGTAGTAAACCGCCGCAGTTGTCGCAGCTAACGCAACAGGTAGCCGTAACATGAATGCTAATGTTCACTAAATAATCCACAATGTTGGCTAAAGTATGGCTAATTTTGTCAGGCGCCCGTTGAGGAATGGTTGATTTGCGCGTTTCTATGTTTTTTAATTGATGCAATCGCATGCAATGCTTACACATTATTGGATAATTCGCAGGAAGCTGCCGCTGTACTACCTTTCGCTATGTTTACTGGGTGAATTGTTGCTATGTTTACTGGGTGAATGAACTGTGGCAGACTTCAAATAGTTTGAAAGCGCACATTTAGCGCCGTTCGTCACCCCGCGTCAGTTATACAGCACACCAAAATTGTTTTTCTATCGATGGATGCTGAAGTAATGTCCCGTATCTGTGTATGGTCGGTTACGCCCTCAGAAAAAAATTGGCAGATCTGACCTACCCTGGGAATCGATAATATGCGAAGCACGAATGAGCAAGGTCGATATGTCACTTCGAAACGAGCAAAACGTTACGAGGTGGACGTTAGTTATGCCGTACATGACTTCCATAACATGATTATCATGTTTTCGCCCGACATATGTGTTCATCGTCCATTCAGGTCACGTAATACCAGCTAGCTAAACGGCCGTGAGTGCACTACGAGCGTAACATGTAGTCATGTTTTACACGACACGCATATCATGATTATCATGTTTGGACGTGTCATGTACATTCGTCGTCCGTTGGCGTCACGTAATACTAAATTTGGAATATGTGAAGCTAGCGAAACGGCCGCGAGCGCATCATGAGCGTGGTATGTAGCCATGTTCTTACATGACATACATGTCGTTATTATCATGTTTGCACCAGTCACATACCTACGTCATCCCCTCACGTCACGTAGCACCAAATTTGGTATATGTGAAGCTAGGGAAACGGCCGCGAGCGCATCATGAGCGTGGTATCATAGTCATGTTCTTTCAGTACTCGCATGTCATGATTATTGTTTGCACGCGTCATATACATTTGTCATTCATTCACGTCACGTAACACCCAATGTCGTATATGTGAAGCTAGCAAAATGGCCGCGAGCGCTCTGTGAACGTAGCATGTAGTCATATTTTACATGACACGCATGTCATGATTGTCATTTTGGGCGTGTGATTTACTTTCGTCCTCCGTTCACGTCAGGTAATATTCAATTTGGCATAAGTGAAGCTAGGGAAACGACCGCGAGTGCGCCATGAGCGTGCCATGTAGTCATGACTTACATCACACGCATGTCATGATTTCCACCTTAGGGCCTGCCACTTACGTTCGTCATGCAGTCATGTCATAACATATCGGTTTTGCAACATGACATGTGAACGTAACCACCACAAGAGCAGCAAGACCATGACATGCAAATCAGAGCATTCATGACATACACGTCCTGACTTTCATGTTATGACTGGTCACTTATGCTCATAATACAGTTATATTATGCCATACCAATTTTGGTATAGATCCTATTTTTGAAACGACCAGGAGAGCTAAAATTCGTACGGACGGACGGACGGATACGGTCAATGTCGCCAAAGTTTGTTAAGAAGTGCTTCGCATTAAAAAAAAATACAGGCTGCACCCATATAATCGTGGCACTCCTGCCCTTCACCTCTGTAAGAGCGAGGGTCGGCGCTGGTCATGCTCATTCGAAAAACGCGGTTTCGATCTCGGTGGCGGCGGTCGCATTTCGATGAAGGCGAAAAGCTATAATGGTCGGTGTGCTGTGCGATCTCAGGGCATGTTAACGAACAACAGATCGTCGAAATTTTCGGAGCCCTCCGCTAGAGTATGCCTCATAATCATATCGTGGTTTTGGCGCGTAAAGCTCCGGATATTGTATATATCATAGGTTGTTACCGACTATGGAAACCTAAATTGGCATTGGAGGAACAGGCTAGCGAAACGATCCACGACCTATCAAGAGCAAGGACACAGATTATGGTGGAGGCCATGCGGCTCGTGTCAACGACTGATTTAGCATGACGCAGCAAGCCGCTGCAGTTACCGATAAGCGTGTGACCCTTGAAACCCTATATAGCTATCAGAATTTTTCGTCGGCGGCTTTGATATGCAGCGTCACGCCAAAGACCAGACACCTACTCGAATACATATATAGCAATTGGAGAAAGCAGCATTGTAGGCATGGTGTAAGAATAACCGTGATTGTAAGTGCCCCCCCCCCCTTCACGACACATACACACTAAAGTTTCCCATTGTAAATTTAACATATAGGGATGCACTGCCGAGTAAGGCCGACTACCGAATTTTGAACCCAGTCCCGACGTTGTGCTGTAGAAGCAGACCATGACGTGGTGGTTTAGTATCTGAACGACACCGAGCACACCCACAGAAGAGGGACAGATAAGACAACTGGGTTGCAAAACAACGCGGGGTTTCTCATTTTCTTTCAAGTGCACGCATTATGTATTATTCTCGCTGCGATGTGGACATTAGAATTTCGTTGTCGTCATTGCTAATACCCTACTTTTCGTCCACCGCGAGGGTCAAGTGGAAATGACTTCATTCACACTGCTGAGCACAAGGTCTTGACTTTAATTGATTGACATGTGGGGTTTATCGTCCCAAAGCCACCATATGATTATGAGAGACACCGTAGTGAAGGGCTCCGAAAATTTCCACCATCAGGAGTTTTCTAACGTGCACCCAAGTCTCAGCACACGGGTCTGTAACGTTTTCGCCTCCATCGAAAATGCAGCCGCCGCCGCTGGGATTTGATCCCGCGATCTGCGGGTCAGCAGCCGAGTACCTTAGCCACTAGATCACCGCGGCAGGATGGTCTTTACTTCATCTCCCAGCCGCATAAATATAGGAGGGCGAAACGCAAGAATGATTATTCAGCCAAGCAAAGAGCAGGCATTTTAAGTTTCTCTCCATTTCTGACAAAGTTGTAGATCCAGCATCCCAGACCATGTACGTTAGAGAGTGAGAATAAGCTTTTATTTGGGAAATGTACAAAGAACATTCGTTGGGTGGGGCCCTCAGTCCAGGGCTCAACTGCGTAGCGCGACCCTGTGAGCCCGCTGGACCAGGTGTTTTTTTTTTTTTTATCATGTATGCTGCGTCGTGTTTTCCAAGTTCAACAGACACCTGCAATGATTATATGGGAGTTTTTACATCTCAAAACCAAGATATGATTGTGAGAGACGCCGCAGTGAGGGGCTCCGGAACGTGCACTGATTTCGCACAGTACACGGACCTCTACCATCTCGCCTCCATCGAAATGCGACCGCGATGGCCGAGATCGAACCCGCGACCTACGGGTCAGCAGCTGAGCACCATAACCACTGCTCTCCGAGGAGGACTTCCGCAAATACCTAAAGCTTTGAACTACTGACAATGTATGAGCTCTTATCTGAGGACACTGAACGGCGAATGCGAAGCGACTTATAGAATAGACACAGCACTCTGTTTCTTGCGGAGATTGCCTTGTCTATGTATGTTGCACTCATGCAATAACGACTGGTTATTATGCCTCTGTAGCCTCTCATTTCTATCCGTTGGACGCCCTTCAACATGCACCATACAAGACACATGGGAGCCACCATCTTGGGTTGTTGTTCAACCAATGCTTTCAAGGCAAAAACCTTCAATGTTTTACGCTCACAGCCGACCGTCCGTGCTCTGGTACGGTAGCAGGTGTCAGGGTTGCCAGTGACTTTCGAGTCAATGTCGCCAAGCGACGAGCAAGAGATTGCCAAAATTCGCCATTTTTCTTCAAAGTCAGCCAAAAAAAAGCCGGGAGTTGCTCGGAGGATTTCAAGCTGAAAGGTCATGCCCCCACGATCTCCGATGACAGCGTATACGTCTCACCGACTGGTTCGCCCTCCGTGGTCTCCTGACGCCGTGAAGCTCTCGCTGGGTGGTGCCCCGTCCTTGAACTGTTTCGACCGACTCCAAACTATCCTATCTCCTATATCCCGTCGCTTGTCTTCTCTATTTCTTGATCTATTTTCTTCTATTCTTTATTAGTATTAGGTCACAACGAGCCTCTCAAATTCACCAAAATGGCGAAAAGGCACCACCAGTGGCAACCCTGCCAGGTGGGCGCCGGCGCGCTCCAACGGACGCTGGTCGCGTCGGAGTCGACAGCACTCGCGCTTTGCTTCCGTAGCGTCGCTGTGCTCATGCTTGTCCAGTCTTGCAAGAAGGAAGACGCACCCATCGCGTTCCATTCTAACCGACCCCGTCTCAGTGGGCACAGGCGTTCGCCGAAACCATTTTGAAATTTACGAAGGGTCCTTCAGTTTCTTTTCAATGCGAACACATTTCTTAGTCGGGCTACGTCAGGCGTCCGTCGGGATCCATCCACCACCCTCTCGCATGGCAACAGCTGCAGGCGCGCGTGCTTATCCTCGCCCTTAGAAACCGGAGCATGTGGTGCGAGAAAGTGTAGGAGATGGTAGGTGCAGTGCTTCGCCGCTCCTTCTCTCGCGGTTCGCTCTCCTCCCTGTGCCCCACATTGCCGTCCGCTCGCGCCTCACTCTCAACCGTTCGCTGGCTGGGCGCTTCTCAAGAACATCCGGAGATGTGTGTTCGAGACGCCGCTGTTAAACGCCAACGCTGAGCCGAGAACGCTGTTAGTTTTATTCACTGCATAGTATATCTTAACCGTGCATGCTAGCTACTAGAGCTAGAAACACATACCGCGTTTCTCGCGACAGGAAAACGCCACGTGCGGCGAACGGTGCTATTGGCTGCACGATATAAAAAAAAGGAAACATTATTCTTCGAAAGCTGTGTCCTCACGTGCGAAACGCGTTATGGACGCTACGAAATGCATTCGCATTTCCTCACGATTCCCTTTGGGGAGGTGGGGGTATTTTTTTATTTTTGTATATCGCGGCGTGAGTGAATAAGGTCGTGAAACGTCCCATGAATCAGCCCAACCGTTTCCACGCGCCTGCGTATTATTGTTTGGTTGTAGTTCTCTGAGATTCATAACGGCAAGGCCCAATATGGCGACCTCACAATGAGCCCGGTCGAAAGCCTTGCTTAGTGTTTTCTTGATGGGGTGAAGGAATGCCTTCTAGATGCAGCTCATTCGCCTCGAAGCTGCCCTTTTAACACTACTAGTATGGACTGCCCTCAGTGCTGGCTATAGAATTAGGAGACAGGCCGAGTCAATCCTGCCAAACCGCTGCATATTCGAGTGTAAACGGTGACGCTGCCGGTGGGCTACTTTCCGAAGCTTGCCCTCGTCACGGGGTTGAAACGCCTAGCCGGTCTGTTTGGCGCCGGCACGACGTTGCTTCCAGTGTTTCTCTCGCGACGCACGCACATGTGGCCGTCCGCCTGATTACTCCCCTTCCTGTACGTTTACTGCCGCCATCATTGTGCGTGCCATTAAAGGCCGGACGGAGACGAAGGGTGCTCGACACGCCGACCGTAAGTAACGTTGCAGGCGCACGCCGCGACGAACGTGTTGCAGGTGTGCATTTTCCTATGGGCACTTGTTTACAAACGCGGTCAGTTCCAACACGTGCACTGTGCTTTCGCAGCTCACCGAACGCGTAATGGCTGAATAATTTGTGATGTGCAGCGTGCACTAGACTTGTGGCGCGGGTCGTTAATTGTTAACGCCGTTCGCTCTTCGATAGTGCGCCATCGCAGTCGAAGCCTCCTACAAAAACCTCGTTGGGTCAGCCTGGGGGAGAGGTCACGCGTTGAAGCTCTATTCCCATAGACACAGTGTTGATAGTGACGTAAGCTGCTACTATTATAATTATTAATGGGGATTAACGTGCCAAGATCACGATACCATTATGAGACATGTCGTTGTGGAGGGATGCGGAAATTTCGACCATTTGGGGTGAAGCACATAGGCCTCAATCATTTTCTCCTCACTCGAAAATGCGGCCGGGATTCGATCCCGCGACCTGCGGGTCACTATCCTGCTACTCGAATATCTATCATTTTGCATTGTCCATAATGATTCCTGTTTACGCATGTTTTTCTATGGCAAACAACTTTCGTCTCACAAATTTGTGCCAGGGTAGATTGGTGGTTCGCAACGAGGGAACAGAATCAATTTTAATGTTGATATAAAAGCTTACGTTTCCATCTGTCGATGTTTGCCATGACTTTATCAGGGACATGTAAGATTAGGCTGCATTTGTCAAGTTGGGGATAGTGTGGTATTGTCTACTGGCTGTTCAAGAATCTTTATTCTTTTGCTCTCTCTCTCTCTTGCATAAATTTGTGATCCCAAATGGGTTTCGCAACTACGCTGCTGTGACAGCTCTTCGTGTGCTTCCAGGCCTTTAGACCTTACCATTCCGATAGGAATTAATGTAGATTACTCGTATATATACTCCATTCGACGCGCATGAGAAAATAATACAGGTCGTTGAAATATAGTATGAAGTGACCCGCTACTCCGTGTCTGCAGATCGTGATTATCCCACTCAAAACAAGGTAACTTAGTAACACTTTACGCAATTCCAGGTGCCGCCCTAGTTTTTCGCAAAGGTTAAAAACTACACCTGACATATATAGATTGGAAACGAGAAGTATTCACAAGTTCGTGGCGCACGTTTGAGAACCCCGGGTGGTCAAAATTTCCGGAGTCATCCACTACGGCGTCTCTCATTATCTTATGGTGGTTTTGGGACGTTAAACCCCGCATATCAATTCACTAGTTCGTGGCACACTTTGATTCTGAAGTCCCGACTTGAGCATTAAAGGGTCCCTTAACAGCCTCTAAAAATACCAAGAACGAGCCCGTTATTCCTCCAGGCATGTCCTGCCTTTGCGGCACAATTCCTATATAGCGCCAGCCGTTTGCTCACGTGACGTCAGGATGAAGTAAGCTCTCAATTGGTCGATATAGGTAAAAGATATTTGTAGGGAACTGTTTGCTTTGCCATGCAGTCGCACGTCTGTTCTGCCTTGTCTCGCGTGACCATCATACGCGATGAAAATATTTCATTTCGTTTTCCGCATATGCGACTGCGCAGCAGAGATAGCTGCATTTAGACGAAAAGCACGAAAATCCCAACCGGCTTAACGCTTAGTTCTGATATTCCACGTGTCATATAAAGAGATAAGTGGCGAAGGTGAGACGGTGCATCTAGGAAGGGTAATGAAAGCGAGCGTGAACTACTGTTTCGCCTTTGAAGCGGGATCACCACATTCCGCTGAGCGCCCGCGACTGGTTGGGCTCTCTTCATTCTTTACTTTGAGGTAATCGACCGGGGATGGACGAGACCCTGGCTATTTCTCTTCTTCTTCTGTCCTCCTTGCTTCCCCTGACTCGGCGCCATGCTCCGTATTGAAAGGCGGAAATTATCGTCATTTCCTCAACTAACCACTACATAACAACTGGTTTAAAGGCACTTTGAAAGGACACCAAAGAGCAAGTGTGTTCTGCATGTGTGTGTGGGCGGGGGGGGGGGGGACGCGATATTTCTGTGCCGATATTTGTGTGCCCCATATTTCTGTGCCGCTGAGGTGGCATGCGCATATACATGACATTGTTGGCAACGTTTGTTCCTTCCTTTCTTTTTTTACTTTCTGTTTTTTTTACCTCACACGCAATTCAAACACTGCATGTTAAAGTGCCGATTTATTGAAAGAGTGCGTGACATCTATATGCACAAATATTTTTAAAAATCAAAGAAGAGGTATCTCGGCTAACATTTCCTGGCAAGGACGCAAGTGTGACTGCACTATGAAAATATTGCTACGGGGGCAACGGGGGGGGGGGGGGGGGATGGCACACGTGGCGGAAGAAAGCGTATCTAAGAGGACGAAGTGTAGGCGGGACTGCATCTTATATAGTGTCCGACTATAACCAGTGGAAATATAGTTTGTAAATAGCCTTGGCTTTTTGTTTTCTTAACAGCGGAGCTGCTTGATCCGAACATTCATCCGTGATCAGTGAACGAAAACAATCATCGTGCACGCGCTGTCTTCATCATCTTCTTCATGTTATGTTTAGCTCCCAGAATGCATGCGCCAATTTGTTCGGCGCTTGGTTCTGATAACTTTTATGGGCGAGAGAACGTGTAAGAGAAACAGAAACGTTCTCGGCGAAGAAAATCTAGCTCCCCGAAGGTGAACATGGTAACTACTCGGACATCCTCATGCAGGCACTCTATAGGAGAGCTGTGTTTAAAATTATTTCCTCTCTCTCTCTCTCTCTCTCTCTCTCTCTCTCTATATATATATATATATATATATATATATATATATATATATATATATATATATATATATATATATATACTCTGATGCAGAGAGTTACGGGGCTCACTTTTCTCTTCTTTTTTTTTCTTGAAGAGTCACATAAGGAGAGCTGTGCGTATATTGAAAAGCTGGAGAATAGCGGATGGCATTTTGCTCGCCTATTTCGCATCTCGCAAATATCAATGCTGCGTAGGCTGAAGCTACTACTATAGGCAAGCGCGTTATCGTCTGCTTCAAGAACGTTCAAGCCGCTGGGTGCAAAGTTCGAGCGTTCTGACATCCGTGGAGCCCCAGCTCATTGTGTGCAGCATGAGAGCAAACTGTCGCGTGCATTTGTGCTGCCTGTGCTAAATTTTATCGAGTTCTGGGACCGCAGACCAATTTATGAAGGCCGCTGTGTCAGCGTGGGGTCAATGCACTCTGCCAAATCTTTAGTATGTTGCGCCTGTGGCGCTCTCCTCAACAACGTCACCTGAGCAAGCCTTCACACACACTCGATCGTCGCGCAAGCTGTGAAAGAGGACACTTTAGTTCTTTCTTAGAAGCACCACTGCACGACGATGCTGACCCGCAGCTACCCCTTTGCCACGGGATCCACGTACGAGGCAGCACAGTATGCCCCGCCGCGGTAGTCTAGTGGCTAAGGTACTCGGCTGCTGACCCGCAGGTCGCGGGTTCAAGTCTCGGCTGTGGCGGCTGCATTTCCAATGGAGGCGGAAATGTTGTAGGCCCGTGTACTCAGATTTGGGTGCACGTTAAAGAACCCCAGGTGGTCGAAATTTCCGGAGCCCTTCACTACGGCGTTTCTCATAATCGTATGGTGACCCCACATATCAATAAATCAATCGTCGAGGCAGCATAGTATATAGCACGCAGTCTTTTTCTGCTAGTGTTCCGTCGAACAAGCGGTGCCGGCTAATAACATTTTCTCTGCCCTGACGGAACGTGAACGACACGTGCTGTGCCTCGGGAAACGGCAACAGCGCGGCTTCAGGTGATCTGCATGAGCTAGATGTTAAGGACTACGCCCAGTTGCGGAGCTCAAGAGAAACGAGCAAATCTTGCGGCGTATTTGTACATCTCGTGGTAAAACTCACCTAGATCTTTCGTTGCTGCTGGCCATTACGTTTGTGCGGCACGCCTTCGTCAAGAATGATGTCCCAATTTCGACCCCGCCGTTTAGGAGATATAAGTGAAGACACAGAGTTAGAAATGATTTTGAAAAGCAGATTTGAAAATGTGGCACACAGCCATGTCACATGAAAAAAAAATTATGGTTATATTAGGGTCGTTTTTTTTCTTCTTTCTGCACCTTGGATGTGGTATAGGTAATTTTTGTACGTGGTCGACTTTTGAGTCGTCGTGACATAACGTGATGAGCTGTTTATTATCGTCAAGTGCAAGACGTCTGTTCTATGCCATTATACACCTGTTGCTGCGTAGAAATTGGGGCAGAAATTACCGTTTCTGTGTGTTCAACTACAATAAAATAAAACACCAAGGTCATAAAGGTGAAAAAAATGGACTGGAGTTATAAATAATGGTATTCGAGGAACAGAAAAGTAATAGCTGATTCCTATGTGTTGATCTTTGCCAAAATATATCCGAATACAGACGCGATGCCGTGCGAATCCTAGGTATATTCTGAGTTATCCAAGGTATAGTCTGAGTTGTAGCAAAGCTGCGAGATAATTTGCCTTTTCTCGTGATTCAGGTGCTTCGAAGGCTTTTAGACTTTGCGACGACTGCCCCTGCTTATACGCCCGCCTATGTGCGCACCAACGTTCCAATTAGTTTTGCGTGTATACAAGAGGCTTTGCGAAGTGGGAGCGGTTATATATCGAGAGGATCGCCTGCTCTGTCAGTCTGTTCTGCGTCATGTGATCCTTCTTCAAACCTATTTGATCCTGCAGCTAGCGAACGTATATAACGAGGCTGATATGCTCACTTTACTGTCTCGCTGACGGCACACAAGAATCTCAAGTGCGCGAACCATGCTCTAGTTTTCTGAAGCGCTGAGCAAGTCCTCCCCGCGGAGTCACTGTCACCAGATAGATCAGTGATATGCGAAAGGAGGCAACTGGTAGATGAATTTGCGATGTGCTAACTTGAACTGGGCTTCTTCCTCTTTTTATTTTTATTTTATATATATGACTTGTCTGCTGACACACAGGTCGCGGGATCGAATCCTGGCTGCGGCGGCTGCATTTTCGATGGAGGCGAAAATTCTGTAGGCCCGTGTGCTCAGATTTGGGTGCACGTTAAGGAACCCCAGGTGGTAGAAATTTCCGGAGCCATCCCCTACGGCGTCTCACATAATCATATGGTGGTTTTAGGACGCTAAACTTCACATATCAATTAATCAATGAATCAATCGGTCAATCAATTATTTTTTAGCTATGTACTTGCACTTTTTACCACAGTCTTTGTCAGTCGCTGTCACCGAAGCTTGCCGAAGCTCGTCAAATATGGCTGCCTGCTTGAGGCGCTACGACAGTCGAATTACTTGTTTTACGTGTAAATTCACGCTTTGACATGCAGGTACGTAGTAGCGTGGGAGCCCATATCGATCACCTGGCTGGAGTTCTCGAGGAGCGATAAGTATTCGCTCTGTTCCGAACAGGTTGTAAGCGACCAATTTAGTCAAAGCTGCTTGTATAAAATCCTCGCCGTAATATATTACTTTTCTTATAGGCGAAGGTATTTTATGATTTCTACCGTTCTCTCAAAATTGTGCTGACCACAAAATATTAGCTTGCTTCTGTGTTTGTTCAGGAAACCAGAAACATATTGACCCATACAATTTACTCTACTTTTTATTTTGGTTGCTTGAATAAATAGGCAGGTCACGAGATAATGAAAGGGTCCACCAAATAGCGGAAGGTAAGGTGAAATTTCGCTCGCAACTTTAATGCTGGCACTAGGGAATAATTAGAAAGCATTCAACACATGGCTTTGGTAAAGACTGGGGAGATGTGTGTCGTTGTTAGGTTCAGGCCCTGTGCGGAGCGATCTGTGGTAAAGTTTCATAATTGCAGCGCCACTTGGATAAAAGTGGGATATTAAAAAAAAATTACCTAACAGAGGGGCATAGCCCTTTACAGCGCGGGATGACGTTCATTCAAGTTGTGGCTGTGATTGATTTGTTCTTCAAAACATACAATTTCACCATACAAATGCATAGAAGACAACAGAGAGCGTTCACACCTAGACAACGCGCCCGAACGCTTTTATTTACGATGTCACATCAAGTGCTGTGCGAGCAACTCGTACAGCATAACTCGGGGCCGCTGGTCTCCGATAGTCGACTATATGGGGATGGGTGGCCTCAGCTAGAAAGAGCAGACAACACGGATGGCCGGGTTGAGCGCAGCGGCGCTTCACGGTGAACGGCAATGCGGCATGCCGCTGTACCCGTGTGGTCGGCCGCCGACCACCGGGCCCGGGAAGGCCAGGGCACGGCCACCGCGCGTGCCTCGACCTTTCCCGCTTGGTCTGGGTCCTGGCGGGCCTTCCGGAAGGGCCGAGGTCTTGCCCCGGCCGGCCAGGACCCAGGCCAGCGAGGCCTGCCTGTCTAAGCCGACTTAAGGTCGGAGCGGTGCTTTTATAGCCGCCGACGCCGCCGTGTCACGTGGGACCGCAGCGTCATCGCGGCTGGATAACGTGCGCCAAGGGTGTCGTTGGCAGAGGACGCGTCTGGAGAGGGCAGCGCAGGAGGGGTCACGCGCGCCTCTCCGCCGGCGTGCAGCGAGGCGAAACGGAAAGGACACGACGGCCACGACTCGCTGGCCCTGGCGAAAAGAGTCTCGCCGTGGCGGTATACAAGAAAGTATCGGTAAACACGGTCCACGCCGTCGGTTTGCCTCTGATGAACTGTTTTTCGCGCAGTTGTTGTAATCGCTCTTCCAGTGACCCTGTGTAGCGTGCATTTGTGTTACGTGCAGTGCCATGTAGTGTGTGGTTGGAATGCCACACCTGATGTTGAGTTTTCAAATTTTCCCTTCGCACGAATTTTGTTTTGGAGAAGTACACACCGCTTGCAGACAGTTCCTTGGCCGAGCTGCCGACCCTACGTGGTCGCGGCCATTCGTTTTATGAGCGTATGACCGCGACTCGTACGCGGCAGCTTGGGATGCGACGAGCTTGGCAAAGCGTCTATATTGTTGTCAGCAGTATTTACGGACGCGTTTGTTGCTTAGCGACGCGAAATCTCGCGGCAGTTGACCGAATCTCCAGAAATTGTAGCCCGAGCACGCCTTATCGTAACCGCGTGGTACGCTTCTTCACGGACACCACGACTTTCTGAGTCTTTTGATCAGAATGGTCGCTTCCACATTGGCCGATATCCACATTGACAGATATTGTCGAATGGCTCCAATGAAAATATATTCATAGCACCGAAGTAAAAAAAATTGGGAAAAATGGTGTGTAGAGCTAGAGCATGCTTCTTGCTGCGCTGCCTGGAGTGGAGTGAATGTCTATAACGTTGTCGCTGTACTCTCTTCCATAATGCCGCAAAAGTAATGCGGTAGAAATAAACAAATAACAATATTAAATTTCATACCACTTGGTAGAGGAGCGCTGGAATCTCCTGTGAACCAGTTTTCTCTACCATTTCGTGGCACTCATTGTACACTGCGGAGTATCGCATAATTACATATACGCTTCTTTTGAGAAGGGTCATGGGTGAATAAAGAAATCGGCGATGAAAGTTATAGCTATAACGATAGGCTTGTACCTTTGGCCGATCCAAAGTATTCAGTGCACCTTTGGTTTAGATCGTTTTCATTCCTCGCACATCTTTGCTTCTAGTGATGGATTGACGTTAGCAGCATACGGCGTAAGAAGCAATGCTGGATTACCTACTAAAGGATCGAATGATATGCGCACCAGCTTTGACCACAACGTTGCTTTTGTTCGGAAGGTTGGTCGGTTAGCCCGTGTGTGGAGGGGGGCAGCCAGTAGTATTAATATAATAACATGTGGGGTTTAACGCCCCAACACCATGATATGATTATGAGGGACGCCGTAGTGGACGGCTCTGGAAATTTGGATCATCCAGTGTTTTTTAACGTGCACTGACGTCACGCAGTGCACGGGCCTCAATCATTTCTCCTGCATTGAAATGCGACCACCACGACTGGGATCGAACCCGTGACCATCGGGTCCATATTAGGGCACCCTCACCGCTACACCAACCAGCCATATGGGATATCAGCCAGGAATAATACAGTGGTTTGGTAAGGGTACCACGCCAGTATAACACACCAGAACAATGGCGCGTAAAGGTACAATGGTCAATCACTAAGGGTAGGTCGTGTATTCATGAAACCTGCCTTAAGATAGTGGTGAGTTGTTTCCAAGTATATGCTGGGCCCATTTGTTTCCTCGCTATAGACGGTGGGTGATTTGCGTGATATGACAATGACTATTTGCGGCTGATGCTTACGCTAAAGTTCGGTAAATAAGGTCCACGTGAGAAGGACCCGATTATCTGCAATATTCACACATATATGTATGTCCGGTCACACTCGTTCATCCTTACTTCTGGCAAAGAACTTGATCTTTATTGCCACATTCTAGGTAATAAAGTGATGAAGTATGCTTCCAAATGCCTTGGAAACACCGTTTAGTTTCCTCTGTCAGAGTGTAAACGTGTTGCGCATGCGTCAGCAGACGAGCGAGGCTGAACTAATCGCGCACTTTACTCCTCGTTCCCCTTTCCCGCCGTTGCGGACGCGTCATGCGTCCGCGCTCTGCCCCCTCTGTTTTCATTGCGCTCTGCATTGAAATCCGACGTGACCGCGATCATGAACATTGCCGGCGCGACACTGCTTCCTGTTGCGGATCAGACGGTGTTCTTTCTGCACGATAGGAAAGCAACAAAAAGCGCTCTAAGCGAAAACGAGTATCTCCAGTCGAGCATACGCCCGCTGACTGACAGGATGCGCGATAACAAAGAAGCCCGGGAAAACATCGTTTCTCGTGCGGCTCGTTTGCGCTAAATGTGACGGGTAAGTGCGATAGCGGGCCTGCCACCGTCCGCTACCGACGCCTTCGATGTGGCTGGACCAGTGGGCTGCACGCAATCGGCCGGCATAGATAACGCCAGAGGGAGCCACAGACGCGCGCCTCCTTCGAAGGAAAAGGTAAATACGCAACCCGCTGTCGGATGCGCCACGGCCACGTGTTTGGCGCGTGCCGGCCTGTTGGCTGGCCCGGCAGTTTGCTCGACCGCGCGCGATACTGTCACCTATCGCTACCGTCTCGTTTTGTCGCCGGTTGGCTCACATTATGCAAGCACCCGTTTTCCCGAACCCTTTTTGGCGAGTGACGCCACCTTGATAAGGCTGTGGCAGTCGTGACTACCGGTATAACCGTATAGCTCGAATCTGTTATTCGGTGGGTGGTTTAAGCACACTTTTTGTATGTTCATGCTGTCGTGTGTGCGTGCGTGTATATATACACCAGCTACATTGACAAGACCTCCCCTCCTCCCCAACCTTCATTAGTGCGCAGATATCTTCACTGTCTCTTTGATTTCGTAAGATGGAATCTGACATGTCAGTAACGGTGTACAGGATGAGAGAAAAGTTCATTAAACACAGATACGAAGGATTTGATACAACCACAATACCGTTTCGCTGTCTTATAATGGGGCCTTATCGAATACGAAGTTCGAGGCTTACCTGAAGAAATCAAAAGCGATACAGCAGATACCCATTGCTGCATCGGCCAGCAATGTTGCCTCCCATTTCACACCACGCCGTTCTACAGCACGCCACATACGTGAGTCGCTCATCGAGTGAAGGACGTATATTTCTGTTGGACGTCGTCAAGCAATTCTAGAAGAATGTAAGGTCTTGGACTACGGCATCTTTAAAACATAAAACGAGTAATTTCACAGGAGGATGTAGTCGAACATAAGGTGATTTGCTGACATTTTACATCACTTCCGCTTACGAAGACTGGGACCGTCTCTTTCCCTTTGTGACGTTCACCCAAAACACTGCTACACAGACCCTGGCTGGTATTTCTTCTTACTTCTAGCTCGTATTGCACGGTATGCACAGTAACCCATTGCCACGTTTACATGAAAGAGTCGACGGCAACTTCCCAAGCTGCTAAGCACGCTGGAAAGAGCGTCGCAAGTGAGCCCGGTCTCGCACCACTGCCGATCATCAGCGTCAAATACACCATCGAGTCGTCTCGAAGTCTTTCAGCTTTGTATATCTTCGACTGACTTCTGTGGCTCTGGACTCCTTGCTATAGCACCGTTCGGACAACTTAACTTCTTTTGAAGTACGCGGCCCGTATACCGTGCATGTGGTCTAGCAATCCTTGTATTTGATGTACGTCGCCAAGCTGCTTGAGGCTTCTTCTGGGGCATGAGATCGCGCATATAGACCTGTCAAAGCCTTTAAAGGTGAGGGAGTAAATGTAACCAACAGAAGTGGGCACTACCTTCAAAAGCAGAGAACGATGTTCATGTCAAAAGAGACGACACTTCGGCAACACGAGCTTTACACCGGTTCTGCTATTGAGTTTATGTGCTTATTTCTAATGGTATAGTGGTTATTTAAAATGCTTATTATCTGATATGTGGCTTCCCTCATGTTTTCCATGTATTCCCTATGTGTGGACTTCGTGAGGTTGCAGTTCACTGATATCGGGCCCCTGCATGGCTTTCCTTACTTTGCTCATTAAATAATGGGTTGCGTGGTAAGAAATAATAAACTGTCAGAAGTTTACTTGCTCAGAAGAGAAACTGAAACTGCAGCAAAGATTTTGCGTGCAATGCTTGAGTGAAAAAATCAGCTACTAAATGTTCAGCAATGCGGCACCAGTAAGAATAGTTACTGCAGTTTTACTGTCCAAAACCACGGTATGGTTATGAGGCGCGCTGTATAGGAGGACTGGAAAAACTTTGTCCTGAAAGACGCGCTTAGCCAGCGTCTCCCATCCCCTGTCGCCGTGTGGAGGAGGACTCTGGAATCTTCGACCACCTGGGGTTCTTTCACCTGCATTTACGCCTAATTACACGCATCTAAATCTAAGTACTCTACTGTTTTCACCTCCTTAGAAAGTGTCAGAGCCGTGGCCAGGATCCAATCCTCCTCCTTCAGGTTAGCATCCGAGCAGCGTAACCATTGACACTGGCTTGTGGCATAGCGCGGAAGCATACGGACAAATATGAAGTACTGATGAATACAAGAGTTTTTTTTTTTCCTCTGTACATGAGCCTGTTTATGCATTGCACTTTTTATTTTACCCGTTCACTGTTTGTTGCCAAAAAAGGGACAGACCTCGTCAAGCCGTTATATGGCTTTTTCTTTGTGTTCCTGTTGTCTGTACCATGTACAGATTCAAAAAAATAAAGTTCAGTCTAACAATAAAACAAAACGCCAGTTCACGTATTGAAGCGCACAAATAAGTCGAACACAATCTTTTTTTTGTTTTTTTAAACTGGACTCCATGCTCCTTAGCCAGAGGGCACATATCGTGTGTAGGCCATGCGTCGCAACATCGCACAAGTGATAACATGGTTCAACGTGGCGTTGAACCAGATTGTTGTCAGTTTGCGCTTGTGCTCGTCCAGTACTTTTTTCTTAGCCCTTTTGTTGATTGATTTGTGGGGTTTAACGTACCAAATTTACCATTTGATTACGAGAGACGCCGTAGCGTAGGGCTCCAGAAATTTCGACCACCTGGAAATGCTGTAGGCCCGTGTGCTCAGATTTGGGTGCACGTTAAAGAACCCCAGGTGGTCGAAATCTCCGGAGCCCTCCACTACGGCATCTTTCATAATCATACGGTGGTTTTGGGACGTCAAACCTCACATATCAATCATCACCACGCCTTCGTTTCCCCGTCAATATGCGATCACAGCTTATTTAGATCATCTATGTCACCACATGAGGCCTGAATCGGTTGTCTGCGAGTAAATCCTTGGGCCGCAGAGTCTTTGTGTGTGTTGTGAATCAACCGAAAGTGATTTGAAAATTTCTGAGTAGCTCACAAGAGTGGCAGTTTGGGCACCAGGGTATACCAGGAGGGCACCTAAAGAAGCGTCCACTGGACTCGATCCCGTAAATAAAAGGCGCATATTACACGCGCACAGGTACACTTAATTGTGTGCATCTGCCATTCTTTTATATCTCTGTCCGGTTCGCTCTCATTTAGTCGCACTGATTACAGGACCACCGTATTAAGTGGCCAATGATTAATTATGACCACGTGGTGTTAAATAACCACATTTGAACAGAAAAATATTGCGGAATTAAAAGCATTTTTGGCCCACCAGGGGTTACATTGGGCGAAACTGTCCAACTAAACCCTGGCAACGATAACCCAAAATAACGTTTATCATGGGTGAGTGTTGTTGAGAAACGGACCGATCCCGCCGCTTCCACCACTGTTGCGAACGACGGGCCGATCCCGCCGAAGCCACCACTGTTGCGTAGCGTATGTTTATCAGCTCGCGACTGCTTCTGCGCAGAGCTGATAAGACGAGCGGACGAGACGATGGTGAGTTAAACAAGGTTTATGTACAGCATATATACAGAAGCGTTACAATTTCGGCACTGGGGCCGACAGAGACTCGAAAAGCCGAGCTCTTTTCTCTAACACATAGGTCAGCCTTTCGCCTAAGACCGCTGACTCACACACATGTCGGCCCTCCGACATGGGGACTCCTCTCTCTAGGACTGCCGATCGCGACGCGCCGCAGGGCTTCTTTTATTTACACAGGGTCCAACCAAAATGTCCAATCAGAGGCGCCGCTTTGTCGTCAGGGCAGACTCCTCCAATGGCGCGCCGCGCCATGCGTCAGACCACCAGGCACGCGGCCGCCGGCTCGCTGTCACGTGCGCCGCTGACTCACTGCACCTGGGCCAGAGGGCGCCGCGCGTGTTCACGCCGTTGAGATGTTCGCGTCGGGCGGGTTGCGGCTGGCCTTGACCCAGATTGCCTTTTTCCGAGGCACGGACGTTTGACGAGGACTCGCTGGCATAACAGCACCCCCGCCGCCAGACAATGCACCGGAAAGACGAGCTGCTTCCACGGGGCTCGGATGTCAGGTGCGCTCGTCCGCCAAGTCCCTCCAGGTTCGCCTCCAGGGCCACGGGGAGAATACAGCTCCAGACTGTTCCGGGAATACAGCCCATTCTTGACTACGGATCCCAGCTCCACTGGCTTGTCGCCACAACTTGTCGACCAGCTTCACTCGTCTCTTCTGACCATCTTCGGCTTCAGCACTTGTCGACGGTTCTGCAACTTGCCAAGACCGGATCGACAACAGACAACACACGACACACGCAAGTGCCCTCGGTCACCCGACAGAACACCAGACAAAGTATAGTACAACATATACCTATCTACGTGTCTATCGGAATTTTGTTCCCTCTACATCAAGAGGCACATGTGGGACACAAGACTCTTAAAGTAAGAACTTGAATTTTTCACAATTACAACAACGCAACGAATTAGAATACCACAAAGTTGGCCCCTTGAGATCACTCTGAACGAGAGCGCTCAGCCCAGGTCGTGATGAGGTCAAAATTTTGCCCCGAATCGCCAGCGAGAAACCGAAAGGTTGAGAAGTTACTAGCTGGAACGCACCGCTCAATGCACCTGCATTAGCGTTTACCTTTCCTTTTTTTTTTTTTTTAACGAACGTCAAAGTTGCGCTGTGGAGCAACATGCTCCACTTCAGTAACCGGCCACTTTTAGGCGGCGATACCTATGCGGCACCAAGAGCGGCTCACACTTGCGACGTTCCACAAGGGAACAACGATACAGCTTGCTACTGATTGACTCCTCACCGCTTAGCTTGATATCGTGTTCGATCACCGTCGTTTCTCCGGGACGGTCCGACAACACATACCCAAACTCGGAAACAGTCTTTCTCAGGTCCTCTTTCTCAGGTCCTCCTTCACTTACGCTAGGCTCTAGGTTTATCTGCTCCCGGATTACTTTCGATCCCCCTTCGATTACCTCACTCGAACTCAAAATTTCTGCTTCCTCTTCCTCTGAAGCACTTAAAAGTAAATTTACGACTGCTTTCAAGTTACTGTGATAAATTTTGTTCGGCCGCCTTCCTAATTTCTCTTCACAATTGGTATCGGAAAGCTTCGATACTACTTTGGCGGGCCCTTCCCAATCAACCTCAAGCTTGTTCCTTTTGGACGGCTGCAGCAGCATTACCTGACTTCCTACTTCAAAAGCACGCTTCTTCCCCGATTTCTCGTAGTGCTCCTTCGACAGCACTTTTGCCGCGTTTTTCTGGCTTTCCACGAGCGCTTCAATCGAGAGATCCTCACGCTGCCCTCGAATAAGCGTCTCTCGATCAACTCTCGGCAGCTCGCTCCAACTTTCCGCTACAGGCGAGAGCGTTGCAACCCTCTCGCTCTGACTCAATGGCGCCACGTCGTCTCCCCCTACCGCGCCGGCCGTGCCGACCGCTTTCGCGACGGGCCGCTCGCGTGACTGCTCACATGACTCATGCGGAAAATTTCCTTTCTGGGGTTCCGTCGACCCGCCGACAAGGTCACTTGAGAGTTCACTGCATTGAACCAGATCAGGCTTCCGCGTTTGCGATCGCGTGAGGGCCATGCACGCTAAGTTGGGGAAGAACGATTTGCCCTGCTCTTTGAGAAGCTGCTCTGAGTTGTTGGAGAAAAGATAAGGAAAACGATCATTTAGCGCGGCAGACACAGCCGCTTCAGTGCAAAGCTTACCGAACGGGCCTTCAATGACAACCGTGGCGATTGGTAAGCGAACACTCTGCTCCTCGGCGACTTGCCTGATCCACGCGCATTCTCCTGTGAAATCATCCGGAGACACCAATGAAGGATGGACAACATCCATGGTTGCCGCTGAGTCTCTAAGCGCTCGGCACGTTTTCTTATTTACTTTAATTTCTTGGAGATACGGCTCCAACAACCGCATGTTTTTTCCTGATTCTCGGATTGTTGCGAAGGCAAATTTTTCCTGACAGTTTCTCGCGATGTGTCCTTCCTTTTTGCAGTTGTAGCAAATTACCGGCTTCCGTTTGTTTTCCGATTCAAATGCCTGTGTGGTAGAAACCTCACTCGATTTCTCCGCTTCTGTTTGCCCTTCCCCTACACTATCCTTCGTAAGAGACGGGTCCTTCTTGAAATTACGGTGCGGAGCGGATTTCCGTTGATCAGGTTTCCTTGAAAAGCCCTCTTTCCTTTCATCCTTTTCAACGCGCACTGCCCTGCTATGCAACTTTCGGCGAGCATAATACTCCTCAGCTAACTCAGCTGCCTTATTTAACTGTACTTCCCCAAGTCTGTCCTGCAGCCAAAGTCTGACATCCTCCTCGATGCAGCGGTAGAATTGCTCCAATGCAACGCATTCCACCACTTTATCGCGGTCGTCATAAACACCTTCGCCCTTGAGCCATTCGATCAAATCGGCTTTAAGACGAAACGCGAAGTCAACGTGTGACTCATTCCCCTTTTTAGCATACCGAAACCTTTGCCTGAAAGCCTCGGGTGACAACTTATAACGTCTCAAGAGCACTTCTTTAACCTCGTCATAGCTCTCAAACGCTTCCCTCGACAAGCAAGTTATCGCGTCGGACACTTCGCCGGGAAGAAGAGCTAGCAGGTTCCGCGCCCAAAGAGACTGCTCCAAAGCATTTCGCTCACAGACGTGTTCAAACTTGACGAGATACTTCGCCATGTCCTCGCCTACTACGAACGGTGGCAGTTGGTCCCGAATTCTAAAACCGCTGACCTGAACTGTTGGAGAAGCTACGCTAGGCGCCTGCGAACACTGTAGGATTGCCAATTCTAGTCGTTTCAACTCTAGGCGCTCTTGTCTCTCGGCCTCCTCGCGACGTTCGCGCCTTTCAGCCTCCTCACGAGCTTCACGCCTTTCAGCCTCCTCGCGAGCTTCACGCCTTTCAGCCTCCTCACGTTCGCGAGCTTCTATTTCCTGCCTTTCAGCCTCCTCACGGCGTGCTTTAATATCCACCCAGGCCTCATCGACTTCCTCAGCCGACACTCCCTCATCCTTCATGATCTCAAGGATCGCTTGCTTTCGTTTCGCACGGCCTAAAGTAATGCCGAGTTCCTCACAAATTTCGATGAGTTCCTTCACTTTAAGGTTCTCCATCGTTCACACTAGCCTCTTGCTGTTTGCCCCTGTTAACAATTTACTTGCCGTACCCACTATAAGCCTACTAGCAAGACGCGCAAGCAATTTTTCACACTCCCGTGTTTACCCCCTCCGCATTAACTTTGGTTTCAAAGCACTTCGACTTTGCTCGAAACGATCAAAGCTCACTATAATGCTTCACACAGCCCTTCTCTAAACTACTACAACCTGAGCTAGAGTAGTCTGGTGAACTGAGGGGAAAACATCAGGCACTCACCGCATCGATGTCGCTGACGCCGGCCGATCCCGCAGCTGCCAACCACTGTTGAGAATCTGCCTCCGTGGATCCCACCGCTGCCACCACTGTTGCGTAACGGACCGATCCCGCCGCTTCCACCACTGTTGCGAACGACGGGCCGATCCCGCCGAAGCCACCACTGTTGCGTAGCGTATGTTTATCAGCTCGCGACTGCTTCTGCGCAGAGCTGATAAGACGAGCGGACGAGACGATGGTGAGTTAAACAAGGTTTATGTACAGCATATATACAGAAGCGTTACAATTTCGGCACTGGGGCCGACAGAGACTCGAAAAGCCGAGCTCTTTTCTCTAACACATAGGTCAGCCTTTCGCCTAAGACCGCTGACTCACACACATGTCGGCCCTCCGACATGGGGACTCCTCTCTCTAGGACTGCCGATCGCGACGCGCCGCAGGGCTTCTTTTATTTACACAGGGTCCAACCAAAATGTCCAATCAGAGGCGCCGCTTTGTCGTCAGGGCAGACTCCTCCAATGGCGCGCCGCGCCATGCGTCAGACCACCAGGCACGCGGCCGCCGGCTCGCTGTCACGTGCGCCGCTGACTCACTGCACCTGGGCCAGAGGGCGCCGCGCGTGTTCACGCCGTTGAGATGTTCGCGTCGGGCGGGTTGCGGCTGGCCTTGACCCAGATTGCCTTTTTCCGAGGCACGGACGTTTGACGAGGACTCGCTGGCATAACAGTGTCATGTATATCATGAATGACAATGCTAGTGAAACCATGATGTACCTTGTCATTGTGGTATTTACGAAACAATTTTAATAATAGGTGAAACACAATAGGAAACTTTGGTTCCTATTCAGCGAAATAGGATGAAATAAGTTGGCACTGACAGTTCATTTTGACTGGTGTCCTTAATGATGGCTTAAGTGATGCTAACTGTATCAACCCACTTTTCCAGAATATCATGCTTTACGAGGTCGCTTATAGTTGACACTGCACATTGTCTTGCAAGACATTGCAGTCTGCTAAATCTGCACTACTGTCGTAAAAGTAATTTGTCTCTCTTCCTTTATTGCCTTAAGACCAATCAGACGTGGTGTGGTACGAATAGCTTCATTTAAAGAACCGGAGAAGATCCAGCTCTTCTGTAACTGTCCCTACGTGGGAGCAACCCGAGACACTGCGGGTTGCTCCCTCGTAGGGACAGTTAGACCTATAGCCTAACCACCGCATCGCAGGTCTCTGGACAGTTCAAAGTTGATGCTCATATTCGAAGCTCTTGGGGGCCAAGATAGATTCGTGCACTGTGAGGTCCTCATGCGCACGTGGACTAGCCGAAATTCCAGCATTGGTAACTTTCGTAAGACCTTTGAGTCTGTCAAGAATGTTTGCTTGTGACCTCTTTAAAAGTGCAGTTTCTTGTGTTATATTGCTGATCAGCATTTAGGTAGTTAAAGTTAGTGCTCTTTTGAACTGTGATTGGCTCGATATAGTTGAAAACTATCGATCAGTTTTAGTCATCGCTTCCTTATCTTGAAATACAGAGAAAATAATGTTCTTTACAGTGACCTCGAATATTTTCATCTACGCTTTAATTACAAATAATGATACGCAGTCGTTACAATTTTTCAGATGCCTTAACTTCTGCTTTTGAGCCCAACAAAGTATTCTCTGCAGTGTGCTGTGATATCAGCAAATAATTCGATGTTGCCATATACTGCGTGCCGCGCACTGAGCGCATTTCACTTGCAGTTCACGATGTCATCCGTTGATGAAGTTTCTGTATCATGTCGACCTGTTTCCTGTGAATAAAGAAATTATTTGTCGAATTTTTCATTCGAAAACTGTACAGTCGTTGAATTCTACCGGCACTGCCTTTTGGAGTTCATACGTGCGAAAAACAAAACAAAAAACAAAATGGGGGGGGGGGGTCGACTATAATGCAGAATTGTATATATAGATTAGAGAGTAAACAAGGACAGCTGATATTCTGGTTAACAATAAAGGCAGGTGGTTCATTGTGCGATACAGATCTGCAGATCTGCAATCTGCATTGGAGGTACAGAATGGATGCCACAGAAAGGGAAACACACTGCAGTCGAGGATGGCCGTCAGGAAACCATTGCAATGGGAGAGGCCTTCGTCCTTCGTGCTGCGGTGTACATGAAAACAGGCCGTGACAAAATATGATAATGATTTGTCATTGGCAAAGAACTACCATCAGGCAGGAAGGAAGTGGCATCTGCTTGTGTTCTATAGACCGTCTGTGCTGAAACGGCTGCCAATGCGAAACATAATCCGAACGAAGGACGGCGAACCTTGTATTTTAATGCATGCAGCAAATCCTGCGGGATGCGGTGAAGCCAGTGCTTCGGGCAGTTGTGCCGGCTAAATATACACGCTCCGATAAAGCGAACCGACGCCACGGGAAAGGGATGGCGCCACAACAGAAGAGCACGGCCTGTTTTGACGGCTGCAGCTGTTTACGGTGTCGGCTGAGAGGAGGACCAGCTGGCGAGGAGAAGTCCACTGAGGCGATAATCACTGCACTCTATCCAAGTGACACGGTGTGTGTTCTGTTTGCTCATGGCACCGTACACCCCGCCTGATTCGGTACAGGTGACGGCTGCCCATCGTCGAGCACAGGAATGACAAAACGCGCCGTTCTTGTGTATACTTCTTTGCGAATCGGCGTGCTCCGAAAGATAAAACACATCCGTCTATATCTATTCGCGGCGGTCGCCTCTTGCTCCGTTTCTCGGGCTCCGCGGCTTCCCGGTTGTTCTTTACTCACCTTGTTTTTCCTTTGACGCCCGCGACAGCACTTGCGCAGTACACGTGGCACGGAATTAGACTGAGTATGAAGAGTCACAGTCGGGCACTCCAGAAACGTCTCCACCACTTGTGAGCCGCCAGACTGAATGGTTTTCGTCCTTGCCGGGACCAACGTGCCTTCTTTTATTTCATCGAGGGGCCAAAGTCCTCTGTGGAAAAGAGCATGCTTCGAATAGATGATGTGCTGTATAAGGAATTAGTTTTCCCTGAGGCACTTGCTGCCATTCACGTGGTACTTTAGTGGATGTGCTACCCTCTGACTGCAACGAAACCGAATTTTTTCAGGGGCTATCTGCAGGCAGCATATCAACAGCACAGCGTTATGGTGGCGTGTATTCCCGCGCTTCGGAGCCTTTATTTCCGTTCTTTTTCAGCGGCCGTGCTTTCGGTTATACATATTTCGTGTCACTCGAACACAACGCAGGCACTGCCAGGTCGCCGCGGTATATTCCAGAGAGTTGAAAGCTGTGGCAGCTGGTGTGCGCGCTCATTCTAAAACCCACTTGTGGGCCGTGCTCGGCGTGCGCATGACACTCGTGGAGACCTTTGCGAGCGCATCCCGTCAATGACGCGCGTTGCCTTGTCGCCGCGCTGCACAGCACAGCCAGCCTAGGGCTTTTGACGCACTTCCGTTGTGCAAACGCACTAGCTATGAAGCATGAACTTATCCTGGGACGCTCAGGCATCGCATTAATTGAGGGCCGCCGCCGAACGGAAGCGCCAATACAGTCACACCTTCGCCGCGGTCGCGCTGTAACGCTCCCAGGTCAAGTAAGTTCTATGACGAGCGGTTGGGGAAGGGTGATGAGGGGGGAGGGCATTTCGCCTACCAGGGATTCCTTAATTAACCCATATAGACCTAAACCTCAGTACTCGCTCATTTCACTCGCCTGTATACCAATGTCTGCCGGACAGCTCACTTAAAAATCAAGCAGTTTCTCGCTTTTATTCCTTTTCTCACGAAAATTGTCTGTGTGTATCCGTCCATTCAGGATGTTCGCATATATAGTATCAACTTGCACGTTTAATTCCATTGGCTAATGGCGATTAACACAAAAGATTCCGGCAGCCCTGTTACTAATAACAATTACTAGTAACGCAAGGCATTTTAGCGCAACGAAGGCAGCAATAGAATTCGTAGGGTGGAAAAGAAAACAGTGAACAGAGCAAATGGTATGCCTTTAGTTAATTTATTTTGGAAAGACATCATAACAAGAACGCAACAAAACGAACATGCGTGCTCCGGCTGCATCATCAACGCAATGCACATGTTTGCAAAAATCCAATTCACGACTGATTATATTAAGCGACATTACTCAGTAATACACTCTAAGAAATAAAGAGAGTCTGACTCTCTTCTGCGACTCCTAGCTTAGCATGGCCCCTTTCAAGAGTCGCATGATCATTCTTTTGGAGATCATTATGCTCTCGCCGGTGAGTCGCGTCACACTTACAGGGGAGTTAATGGCGTACTGACACCGTTTTTAGAAGGGGTGTTTACTCCATACAAATCACCCGTATACACAGACGGCTATGAGCAAGTGTGATCAAGCTCAGTAGACGCAGGTAAATATTTAGTTTTTGGTCCTACAGTCAATTTTCTCGTGACGAACGTATACCACACATCGACACTAGCCTGACGTCATGCTACAGTGCTGATTCTGGTGGCTTCACGAAGCAGTCCGGCTACTTGTGGTGACATCAGGTACCAAAACTTCCAAAATGGCTGCTTGTGTGTCAACAACAGAGCAGCTAAGGTGCGGCGCGGACGTAGAAGTGTCATGATATTTTGCGCAAGCATTTGACGAGAAGCTCATGCCATGTTGTGACGTGTTGAAACTTACTGTAATTACTTTTACTGGCGAAGCTCCATATGGTCTAGGGCACTTCATCGTCCATCCGGCGTACCCAGTAGCGTCTTCCTTATCATACAATAGATGACGCTGTCCCATGCAAACTGCAGCTGGATGACGATATACTAGATGGTGCTGTAGTTTCCTAGATGACGCTGTCCCATAGAGATGTGTGCAATATGGCGCTTGGTTTAATGGACACTAGACGGCGTTGGAGGTGCCGCTGCTCTGCGATTGGCTGCTGGGCGAGGCTGCGCCGGCGCGCCCGTTATCTCTCATTGCCCTCGAGAGGCTGCCCGAGCGCGGCGGCGGGCTGATCCAGAGATGGTGCGCACCAAGGACGCCGCTGCGAAACGGGCTCAACGAGAAGCGGACATCCTGAATGCGAGTGCGGGAAGTGGTGGCGGTGCCGGGCGTACCCGGATGCTGCTCCTCGGAGGATTCATGGTATCACCGAAAAACCTCTGGAGCTTCGCCCACCTCACTATCATCCACTTCGTAAATATGGATGAATGAAAAAAGTTTCATTGGGGTCCTGAAGGATTCCACCCCCGTTTTATAGGGGTAGAATCGCGGGCCGCTCCCACGTTGGGACGGGGAGGCCCAGCCTCACCGCCGCATCGTGGACCTTCTGGACAGCCTTGAGTTGTTGTACAAGAACCGGACTTGTGAGCATTAAATGAAAGGAGTTTTCGGAAAATTCTTCATTTTTCTTTGTAAAAAGGGGCACCTCCAGAGCATGTGATGATGCTAGAATTTTTTTTCATGGTATACTTCGTGTTTACCGGTGCATTTTTTATGCTCTTGATGAATTGGCCTTACATCTTAGACGCTAGAAAACGTAAAATAAAAATTTTTGTGCCAGTACATTTATAGTGAGGCAAGTCAGGTCTCACCATTATGAGTAACACGTGCTCTTTTTTGTTACTTTAGTGTGCAATCTGCGCCCTCTCACTTAATGTGATTAGCACATGAAGACTAATTGAACGTATTCAACCCGTCCCAACGTATGATTACGCATTATAAAGACCGGAATTTTCATCACTCGTGGAAGGCAGCCGTCTTAGGTAGGGGCTATGCTTCCCGCTGTACCTGTACCGGCCGCATCGAAGGGTGATAACGTGGGTGCGAGAGCAAAATAATCATCACCTGGGGCTTTGTTTTACATTTTCAAGCTTCTGAACGAGACAGTGAATGCGTTTAATCATTATTCCTCATGGAATAATCAAGTTCCCATGCTCATAAAATGAAAGAAAAAAAAGTGGAACACTTGCTCTGTCAGAACTTAGGAGGCAAGTGAATCTTGGCGTGCACGCGCCAAACACAACATACTTCCTTCCTTTGTTTTTTTTCTTTCTTTCTTTCTTTCTTTCTTTCTTTCTTTCAGAAGTTTCTTTCTTTCTTTCTTTCTTTCTTGCGCAACGTCCTCCCAAAGTCTTGCACACGGAGGGGGGAGGGCATTATCTAGCTTGCCTTAAAGGGGGGGGGGGGGCTACGCACTGACCACTTGAAAGCAAAATAGCGTGCACTTACGTTCGATCGGCGCCAATTCCCGCGAATGGCACGTCTTTTCCTTTTGTGATGCAAGAGCGTAGCAGATTACGTAACAAGGTTGCGACTTTACCCGTCTTCCGACGAAACCTGCATGCATCTGCTACATCCGCATTGAGCTTTCACGTGCACTTGTGCAAGAGGTGCACGTAATATTCGCCAATACCAATGCCACTCTGCGGGAGACGGTAACTGCATCTGGCGTTGTCTTTAATGCCATCTTTGACTGGTCATTTCGGAGCGCTCTCCTGAGAGAGAGAGGGAGTTTGAGGAAAGGAAAAACGCAACCTCTCTCTCCCTCAGGAGAGTGCTCTAGAGCGCTGCGAAATGACCAGTCAAAGCTGGCATAACTATGAGCGATGAATTTTAAATATATGCAAAGCCTGACGTGGCCTGCAGTCATTCTGCGCATTAGCATGCTGGCTGAAGCAAGTATCACCCCATTCATGTTCCGCCCTGGCTTTGTACGACCACGCGAAAGAAAAACTATGTGGTGAACATTTGTCTACTTGCAGAATGGTTGTCACATAATATTTATCGCCGCTTAATTTAGCGACTTCGCCTATAGGAGCGAAGCGTCTGCTGTAGCACGCGAGGTCGCATCCAGACATCGAACGCGCATGCTCAGTGAAACGGCAGAGGGTTATTGCGGCCACCGTGGCGAATGGATATAGCATTGTTCATCCATCAGCGAGTTCGAATTGGCGCGCGCTCACAGAACGGCAAATAAGCTTAGCGTTTCGTAAGTATTGTGGAGTACAGTGCACTTACTGAGGATAAATAATAAAGGAATGGCTAAGATGAAATATTTACGACAAAACGGGGCTTATTGGTCAGCTGTCCACTCGTGGAAAAAAAACGATCACGTTACGTGACGCCAGCTGGCAAACAGAGTGGGTTCCACACTCACCGCCATGGATGTATTGAGCGGTGCTGACTTGACACTCCCAGATCTTCCTGCCCATAAGTACACCCGGTGAAGTGGACGCGATGACAACCGCTGCTGTAGCTCAGATAATAAGGAGCATCGAGGGCGGCAAGTTTTTTATCGTCTACTTTAGTTTCTTCACTTTTGTATTGTAATTACTACATTACAATTAATGTCCCCTCTACCTTCCGTGGCTTCATTATCTGTCGGTTTTCATTAGGATTGTATCAACAAAGAAAGGAGCTCCTAAAAATTTTTCTACAGGTATGTGTGCTTCATGAACGTTATGAAGCCACACCGCACATGCGGTGGTGAATGTGTTGTGCAAAGCTAAGGTGCCGTTTCGGTTGCCCCAGATTTGTTTCACCTTGTCGCAGCCCGCGGCGCAACACCTGTCGGATTCGCGTCCATATACTTTTCCGCGCCCCCATTGCGGCCCTTTATTCACGCCGTGTCGAGATGGGAGCGGACAGCGCCGGGTCAGCCTTGAATGCAACGTCGATCGAGCTGTGCGGCCAAGCTGGCCTGTGCGCGTCGTGCAGGAAAATAGGTTGCTGCACGGGCAGCTCACGTGACGGAAACGGCTCGCTGCGCTTCATCTGGGAGGGCCGGCGTGTGCCCGTTTTGGAAGCGCGCGCGCTTCCTATAATGCAGTGTCGCGGAGTACGATGACCGGCAGCGGCTGATCCTCGCTGCACGCGGTGCCGGTGGAAACTAAGGCGCAGCAACCCTTGCAATCCATCACCAGCGCATCACTGAAGGCAAAAAAAAAAGGTTTACAATGAAAAAATCAAGAATTTTCCTAAAAATTTCTTTCATTTAATGCTCACGAGTCCGGTTCTCATACAACAACTCAAGGCTGTCAAGAAGGCCCACGATGCGGCGGTGAGGCTGGGCCTCCCCGTCTCTACGTGGGAGCGGCCCGCGATCGTATTCCCCTATAAAACGGGAGTGAAATTCTTCAGCACCCCAATAAAGTTTTCCATCCATCCGTCCGTCCGTCTGTTCGTTCGTCCGTCCGTCCGTCTTGCAGACGAAACTGCGCCCAGGAATATATGGGTGATAGAAGAAACAAATGCATGGTTACAGCTTACTCGAAGTGAGATCGCACAAAGCCATCTATAAACAAGACTCATGGGGAAATATGTGAGCATTGTTCCTCAATGAAAGTAATATCGAATTTTACGTACTCTTTTTTTTTCCCGATGCACAAGCTCCACTCATATAGTTGCCGACCGTCGCGCATTAAAAGCCGTATTCTCCAATGTTGGAAAGCGTGTGCGCTGGTGGCGTTTAGCGTTGAAGCTTAATTCTGAGAATTTTCTGAGAATTTTCTCGAAATTCCTACGCACCGTTATATGAAGCGAGTTTGCGCGTCTTTGAACAAGTGACATATTCTGCGTTATCACAGCATGTGCTTATCATAAGCAAGAACGCCCGAGCGCTGCTTCGAGGAATCTGCTGCATGGCGGGCGTCGACCCGAGGCACCACTCACACCGAAAGTTTCTCATAAATGAACAGGTGCACCGTATATTTTGCCCCGTTGAAAATATACTGACAAAGTAACACCTGCCCTGTCAGTTATCGGATCTGGTTGACCGTCAGTCCCTTGGACCACCCTTGTGAGAATAGATTCTTGCGTTTGTTAAACACGCGTTTCATTGGTGCTCGGGCGTCGTAAGCACTAGTTCGCTGGATTCCATGCCGACCGGTTGTGCCTCGGCGATCTCCGGAGGGCGAGCCGGTCGGCCAGAGCTGCGCTGTCGTCGGAGGGGACGTGATTCTTAAGTTGAAAGATTACAGGGCTCACTTCCAGAGCTGCGCTGTCGTCGGAGGGGAGGTGATTCTTAAGTGAAAAGAAGGTTACAGGGCTCACTTATAAATTCTTTTCATTCAAGAAGCACCTCCCCTCCGACGACAGCGCAGCTCTGGCCGACCGACTCGCCCTACGCCATCTCCTGACGCCGTGAAGCTCTCGCAGAGTGGTGCCCCGTCCTCGGACTCCTTCGACCGTGTACCCATCTTTCTCCATCTTCTCTTTACTTCTGGATGAGGGTGCCCTCATCTTCATTTCTATTCCTTTTGATCCCCCCATATGCATTTTAATCCCTCCTTTCCCTCCTCCCTCGTGAGCTACTGTTGAGGTGTCGCACTAAGATGCAGATAGTTACGGGGCTCACTTTTATCTTCTTTTCTCTCTTTTAAGAATCACTTAAACTCAAGACTGCCCGCCTTTCTTCGAAATGGCAAGCCCTAACTAATTATTCCGGTATTTGGATATCCTCTTCCCTTTTGTTTGAAGCGAGTTACTGAACGAATTTTTGCAGCCTCATTGCCACATGCTGATTTATATTCCGTATAGTGTACGTAGGGCACCCGTAATGAAGGAATCTCTCTGATTCATGCCTGCACGCAACCGTGTGTTTCTTAAAATTGGTAGACAGTGAGTAAGCACGGATATTCGGCCACTTTGAAGGACGCCAACGGCAGCCTTTAGTGCCACCGGTACTCAAGGTCAAACGCATTGTTTTACGCTGTTCGTTAGGACTAGAATTGTTCGGACAAATCAGAAAAAAAAGCATCTCGCTTCACTTATTTCGAAACCATGCATGCTATAGGATTTTTGTTGATTGTGTTTGTACTTATCTTGCTGTCGTTTATTTTAATGTATTGAAGAAGTCCATTGGTAAATGTGCCGCTAGTGTAAATATATACACATATTTCTGCAGTTTCCGGCACCATGAAAATTTGTGACTCGTCAGGTATTGTGAAAAGTATTGTAAAAAGTGTAAATAAAGTACAAACTTCAATAATACGATAAGTCGCGATATTACCCTTCTCGATGACGACACCGGTAAACAGATAGCACAGTGAGCAACGTGGCAGAACGGTCAGTCCGCCAAATTAAGATACATTCAAGAAAATGCGTCTCAGTATTAAAGTTCCTTCGTTGAACCTCACATTCTACTATTTTCGCTAACTTTTAGTTAAATTAAAAATAGGTGCACGGGGTGCGACAATATGCAGAACTACTTTTACACGTATGCTCATGTTCTCGCAGCAGAACAGTTAAACCGAAATTTATCGTGCGCAGAAGAGTGAACGGGAAGCGTGTCAACGCGGGAATGTTGATTTTCGTATTGGGGGGGGGGGGGGTGTAGCAGGGTGGTGCACTTTCGTTGATCGTCTAACAAGCGATATGCTCAGCCCGGAACACTTTTGAAATGATCACTTGTCTTCACGCTGACGAGGAAGACAAGTTCCTTTGTCGAGCCACTGGCTCCGGCCTGTGGTTTCCTATGTCACTTATCCTATACGTACTCTGCCCCGCCGCGGTGGTCTAGTGGCTAAGGTACTCGGCTGCTGACCCGCAGGTCGCAGGATCGAATCCCGGCTGCGGCGGCTGCATTTCCGATGGAGGCGGAAACGTTGTAGCCCCGTGTGCTCAGATTTGGGCGCACGTTAAAGAACCCCAGGTGGTCGAAATTTCCGGAGCCCTCCACTACGGCGTCTCTCATAATCAAATGGTGGTTTCGGGACGTTAAACCCAACAAATCAATCAATCATCAATCAATATCCTATACGTACTTGTATTGAACTGTGGAGTGCATTATAAACGCTAAGTATCAGCCTATTTAGGTTAACAAACAAACTCTAGAAGACGTTAAAGGGCCTCTAAACCACCCGGAGGTCGAAATTCAGTTGTGGTAGGGAAGTTGTGCGCAACACCTAGCTGCGAGAATTTTTCGAAACGCTACGGGCAAAGTCACACGTGCTTGATGATACGAATCACTCGTCTTTCCTTCGCTCGTCTGTGGCGAGAAACCCACACTATACCACGCAACATGGGGATGCCAAAATATAACGGCAGTACCCGTCATACACAACACCACGCCGGAGCAGTGGGAAGCTGCGCTGTCCAGTCGGGAAGCGGACGACCAGATCTGGCTGGTTGAACGCGCCAGACGGGCAACAAAGGCCGCAGGAGTCCTGGACTGAAGACCCATCCACAAGCGTTCTGTCGAACAGCGCTTGGCAGAACAGCTCCAGAGCCAAATAAAGTTTATTCTCTCTCTCTCCTATCCTGGCCGAGTGTTCCTCCTCACTGCGAGGAGCACGAGCAGCAAGACCGCGTACAACAACGTTGACGTTGAGGGGTTTGCCGAAAGACGTGGAGAGGAGAAAGGCTTGTTTCTTGGAATTTGTGGGACCCTCGCGACTCGTAGTGCTGCCACGTTTGGCGTTGTTGTTCATCGTCGTCGGCGACGACGACGACGATGAGGATGATGATTGGTGATGGAAAAGATATAGCTGTAAACCAAGTGGCAGATCTATCCTTCGTTATGCCATCATGGAAAGTAAACGGTGGAACCTTTCTTCGAGCACTCAATGAGTGATAAATGGGACTTAGCCACGTAGAATTTCACGCACTTACCCGACCAGCGGATCAACGCAGTTAAATTGAATGTGTGCATTGCACAGTTTATTTTGCGAATTTTGAACAGGAGTAAAGTTTTCGCGAGTACTTTGTCATTTTTTGTGCCTCTTGGAAGATAAATTAGAAGTCTCTTTGTGCGAAATTGAATATGAATGTTGTTTGTTGACGTGCAGCAGAAAAATGGACGAAAAGCACAAATCTTGCAAAAAAAGCTAACACCATTTCAAATTATTTCTTGGTTTAACGCATTTCAAAATTCACGATTGCATTGTTTTCTCATTTTTTTTTTTTCATTCAACACGTTCGAATACCCGAAGCTTTATTTTTCTTATAGCCCCATGGTAAACAGTCACAAAAGCGTTTGCTCCTAAGCCACGTAGTGGGCGTAAGCCATTGTTGGGGAATGAAAAAAATCATGTTCTTCCGGATAACGCAAACGTGGCGCGTTGTCACCAACCTGCGAAGGAGTGCAGTCTCGCCCGGTGACCAGGACGTCACTTGCGCCTCGCGACGTGTGAGTGAGCTGCCGCATCTTGCAGCGTAACTTCATTTGGTTGCTGCCACAGGGATATATGCCCCACTGTGTTTGATTACATCATCGCAACTAAAAGATTACCGTGCTAGTGAACCCTAACCTTTTCAGATCTTTAGTTTATAATTCGTAGCTTTGTCTATCAAAAATAAGAGATGGTTTAACCGCTTGCTCAGCAAACGTTTTTGTTTTTTGGCAGCATTATTTTAAAACTACTTTTTCAGATTGGCTTCATTTTCATTTTAGTTTCATTTAAGTACCCTGCCGCCCGGTTCTTGGCCCATCCCCCTCTGTGGGTGAGTGCCATCCATCAGAGGTCATCAGCATCAGCATCTTGCACGTATCGTTTCAGGGGTCTACCGTCTACCCGAAAATGTTCTTGCATGTGTATATGTACACACAAACGCACGCAAACATGTATAAAGTAATGGTTCCACTTACTGTCTATTGGCGCGGCCGGACAATTGAGTGTTGCTAACGCTGGGCATGCTTGACTGCTGGCCCGAAGGTCACGAGATCGACTCCCGAACTCGAAATGCTATATATATATATATATATATATATATATATATATATATATATATATATATATATATATATAATATAGGCCCGAGCACTGTGCGGTGTCGGAGCCCTGGTGGTTGAAATTTTCGGAGCCCTCCTACTCGGCGTACTTCTTAACATGGCGTCGGCAGGGGAGTGCTAACCTTAAGCCACACCATCACTTTCACCACACTCACCAACGGCAGCAATGCGCAACGTGGGGTTACACCCGCCAATTGAGACACAATGCGTCCATGCCTCATAATTATATCGTGGGTTTCGTAACGTAAAACCCTGACAATTATTATTTTGTTATCACTTATCATACAATTTAGGAGTGTGTTACCATTCTTTGGAACATTTGCACCAACCAGAGTGTTGGCGTGTCGCGTGGTGCCGTGGGCTGAGTTTTTAAAATCTCCTTGGAAACAGCAATAAATATCTGATTATAAGCGTCCCCAATTTTCGTTCACAGACGTCGTGGTCCTGCAGGGCTTCTGATAATTATGACCGCCTGGTGTTCTTTGGCGTGTATCGCACGATGTTTTGGGACGTTAAACCCCAACAATTATTATTATCGCATGGTACACGGGCCGCCATGCAGCATCTCGCCTCCATCGAAATTCGGCCGATATCGATCCCGCGTCTTTTTGGTCATAACCTGTGAGCCATTGCGGTGGCACATGCCCAGTCTTAGGTCCAAGTAATTATATCGATTCAAATTAGCGGCAGTTCTTTTCAAAATGACGGTTAAAATAAGGCGATACTTCCGTATATGTACATTTATACAATTCATATAGTTTTAATTACGCATTTAATTCGCACAGTTTGGTGGAGGGCTGAAGCACTCCTCGACAACAGTGACTAAAAGTGGTCGGGAAGCATTTGCATTTTATTAGAACGTTATCTTACGCTGATCAATTGTGATTTTCTACTAAACACACGCTCACGTCCATACAGGCCCCCCTGAAGCGTGATATTGCTATATTAGGCACATAAAAACAGCGCCAATAACGAGGGACAAGAAAAGGAGACAGACAGCGGCACTGACTTACAAGATTTATTTTCTGGAACCATGCAATATATACTTGAGTAGTATCTGACAAACAAGAGGAATGACAAACCAAAGAAAACAAAATTAACCCAACAACCGAGTAGTCATTGTGATAACGCGCCATGAATATCACGTGAGCCAACATTCTGAAGAAAATCTGTTTCTTTTTGTGATAGAGCAATCGGAGGCCTGCTGACACATAGATTGTCCAGCCTTTCCATTTCTGTGGTCTCCAAATTTCGCATATCATCTGATTCCGATGACGCCTAATGACCGTACAATGCTTGTGTTCCCATCTTTCAACATTGTACGGTCATTAGGCGTCATCGGGATCAGATGATTCACGAAATTTATGAGGCCGCAGAAATGGAAAGGCTGGGCAACCTATGTGTGTCAGCAGGCCTCCAATTGCTCTATCACAAAAAGTAGATTTTCTTCATAATGTTGGCACACGTGATACTTATGGCGCGTTATCACGATGACTACTCAGTTGTTAGGTGAATTCTGTTTTCTTTGGTTTGTCATTACTCTTATTTGTCAGATACAGCTCAAGTATATATTGCGCGGTTCCAGCAAATCAATTTTGTTGCAAGTCAGCGCCACTGTCTGTCTCCTTGTTTTCTTGTCCCTCGTTATTGGCGCTGTTTTTATGTGACTAATGTCGTACCAACTCGCCCAGGCAACCACGTTAGCTATATTAGGGTTGTCGTGGATACAGCAACACATGCGAAATACTGCCTAAGAAAAACTTAGCGCACAAACTGCGAGATCATCCGGCGAAACTTATACAGGCCGCCTACGTACGCTTACGTAAAAGTCGCACAGTGAGGGTACGCCAAGCCTCCAATTTCAATTAAACGTTATTGCACGCTTGCTTCACCAGTAAAACAAAAAGAGTGGAAAGTGACGTAGTCTTTCCGATTTCCCTGCTTAGATGACCGTTATATCAAACGAGATTGGTGCTGAAATTGTCGCATGTCAAAACTGCAAGTCGTGCTGGTGTTGGTCCTCGTCTGTTAGGCTTACATTAATGCTCAAGTCCACACTCATGACCGTTTAAGTGTGAAGCCGGGCCCAAATATATGACTTTATTCGTCATTCTGCTTTTGACGCGGAGGACATTTCGGTATATAGGATAAAGAGGCATAACTTACACATTTTTTTTTCGTTTCTTCTATAAGCGATGAGCTTGCACCCTGGAGTGAGCACGCTCGACGCCACATGACGCGTTCTCCGTGATGACCTTGCAGGCTGCCGAGAGTGCTGACACTGAAATTCGCCGCGCCAGGATCGGCATGCAGGACGAGCACATGTTATGCATGCGGGGGGAACACAAAACAGCCGCGGCGTAAGTGAACAACGGGCTTGTGATGCCGGCCTGCGTCCGCCACTGAGTGTTCTTTCTGCACAGGACCATGTCGCCGAACCGGGAACCTCGCGCCGTTCTGGCACCCGTCACACCGTGGTCCGTCACCGAGAATGCCCGTAAGAACTTCTGTCCCGACGGGCAGCGTGGCGCGCTCTCTTTTCGAACGTTGGTCACCGACATCGGCTTCACAAACAGCGATTCATTTGAATGCTTGTGGCACTCGCAACTCCCGTTCACACAACCATTCGAACATTCTATCAAACGTGTTCGATACTTACTTGCAGGTCGTGGCCCGGCCGCATTTTTGGTGTAGGAGAAAATGCACGAGGCCCATGTGCTTAAATTTAGGTGCACGTTACAGAACCAGTGGCGTATCAAGGGGGTAGCACACCTGACTCAGCCCGTCATACGCGCCCTCGTTGTCTACGTTTATTGTGCTGCTCTTCAAAAGGAAAACTATGCCGCTAGAGAATTTTTGAAGTTGGGCTTTTCGTTTATAGGCGCTTGGAACCACGGTGTCACGCGCGTCGTATGTTGCCAGCCTATTTGGACGTGCACAATATTTCTGTGTTTTCTTTGTTACTGTTTATCACCATACTACCCCTCCTATCCGGCTGTCACCCGCCTAGATAGTCCAAAAAGTCTAATCAGACTCCGTGCGTCATGCGAATTATGCACGCCCTTGAAAGCTCGTAAACACCAGAGATTTCGTTTTCAAGAAACGCAGTGCTCATCCACGCGAAAACATTTTGTTACTTCACTGTGAAGAACTTGTTGTTAAGATATTTGAGATGAATCTTCACTAATCTCTCAAATTCCTGATTACGTTTTCATCGACCGACGAACTCCAACGTATGTCTCACATACTTTAAAAGGGAGCGGCTGCTGGAGCTCCAGAATCCACCACCTGTTCATGAATGTCTTATCACAAAGTTCAATCTGCGTCTTCTTTTTTTCGTATTACTTTAAAAAAGATTTTCTCTCTGCAGATGTTCCATGTATAGGGCAGATCGGGACGCGTGGTAGCTCTCCACTTTTTCTTCTTCTCAGGGGCCAACCTTTCTCAAAAACACTGTTCGAGCTTTTGTTTTAAATGCTGCGGCAAACACTAACCTTGCTTCTCCAGCATCGTAAATATTCAGTTAAAATACCGAAGGCAACGATGTAAGGTTGTCGCCGGGGTCGGGGGCAGACAGGCGGGCCAGTATGTCAATTTATGAACATTGCCTTTTGCGATTTAGTTTATAGCAGTCGTCATTCGGAAATACGGATACTTTCCTTAAAATTTCACGAATATTTAGAAAGTATAAAATGTCGCTTGCTGCGCGGTTCACTCTTATAAAGTACTTATGCCTACTCGGCAGGCAAACCGTGAAGCCTTGGAATATTAGCGGATATATTGTGCAGTGTGTATTTATGTCGGTACAAAACAAAATACAGGTGTATTAATGCACTGCACAGCAGCTTTTATGCTATTGCAACACTGATTGTTGTTGGCGGGCTAGTTGGTAAACAAGCGAGAAACAGCGCGCCTAGACGGGACAAAGTTACGTGTGCGGCGTAATTGTGGTCCTTGTAACCTTTTGTCCCGTCTGAGCGCGCTATTTCACTCTTTTCATGCTATCTATTCCGATTTTATGCTGCCGTTGCAAGCTTTGTTTCCACACGTGAAACTTCCCAAGAACTCGCCGCATACGACGCTTCGAAGACATGTCGAAATCGCTGGTTGAACTGACTGCTTTGATATTACCAGCTGTTTTAAAACAGGCAGATGACGCGTCATATAGAACTTAACAGTTTCCCTGTTTAACTTTTTTTTTCAATTCCGTCTTTTGTAAAAATACACATGAAATTACGCACCCTCTTCTAAAAAAAAAAAAGCTAGGCTTCAATTTCTCTTTATGCAAGTGAGGCTGACACTATAGTTCGGTAATTTCTATTAAAATTTAAGATATAGAATTTAACAAGATAAAACCGAAGCTTGCCGCCCCGATTCTGTAATGGAAAGCGACAGCGAAAATTTGTGAATTGTGCCGAATAATATATTACGCATTGATGTAAATTAGCAATAATGCGTGTCAATTTTACTATGCACCCGCACACTGCAGTGCAGTCAGAGTGGCACACGGTGACCGTGCCACCCACCTCCCTCCCCCCTTAACAAAAAACAAGTTTCTACCTATGCCACTGCGTACGCATAAGCACTGTCATAACATTCACGTAAGCTATAAGAAATTTCCACAGTGTCAAATGTGTCCGCTGCCTATACTTTAAACAGAACCATGCGGTGTCTGTTCTTAGAACACAGCAGAAAGTTTGCAAAGTTTCCTGTTAGTTTTTCACGATATATCGAAAAAAAAATACACGTTCCAAGTCAAAGCTCTGTTCCAGGAGAATTTATTTTTTCTGTCTGAGATGCAAAGAATTTCATGCAAATCCGTCCGAGGGTGCCTCGTTTGTGATCATGTGGTATACGAACAGTGGGTTAACTTGCCCGCTGCACGAATGGAATATGTGCTGCATCCTTCAAGAATATTGCACGAGCGATATGGGTCACTTGGAATAGGCTGTTGACAAAGACATATGGAAGATGACCAGTGACGTTAATAACTGCGTAATTATTTTTAAGTGCACCACTGAAAGGGATGCGGTGGACAGCGCAGAAGACGACCTGTATTAGACCTGGATTAATGTTCAGGGAGGGGGGGGGGAACCACAATCTGATCACGAGGCACACTCGGGATGAAGTTCGACCACCTGGGCATTTTTCGCGTATCGCTGCTTGGAAATCCAATGTGTAAGAAAGTGAATGCAGAACGACAAGTGGATTAAAGCGCAAATGTGTTCAGAGTGTGAAATCGGCAGAATCTTCATTTTAAAAATTGAGAGGGTATGAGAGCTGATGCAATGGATCGAATGTGGAAGGTCACGAGCTTCCCGTTCTCTAGCTGCCGTTGTTACTTTAATGAGACAAGAGACATAAGCCGGGAGGTGAAAGAAATATTTCTTTCGCCCTAGCTTTCGGGAACCACCGTGTGCGGTGGCCCCAATACGAGCACTAGTGGAGATGGCGCGTCCGGAATGTTCAGGGTTGGTGTGGTCGGGCCGGCGCGTCTGGTCTGGCACGCTGCTTCTTGCTGCGTCTTCTCGGCCGTCGGGTACGGACGGCGTGGACGCCTTGGGAGAGCAACGATAGGCGGCGCCGCACTACCAGTTCGTGTGACGGGATTCGTTGACGGCCCCACGAGCTATCTTGCTTGCGCAACGTGGGGCGCCATTTATGCCGACCCTCTTGGACATACCGTCAGAGCAGCTCCAACTGTTGCCCGTGCGACCCGTTCGTCCCGAGGTTTATCCGCGGTACTTGATCTCCGTTCTATACTTCGTCGAGGCTCCGGACTTCGTTTTCAAGAGATCAACATGAGGATGAAAGGTTGGCCCCTTTATCTCCGGGTTTGTCGTGGCAAATCCGCACGTGCGGATGCGTTCCGTAAACTTCCCATGCCGGAGAGTCTACGTTTTCGAGCACTGGAAGCAGTGGTACCAGTTTAAGCTGGCTTTACTGTGCGACAATATAATGCCTGCTGTTCCCAGCGCGAGGTGTTTTAAGACAATTAGTTGCCACTACTACGTGACTGAGGACGAATTTCATATGCGTCATATATCCGCGTATGTTTGGCTAACACGTGTGTTCATGTTGGCGCTTGTTGAACGAGCGAACGGAACTTGTTTTCTCATCAGTGGCGTAGAGCAACCGCGTTGTGACATTCGGCACTAAACATTCATACTTCACGTGGCAGACACGTGGGTTCGAATAATCAACTTTCGGGAAAAGTGCAAAGCTGCGCCGTGCGGTGTCATGCATGGATGCGAATACGTGTAAATTTTCGTCGAAACGTCTAGAGCTAGTTCAAAACATTGTGGAGCGTCTCTCAATGTGTGAATGAAAATTGTCGTTCTTTTTTTTTTCTCAATGCCCTGCGGGTTACCGCGTTCTACGCTTAAGTTACGCTAACGAATTCGTGTACGCAAGCGCCGCAGCTAGCGCACATTGCCGTGCTGCGGCCGACGCCCCCAGCTTCCAACTCTGTGGCTTGTGCTGCCATCTGGTCGTCACTCACGCAGTTCGAATCTATTGTCGCTAGCAAACTGGCATCTTGGGACATTGTTACCGGCGAGCATTTACCATTCTCCACGGCCCTCTGCACGCTGCGTGTTTAGGGCTTCGTCGTCCTTATTTACTTTCATCTGCCTCATCACATTTCATTGAAATGTACAGCATCGTCAGCCGTACAGGTGATATTTTTTTCTAAGAGTCCCCGGAATGAATGAATCGATTAAATGCGTCTCGCCTCGACTTGTGTGTCAGTCAGGTATGCATACGTGGAGCTCTGCTCGGGCTACTGTAGTGTTAAAATTCTCGGTATTACAGTCGCGTGTGCTACGGGTACTTCTGCGCAGTAATGTGGTCGTTGTAGTGTTGCCGTCTCATAGTATAGCTCGTTTTGCCTTCCGCAGGCGGCCTGTCCACCTTGATACACATGTCGGCCCTGCGCCCGCTTGTCATATGTGGGCCATCCGGTAGTGGGAAATCGACACTGCTCAAGAAGCTGTTGAAAGACTTCGGCGATTATTTCGCCTTGAGTGTGTCCCGTGAGTATGGCAGTCTTTGTTGGTCCAGCCTAATATGGTTCCTTTGGCCACATTTCTTTGGCGATGCGGACTACGCGGTGCCTAAAAGCCCTGTATTGTGGCTTCTTTTTATTGTGTACTCCAGATACCACCCGGAAGCCCAGGCCTGGTGAAGTGAATGGCAAAGGTAAGGACGATGTGTGTGCAATGTCGGCTGGTACAAAGGCGTGGATAGACATGTTCGTGATTGCTCGTTTACCTTTCTCAGACTACCATTTCATATCCCGGGATGAAATGGAACAGGCCATCGAGGCGGGCGAATTCATCGAGTACACGGAGTTTTCGGGAAACCTGTATGGCACGAGGTAAGGCTGTGCCCCCCCCCCCCCCCACTTTTTTAGCGCTGATGAGCATGTCTAAAATGGGACCATATTTCATTTTGTGCAGCAAGAAATCCGTTCGCGATGTGCAAGAACAAGGGCGAATCTGCATCCTAGACATTGAAATTGAGGGTGTGAAGAACATCAAGAACACAGATCTGAATCCCCGCTACATCTTCATCAAGCCTCCAAGCATGAAGGCCCTTGTAAGTCTCCTATAAATCTTTTAAAGTAAGTTTCACTGCTGCTATTCTTTTACATTTTGTAGCGCCTTATTTATTTATTTTTCTGCTAGTTTGTAACTTGTGCCTTTCAGGCAATGCTTTGGAATGCCAGGTCAGTCCTATAAGTGTCTTGTGTAGTATGTGTATGCATAGGATTTTTTTTTTTAGTCTATATGTTGCACACGCGAGCTGCTTTTGGGTGCCTCGGTGAAAATTGTTGCATTTTGGGCTGTTTGAAATGTCCTAACCTGAGCTACAGTGCTCGTGACCCTAACCTTCTTTAGCAAATGCTTTACGGGCTTTGCATAAATAATATGTCTTGGCAGTATTTTCCACCAACTTTTTTTTTTTTGCATGAACCATGTCATAAATTTTCAGCTCATTCCTGGCTTTGATTAGTTCTATCGTCAATGTTGTGCCACCATATATATAAACTATTTTTCGTGAGACATCTGGGCGCCACCATCTTGGGCTGTGAATCCGACATTTTCTTGTTTTTGTATATCGCGGTGCGAATTAATAAGGACATGAAACAGTGCATGCACCAACCCTGACCGTTTTCATGTGTGCACCTAACGTAACACTGTTCGTTTAGTTGTTAAGATACAAAACAATTTGATAGCACCCAAACCCATTCATAAGATAGTCGACACATGGTATGACAGTGTTACAAGTCTGATTGACCGTACATTTTTTAATTAATTTTTACTGCACACTTTTCTGTGTTTGATTTTATTCCCTGTCCAAGTTGGCTGGTGGTGAAGTGTGGTGAAGTGTTACTGTATGGCATGGTGAAGTGTTACTTTGGATAGAAGGCTTTTGTCCTGTGTTGCGACTGGTTTCTTGGTACTTAACACACCTGCATAACTGAAGTTCCATGAAAATAGTGTTTGTAACAAGTTGCTGAATGTGCTTATTTTAAATATTGTGGCTCACTCCTCAGTGTTTAGTTGTTTACACCAATTGTTCAATGAATTTGTATAATTGGTGCCTACTTACTTTACCTTTTCTTTGATAGTTTTGCATAAAGTGATGGATGATTTTCAAGCAGCTGCTTATGGTAATTAACCCGTTGTCATACAGTAAGCACACTGGGTAGGGGACATTTGCAGTTGGTGTTTGTACATTGAAAAGTGGGCTTTTGAAACAGCTTTAATTATCAAAATTAATGTGGACAAGCTTTGGAAGCTGCTGCTCTTAACCACTAATTCCACTTTCTGACCAGTGTTGGAAACCCATCTGATGTTTTGTCTTTTGTATTTTTTCTTCCTTCCTCACTCCCTGCTTTCCAGGAAGAGCGGCTCAGGGGTCGGGGAACAGAAACTGAGGAGAGCTTGCATAAACGCCTGGCAAGAGCTAGTGAGGAGATTGCCTATGGTATGTAGTTAGTCTTGAATATCAGAATTTTTTCGTAAATAATTTTAAGATTTGGGAAGAATTCGAACAACTAAATACGTTTTGCACAGCATTGTTTACAAAAACTTGGGATTTCACTATCTTAGTGGTGCGTGCGGCACTGAATTGTATAGCTGAATGTTTTTGTGGCTTGGAAATCGCTGATGGTCATCCTTGGAGGTTGCATGTATGTCAAAGTCCTCACTTGCACGGGGCATCTAATTAGTATAGAAGTCTCTTATATTAAAGGTACAGGTACTGAAGTACAGCTGCAATACTTGTGTATTGATCTCGGAAATAGGTGAATGAATGAAATATTCATTTACAGGAGTGTATAGCACTATGTACAGGTACTGTCGGTGAAACATTGAGCATAAATTTCTAGTCAGGTTTGCCCAACAAAGTCGATCTCTGTAAATTCTAACAGACAGTCTTCTTTGTTCCCACGTGAGATGCTGGACTGGGAGATCCCACTTTACAAAACTGGTGGGAATGACATGTCTGCCAACTCTCCCGAATTGGATCCGGGGGCCTCTCGAATTTCGGCCTAATCTCCCAATTGTATGATTGCTATCGGAATCTCCTGAAAAGTCTGTTACAGCAGAGGCGTTTATTTAATCACGCTTGCATGTCAGCTTTTTTTGCTACGACAGTTGCAGGGCTGCGGTAGAACACTCGTCACTATACTTATAGTTTATTGTAACTATACTCTATAATACCACTAAGTATATTCTGGGCACTCTAGTACCGTGCATCTGGGCAAACGCCGGCGGCCCCAAGACCCACTCGCCACCGTACCGAAAGAAGGCGAGGTCGCTTGAACCCTCCCGCATTTTGTATGCTGTGCTTACGCCACTTGTAGTTTTTGCTATGCGGTTGTAAGGATTGTGTGTTTCTCCAATTAAGTTTCAGGGCTTTGTGACTACGCGGAACGGTTGCAAATACAGATTCTGTACCACATGCCCCTGCCTGTAGTGTAAGCGTTTCAAACGGTGGCAAGGTTGACACGTTTGCACAAGCATCAAAACTGCATTCATGCTGCGGAAGGGCAAACGAACATAGGAAGTTTCTTCCAACAAACCTGTGAAGATAGCACGATTCATGCAGAATGCCTATTTGTGGTATTTCTTGTTTGCTGCTAAGTGTAAGTGATCCAGCAGGATCATTGTTTTGTGAAATGTTCCCGAAGTGCGGGGACGTGAAGCGATATGGGTGTGGACGTTCTAGAACAGCTGCCATCTTCTGGGAAATGGCTTCGGGTGTTAAAAGCACAATGGTGGAAGCCCTGAAACGCCATGCTTTCGCAATGGCAGTGTACGGAAGTGCAACGGCAGAGGATAGCAAATGTCAATGTTGCAGTGATTTCCGATATATACCCCCCCCCCCCCCTTCTTGTGGTCACCCAAATTTTCATGCTGAAACGTAGAATAAAAAAGTTTGACGGGGTCCAGGCAGTATCTGCAAATGAAGTATTAGTGCATCCTGTAAAATCTGCAGTTCTATAATTTTTAGAATACCAATTGGGCATAGCCTTCGGCAAACATAGACTATAGGTGTGCACAAGTTGCCTGAATATGTGGAGCAGACAAATGCCACTCCCGTGGCATTTATTTTGTTTCATTTTTACCTTAGTCTTAGCCAAGCCATAAAAATTGCTCGTCATAACGTTATCTTTTGACTTCAGTGATCTTATTGGAAAGAAAGTTGAGAAAGGGCATTAAAACATTCACTCAAAGATGCTACAAATGAACAGAGTTTTTGTGTGCTCAAAACTAGTTGCAATAATGTAATAATATTGAACTATTCAAGGTAGACTTAGGAATGCCTTCCTCAGCCTATTTCTGGATGATGAGTATGCGCAGTATTTGTATAAGCATATGTATACGCCTGCAGTGGTGAAGCTTCCAGCATGCTGTTTAAGGGGTGATGGATAGCAAAACAGGTATGCAACTACTACTGCCCATGGCTCTTACTTTCAAAGCAAGCTCGAAAAAAATTTTGCAAATTAATTGATTGGAGAGTTTACTAGATATTTTTTAATTTGGCAAGAAATACAAAGCCACTTTAAAAACAATAAAAAATAAACCATTTCACTATTTTTATTTTTTGAAATAATGTTTGTGAGAAAAGGTTCTGCATGTAACGTGGTGAAGTATCTTCTGGTTAGTACATGTGCCCAGGGTATCCTTCTGAACCCAAATAATAATTGTAATTGATTGATTGATTGATATGTGGGGTTTAACGTCCCAAAACCACCATTTGATTATGAGAGACGCCCAAATAATAATTGTAGGCATGGCCATTCTTTATATATGAAATTCGATGTTTGATTAATAGACTTCTACGGCTTTTTTCATAAATAAAAACTTTTGTGAAAAGTACGGTTTTGATGGAAACATCATTCTTTTGCTTTAGAAAGGGTGCATGTTGTTCAGAAAACAGTGACAAAAGTTCGCACTTCATAGCTGCAGTGGTTACAGAAGAAATGTTCCTTTTTTCATGAAAAGTAGTGCGCCATTGAACGTTTGAGTTTTCACGGTGTAGTCATGGGATCATACGCATTTGGAATCATTTTTAAATGCTTTTCACTGCACGCAAAATGTGCCACTCATGGAAGCACTTCTCAATAATGCTTGAGTTTCGTGCCGAGAAAATTGAAAAAACTGCGCGTTCATTCGATTTTGCCGTCCATCCCCCCTTTACAGGCTTGAGTTTCGACACCCTGTGTAATAGAAAGGACTCCTGTACTAAATAAAATACTTAATTAGTACAGTTGATCTGACAGTGAGCCTGTACCATAACCAGGAATTGACCTTTCCTAAACAGTCTCACTGCTTTGGCATGCCCCTGGTGGCTGAGACTGGGGCCCGAGAGCGAAAAATAGTAGTTTTTTTATTGTACTATAGCAGGTTTGAATGCATAACAGTAGTGCTAAAAAGAAATAATGTTGGTTTAAAAGTACGACCGGTGTGGCTGTCCATAATGCTTTATTTATTTTTGAGCCACTGCTGGTGAAGCTAAACACTTCGACATAGGAAAGCGAGTTTGGTATATGGCTCCACTGTTGAGTGCATTCTGCAACAGTGGTCACAAAGAGCTCCTGTGTGACAGTGTGTGAATGACAGTGGCAGTGAAGTGCACCATGTTTGCCCTCGTGATGGGGATATTAAGATGGAGTGTCATCATTAAGCATAAGCTCATTCAGTCGCAGTCTTCATCAAAGACTGCACCATCTTAGCAATTTTGTAATTTTTTTGAAAAGAAAGCATAGTAATTGTGACCTACATTGTCAAATTGTAAACATCCTAGGCCAGGTCAAAGATAAGAGGACTCAACTGTGCACAACTCATGTTTGACCCATTTTCTGTGCCCCAAGTGCTGCTAAGAGGGAGTTTGCCTCACCCCTGTAACAATTGTTAGGGTTCGCTGTCACTTGCTTTCAGCCACGCTTGCATTATCTGGTGGCACCTCGTTTTTTAGTTAATTATTCAAAATGCCTTACAAGCCGATTTAAAGGGCACTGAGTAAGGGGGCATTAGTATATACATTGCAAAAAAAAAGACAAAAGTAAAAAAAGTGCAGGGAATAAAAAAAAAAGATAACCGCAAGGTGCAAGTAAAACGCAATGAGATCAGGTTATCACGAAAGGATTCACGATTAGAGATAGATATGATGTGGTTTTGATGGCCGTTCCAATGTGCTATGGCTCCAGGTAATGGTGATTAGTCAAGTTCCAGTGTGTGACCATGAATACGCATGAAACTACATGCATTGTAGGTACTCGGCTGCTGACCCGCAGGTCGCGGGTTCGATTCCCGGCTGCGGCGGCTGCATTTCCGATTGAGGCGGAAATGTTGTAGGCCCGTGTACTCAGATTGGGTGCACGTTAAAGAACCCCAGGTGGTCTAAATTTCCGGAGCCCTCCACTACGGCGTCTCTCATAATCAGAAGTGGTTTGGGACGTTAAACCCCACAAATCAAATAAAATCAAATCAACTACATGCATTGTGAATGCGTCGAGATGTGCACAGAGGGACATGAAGCAGCAAACAGTGGCACTTGTTACTGTAGATGTAGTTATGAAATAAACATAAAAGGGGCAATGTCACGGCGTTGATCCAGTGACATGAATGCAAGGTCTTGTTTTATTGGGGTGACGCTTGAGTGATAGTCACTGTTACCAGCTATCAATCTTGCAATTTTTTGATTGATACAATGAAAGTTCACTCCAATAGAAATGTTTATACACTGGTCACTAGTTATCCACAGTATTGAATTAGCCGGAGTTGAGTGAGACAAGGTCTACTGTAGTGTAATAGAGGCATGCAGTAACCCACTACGCTTTTCGCAAAGGCATTCAAATATAAGAGATGTTGAAAATGGAACTGCATTCCAATTTATTTGCAGAAATGTGTGTGTTATAAACTTAGTCTTTTGAGGTACATTTTTTAAAATAATTTAACGAGTTTACACATAGTAGAGTACAACAGTCATTTCTAGCAAAAGATGTCTGCTAGTTTGCTAATGTGAAGCATTGCCTCTAAAGCTTGAATATCCTAAAATCCACGAACGATGTTTTTTGCACACATTATTATGACAAACGGTTGGTCTGGCTATTCCTGCTTAGGTGATATCTGAAGGAAAATGTCTCTAGCCCAAACTTAAAAAAAAGAAAAGAAATATGTTCAAGAAAAAGTTATCGTTTCCTTGTTTGGCTCATATATTCTTTTGTAGCTGCATGCTACAAACCTGTACTTGCACCAAATGCATACGAATTTGTGCGAAGTTGGTGTCCATTTCCATTATAGCTTAGGGCTACAAATGGGTGGATGGGATTTGTATATTGTTGCTCTAAATAATAACACTGGTGCAAAAAAATGGTAAAAAGAGTATCCTAGTGCCTCGGAATGCATTCGGTATATTTTTAATACCCCTATCTTAAATAGTGTTGGTTATGATATCAGGGGGGTGGTTTTCACAGTGAAATGTGAACATAGCGGATGTAGGTCCAAGTCTCATGGGGACAGCAACTTGTGGTGTATACTAGCAGCAGCTCTCTCGTCTGCTGTTGGTTGCAAGTGTTGCACGTGAACGTCGATGAGTGAATTGTCATCCAGCAACTCTGACAGTGACTTCAATGAATGTGTGTACTCACCTTGGTAATGTCCATTGCGGTGGGGCTGGTGTGCAGATGCTGAGTGGCAAAAACTTAAGCAGTATTTTACATGTCTTTCCTGGCTTCTTTGTGTGCAGAGCATTGACACTGCACACCAAGTCAATGAAAAAAACGTGGCTGATCCTTCTGTCTAGAAATCGGTACATATAGCACAAAAGTGAAACAGTCTCCACAGAGGTATTAACTGTCACAGCTCTACACTTGAAGTTCGCTGCTCCAAGAAGAAGACTAAAAAGTGCACACGTATACATAGGACGATCGTGAACAGCTGTCACAGTTCTTACTTCTTCGTGTGTGAGCAGCACGCTCCTTTTGTGAACGTGGCCGTGGCAGCAAGCAAAGTGACCTTCATGCTCTCTTCAGTCACCGCAACTTCAAAGGGAACTTGAGGGGAAAGCACACAAAGTACAAAGCTTATAAACTCGAGATAAGCATGCACTTGTGAGCGACAATGCTCTGTGGAGACGTGTGCACACTTTGCAACGCATGGGGCCCAACGTGCGCTCTTCATGCCATTTAGCTGCTGATGACAAAAACTCCCTGAAGTTTCTGAGCTCTGAGGACCGGCAATGGTATATGGTGTACATAAATAGCTCATCATTAATTAGCAAGCTGGACATCGTGCGCTCTATGGCCTAATGGTTTCAAGCCGCACACTGTGGAGCAAGGGGTCGTAGGTTTGACGCCCGGAGACGGAACGTTTTCTTTTCTTTTTTTTTTTGTTGCAATGTGTTAGTAGATATGTTACAATCTCATATCCCTGATGGAAATACATCAGCGGAGCCGTGGTGGACCCCAGTATAAAAGACTTTCTTGTTAAAATGTCCTTTTTGCAATGCTCAGAATCATGTCAGTACTCCTTTTTAAAAGAGGAACCTCTCTTCACCTTGCTGACATTCGCATAACTGTTTTGCCATATGTGAATTTATATTGGAATACACATTAGTCTCTCTTCCAATGCACCAATATGTAAAGGGACACTAAAGGGTAAAACACTCTTTCGCATATTTGTAAAGTACGATTTTACAATCGCGAAAACGACACTGTTACTGCGACATGACACTTGGAAAGTGACAAAACGCACAAAAAAGAACTGCGGATGGGAATGCCATCTTAATATTTCCGCACTAAACACTGTGTTGTCAATTTTTTAAGGTAGCTACTGGGTCCTATGTAGCTTCTAATCGATAAAATTGAAGTACATTGTAATCTGTGGGTGCGATGGACTTCATACAAAGCCTCAGAAAATTTTATCGTGCCAATGTCATGAAAAAAAAAAAGAAAAATACATTATGGAATTTCTTATGTCAAGTGGAGATCACAGTGCCAAATTTAAAAATGGAAACTACAACCTTGATTTTTTCCTCTAATAATGAACTTATGAGAGTGAAACTTGTGACATCACAGAGTTCTCGGAGTGTAGTTCATCAATCTAAAACAACTCATTGTTTCTCTTTAGTGTCTAAGTTTGTGGCTAAAGTTTAGCTGTTGTTTGAGATCTAATGAAGAACTAAATCCGATGCTGTTAAAAGAGTTTTTGCATTTTAGTTGCCATACTTTGTCAACATATGTGTGTTGCATTTTTCCTAATTTGCAGGCGAGAACCAGGGCAACTTCGACCTTCTACTAGTCAATGACAACCTCAAGAGTGCATACAGCAAACTCCGAGATTACCTTATAAAGGTGAGATTTTTGTACTGCACTACTCTGCATCCAAACCTCTTTGTGAGGCTAAATAATTGGCATGACATGATAAGCATGGCATGCTTATGGGTCATTGCATGTTTCTGTGCTGTACATTTTTGGAAAAGGCCCCCGCCATCATTTTTACTGCACTATAGGAGGCATTCAACAAGCTGCCAGAGTTTGTGACCATCAGTGAGGATTCAGCACCATCCTTATGATCTAATGGATGCCAACACCTGAAGGACAGTTTGTGTGGAATAGAATACACCACCGCAGAAGCTGCCAATGCAGCAGACCATTTTACATTTTCTCAGAGAAAGTGGACTGTTCCCTCTGTGGCTTCAGAACCAAAAGAACTGTCCACTTGGGAGACGCAGCCTGCCAGTCTTTGAGTGTAACTGTGATTTGCCACAATTGTAATGCTTCAGTATGTTGGCATTGCTTATTTGTTTCCTAACTTGTCATGTTGCTCACGCTGGTGACAAGTGTGAACTGCCAGATAGGTCACTCTTTTCCTGTTTTAATGTAATTGTCACAAAAATTGTTTACCTTTTACCATTGACCCTGCTCATTGTAAGATAGGTGCAAAGCTTTTTTGTGATCCGGCAAAAACTTGCTCTGGCTTAGTGCTGTAATATTGTTCTGCTCTCATGACCTATTTATGCACATCATCACTTATTTGTGTTGCTTGTCTCATTTCACTTCCTGCTTATTTGTTGCTGTGTTGCTGCTACTTGTTCAGACGTGTATGAGCAAAATAAATATTTAAATATGTCACAATGACAATTTGGTTTTGTCTTTGGCTCCAGTCATTTAAAATTGCACAGGGCAGTTGTGCGCTTTGTACTCTTGACTACCACGATTGGTTCAAGCACTTCTGGCTTGCAAAGTGCTCTCGCAATTTGTATCCAACTGGCAAACTTGGCACACTTCAGATGCCTGCTGATCAGTTCTCTCTTTTTTTCCTTCTTGCTTTCTTCATCTCGCTTTCTGGATTGGTAGAAAGCATTTCCAAGGCTGAGCTTGTTTGCACAGTATTGTTTCATTCATGTGGCATGTGCAGTAGCACTTGTCTACCATTCGGACAGTGTTGAACTTGCTTCATACAAGGAGCTTTGTGAAGACAGCCTATCATTTGTCAATTATCTGAAGAGTGACAGTTGTACTGACAAAGATGCAAGCAGTTGTGGAGTCACTGCTGCACATTTACCAAGTCAGCATTTTTCTGGTAGCTGGCTAGGTTTTGGACAACTTGATGTTCACCGGTACTTCAGTTCTCTGCCTTTTATGAGTGTCTCGTCTGCTTTTGCTAGTTTGTCTCCATCAAATAGAATACTTTTTGAGTTATCCAAATAAGTATGGCTAGTTATATGGAGAATGCATTCAAAAACAGTGCACTTGTTATAGTACACATTGTCATTGTATAGCAGGGTATTTGATGAGAAATGAATATTAGCAACATTGATTAGAAAGGGCTTATATTCAAAACATTCTCTTGCAAATTAACACAGTTAGCCTAATTAGGCAGTTCTGGTAAATGAGTTCAACAGATAAACAGCTTGTAAATGCTTCCTTTGTACACTTGACTCCTATGCGATGAAATCATCTGTGCAGCAGTTCAGCTCTATATTCTGCAGTGGTAAGGTTAGTAAAGTGGTGCAATATATCGTGGTGGAGCAACATTATGACAAATGTTAGATAGGTGGGCTAGCGGGTGCCGTATTTTTGTATGTAGTGCGGGAAAAAGGGACTTGTCTGTTGCCGCCATTATGTTGTGTCTGACAAGAGAAAAGAGCCCAATGTTCCATCTCTCCATGGACTAAGAGTATTGCATAGAAAAAGCACTCCTGTTATGCGAAACTCTTCTGTTGTGCAGTACTCATGTTTCCTGCCCTCAAAATTTTTTGTGAAAAATTGGAGCTAGTGTTTTTGGATTCCAATATGTTATCTCCCACATTTTGTTATGGAAGTGTTTAGTATCAGGTGCTCTTTCTACACGTGCAATAGACCTCATATTCACTACACACGAAATGGACCTTTCTTGCACATTCAAACATAACTAAGCTTAACTCCTCCCCCTCCAGTGTAAACAAATTGCTGGCTATGCTGGTGTTCGGGAGCTCCCTAGAAATCATGAATAAGTCATTTAATTCAGAGTGTCCTTTTGTTTTTTAATTTTGCTGCAAAACATTTCCAGCAAAGGAGGTTTATGAAACTCACTTAGATTTTTAAAGTGTAAGGCGCTACGACGTCAATAGACAAAGACACCATTGCAACTGTGATGCTTGGATTGGGAACAACACTTTAAGGAGATCCCAATGAACTAGAAATATCCGATGTAAGAATGGCACACTGGGCATGTTGGTTTAGCATATTTGAAGAATAAGGCACGATGACGACAATATCGTTGTGCCTCTGTACATTGTCGTTGTGCCCTAAAGATAAGCTAAATCAACGCTCTCGGTCTGCAATGCTTACACAGATTCATTTCCTTTGTCCTAAAAAGCTCATCGCATTGTTACAAAAAGCCCGCCCACATTTTCATGTTTGTGTTTGACAGTCATTGCACGTGGCACTTCATCCACTTAGGTTACCAGGTTAAACAGATTTTTTAACTATAGTATTTCCTCATGCAGAAACGTGTTCGCATTCTGCATGCAATGCCCTGCAGTATGAAATACAGTCTAGTAGTGATGCCACCGACAATACATAAATTTTAGGCCTGACACATTGATAGTATTGCAAAAAAAGCCACTGGGGGCATGCAGAATGACACTCCCCCCCCCCCCTTTTTTTTTTTTCCTGAGGATGTGCTTTGGTACCACAAAAAGTGTCCTGGAAGATTTCGAAAGATGTCAGCAAAACTAAGAACTCTGCATTGTATTGCAATAAGGGCACCCCCGTCGCGGTGGTCTAGTGGCTAAGGTACTCGGCTGCTGACCCGCAGGTCGCGGGATCGAATCCCGGCTGCGGCGGCTGCATTTCCGATGGAGGTGGAAATGTTGTAGGCCCGTGTGCTCAGATTTGGGCGCACGTTAAAGAACCCCAGGTGGTCGAAATTTCCGGAGCCCTCCACTACGGCGTCTCTCATAATCATATGGTGGTTTTGGGACGTTAAACCCCACATATCAATCAATGCAATAAGGGCACATCTGAAGAACCATAAGTTATTTGTACTATACACTACTGACTGTTTTGGGTGTGTTTAGAACACGTACAGCTTTCCTGCACAAATATATGGCAGCACACCATGCAAAGCTTTACAGCAGTGCCTCAAAATAGATTCCATCATCACTTGAACAGTTTTGAAGTTAACTAAAGCAGTGGCATCGATTCAGTGGTAACGACCTCAAGAAATGCATCGTAGATAGATGCTGGGCAACATAATTTAGCAGGCCTTATGCTTGTGCTATCATGTGTAAGCACATTTACAGCTATTAATACCCCTTTCAGTCACAATGTGTACAATTGTACATGCCAACTTCAATGGCATGTCACGCACCACGTGTTTCTTTTATGACTTTAAACTTGGTGTGCACGTTCCTTCAGGCTTCTTTTCTGGACAACTTTCAATCCTTTAACTTTCTTATGCTGGGTATCGCTGCAGATGATCACTTTGCTAGATACACTGCCATATTCGACGATTCTTCCGAGGTTCCGCGTCCCAGAATAACTAATACAAATACAGTTTTTAAGTTCCAGCTTTAAGTAACAACTTTTAATTGATTCTGCAGTTAAATTATCTAAAATGCAACTTTAATGCATACATTTAGGTATGTTCCAAATTTTCTATATTTGACACAGGCGAGAACGTTGAAACAAAAAACGCGCTTCATAACTACGTAACATCTCGGGTGGCACATCTTGGGTGCTTACACACCAAGTAAGAAAAACTTATTGGAGGTAAAACTTGTGTTGCCCAGGCTAGAAAGCATGAAGAAGTTGGAGCTGTTGCACGTGCTTTGTGTTCTGTGACATCAACTACAAAACAATTGATTCTAGCATGGAATACCTCACATAAGACGGTGCTACATTTTCAATGCTGAAAGTTACATTCCCCATGAGTTCTTGACAGCCAGCATTAAATGTGGATGGCATTTAGTGACTTGCGTGCTTTAAGTTTTTCTGTATGTCACGAATTTGCGATGCTCAGCAGTGAAGGGTTAATTACTGAAGCTCACTCAAAACGAAGCATTGTCATTTTCTTTCTCGGAATGTAACACTGATTGTTTTGGGATTATGTCATGCGAGTTCGATGCACCTCCAGAAAATGCATCATAATTCGTGACTGAAAGGGATACATAGCTGTGGCAGCTGTGAAAACTAATTGAATATAGGGGGCAGATGTGTCCACATAACTAAATGTGCCTAAAGGAGTGTAGACACTGAAATTGGGCATTAACTTGACATGAAATTGACTGCAGCATGTACTTTGCATGCTTGTGAGGAATGCTGCGACAAGTTTTGACTGGGAAGTGATGACCTAAAGCTAATTTATTTAAATTTTAGTTCTAGAAGTCTAAGTGTGGCTCCTTTTCCACGCATCACAATAATAACCATTGGCAAAAATTTCAAAAGAGAGCTGTGAAAGGTGCGATGTTAGAGGTGTGTACAGCGAATATGATGACCGTGGCCATCTGTAGCATGAAAACATTTCTGTTTCCAATTGCAATCAATCAAAATCTAAATGGATTTCCACCTGTATTCCCCCAATGCACATAGTGACGATGTTATGGTATTTTCACCAGGAGATGCAGCTGAGCGTTTCAGTAGTGCTAATGGCGGAAAGTGCAGATGCACGTGCGTGAGGTAACATACGGCTGGTCAGTTCACTTGCACCACAGCTATGGTAGTTTTCGTCATGTTTCTGTCACGTGATTACTCAGTTGTGTCATCACACGGAGATTTTCCACTTCTAAGCGGTTTTTGAAATCTTCATTTGAAGCTTTTGGTGTGTGTGCTTGAGAATTTTTTCTAGCAGTTGTAAAGCTAGTGTCGTCCTCTGGGCATTCTCTCCGATCATGATGATTTAAGGGGAAGTGCTGCTCGAAAAAAAAAAAAAGTTTCCTTATTTTGTAGCTCAGGGCAACGAAATTAATGCTGTTTATCAGGGTGTTTCAGCTAAAAAATGCCAAGTAATAAAAAAAATTTAACAGTGCTACTTGTCTCCAATCAGCACAGTATTGTTTGAGCCATATCTCACTTAATTTAAGCTATATTGGTCATAGGTACAGCTTGGTGAAAGTAATTGTTTTTGTTTTTATTTTCCCTCTGTATCAAAGTGTGGTATTGGGCTGGTGTGAATATGGCGTGAATCTATTCCTGTTGCATTTTATTGACCATGGCTATACATATTTTGTTTGCACTGGACCAAAACAGTCTGCATGCTTGTTCTGCATCGGTGGCTATCGGTGACTACCATCAACGTTAAGCGATGGTACCGATTAAAAAAAAAATTGACCAAATAGCAGCCACTATGTGCGAATATGATTAAACGAGACCAGAGGCAGCATTCGATGCAGCACAAGATTTTTTTTTTCTTTTCAGGCTAACGACAAACATGTCATCCTCTCCCCCTTTTTATGTTTCTTGTTCGTTCGAAAAGAAAAAAAAAATGCTTGGTGGATTGGAAAAAATATTCCGATGTGCTCTATATGGCTCAAATATTGTGCTACTTTGAGACTTGTAGCCCCGCCGCGGTGGTCTAGTGGCTAAGGTACTCGGCTGCTGACCCGCAGGTCGCGGGTTCAAATCCCGGCTGCGGCGGCTGCATTTCCGATGGAGGCGGAAATGTTGTAGGCCCGTGTGCTCAGATTTGGGTGCACGTTAAAGAACCCCAGGTGGTCGAAATTTCCGGAGCCCTCCACTACGGCGTCTCTCATAATCATATGGTGGTTTTGGGACGTTAAACCCCACAAATCAATCAATTTTGAGACTCGTAGCTCTCATGTTCAATTTTTTTTATTACTTGGTGCTTTTTAGCTGAAACAGCCTGTTGGCTTTAATGCTGATTTGAAATATGTACTCAGTTTTATAGTAAGTTGCATAGCTTTCGTTATGGACCTTATTAGTGTGTAAAATATACCTATTTCTGGACCCACATTTTCTGCCACTAAACTTTTATGAGTCATTAATGGATCATATTACTCCACATTAACTGTATATTGCAAATATAACAAGAAAATCTGAATAAAACGTAATAATGCACATGAAAATTGTAATATGAAAAGCCTTTAAATGGTCAGCCCATACTAATCACTTAGTTTAAGTTGTATAATTATATAAGTGATGTATGGTTTGATAAGAGATAATTGCACTCTACACATGTTAAGGAGTATGTGTGAAATATTCACTTGGATGTGGCCACCAAAAGCATTTAAACAAAACCTTGAACTCGGGAAGTTGACCAAAATTTTGCATCTTGAGAAAAATGCATTCGAGACAGAAGAATGAAGGCACATTTATTTGGCAATGATGTGCTTTTTAAAATGACTTCTTCCATCATGAGAGATTGGAAACTATGGTTGTTTTCAGCATGTCGCTTTAGTGAACTCCTGATGTGAAATGCAATGGCAAGCAGCCTGCTGACAATTTCCAGGGGACTCTAGACAATGAGCTCTTATTAGTTTTCAGTAGGTACCTTGTGCTCGAAGTTATTTCAGCCTACTTGTAGTTTAATTTTAACCTTAATTTTTTTTGCCATGGAAGTAAATAAACTCAATGTGCAAGCATGTAAAAAAATGTAATTTTTTAAGAACTTGGGTTTTTCGAGTAGCCTCTCCCTTTAAAGTGTCATTGCCCGAGTTCCATGTTCTATATGTCTACATGTGTCACTAAAATCTTACAAGAACAATTTTAATGAAGACAATTAAAACAAAATGCTGACCGCAATAAAAGCAACAAGGTGTCAGCCCCTGAACGGGAGCCCCCCTTTTTTTTTCATTAGTGAACAAGACTCCCATACAGCGGCCGAAACGTCTTGGTTTTATTTGCTTTTATCGCGGTCAGTATCTTGTTTTGATTGCTTTCACGTTTGGTCCTGACCAGACGGGTTTCCGTACAAGTAGCAATTTAATGAACAGTCTTACTCATGAAAATGCAGTAGGCATCACTGAAGTAGGCTGCAGGAAGTGGGTGGCCCCAGCAGTATGAAAATATATTAAAGGTGCAGTGATTGTTAAGTAGCTGACCATTGCATGTGACCATGGTTTATTCCGAACAAGGCCACCCTTCGAATTGTTGCGCAGCAAAAATAGAGAAAAGAAGGAAAACAAAAAGAATTAAGGTTGGATCATGTGAACGGGATACGTTTTCTCTGCTTTGGCACATGAGAGAAAGAAAGCTGCTGGCAGACATTAGCCATGCCAGAATGAGAGAGCTTTCATTGAAAGTTGCACTTGCATCCAAGCAGTGTGTTAACAGGACGGTTGAAAATCTCTCCCAACCCCTCTAGTGATGAACCTATCATTATTTTGATAAAAAGCACCCCGAAGGACTTCTTATGTGTGAGTAAATAAGTGAGGCCGGGTAAAGAGCACTAAAAAACCACCGATTAGAAATGTAATCCTCAGACAATGTGTTGTAGTGTTAAGAATGTGTTTTGTTGTAATAAAGGTACAAGTGAAATTGCTAGTTTGCGAGTGTACACTGTTGCCCTTATGAAAGGGAACACACGAACGCATGGCCTGCGCTATGCGGCAGCTGCCTACAGCGCCATCCACCGACAGCAATAGAAAACACATTCGCTCGTAGCGTCATCTGTTGCAAAAAAAAAAGTCATGGCCATTAGAAGCGTCGCTAGATTGCACTCCCTCTTTGCTTGCACAAAGGGTGATGATGCCTGCCGTGCGTAGTCTACTGCCAACGTATCAAACGTTGTGTGCGACCACGGCGCAAGCTGCTGTAATAGCCTGATGTCGCTCGCCGTGCGAGCGGTGATGGAACGTAATCTAGCAGCGCTTGTCTACTGGCTGCGGCTCGTCTTCTTTTTTGGCAATAGATGACGACAAAAGCGAATGTGTTTTCTTCACCTGTCGATTGATGGTGCCGTAAGCAGCCGCCGCAGAGCGCAGGCCACACGTTCGTGTGTTCTCTTTCATCTCGTCTTCTTTTTTGGCAATAGACGCCGAAAGTGAACGTGTTTTCTTCACCTGTCGGTTGATGGTGCTGTAAGCAGCCGCTGCAGAGCGCAGGCCACGCGTTCACGTGTTCTCTTTCATAAAGAACGACAGTGTACATACATACAGCAAGAAATCTGGTCTAGGCAGTATACGTATTGTCATCTTTGTAACTTTTCCTATCCTACTCTGGCCCTCCTATACTGTGTGTTCTGCACATAATTGTGAAGCCAAAAGTGAAAGATCATGCGGCAGCTTTTAGTTGTGGTCATTTGTAGCGCAGCTATATGGCACCTATTATTATGCTTTAGAAATCACATCATTATCCTTGTTCTCTGGCTTCCTGCTATAATTTTTTGCAACTATAACTGTAGCAGGCATGGCATCATCCAATGCATGTTACTATTCTAGAGTATGCTTAATGCTCAGGCGATGTAATGCATGGTGACTAATTGCCCTAAAACCTTGTGTGCTTGTCTGATTTTGGAAAATGCTTTTTTATCAATACTTGTACTTGCATGTCTTGAAGCATCTTGATTGAAACAAAACTTTTTTTTTTGGTGTAGGAGTACAGTATGGGTTTCTCTATTATCCAGGAAGTGGAGGAGCTTCAGAAGAAGCCAAAGATCTAGTCACACCCAACATCTGTGGACTCAGCGCACCCATCATGCATCATATTTCTGTTGCCTGTAACTTATTGCGGACTGATTTTCGCTGCCATACATATGCCGCAGTTTTCATTGAAAGGTTTTTTTTTTTTTTTAACAAGATCAGTGCTGATCTTCATTGGGAGTGGTCCACTGTATAAGGTACCACTTCTGACAGCACATGTAGTCCTTGTTTTCTTTATTTTTATTCCTACTTTCATAATTCATTTTCCTCCCATTTTATTTAAAAGTCGTTCATGAGTCTTTAATGTTGTGAAACACTCATAGGTGCGCATTGCATTTGTGATACTGTTGACAAGGCTTGAGCAGAATCTTGACCATGTATCTGAGACTGTGCATCGTAGTTCTGTGTAAGTGCTAGAAATAAGCACGAGCTTAGTGCTATGGGTCCCTTGAACCTGCTGCAGTGTTCATGTGTGTCCACTGTTGCAGGCACAGCGTTACTGCAAAACAAGTGCCGCACCTGCTGCATGGCCAATCTTGTTTCTGCTAAAATTGTTCCTGTTACTTCTTGCTCGCAATGATTCCTGTTTGGATATCTGAAATTCAGTTCCATATAGTAGATGTTGTGACTCTGTGGTCCCCTCATTGTGGTTTCTGTAACTTGTGTATTGTGTTAGTTTCCATAGAAACCTCTAACTAAGCTTTAAGTGTGCATACACTGTGATTTTTGTGCAACATAGAAATGCATTACAGCATATTAGTCATACTGACAGTTTTACTGCATTTCTGTGATTTGCACATGTTGTAGAGTGAATGTGCGTGTGTGCGTATTCAAGAATCTCACTTAATTTAAGCTACTGGGGTCAGGGGTACAGTGTGGTGAAAGTAAGTTTTTTTGTTTCTGTTTTCCCTCTATATCAAAATTTGGTATTGAGATGGTGTGAATAGGGCATGAACCTATTCCTGTTGCATTTTATTGTTTATGGCTATTACTGTACATATTTTGTTTGCATTGGACCAAAACAGTCGACATGCTTGTTTTGCATTTTCTTCTGGTGGACTCTTCTCAACGACACTTGAAGAATGTATGTTGACTAAATATAACAGTTGTTCGTTGTCAATCGGTTTAAGTATGCATGGTCTGCACCCCATGTTCGTTCTTAGCAGTGTTTTCATTGTTCATAGCACAGTGTTGTGAGCCATAACTGTCTTGCTAAGAGTCATTCGGTTAGAAACTGCTGTAAAGCAGGTGTATAGGGAAAACATTGTGTTGTGCTTAAAGGGACATTAAAGGCAACAATTAAGAGGACAAGGTCGCCCGGCATAATATTGTTGTTGTAGGCGTCATACATTGAGCTTTTACTCTCACATAAATTTTTATTTGGCTTTAGTGTCCCTTTAAAGTGCAGCTGGTAATTTAATGTTCCTACTATATTGGCTTGATGGGTACACTGTATAAACAGCTTATAAAACATCATGACTCATTTGTATGAGTGGTTTTCTTGAATTAGATTCTGTCAGCTTTAGCTGACAGTGTCCCTTTAAAGTGTAGCTGGTAATTTAATGTTCCTACTATATTGGCTTGATGGGTACACTGAATAAACAGCTTCTAAAACATCATGACTCATTTGTACGAGTGGTTTTTCTGAATTAGATTCTGTCGACCTTAGCTGACAGAACCTACAGAGGGAGGTGTAAGTGAAACTCATCATGATAGTACATATATAATTTTTCCCAAGAGTACGTTTGGTAGCATATGAATACCATTCTTATCCTTTGTCTGAAAGTTGTAGACAAGTTTGAATACCTTATAAAATGCCAGGGCTGCTGTACAACTGATGCATGTTTCCATCTAATCTAGTAAGTATGCTGTGATAATGTCTCATAGATGTGGTCATTGTAACTTAAAACATTGAGGGGGAGGAGAACAAGGTGTGTCTTTTCTTGTATTCATTGCTTTTGCTTGCTTGTGTTCCTTGCCAAATTGAAGCATTTTCATAGAAATCCTTGTGGTTACTGGCATAGCCAAGGGGCATGGCTTAGGGGGCTTGGACACCGAAAGGATAATGTTGCTGGTGGTCGAGGCAAGACATGCGTCATTAGCTACCATTTATATACCGTTGAGGTGCCAATCCCTGAGAATTTCTTTACAGTATTTCCAGGTGTTCAGAAAACATGCTTGAAAGTATCATTGATTGCATTCCCTATAGCCTATAAAGGCACCACAACTAAACTCTTAAGAAGTACTTGGGGCAAGAGAACAGTTTAGGCTGTCTTACAAGGTACATTGACTTTATGTCCATTTGATTTGGGAATTTAGCTACTGAAAATTGTTTCATTGAAGAATGAACATCCACCATGTAATGATATGCTCGTCTCGCACGTGTCTTTGCATGCTTTCAGCACAATTCGCACCAATAATGGGAAGTGTTTTGAGACCACTGTTGTACAGAACGACGTTCCTGGATCTTGTTCCTTTTGGAATGAACAGAGGAACACCACCATTCCATTCAGGATCGGCGGAACTATAATGGTAACTTGTTATGTTTGCGAAATAATGGTAGAGGGGACGGTGTTCCTTCTGTAAACATTTCACGGCATTCAAAAGACAAACGCACACAGCACATTGTGCAGAACAGGGTGGATGGGCGGCCACTTAAGGCACAAAAATCTACCAATCGCCTGTAGGTGATGATGATGCATCCTGGTTTTCACGTCACGGTGCCCTCCAAAGGTGCTGGGTAGCAAAAGACACAGAGACTGACCACGTGCAGCAGGAACAGATCTTTTTCAACATTGTAGCTGTTATGCTAGAGGTTCACATGAACTGGCGCGCACTCTCTTCGTCCTTCTTTTCGATTTCTGTTCCGTTCTTGGTACACATACAAATGCCAATTTGTCCGGCATGAGATGCAGTAACTCTGATGGCCAAGGGAACAAGTATAGCGAGAGTGAATGAATGAGATATAAACGAAATTCTCAATGAGGCAAGATTCAAAACTGCTTCTCGGTGATCTGGAGGCGAGCGTCATAACCATTTGGCTATCCAGATCTTTTTTTTTTCCTCTCTTCCATGGGATTTGTTCATAGGCATGATGCCTTGAAGCGATTCAATACAGGCAAAGAAATATAACGTGTTTATTTCGCTTGTATCGTGACCCAACAGGGAACACATAGTGCTAAGGAATTCCCATTCATCTCTAGAGTGAATAGAACAAGTGATGGTCTTTTCCAAATATACACAGAACAGCGTTAAAGAAAAACCCACCACCAGTGCAATATAAACCATTCTGGCTGACTTTCCGTTTGCTTGCATACATCTCTTATCTTAGTGACCGTCCTTAAGACCTTGGATGTAAAAACAGTGCAAAAACACAATTAGCCCAACTTTCCTTTCGGGTGCATTCTGATGAACTAGGATATTGAGGGAATTATTGGCGATGACTTTCTCTGTTACATGTGTACACGCTAGCAAGGCGTAGCATTGTATGGTATAGTTTGTCAATGAGCTGGGGAAGGAAAGTGAGTGTGAGAAGAATTGAAAAAAAAGGAGAGAACGAGTAAATAGGGCATACCAACGAAATCAAATAGCACCGTCGAAAATGGAAAAGGTTTAAAAACATTAAAAATTAAGTTTCGCCTACCAACACCATGTGGTTGCATGGTGAACGTTCTGCTGTGGTGCGCTCTCTTGGGATCAACGGGCATTTTTGCAAACAAGGCCAAAGCATGGTGGGTATGTAGGAACCAGTCTTGCATTATTAGAGTGCTTTGCCAGTGCATTGCTGGCACTTGCGGCTATGATGAATTATACTGCGTGCACAATTTTTGTGCACCCTTTTGGGCATGTCATCTCCAAACAATCTATCCCCCATGTCTTCCTTCCTTCACTGCTGTGGTTCTGGCACTTGCCGGTCATGAATGTCAAGTTTGTTAATAGCTCTTCAAACACGTGTAAACCTACTGAACTTCACAACTGAACTATGAACGTGCCCCCACTTCTGGTGCTGAGACATGCCCCTTAATAGCAGGGTTGCAGAAAATAGTTCCTTCTCCTTCCTACAATCACTTTCTCTCTACTGACTGCTTTTCAGGTGTTGGCACCTCACGCAAGACAATAGACCATTTGAAAAAAATCTGCAAGCCGGCTTTTCTGCAAGGTTATTTTCCACCAAAATAAACCTGTGCACAAACAGCTTTCTTCGCTCACTTTGCTTGTACAGCACCTAATTCCCTGAGATGAAGGCACGCGAATTCGACAAAACGACAAATTGTCCCCTACAATTAGTGTGGGTTTGTCCCGCCACGTACGAAGCCTAGGAAAGCATGGTGGACGAGGCACCTGCCTTTCGTAAAGAAGTGGGCGGGGGTGGGGTGAATGTAAAAAACAATAATTAGTGAGAAAAAGAGTTTGTACACGAGGAGTGGGGCAGTTTGGGCTAGTTGGTATGAGAACAGAACGTCGACAAAGAGACAAGAAGTGTTAGCGCCCGTCTCCTTTTTGTCTCTTTGTCGTCGTTCTGTTCTCGCGCTGTAACTATCGTTTTGTACACGAGCTATCGGTGGGAAAACATATTGATATGTGGGGTTTAACGTCCCAAAACCACTATATGATTATGAAAGACGCCGTAGTGGAGGGCTCCGGAAATTTCGACCAGCGGGGGTTCTTTAACGTGCACACAAATCTGAGCACACGGACCTACAACATTTCCGCCTCCATCGGAAATGCAGCCGCCGCAGCCGGGATTCGAACCCGCGACCTGCGGGTCAGCGGCCGAGTGCCTTAACCACTAGACCACCGCGGCGGGGCTCGGTGGGAAAACAACATTGCAGGAAAGCCGCCTAGCAGATTTTCGCAAATGGTGATGTAATCGGCAGTAAAAGTTTCTTTTGCATATCTATTTTCTCGTTAAACAATTATGTACTGTCTTGTACACGAGCTTTTGCTTGGCAAACAACATTGCAGGAAAGCCGCCTAACAGATTTTCGCACATGGTGATGTAATCGGCAGTAATCTTTTGCATATCTATTTTCTAGTTAAACAATTATGTACTGTTGATTGAAATGCAAATAGTAGGGTGTTTTCGAATAGCGTACCGCAATCCTTTGCGTTGCGGTCGTAAACTCATGGCGCCGCTCATTTTGGTGTTCTGCCGTAAGCGACATGGTTAGTTGCGTGAGGGAAAAAAAAAAAAAAAGACGAAGAAGGTAGGAAATGCGAATCGAACCGCAACCTGCGCAGCGCTAGTTAAATAACGAGTAGAACGGGGGTTTCCAATCATGTAATCGCTGGACGCTACTCGAATCGCGTCCGAAAATTTCACTGACGTCGTGGCGCTGCAGCGCTGCCGCGCGCTGCGTCCGAGCGCGAGAGCGATGACGACAGCACAGACGGCACGTACCAACCGTAGGGGCAGCACTGTCGCTTCTAGCCGCGCTGCGAGTAGGCTGACGTTCGAGTCTCCGAGTGGGCTGACGTGTTGTTTGAGTTTTCTGGCTCCGAGGCGCCCTAGCCGCGCTGCGACTGGAGAAAATGGAGGCGTCTTTCAACATGAATGCGTTCGTCAACTCTTTCAGCAACCGCCTGTGAGTATTCAAGCTCTGATTTTTCTGTGTGAGGGACACGCGTTCGATCTTCTTCTTCGAACATCGCTGACTCATCAGGCGTAGGCTGTGAATTCGATACTACATATATTCCATAGCAGCTTGTTTATCGACGTTATTTCTCTGCTGGACCTTTGCCCGCTCCTTGTGTAAACGTTTGTCATATATAGGTTGTGCGCAATTTCTGCTCGATACGTGACAGTAGGTCGTCTTGAGATTAGAGCGGCCATTTTCACCCCTGATAAACGTTGGGTTGCACTTTGTCAGCAGTACGTAGGACCCGTTCATCTAGCCGTTGCGGCCCTGCGCTTCGTACTTTTAGTTGTCTTCAGTTCAGGCCTTAAGCACTTGAGACCATTAGGTGCGTCGTTCGCGAGCGACTTTGCACTTACGTCTTCCAAGGCATGTTCAGCGTTCTCTCCCAATAAATGGCATTTTGATCGCCCTAGAACAGCAAAGACAAAACTACGTTCGAGCTTAGTAGGCAAGCGACTAGATTCACGAGTTGTAACAAAAACATTGAATTTCCTCTAATGGCGGCGGAAAATACGAGCCGCAAGGTTGCTGCCTGCAAGGACCCGGGACTTTCCGGGAAATGTACTTACGGTTGAAGGAAAGACTTGTTTTCGAATTTTTCGCGATGGCAGCCTTGGCTTCATAGCCCAAGTGGATTGCAGCATGCCTTATCGTTGATAATTCGGTCGTTCGGCGGTGTTTCTGGGCCACCAATATCTTGTCTGGAATCGTTACACGCGCGTGTGCTAGTATTCCTTCTTGATTATCATGGTAAGACGGTGTCCATTTCTAGTGCTCTTCTGCAGGCGCCCTAAAGCCGGAACTTTAAATCAGTTTAAGGGTTTGCTGCCAGCTACGAAATACTGTCACGGCCTTTTTTTTTTTCTCATTTAATTCGGACGAGGTCGCGCTACAGGAACAAGCAAGATGTGCTGACGTAGATGGCCTTTTCATTCCGATGCAATATCTGTTTACATCAGGGAGTCCAGGTAGAAGTGCGGAAGCTTGGGCTAGTTGGTATGACATGACGATAGTTAGAGCACGTGAACAGAACGACGACGAAGAGACCAGAAGGACACGAGCGCTCGTGTCCTTCTTGTCTCTTTGTCGTCGTTCTGTTCACGCGCTATAACTATCGTCATGTCTACATAGCTTGCGGGCATTCAATTTTTGTTGTTTTTTAAGTCTTTTTAAAATTCAGTGCTGCTTTTTATTGGTGCTCTAGCTATTCAGAAGTAATTTAAAACATTACATGTCATACTGCTTCATTCTCAACCAGCTGTTATTACTAGACATAGGACGCACATAATTTCAAATCTTATGTTACTCTATGTGCTTTAGGTTTAGTTCACTCTCTTGCTGTACGTCTACTGCTTTACCGGTGTAGAAAAAAAAATGGGAATTTGGCTTAAATTTGCCATTGTTTGCTCTATTGTTGAAAATAGCATACATTGCTTATTTCTTTTGTATAGTGTTGTATATTTCTAATAAATACTTGCGAAGTTAGGTGATGCTTCTGCAAGCCTTACTCTAGATTCCACTGAGCGAAGAAATTCTACACCATGAACAAAACGAGGACATTCACGCGTGAAAACAGGATGAGCGCAGACTTTCAACGAAATATTTGGTCACAAATGTTGCACATACATGTGTGTACTCATCATGAGAAGTCTGACAAAGCCTATCAAATCGGCTGCTTTTGTCAGGAGTGATGGCCCACTGGCATACCTACTTCTTTTTAAGATTTATGAAATATGCCACAGTGATTTTGTTCTCAAGCTTACCATGTGCTTATTTAAAAACTGTGGTGTTGCTGTTGGCAATGAAGAGAAAGGTTGCTAACAATTTGTGTGGCATGCCATTCAGTACACAATCATTATCTCTCCTGACTAAAGAAGTTGATTCCTTGATAGGCTTTGCCTGATTTTTCAAGGATGTGTGCACAGATATATATGCCACTATTCTTTTGAAGGCTGACATCCTGTTTTCATCTCTTCTCTTGTTTTGTTCACACTGCGGAATGTCTTTGCTATGAGTTCACGTCTTATGTCACTGAGTAAACTTGGATGAATATATGAAGAAATCTCGTGCAATATAAATGGCTTGAACTGACATCACCATTGTTGCCATTAGGGCTAACTACCATAAGTCACCCCCCCCCCCCCCCCGCAGTGAAGGATATCACAGTTTTGAGGAAGGCCTTTGCTCGATTGCAGGTCAAAATTCAAGATAGCAGCAAAACATCTGCTTAGAATAAAGAATGCCCATCCATGCTTTTAATGAAATCCTTTATTAACTTATTCGTTATTTGCCCTTGTGCGAATAAAAATAAAACTGAAGATGGCGGGAGGGGCTGAGTGGGGGCGATGCATGTTTCAAATCTCCCGAAAAAGGGAGGGGGTCACGTGCTCGGGAGTTTACGTTACTTGCACAGTGAAAGGTTTGAGTAGGTCATAACACATAAGGCTGAATTAGTGATTCAGCAATATGGCAGTTATGACATCATGTGCAAGTACCAGTGTTTATTATTGTCCATTTTATTCGGTGCGTCACTTCAATGCTTATTTGTCCTACCAACGGTGAACATTGGTGTCGTGCTGCTGTATTCTAAGAGAACTAGTAAAGCACAGCTGCTTCTCTTGTGCCAATGACACTGACCTTGAATCTTCTAATATATTTCAACATACCAACCAAAAAGTGCAGTGTCTTGATCATTGGAGCATTTCTACAATCGCGGCTGTGCTTTAGTGAACTACCGGCCTCAAATGAAACCTGAACAGTGGCAAGCCTTCGCGATGGTATAGTGCACGCCGTCCATTTATCACCATGGACAGGCACGCATATATTTGCAGAGCTGCCGAACAGGATGTGTGCTCCTATTGATTGTGATAACTGGAGGGCGTGCACTATACTATCATGAAGGCTTGCCTCTATCTGGGTTTCATTTGACGCGGGTAGTACATTTATGGCATGTTCTATTTGTGGGTTCAGTCCTCTCTGCTGCAACAGGTGTGAGGGCACTCAGAGCGCCCGATGTGCATGAACTTAATGTTCTCAAGTTTGCAGCATTTCCATTATCATGTAGCCTTTATGTTATAGTTCACTAATAAATGCGGTTGTCATCGTTGCTACTTTCGGTTAGACTGAAGGACAGGAAGAAGACACTTAGCCTAGGCTATCAGGTGTAGCCTGGATTGGAGTAAGACTTCAGTTTTCATTTAGTGGGTTACTGCATTTACAAACGCGAGTATTTTTGGGCAGTTGCAGCAGAGTACAATAATTTCATGCCCATCAAGTTTGTTCGTGTTATTTGTGAAATTAACTATCACATGTCTTATATATTCTCCAGAATGTTGTTCATGTTTTTTTTTTTCTGTATCTACTGAGCTCGTGAGCAGGGGAAGAAAGGCTGAATATTCGCCTCGATCCAAGCTAGGCCACCGATTTCGGTAGCTGCTTTGCATCATTCTCAATGAACACTTCAATTAATATAAGTAGCTCTGTAGCGAGTTGAAGTGTCACGCGTTGATGGTCCTCCTGATGAGCACTTGTCAGTGGTCAGTGTCACTATACGGACTCTACAGCAGTAGCATCTATCTTTCAAGATGACCTGGAAGAAGAGTACACACAAGTGATTGAGTATAATGACCGTATAGTGCACTTCTGACACAGCTGGAGCAGTGAATAAACAAGTCATAGCAAGCATCTCCAGCTCAACGGTGACTTAACCGAAACGACGTCACGCCCCGCCGTGGTGGTCTAGTGGCTAAGGTACTCTGCTGCTGACCCGCACGTCGCGGGATCGAACCCGCTGCGGCGGCTGCATTTCCGATGGAGGCGGAAATGTTCTAGGCCCGTGTGCTCAGATATATATGGGTGCACGCTAAAGAACCCCCAGGTGGTTGAAATTTCCGGAGCCCTCCACTACGGCGTCTCTCATAATCATATCGTGGTTTTGGGACGTTAAACCCCATAAATCGATCAATCAAATCAAACGTCACAAAAAAATGAATGTCAAACTGCCAAGGCTTGAGCTGAAATTCAGCAGGCGACGACATGAGTGGAAGCCCTTCTGGGGGTTGTTCGAACTGGTAGTGGACAGCAATGATCAACTTTCCACTCTTCATAAGTTCCATTACCTGAGGGCATCTCACACTGGTGAAGCTGCTGCTGTACTTACCAGTCTACCTCCAATGTCCCGGTGCTACAACGATGCGAGGCAGCTTCTGAAGAAACACTTTGTAAACGAAGAGCTCCTAATTCAGGAGCACATAAAAAAGCTCATCGACGTCGCACCGGTGCGCACTTTAACGATGTGCGTAGGCTTCGACATCTGTAAGACACTGTGTCAGCGCACACCAGGTGACTCGAGGCGCTCGGCCGGAACCACGACGGTTTTAGCTCCATGCTGCTCCCCATCGTGCAGCGAGCGATGCCGAAAGAGATTCTGCTCGACTCAGCCGTAAGTCCGTAGTGGGAACTGGCGGGCCCCATCGACAATTAGCAGGCCACCCCCGATGGTTCATCGCTAACGATGGAGGAGGGAGACAGAAATACTGTAAACACCTTCTAGAGGCTCTTATCCTTCCTCCGAGTTGGGATCGAAAGCCGTAAAAATCTGGTTGCACTACAGAGCATGAACGGTTGGCAGACTCTGAGGTACAGTGGCAGAGAAGCCCCCTCACTGCACGAAAAGAAAGCATGCTCCATCTGCTGCAATGCTGGACTAAAGCGCCACCCAGGAAGGGTGCTTCTTTTGTAACGCTACAAGCCACAACACGTAAGACTGTGCCAAAAATAAAATGATAGCAGAATAAAGCACACCTTTACAATCTAATGAGAGGGGCTTCAGGTGCACGAAGAGAGGCCATCAGGCTAGAAAATGCCGATCTAACATACGATGTGCGAAGTGCGAGAAAAGGCATGCCAGCATGATGTGTGACCCAACGTATGCAGAAACAGGCGTGTGACAGCCGAACGACCCCATCGCAAACACGCATGTGGCTCTAGAGGCTACCGCCACAGGCAGTGAAACTACCACGAAGAAGACAATTCTGCTGCAAACTATGAAAGCTTGGTGTTGCGGTGAGGCCTCCGGGGCTCAGGTGTGAATACTGTTCGATGGTAAGCGTTGACTGCCAACGCTTGTACATCATGTCGGCTATGTCAAAAAGATTAGGATGTAAACTCGCCTGCAGCGAAAGACTGACAGTGGGGTTCTTTGGAGGTCACCAAAATGAAAGATTGTTCAACAAAGTGTCCGTCAAACTAAGAACGAAAGATCAAGGAGAATTCGAAATGTGTGTTTTTCGAGACAGATATTATTTGTGACCAAATTCTCCCCTCACCACTAAACGTGGACCGACCACCTCACTGCACTTGGCTACGAAGTTGCCGACTTCTACAACGACGGAGACACTATCTCTGTCGAACTGTTAATCGGTTTGGATCACTTTTGGCGGCTCACAACTGGCCGCAACACTAGGCTTGAAGGAAAGCTGAGAGCTGTTGAAACAGTGGTTTGTTGGACCTTTCATGGGCCTGTGGAGGGGAGTAACGAATAGTCTCAGTGCAGTGACGCTACGAACGTCGTTTATAAAAAGGAATGCGGCTGACATGCTTACCAAATTCTGGACACTGGAATCTATTGGAGTAAATGACTTCAAGAAAACGAAAGCACCAAGTTCTACAATCAAGCGAGTAGATGGCCGTTAAGAGGCGGCCCTTCTGGGGAAGTCCATAACCTCGTATCACCACAATAGGGAGGTGGCCATGAAGCGTCTGCATCACTTGACAAGTTACCTTCAAAACCATCCAAACTTGTGTCAAGATTACGATTCAGTGATCAGACACTACGATCGACTGGGGATAGCGGAACTCATCGAAGACAGCATCGGTGAAGATAATACTGTTTACTATATGCCACACCAGGCTGTAATACGCGACTCCCACAAGCTTGGAGTGGTTTTTGGACGCCTCTTCGCTTGGGAACTCAGCAAAGTCGCTGAACGATAACTTGGAGAGCGGACCAAACGTGACCACTTATTTAATCTGTTTACTCTTGAACTTTCGTCGTCACCCCGTGGCGCTAGTTATTGACATCGAACAAGCCTAAAAGAAACAATGCCTTAAACCGGCGAACCACTTCCGTCGATAGCAACTTGGCGCATGACTCGGGTTCCCTTTGGAACAACTGCTAGCCCATTTCTGCTCTCCGCAACACTCCCACGCCACTTGAGGAAATGTGAACAATACCCTCAAACCGCAAGTCGGCTCAAGAGCAGTGTTTATGTGGGTGACTCGCTGACAGGAGCTGAAAGCGAAGAGGCAGCATTGAGGCTCTACAACGAAGCAACCGAGATATTTGAAGGTGCAAAATTGAAAATGCACAAGTGGTCATCTAACAGCGAAATGCTCTGCCAACAATTCAAGAGGGACTCGCGTGGTGCCATACATTTCTGCTATTTATTGGTAGTGTTGTAGATTTTCGGACTATCGTGGGATCCATGTGCTGATAGGTTGACGGTCTCTGCGTGAACGGATTGCATTCAAGAGGTCGAACACCCCACAAAAAGGTCCATCTTTAAACAACGGCGCGGTTATATGACCCACTGGGGTGGCTGTCTTTCTTTATTGTACGTGTTAAGATTCTCTTTCAACAGTTGTGGTGCAGAACTATGACTAGGACGGCGCTCTAACCGACATCGCGATAGCCTGGAGAAAGTGGTTAGACGGACTTCAACATCTGCAGGATATTCAAGTACCCTGATATTATGGGTCACAAACAAACAGAGGAGTGACGACCTGCCTTCACATATTCGCTGGCGCAAGTTCATTAGCATACGGAGTGGTCGCCTACCTCACTGTGGAGGTTGACAATGGAACAAATTTGACGATTCTTACGAATAAATCAAGGGTTGCACCGGTCAAGGAAATTTGCAGCTCGATTGTGTTGCTACATTTTGGATACCCTTGATGAGCAGCCCCCGAACGTCTGCCTGTGGATGGATTCAACAATCGCGTTCTATTGGATCCTTGGAAATGCCGACCGCTGGCAGCAGTTCGTGTGCAATCGCGTCACTGAAATTCAGCATCTCACGGAGGTTATCGTGGAGACATTGCCCAGGAAAAAAAAAATCCAGCGGTTCTTCTCACACGAGGAGTAGCCGCCGCGCAGCTGGCCACAAACGAGCTCTGGTAGAATGGACCGCCATGGATTTGCCAAGCAGAGGTGTATTGGCCTCGAGTGGTTACAAAGGCAACATTCAAAGAAGCCGAGCTAGAGCAACGAAGGGAAACAAGTGGTGTGCCGGCTACAGCATCGCCATCCACAAATTCATTCATTATAGAACTAAAAAATTACAGTAAACTATCAAGGGTAATCAGTCACAGCATAGATTTTTTTGGTTCATCGCAAAAACAAACCGCCAGTCAAGAATTGGGATCCCTCACATTGGACGAGCTGGATAAAGCAGAACAGTATTGAATACGCCGTGAACATAGAGAAGTATTTCCAAGAGAAATTGCGCGAGTCGCCAATGGAACGTGAATTCCACCGGACTTACTTTTGAGAACTGTTTCACTGATGATGGACAATGATGGAACTTGAAGAGTTGACTGAAGGCTGCAGCGTAGCCAACTTCACTACAACGAGAAGCATCCCGCTGTATTACATAAGAAGAGCAACCTCGCCGAACTTCTCGTCGTATAGTGTCACTAACAGGTATTGCACGAAGGTGTATGGGACACATTGACGCAGCTGAGGGAGCGATTCGGGTGATCGGGGTGAGACAGATAATGAAGAGAGCCTTGAAGGCGTGTATAACGGGTAAGCGCTTTCATTCAAGGCCGGCAAGCCAAGTGACTGCTCCTCTTCCAACCGATTGCATCACCCAGGCTTCTCTTTTTGAAGTGACCGGTGTCGACTTTGCTGGCTCTCTTTTCGTCAAGGGGGCAACGATGACAGTCATGCACTCTTCACATGCAGTGTCACCCGGGCAATACACCTCGAGTTGGTGAGTTGACACTTGAATTCCGCTGATTCACATCTCGATGAAGGCTTCTGAGCACTATTTATAGTGACAACACGCTCACATTCAAGAAGACGAGCAGAGATCTAGCTGCACTCTGGACAGTTATCACAGACGAAGAGATGAAAAACTTCGTCGCCAACTCAGGCATACAATGGAAATTCATTGTGGAGCACGCACCGTGGTGGGGTGGATTTTATGAGCGCTTGGCTGGGCTAACTAAACAGGTTTTGAGAAAAAGGTTAAAAACAAGCAGCCTCACATTTGAAGAGCTCAGCACTAAGCTAAGTGAAGTAAAGGCCATGTTGAATTCGCGCCCCCTAACACATGTTTATACGGAGCTTAACGAGCCCGAACCACTTTGCCCGGCCTTATTTTTCACAGGAAGACGACTGTCGCTGCTTAACTTACGACAGGAGATTGCAGTTCTTTTCTCTTCCCACCTTAAGCAGATATTGTCCCATCGAAGTAAACTACTCAACCAGTTCTGGAAAATATGGGCAAGTGAATACCTAAACAAACTCCAGAACTATCAGCTGAGTGGGAAGACTCCAACGCAGCTGAAGACCGGTGACTTGGTTTTGTTGAGTGAACCAATGCTACCAAGACAGATGTGGAAGATGGGAGGTATCGAATCCACATTTCCTGGCCGCGACGGCGAGATTAGGTCATGTCGAGTGCTAATGCCCGGAGGACCAATGCTTTAACGACCCATTCAGCTACTGAACCTAGTAGAACTTCATAGCAAAGGCAAATGACGGCATCATTACGGGGGGGGGGGGGGATGTGTTGCGAACGAAATTCTCGGAAGTAGGGGAAAGTTAGTATATGGTCCCCATGCCCAAGAAAATGGCCCGTTTTACTGTCTCTAGGGCGAGCTCGAGACGCGCTGCGCTGGTTGTAACTTGACACATGGGGCAGCTGCGGGTGAAGAGAAAGGAGAGAATTTGACAACGCTCCACCACCGGAGGAGAGGGAGAGCCGAGAAGACCACTCGGGGACGGAGTCAGTCGCGAATTGCCCTCAGTGTCGAGAACTCTTTTACTCATTGTATATCTGTGTCGCCATTTTGTTTGTTCATAATTAGTTATTTGTTACCGGAATAATGTATTGGTATTTATTTCAACGAATGTGAACGACACTGCACAAATAATGTACGCTATGATTTAAAAGGTATAAATATAACTTGCCTGGCAGTTTTGTTTGGACAACCAAATTTCCTTGCAACTGTTTAAGTAGCTTATGGAAGGCTTACTAGTTACTGTATAATCGGAGAATGGTCATGTATAAAGTGCCATGAAGCATTTTTAATTGGAATATCTCAATCTGCGGAGAGAGACTGTGAAGTCATTTCTAGCTTTAATGCGTTGCAGTCTGTGGCAACAGCGTAGGGCAATGCCCTTTTGTGATTTAAGTTTTACCGCTTAATCACGATGGAGGTCAGGGTGTCTACCAACCTAGGAAACCTGGAAAAGTTGGGCAATTTGGACCCTTCTGTTAAAGTCTAGGAATTTCTGAAAAACCTGGCCAGGTCATGGAAACTGTTAGCAGTCTGTGGTACCGTCACAAAAATAAGCATTAATCAAAGCTTAAGAAGTCTCTCTTTCGGCACTGGCGGATGCAGAAGGGAGGCAATAGAAGAGATTGTGCCCCCCCCCCCTCCCCAAAGCCTGTCTGCACCCCCTCTCTCTCTCTTCAGTGCTTGCCATTCATCTTTACAGTATTTATGCCATTACAGGGTTTTTGTGCTAGTAAAAACAAAAAAGTAATTACCACACGTCCTATCTAGTGTTACTTCAATCAACCCCCCCCCCCCCCTCCCTTACAATGAGTGGCTGAATCCGCCCCTGCTACAGTGAACAGCTTGTAGAGCCATGAAAAGGATACACCAACCAAAGAACACAGTGTACTGACGTTTCAGCACCTGATGTGGGAGCGTTTTTTTACAAAAGCCATAAGCGAGAGAGCGTATTTAAAGGCACACTAAAGGGCAAAACAATTTCTCGCATATTGGTAAAGTACAATTTCACAATCCTGATGAGACCACTCTTACTACGACATGAGGTTTGGTAAGCAAGAAACCACGCGAAAAGAAAATGCAGGTGAAGATGCCACTTTCAGATTCCCACACCAAACGCTGTGACGTCATAAACTTGTATGGTATCTACTGGGTCCTATGTAGCTTCTAATTGGTAAAGATGGAGTTCATTGTCATCTGTAGGTGCCATAGATCTAGCATGTAAAGTTCCAGAAAATTTTCTCGAGGCAATGTTGTGAAAATACAAAAAATGCATTTTGAAAATTCTGATGCCACGTTTGGAGATTTCAGCACAAAATTTAAAAATGAAACTTCAACCTTCATTTTTTCTGATAGTACAACGTAAGGCATTATATTTTAGTTCTGTTTGCCAATCTTAAGCAAGTCATTGTTTATCCTTAGTGTCCGTCAAGTACGTGACATAAGCACAGAGAGTACATTGTCACAAGCGCCCCAACACTCTTGTTTAGTGTGCGCAGTTGTTTGTTTGTGCAGGGATTCCACATGCAGGCATAATACTTGCTTCTTTTTTCGGGGGCCAGAACATGTGTGCTTGACCATTCTATTTGATGGCCTGTAGATTTCACATGTTCAGTGAAGGAACTCAAGGCCACACGTCATTTCGTGACATCATGTTTGTGATGTTTAACTGTTTTCTTGGAATAACCGGTTTCACCCTTGTACTAACTGTTTTGTTGAAATAACCGGTTTCACCATTGTACTGGTTGTCACAATCGTATCAGCCCATGGCGTAAATTAGACTGGACAAATTTCTGCTCGGCAACTTGTCCTTCGTGTTGAAGCGTTTCTTAGCTTCCATATTGGTACATGAACTATTTTGATGTATGTTGCTTCTACATATTATGCAGCATATCTGACTTTCGAACCACAACGTTAATCGTGGAAGTAAATTTGTGTATGTTTGTTTTTGCCACGATTTCAGCTTGGCTTGAAGGCCTTCTGGTTAGACTAGAATTGCCATCAGCAGAGGCTTGCTAAGTTATGTCGTGTCTTTTATTGTTATTAATGTTACTATCATTATTGCTAAATGTTACTATCAATATTGCTGATGCAATGCAAATGTCCTCAGCTACGCACTTATTTCCCCCTCAGTGTATTCCCCCCTCTTTTTGCAAAGGCAGTCTGGTCATTTATCTGAGGAGTACCTATGCACTGCTAAATTTGTGCTTCTTGATATGTTATTCTTAAGTTTGATGCTGCTAACTTAATTATAAGCACCTTTTAATTGTGTTCCAAATCTTTGCCATATGCAGGGAGAAACCAGTACGTGACCATCTCAAGAACGTCTACAGCTGTCTGGCTATATCTACCCTGGCAGCTGCAGCTGGTGGATATGTCCACCTGTTCACGGAAATCCTACAGGTAAAGAATATAACACCTTCTGATCCTCTGGAAGCAACAGCTGTTATGCTTTGTTCTCAAATGTTATGCTTTGTTTTCACTTAGCTTACATTAGCGCAGCATATATTCGAAAGAAACAAGATGCAAACGTAGAAATAAAGATAGGTGCTAAACTTCCAACTGTTAATTCCATGCCCTTCACACTAGTCTGGGTGTGAAGGGCATCTAATAAACAGTTTGAAGTATAGCTCCTATGTTCCTCTTTACGTGTGTGCTGGGTTTCTTTCGTTTATGTACCCTGCTAATCTAATACAAGCTAAATTAATGGATGACCAACTCGCCTGAGCTATAACACTTCTGAACTTCCTAAAGTAACTTAGAGTGAAGATAAAGATGAGAGACGAATGAGCGCAACTATTCTGAAATCCATTTATAGTGTGGTTCAAAACTATTATAGATAATCAATTAGTTCAAATTACCATCTTTGTGAAGTTCCTCTTGAATATACCTCATTTTTTAGGACTTCTTCTACAAAATCATCGTAAGTATTGCCACAATATTATGCTACTTGATAGATTTGTCTGCTCTAGAAGTTCTAACAGGGATAGTTAACAGAATTGTGATACTAGACTGCAGTCTATGGGTTTCAAATTTTGCTTTTTGGGACAATTTTGTCGAGAATATCAAGATATAATTCAATTTTTCAGCAGTTGCTCGAACATGGTCTCTTTTGTAAAAAATGGGAGAAAAAAGATAATCGTGAAAAGTTCTCACAAAAACATTTTCCAGTATTCATGTACTTAAACCTGTAAATTGCAGTTGTCCTTGAACTAAAGCTTTTTCTTAAGACATCTGACACCAAATTTTGAAACTCTAGATGCTTGTGTTTTTGATAGTTTTACATGTGGGGCTACTTCTGACCGATTATTGGTGACGAGCGTTGCCTATAAGATATTTTAATTTGGTTTTCAAGTATTCTGAGTATTCAGGTCCAATGCACATCTTCTGAGGTTTGACGGAGACAGGGGACCCTCTCGTGACGTTTCAGAGGTCAAGGAAGTAGACCTTTTCACTGAAGGCTCCCATAGATGCCGCCATAAACTCCTCTCAGCTGTTATTAACATGCTTGATTGACCCCCAAAAATGCTCTGCGGAGGCTGTGACGTCTGCAACAGCCCAGAAAGGAGATTGTCCTCTCTGTAAAAAGGTTTATTGTCGGCGTCTGAGAACACTGGTATCCTGCAAGGACTATTGTTCGTCATCCCTCTCGTTCTGTTGTTTGGCTGCTCTCAGGCTGGTTTAGGCTGCTTTCGCCTGGAATGCTTTTTTTTTTTTTTGAGGCACCCACATTATTTAATTATTCACTGCAATTGGGTTTCCCTATTTGCAAAGCACGCTCAGTGCCACACAAGCTGAAGCGCACGTAGCCTCAGGCGCTGCCCCGCTGTGGGACGCTAGTTTCTTGTGCTATTTAGGCGGCAGTTTTGAACTGACGTAAAATCTTCCTGAAATAATGGGGCTAGCATTAAATATACAATGCATTAAAGCACTTATGAATTAATTTTGGCAATACCAAATGCAAAGCTACAAGTTACACTAAAGAAAATCGCAAACAAAACTTTTGCTGGCAGGTGTCCTTTAATTATGAAATAGTTGATGACAATATAACAGGAATCTAGAAGTGTACACGACAGAGTATGCCTAAACATGTCGTCATTAAGGGCATTTCACATAACTCGTATAAAGAAATTGGTTAACTGCTACTGTATAAAACACATAGTTTGGTGTCATGCGGTGCTCGTATGGTATTGCGCCTAAAGGTAGATAAAATAAGGCATGATATTCGCCTTAGGGCCAAGTGTATTAGTTGCATTGTAGAGGGCATTCCAGATCAACCGATCCAATTTTTGATGCTATGGTGCATGCTGCATTAAGATTTTTTTTTTGATAAAGAGAGCCCTCAAAATGTGAAATTAAACCACAGGACTGTATGCACTACCTTAATGCACTACCTTACTGTAGCACTTTATTTCTGTTATTAGCACCAAACATGGTGCTGCTGAAGTTGTGCATTTTTAGATTGCCAAAAGCAGTGGCACAGCACTTCAATATTCCATCACAAGTTTGAGAAATGCAAATTTAATTTACTGCAAACTTTATGTTCTTTCAGAAAGTATAGTCATATCTTATTTATGAGTTCACATCAGCCAATACCTATAATTGTTTCAAAAGATTCATTAAGCACACAATTATGACCAATTGGAATATGTGGTCAGACCCTAGTGGGAATAGACACAGTGAGTTGTAGTGACAATCTACAATTTTTTTTTAGGATTTGAATAGGATTTCAGTGATTTCACTCCTGTGTCAACTGCGCCAAAGTGTGCCAAATCATACTTACTGCACCATCCTGATATCAATGAAAATTGCTCCAAACTGTGCCAAAGTTGGATTTGGGAGCATCTATCACTAGCAATAGCCACACCGGTGCTTAAAAATGTGTGCAGCTTGTGCTCGGGGCCATCAAAGTCACAACCTAGGCTTATTCCACGGAACAAACAGTGGTCACAAGTGCCTTCAAGGTATACAATTCGCAATGCTCTGCTTTCCGCCGACACATTTTCTGTTGTAAAGGTAGGCTAAAGCTTCAAAATGTGTGCAGCTTGTTCTCGGGGCCACCAAAGTCACAACTTAGACTTATTCCGCGTAACAAACAGTGGTCGCAAGTGCCTTCCAGGTATATAATTCGCAATGCTCTGCTTTCCGCCGACACATTTTTTGTTGTAAAGGTCGGCTCAACAGCAAAACACCTTCTCTGCAGCTAAGAGCTCGTGACGCGTGTTCCAATCGGTAGCGTGTAACTGTGGCGGTGTTTCATCGGCACACGTCGTCTGTTCCAGGAAAGCTGATGATTGCTTTAGTTACGTGAAGTGTAGCTTTTTAAACGAGCTATATTCAATAACTGCATGTGTGCCGTCAGAATATCTATTTCTGGACATCGAGATCTCATTTTTCGTGCTTCGTATCCACAGAACATGTGAATGATAGCAACGCGGCGGCACTTTTCTTCAAATGTACTTTTTCGATGGATCTTCATCCCAAAGAGCTTTTGGGTGTGGGTGTGGTTGGGGGGTGCGAACCCAGCACCTAACATTCAAATATAGGGTGGTGGTACTGCGTCGAATCCTCACCTGCCTGCTTTCGCCCCCCACCCGCCCTGTAGGGAACCCTGCACGTGCCTATGCTCAACAGCATGACAGTATTATCTTTGCATCATCGAGTGAAATAGAGAGTGGTCTTAAGATTGTTGGCTCCATAAGATTAGCAATGAATAAATATTTCTAGCCCAGCACAAGAGCCCCAGAATAATTATCCATGTCCTTGAATATAACTGCAACTTGCTTCTCCAGTGTACTCTGGTATGTGAAGTTATTTGCTTCGGAGTGCTCCCAGATTTAAAATTAAGTGCTCCAAAATGGCAAATCTTGCTGCTCCAAAGTGCTCCCAATTGACAACTTTGTTGCTCCAAGGTGACAATATTGCTGCTCCAAGGTGCTCCAAAATGAAAATTGCTCATTAGAAGACCTTGGTAGCATCACTAGGATTTGCATTCTTAAATTGAGCTTGAAAGTCCCAAAAATTACTGTTGTTCTGCCAGGTATACTAGCCTTGTTACTGCATAAGGAGTCATTTCTATTGGTGTACATAGTTAGCTGATGTTTAGGTGCACCATAATTTGGGCTAAAATATTAGTGTGTATATTATTAGGCATCTCTGCTTTATTTCCTGCTTATTGGAAGCTAAATTGATTCGACACTGAATAGTAGTGCTGCTTTTGCAATATCTAGTACAGTGGTTCTCGAATGGGGGCCTCCATTTCTATGATCTGCGAAACCCTCACCCACTTAAAAAAAAGATGTTGCGCCTAAACAAAGTTTAAGGGGAGACGCTCCTCGAAAGCACTTTTTTTTTGTTATTCAACTTAGAGCTTCAGAAATTGGACCACTGATGCAGTTTTTCCTCCTGATTCCAAATCTGTAATCAGTTTTTACTTAAGTGCAATAGTTTGGGAGTTGTGTTTCAAGTAATGGTGAAACTTGATAAGTTTTCCGGGAACTTTCGCGCATACTAAATGTTCATGCAGAGAGTTGTTCAATGGCTCCTTTTGCTCCCTATTAGCCATAGAGTGCCGATATCTAGCTAGAAATTGTGCTCCAACTTTGAAACTATGAAAAAAACATCTGTGTAGCAAAGTACCCTTTTTTTTTTCCACTCGACCACCATTAAATTTATTAATAGGTATTTACAGCTGATAGGTTGTGCTGATTCAAGTAGATATCGGCACCCTACGCACTCTCCTCAATGTGTGTGCCAAATTTCGTCGTCGTATGACCATTCTAAGTGCCCGAAACACTTCCCGCAAAAAATGCAAATTGGCCAAAATTGCGAAATGAGAAAAACGCGTTTGAAAGTTTGAAAGTCTGTATTTACAAAAATGAAAAACGCAGTAGCACGAAACTTGTGCTGAACACATACACACATGTCCAGAGGGAATATCAGTTGTCTAAAACTCTCCAGCACCGTAGGTTTTCCCTTCCCGGCTGGTGCGGCAGGACTCTTCCACCCGGGCCCTCTTGGCTGCACTGCGACGGTGTGCCCTCGCCTCAGCGGTCTGACGCACATTCATCTTGTGCATGCGCATGCTGTCTCGGCGGTCGCTGAGGGTAACCAGGGCCTCCGAAGGAAGCACCCCAAGCTCTTCCAGCACCTTTTCAAAGCTCGCGTGGCCCCGGTTGAACCACAGGACTGCAATGGCTGTGGCTGTTTCCACAGCAGTCCGGGAAGCAAACCGGGTCTTTGGACACAGCAGCCATATTTTGCTGTTCAGGGACTCGGCCGCGTTCTGTGTCTTGCCGTGGAGGCACCGGGCAAGCAGCTTCGCATCTGTGAGACGCTTGTAGATTGGGAGGACTGCCAAACCCTGGGCCTTGGTCAGGAGGGGGGTGTGGCACGGTGCAGGCTGGCCCTGCGCCTCAGCACGTCGGTGCTTGCACCACGAGTCTGGGCCTGCAGGACAGAACTTGTGACTTCCAGCACCGTCTGTTGAGCACGAGTGCAAACATGAGGCCCATATGGCAGTGTACATCTTGTGGACATTTCCCCGATTGTTCACAATGGCCACCTGAAAGTAAGTTTGAAGCTTCTGGATGGTGGTCTCCTTCAGCTTCTCCCCTCGTGGAAGTGGCGTTGGCAGCTTCCGCAGGCCGGTGCCCAGACGTTTCGCCACGTGGTTGGTGCACTCCTCTTTTTCAATTGGAGTGTCAGGGTACACGTTGGCATCACAGACCCCGTTGTAGGCCTTGCTGTCTCCATCGCTTAGGAAGATGGTGAACCGCAGGGGTGTCTCATAGTCCACAGTCCTCTGCCAAATGCGCACTGCAGCTTCGGCCTCCATGGCATGCGAAGAACAGTCGCAATTCTTCTCACAAACGGGATGATGAAACGCCTGCCATGTTTCTTCATCGCCTCCCATGTCGTTATGCAAACTGCACGCCAGGCAGAAGTTGGAAAGCACTTCATAGTCCAGGCACAAACCAGTGTCCAAGGACACTACAGTTCCCACACCATTGTGGCTTTTGTGGCCTCTTTTTTGCCATGTGCCGTCAAACATGACTGGCACGTCACTGTTACCAGCCACCTCTTTGGTGACGCTGCGTGCCCTTTGCATGTTTTCACAGACAGCCTTCACTGCCGCACTGTGAATCTTTTTGCCGATAGCATGGAAGGTCTTATGGTGCATAGGGTTTGGCAATCCAACTACTGCACAAAATCGTGAAAGTTGCTCATGCCCGATACCGACGGCACGCGCTGCAAGCACCACTTTCAGGTTCACGGCAAAGGCGTCACGCGAACTCCCGCTGTCGTAGCTTCTGCTTGCACCGCGGCCGCCATCTGACGCGACCCGCTTCGACGAGTACGCGAACGAAAGGATGCTCTCCGAGCACTCCGCATTCTCGCAGTGTAGCTCCAGAAACGCCGAAAGGCCTTTCCGCTTTTTATTCGGTGCCCGAACTGCGAGTTTACTCTCGTGACAAACGGGGCATGCCGCGCCTGCGACGACGGCCGTCAATGCACCCAACTCGCACAGCACTACGCTTTCGGCACGATCGGCATTCGGCCTGACGTCGTTTTCGAATAACGCGATCTTTTTCTGCGATGCACTCACAAAATTCACTGCAGCGTTGATCTCGTCGTCGCAGTTGCCATGGTCGACGTTGCCGTGGTCGATGTTAGGCCTACCGGCCGCTGGCCCGTCGCGGACATTTTCGTTGGCGGTGGCTTTCTTGTACGTCCTCCGCCGCTTCCCTCTGAACTTGTTCTTACTTCTGTATTTCCGATGGTCGGCAACGGCCTTTTTCGGGCTTGCCATCGCACGAAAACAGCGAAAAATAACACCGGAAAACAGTGAAGCGAACTACGGCAAGAAAACACGGGTGCTGTCAGCCAATGGCGGCCCTGCGTTAGTGGCGCGCGGTTTGAAACGGCGGGAAAAGACTGTTTTTGTTGCTTTTTTTTAGATTTTTCGTGAACGTACGAGACTTCAAGAACCGGGATCGTGGAGAGTAAGGACAACTCTACACGAGCCAGCGGCCGCAATATGGCGGACAGCTCTCTTCGCGGCCCCGCGAGCACGCGAGCAGCAGCCCGTTTTGTGTAAATTTCGTGATGCCGCGCGTCACTGCCGCTCACTCAGACGCGTTTTTCACTGACTTCTGATGCTTATTTCGCTGTGATATTTTCAGATGTCAAAATATAATGTATAAAGATGATAAAGCAACAAAAAACAGAAAAGGTGAAATTTGGAAAAAAAACGCGACTTTTCGACCCGCGTCTCCCCTTAAGTGCGACTGTGCCATGTATTGATGGACTGTTCAAAATGAAGTGATGTGGAAAGTTTGATGTTTTCGGTAGCAATAAAAGGCACATGTTTCACACTCCAGTTGTGTTAATTTACCTACGTACCCCTCCCCACTACTACAAGGATTTCCCCATCACTTCCACCAGTCCACAAGGGGTCCCCGACACATTCGGGGCTAAGAACCACTGATCTAGTGGAACTGAAGATTCATGTTAAGCTGCGGCGCATGCACAGTGTACTGCTGAGCAACAGCATAAGAACCACTGATCTAGTGGAACTGAAGATTCATCTTAAGCTGCGGCGCATGCACAGTGTACTGCTGAGCAACAGCATGTGTTCATACACATGCTGTTGCACAGTCTTCATTGGTAGAGTGCCTCACTTGTTGGTTGGAGTATAAACTATATCGCACTCATCCACTGTTGTTTCAGCATATATTTGAGTGGTTTCATTGGCAGTGCAGATAGAAAAGTTCTGATAAAATAAATTCTACAATTAAGACATTTTGACATGTGAAATTTTCGTAGCACTCGTAAAAACAGAAAAAAGACCCTGAAGATTTATCTATTTAACCCTTTTCTGTAACAAAAATTTAAAATGAATCTTGCTTACCATAAAATTGATGTTTTTAGTTGCTGTCCACTCTATAGGGTTATTCCTGAGGAGAAAACAGTGGTGTTATTTCCTGCAACCTTAGAAATAGCATGGCCCAATGCATGCCCTCCTTGTAAAGAAGACTGGTTACTCACCTAGGGTTAGGAGATGTAACCATCACACTGACATTCTGCAATTTGAATTAGGCTCAAAACTAATGGCAGTATTAGTTCAACAGACTAGTTTTAGTTTGTCTTTAATGATTTATTATTTTGGATTGATATATTTCATTGTGATTGCTCTTTTTTTATGTTTACAGGGAAACTTTCTGATGACCTTGCTGTCTCTGGGCCTCCTGGTGGCCCTCTTTGCAGTACCAGAGAATGGAAAAAACCAGCACATCCGTTTGGCCATCCTTGTTGGATTTGCCTTCACCACAGGTATGGAGGACTCTATGCTATATAGAGAACTCCATGCAACCCACCCTCCAAGTTGCAGTGGGTTGCATAGAGCCCTCCTTTGGGTTATACGCAAATTTTAATGTGCAAGTTGGTTTCACAGCATACCTTCACGGTAATGCAAATAAGGCAGCGTCAATACGCATATATTTTAATCTTTTTTCTTCTATAGTTGGTAGTGCCGGACATAACAGGTGGATTATACGCAAGAAACTACGATAATTCAGGCTATCCTCAATGTGTGCCGAGCATGCACCACCACTAACGAGCGTGCCAAAGCTTCGCTGAAGGCCTACTACAAGCTAAGCTTTGAAGCTGCATAATACCATAGATAGCCATAAGCAATTGACAGGAAAGCTACAACTCTACAGGTCATCTTATGGCTTTATTGCCTTTAATCATACGCTGTGTCAGCTGTATACCTTCGAAGCATATTAGTTATCAATGATCGCAGTGGTAGCGATGGCGGTTTCCTGCGCAGCAGTTGTGGCAAAATGCAGTTTTGTTTTCAGTCTGTGCACACTGGCCGTGCACGTGCATTCAGAACTGATTTGTTCCTATCTGTCATTGCGTCTACCATGCAAGTAGCACTGCCTCGAGTCTGTGCATGTTGGATGCACGCGTGCTTTCGTTCACATCGACACGGCCTCGTTCGTGTTTGCCCTGGCCATGCATGTGCCTTCATAGTGCCTTAGTTCTCCTTAACTATCACAGGGCAAGTGATGACTAGTGGTAGTTTTGTTTTGAGTGTCAAGTCAAAAACGTGGCGTGAGTTCTTGAACAATTTTACCGCTGCCTTCGCGCGCATCAAACCCACCGGCAGCATCATAGTGAAAGGGCAGGCTGTTGCAGAGCATCTCAATGGCAAAAAAGTTACGTAATGGCAAAAAAAAAAAATGTGTGTGGTGGTAGAAAAGAGTTTGCAAGGAAGACACAAAAAATGTCTTGATCCTCATTTTAAGTCCACCTACCAGGTACCACGCCTACCTAACCCATTTAGCATTAACTATGTGTTGATACACAGTTCTCTAAAGGCATAATTTTCTATGAATCATTATTTTACTTGTGTGCCCTTTCGCGATTTCGTGCAAAAGGGGCACAAGCATATTACGGTAGCATAAGATAAACCATAAGAGAATGCTGACAAAAAACTAAAAAAGACAGTGAGACCATACAGTGATAGAACAGCCGCATCAGTTATGCTCCTAGTGCTTCTTTGTTCCACATTACTCCAGAATAGCATTACAGCAAAGCAATTGTGTCAAGGCTTTTTCAAAGAAATCTGAAAGCTGCCTCCCTAGTAAAACAAATAAAAACACAAACTGTGCTATTATTTAGGTGAAACCAAGTTATCCTCAGCAGCTGTGCAAGCAATTTTAGCAGATTCCAATTGCGTTCTGCGTTAGTAAGGCCTACCACAGCACCTGCGGTTGAGCATTTGTTACCAAAGAACCTATCTTGAAACGTTGAGGTGGCGGTCCTGCCCTTGGGGCAACCGCTCCGCATTTTACCCATTGTTTGCGGATGCACTGTGCTTGCTGCACTCGACAAAGAAATTTGAATTGGGCTAATTCCAAAAACCCTATGATCCTCGCTAGTGTTAATGCCTGGTCCGAAGTGTTGCCTTATAGCAATGAGAGTAGTATGAGCGACTGAAAGCATTTTCGCTGTTAGAGCCTCCGTTTTACTGCGAGTACGGCGAAACTATTCAACATAACAAAACCGAATTTGCTGTGCCTTTAGACGAAGTGCTATTCAGGGTTTCTATTAAGAGATATTGGGCATAATCTAACTAGTAATTTATTCATGCTCCAATTAACATGGGCAAAATAATGAGTTTTTTGGGGAATATATTTTTTTCAAAGCAGAACAATAATATTTAGTGTCTATGTAGACTACAAAACACTTACTTTCCAATGCGAAGTTGCTTTGTGCTTTCACCAAAACTTGATAAATATTATTGTGTCGAGGCAGCAGTTTATGGCTGTACTTGGTCACGCATTACCGTTGAAGCAACAAAACTATACAAGCTGATACTCTTAACTTGTATATATTGAAGCAGCAAGCCCCTTTTTATGAAGAGAAAGTTCTGTTATCTTTGTTAGGGCGCCTACAAGACAGCTGTGAATTTAGGTAATTTTTCTGCTGGCCAGTTCTGCTGAAACTTTTTTTTTTAGATTTTTATTACTGAGTATTGCGCATGAGAAGATGCATGTTGTGTCTTGTATCTACTTGTGCTTACTAACTTGACCACTGAGTGCTTCAAACAAAATATTTTCAGTAAATCATAAATCTCACAGGCATTTTTTGGTGGCAACTCCATCTACGAAATGAGAAATCAAGAGGTTTTTTATGAGAGTTCAAACGTTCGCCAAATGTGGCGCAATTAAACATAATAAAACGGGTAGAACAGGCATGGCTTATATCCCCAGGCTTCATAGTTTGCCTCACTGGGTAAGTCTAGTCAACGCGCATAGCAAACGCCAACCGTAAAAGGAGGATGCCTTCGTATGAACGCTTTTCAGTCGCGCCACGTGAGCAGGTGGAGCAATGTCATTAAAGGGGGAATGGTTTCGGTACGCCGGAAGATTGAGCATTTATCAAAACGTCTGCAGAACTAGCGTTCCCCTGCTCGTCTTTAGTAGTGTGCATCTCTTCGTGGTTGAGCTGCTCCTGTTTTGCGCGTTCGAGTGTTTTCGTGCCTGTGAAGTTCAAAATTGTGAGAGCAAAGACGCTGACATGCCGTGCGAATTATATGTATGCAGTTCCGCTTCAAAGGGGAACCGATGTTTTTGTTTTATTGCCTTGCATATGACGACTGTTCATATTTCACATACTCTACAAAATACAAAAGTACGACAAATTAAAATGAACCGTCAGCTATGAGCTAACTATTGACCAATACTTTGGCATTTCGTACCAATGGTTCGATGCACACAGTCCTCTCTGGTACATGATGCACACACTGATGCGCAAAAAGTATTGTCGCACAGATCTCGCTTCTACGTCTGCATTCGGTGAACCTTCTCAAAGCTTGTAACTGCAGAGAATTTCAGAGTAAGCCTGTAGAGCACCTTGCCGACAACTTCCACTGACCAGTATTAGTAAGGTGTACCCCAGGAGGTGCTAAATACATCTTAGTTGCAACGATACGACAGAAGCGAGACTTTTCATCTATCTACCTACCTACTATCTACCTATCTACTTATGTCCATCCATCCATCCAGCCAGCCGCTTACGTCTGGGTGCTCTCGTGATCACCCGCTTAATTTGGCATGAACCAAAATTAGTATGGGAGGATAAGCTAGTTTGATTAATATGGTGGGATGGTCAAAACAAATACTAGACAGATTTAGTTGCGCGTCTGCAGCAGTCGTACGGACGCAGCCTGCCAGCAGTTTGCAATGGAAGGCTGCATCTGTAGGGCTGCTGCGGACCCGCAACTAAGTATATGATAATCCCGTCACTAGAGTGTACTAGAACAGGGGAGTGCCCGGATTGAGCTACGAAAAGTGAAGCCCAAACAGGGTCAAACCGCTTGTGGCGCTGCGATCAATAGTCTGCAATGTGTCATTTTAAAAGCTGTGTGCGGCTCTGTCGAAGTGGTCGAGAGGTAGAATGCTTGCTTCCCCCCAAAAGACCAGGGTCTAATCACAGCTGTGGATTGCAAGTTTTTTTGTTTTTTTTTTTAGTTTCACTTGTACATGTTATCCGTTTGGTTTTTTTTCTAAGTCTAACTTCATTTGGTGCAAGTTCTGACGAAAAGTCACGCGAAATGTTAAGTAAAGAAGAAATTTGACAGCGAGTGTACTGGGGCGACTGGAGAGCCGCTGGTCAACTCCCAGTACGCTCGGTTGATGTGATGTTCAATCGTTATTTCATGAACGAGAGTGATTCAGAAAGACAGTGTGTGCGTGTATGTGCACGTGTACGTGCATGTGTTTCCACTTGAGCAAAACGATGATGGTTTCAGTCTGCCAGCAGTCGCTGGGGCACGTTATGTCGTTAAAGCTATGCAAACTGTTAGCCGATTGTAGGTGAAACTCCATTCACGTTAGTGCTCCTTGCTTTTCGTCGCCTCGCACGACATGCAAGAGCTGCGCGAGGTGACACTAACCATACTTGCACGCGCAATTACCGTAATTACTCGAATCTAACGCGCACCTTTTTTCCGGTTTAGCGAGTTCATAAATCGCATGCGCGTTAGAATCGAGCACGAACAAAAAAAATTTTGGTCAATCTATTGCCATCGGCAAATCCAAAATGGCCGCCCCCTACGTGCGTCGGCATGGCGCGTCGGCTATTTCTGCCTATGTGTTTCCCATGTGCGGCACTTCGTACGTGTGCTGAGTAGTTCGTCATCTAGTAGTGCATTAGCATCGACGGCGTGGAAGGGCGGACTCCAAAAACTCGAGTGCTCCACGATGCCGCTTTTAAAAGAAAAGTCATCGCGTGTGCAGAAACGGACTGAAATCGGGCCGCATCGCGGTCGTTCAGAGTTCCCGAAACGTGCGTGCGGGACCGGCGGAAACAAAAGCAGAAGATTGTCGACAGCAAAGCTTCTCGCAAAGGCTTCAGTGGACCACAACAGGGTCGGTTTCCGCAAATTGAAGAGCTGCTCGGCGAGTATGTGCTTGAGCAGCGAGCGGCACAGCGGCCCGTGACGACAGAACTGCTCCAAGTGCGGGCTATGCAATTAGTCTTACAAAAAGGTCTAATGCGGAGCCAGTTTTAAGCGAGCAGGTGCTGGCTAACTAACTTTATGAAGAGGAAAGGCTTTTCCCTCCGAAGGGGAACAAGCATATGCGAAAAGTTTCGCGAAGGAGTACCATGAAAAGCTTCACAGTTTTCAGAGGTTCGTCCTAAACTTGGGGCGCAACAACGGCTACCTGCTTGGGCAAATCAGGAATGCCGATCAGACGCCTCTTTACTTCGACATGCCTGGCACCACAACCGTCGAGAAGAAGGGGGTGAAGCAAGTTCGCGTGCTGACATCGGTCCACGGTAAAACTACAGTGACGGCGATGCTCTGTTACACGTCAGATGGGCACAAGTTTCGCCCGTACCTCATATTTATATGGAAGACGCTCCCGAAAGGAGTCGTTTTTTTCGAGTGGTGTGATCATGCGGTCCAGCGAGAAAAATGGGTGCGCGTTGCAATCGATGTCTTAAGTTTTTTTTTTTGTGTGTGATTGTGCGCGTTACAATCGAGGGCGCGGTAGAATCGAGTAAATACGGTATCTCGCTTTTTGCAAACGCGGGTGAGTGGCATCGTCTGGTGTCTTTTTTCAAACTACAGTAAAAGCTTTTTAACCCATATCTCATGGGACCAGTGAAAGTGACAGTTAACCGAATTATGGATTATCGAATGAGATATCAAAACGAAGGAAAATGTACTCGGAACAAATCTTTACTTCATGAACAACTGCGTCAACTTTGTCTCAATTTTGTCTGCCTCGTCATCGGAATTAATGCTAGAACGATGTTCTTCAACCGCATGTTTAGGTGGTGGGCACGCTCGCTGTCGCGAGAACTGATGCAGAACTCTGTGAATACTGCGAGAGGTTCGGCGGCCTCCTGCATGGTGCAATGCCACGTTGGCGTAACTTGAATGTCATTATCGCTACAGTGATTCTTGTTCTCAAGTACTTCAGATATGTCATCATCAGTCAGCAAACCAGCAACAGCCACACCATCACCGTGCGAAAACACAGCCCGACAACGTAATGACGGTTTCTATGTCAAAGCGCCAACTCGTCCAACAGTCAACTTTTTTGATATACCCGAGCTGCACATGCTATGTACAAAGTCGCAACGCAAAGAAATCGACAGCGTAGGTATGATAGGCCATGGGTAGGTGTTGCGGGCAACTGGGGTAGCGGCGGCTGCGCATGCGGCGCATTTCGCAGACTATTGATGCATCGGTGGCCCAAGCGCTTTAGTCGGTTGGCGACTAGCGCCACCCGGCCACTTCCCTCCTCACTCACTATCATGATCATATTCTGCTGCTGTTCGTTCGGTTTCAGTTTTTCCAAAACTTCGGTTCTGCCGTCCGGTTACGGCAGCGAAGCCGGGATTTATGCTTTTAGTAACATTTGTTACTGAAAGCATGGAGCACCGATAGCCCTCTCTGCAATCGTCCAAGTTAACTGGTGCGCGTCTAAATCCCTCTGAATTAACGAGCATTTGACACCATTGAAATATACACAGTTTTGCCGGAACCGCGCTGCGGGTCCAAGTTAACCGGAGATCCTGATAAACAAGCTTTTACTGTATAATGCAAGATGGAGGTAGTGGAGCTGCCACCTTAGGCCAAATAGAATTGCTCTTGCAGTGCAATTTGAGCACACGAATTCTAAAATTCTAAGTTTACAATTCATTTCATACAATCAAAGTGCTAGAAGCAAAGACCAGTCCCATTGTGCGCCGTCAACTTCAGTCAAGCTGGTGTGCTCCAGTATCTTTGACACATGGATGGAGCTCGCTGTCAGCTGATTTGATCTTCCAGGGGATTTGGAATCTCAAATGTGCTGGACGGCAGCCAGAACGACCAATTGTGGGAAGATAATGTGAAAGTGGCCAGCAGTCAATACGACTGGCGTTTATGGTGAAGATGAGTGAAGTGCGGTAAAAAAGCTGTTTTCAAATAGTTTATGCGTGCATTACAGCATTTTCTGTTCAACCTGGAAAAGTTCCCATAAAATTTATCCCGCTTAATAAATGTACACAACTTTGCTTTGTTTTTTTTGGGAAAAGTGTGCTCATTACGAGAGTACATATAATATGTCTAGTTCATCGAACTGGGTGCATTGAAGCAAGAGAAATGATAATCAGTTATAACTGCATATTGTGAACGGTCACCTGCTCACTCTTTTTAATGTCGAAGTGTTTATATCCTGTATTGGAGATGAAATTGAGCCCACATGCATCTTTTGGCACTATTTGATATCACTGGAATGTGGCTTGTGTTCAGTATCAAGCAGCCAACGGCACTATACTTGCCAGTGCTGACAAATGCACCAGATGTTGATTTGAGTTGTCACTGATGTTCTTTTGGGAAAATAGTCAAGTTACGGCTGCCTTCAGGGCTCGCTTTGCAGTGGGAGATGCTGAGCTGGGTCACCGGCCGGGCCATGACGAGGGGCAGGGGTGGATGAATGGGTTCTGACGCCTGCACCCTACCATGTCTTTCCAAAATTTTTTGATGCTTTTACTTTTTGGATGATACAAAAATATTTACACACCTTCACAGTGGCCAAAGCTAGCAGTTCTACACATTCACACGCTCACCACAGGAAAAAACAAAATGTGTACCGGCATTCTCTGCGAGAGGATCAAATGTACATGGCGAATGATTGCTGTTGAATTTGTTGACATCACAACTGTTGCAGTTTGACAGTTCTGAGAACGTGTTTTTAGGATGTGGCTACAAATCAGCGGCATTGAGTAGCTAGGGGCTGTTGCAGTAGCTTGGGCTTTTTTTTTTCCAAAGATAAATTTATTCACTAAGGCCTAAGTGGTGCCAAAGTGGTCTGTGCGACAATTTGAGAGTGGCATGTGTATTACTACTAGCCATGTTTGCATTGTCTGGTACCAGAATATGTCACTGTAATTGTTTCATGTGTTGGAGCACTCCGAGCTATACATTGTGTGTAACTGACAATTCACAGAGGATAGATACAAATTTCATAAACCGATGAATGGAAGTTTGCTACGTATCAAAGTATGAAAATATGTACTGCTGTACTAAGTTTGGTGGTAATTTTATGTGCATGGCTAGAACTTCTTTCACACAGACTTCTTTCTTACCTCCTTTTCAAAGGTTTGGGCATGGGCCCTCTTCTGGACATTGTCGTGTCAGTTGACCCATCTATCATCTCTACTGCATTCCTGGCTACATGTGCAGTCTTCACTTGCTTCTCTCTGAGTGCTTTGTACACCGACCATTGCCGTTGGATCTACATTGGCGGTAAGTGGGCTCTGGAATATTTTATCTTGTCGTTCGATATTTTTGCTTTGCTTTTCAGGGAGTACTTTTGCGACGTTTTTCGCTTCTCATTTTCTTGCTATTAATGAATCTCCAAACTTTCTTAACCCTCTCAGAAGGAGGGCGCAAATATCATTGTGTCCTTAATATACTATCTTACTTGCATATACAGTGTCCTCCACTCTTAACACTGCTCAGTGTGCCCGCACTACGGTGAGTGCCATTGCATTCATTGCGGCCATGCATTGAAGTGAAGGGGCATAGCCGCATGGGGTAAGCAGTCTGCTAGGCTTGTGTGAATAGGGAATTTTTAGGCACGAATTGAATTCGAAGCGAATAACAATTTTGGTAGAATAATTTCGAAACCAATTCGAGTAGTATGTCTCTCTTATGAACAAAAATAAGTACATCAGTCGGGATCTAACTAACCTGCACAATATTTTAAAAAACATGGAAACAAGGCCTGTGCAAATACCATTTTTTTTTTGTTCAAAGGAAGTGGAAACAATCTTTAATAGTAGCACAATTTGAGTTTCAGTAGGACTCAAGTGATAACATGTAAAATATGCCATGTTTCAAAATTTATTATACCTGGAGCCTATAAGCCCGTATATATGCAAGAGTAATATGTTTATTTAACCTTGAAGTGTTTCGCGACAGTGCCAGTTTTTCCTAAACAGGTGTATTCACAGTATAGCACTCCTCCACTGCAGTGCAACTATCTTCATAAGGGGGTTAATGTGGACTAATGTATACTTGTATAAGTGCTTTCACGGCTCCTTCAGTGAAACGACCTTTACAAGAGGTGACGTGCGGATTACTATGCACCTATTCGTTCATTTTGTATACTTTGTAATTTTGAACAATATGAATTCGAATGTAGTAATAGTTCGAATATTGAAAGCATTCGAAGATTCGCACAAGCCTACAGTTAGCATCACCTGCTACAGTGCTGGAGCATGCCGCTGTTGTGCTGCGGGTAAGTGCAGCAAGAGTGATTTGCGTATGTGCTTACATCATTTCAGTAAAATGCATGGCCGCACAGGGTGCACTAGTGCTCTGTGAAAAAAAAAAAGCTACACTGAGTTGTGTTCACTGTTAAAGTGGACAGCTTTATTCGAACCGGTTTTGGTCTCAGCATGAGAAAGATGCGCCGTGACGTCACATAGGCTGGGCGATTTTGATTCTGCAGTCTCTGCATCTGAGACACTAGGGAATAACCAGGAGGAACATGCCTTGTCAGCTTTATGAGTGAATGTCAGCATATGTGTAGCCCTATTGGGCCACAATGTTAGCAATGTATGCCATGGTCTTTCACTGATGTTGTTGATACCAACCAGCCTAACATTTCAAGATTCATTGTAGATCTGTTGGCTGTATGCATCGAGAAACCCCGCAGGGGCGCCTGCGCAAGTAGGCATTTGGTGTGTAGCGACACCACGGACCCGAGCTAACGGGGGAGTTTCTACTCCCTCCCACGCCTAGCAGTGCGTGGCTTTGCCGTGTCCGAAGAAAAGGGGATCCTGGGGGTTGAGCCGACGCTGGGTGATTGGACCTTTAAGGCCCCCCGGGAGAGGCAACACACCCCTTTGGCCCCGGCTTCACGTAGACGGCACCCCTGGGCTGACCCACCCAGGGGAAATCGGCAGTCGCCTTTTCCTATCTCTCTCTTCCTACAAATTCGTCTTTATCTCTCACTTTTTACCTGTCCTGTCTTCTCCTCTCTTCTGTTTACTTCCAAACTTCCTGGCGGCTAGGGTTAACCCTGTGCAAATAGCCTACCTTGGTCTAGGCGCATTGGGTTATAGTAGCGTTGTACGGCTGGCGTCTGCAGGTTTTAGCACCTGCAAACTTGCAGCGTCCCCTTGTTGGGCTCCGTGGTGGGTGGCCGCCAACACTGCTGAACAAAAGTAAGACCGGCATGCATGGAGCATTCCCTCAACTGTCTGATCGTACCGGCGATCGTACCGGCCTAAAGCGGGTACGCACCGACGACATAAATTTCTTAACCAGCCAATAGAAACTTTTCCCCACTTCCACGTCATTCACTGTGAAAAAACCGGAAAGCAAGCCAGGACCGTATCTCCTTTCGTAGTTGCCAGGTGTCTTACTGAAACTCTCGGGGCTGGATACAAAGTAACCAAAATGGCTAGCGGAGACCTTCTTCTCGAAATACGGGACAAAGCACAATTTGTAAAGCTAGACAGCCTCTCAACGTTTGGTGACGTACCGATCACCGTAACACCACACAGATCCATGAACATCACTCGCGGAGTGGTATCTGATGCAGACTTACTTGAACTCACCGAAACTGAACTTTTGGAAGTGTGGAAGAGCCAAAATGTCAATAATGTACAGAGAATTATCATTAGAAGAGATAATAAGGAAATACCAACGAAACACTTGATACTCACGTTTGCATCCAGTAAACTACCAGATTCCATTCAAACAGGGTACACAAAGACATCTATCAGGCCGTATATACCAAACCCTCGTCGTTGCTTCCAATGCCAGAGGTATGGCCATGGCTCTAAAACCTGTCGTGGTGGCCAGACTTGTGCACAATGTGGAGTCCTAGGCCACGTGTCTGAGAACTGCAAACAACCGTCACACTGTGTAAACTGCGAAGGAAAACATGCCGCATATTCACGCTCCTGCACATACTGGAAAAAAGAAAAAGAAATAATTACATTGAAGGTGAAAGAGAACATTACGTTTAAGGAAGCACGGCGAAGAGTCGCTCCATTCTATGGACCTACATACGCTGATGCGGCGCGTCAGGGGGCACCGCCGCACCAGCCCTCGCCACCCTTTCGGCCCGCGCAGAGCGAGCCGTCGGCTGTGGCACCTGCCCCCAAGGCGGCTGTAGCCCAGTCTACACCGCCTACTCCCAAACAGAGACCGGAGACTGCAGAGTCTTCGGGTCTCAAGGCCTCCCCTCACCAGGCGAGGCCCAAAATCCGAACTAACAGCTCGCACGTGCGGGCATCCAGTGCCTCCGAGGAGGCAATGGATACGTCTGCACCCTTGGTGCCGAAAGAGCGGCGTGGCTCCTTGGAGCGCGCCAAGAAAACAAAAAAGCAAATAACAGGGCCTGGTGACGGCCCTGGTAAGTGAACTCAAACTCCCTGTCTAAACAGCCACTCGCTTTTCATACACACAGCATTATTTTACATTCACCATGAACACTCAAATTATACAATGGAACGTCAGGGGCCTTCTCAGAAACCTTGACGACATCCAAGAACTCTTACACGAACACTCACCAAAAGTGCTGTGCGTACAAGAAACACACCTTAATTCAAAACACACAAATTTTCTTCGTAAATACGTTATTTTTCGAAAGGACCGTGATGATGCCATGACATCATCCGGAGGTGTTGCCATCATAGTGAATCAAGGAATTGCATACACACACTTACAACTCCAAACATCCCTTGAGGCAGTGGCTGTTCGAGCGGTTCTTTTTGATAAACTGATCACAATCTGCACTATTTACATTCCTCCTAGCTATCAGCTACAAAAACGTGATTTACACTCTTTAATTGATGAACTTCTGGAACCATATGTTCTCCTTGGAGACTTTAATGCGCATAGCAGGCTATGGGGCGACTCTCGGTATGACGCGCGAGGTCGACTGATCGAACAGTTCCTTCTCTCGTCGAGCGCGTGTCTCCTAAACCGAAAAGAACCAACCTATTATAATCTCGCCAATAACACCTACTCTTCCATAGACCTAAGCATAGTATCTCCATCCCTTGTGTCTCTACTCCAGCGGAAAGTCGTCAGTAATCTGTACGAAAGTGACCACTTCCCCGTAGTTTTGAGCACAAATACAGTAACTGAGTGTCCACCACGTGTTCCCAAGTGGCTCATAAACAGAGCCGACTGGGAACAGTCTTATACCATCGCTCGTTTAGGTTGGAATGACATATGTACTTTGAATCTTGATGTTGCTGTCAACTTCTTCACAGCGTTTTTGATTGATGCTGCAACAAAATGCATCCCACAAACAAATGGACACCCTGGAAAACGGCGTGTGCCATGGTGGAACTCTGAATGCCGAAACGCGCGCAAACAGCAAAACAGAGCTTGGAGGCTGCTTCGGAACTCACCGACAGCGGAAAATCTGGACACCTTCAAGAAAATAGTCTCAAGCTAGGAGAACGCGTCGGCAGGCCAGAAGAGAAAGCTGGCAGAAGTTTTTGTCGGGGATCAATTCATACACACAAGAGGCCAGTCTGGAACATGGTCGGTAGGATAGCAGGGAAACAGGTACACACACTTCCACTCGTAAACACTCAAAGTGATACCTTGGAAGATCAGGCAAACTTCCTCGGGGCACATTTTGAACGGGTATCCAGCTCGTCCCACTATACTGCCACTTTCGAAAAATACAGAACAAGAATAGAAAAGCAGACATTCGAACACAAATCCACTAGATACGAGGCATATACCGTATACACGCATGTAAGGGCCGCATCCCGTTTTTAAGAAGCACATATTAAAAAAAAAAAAGTTGCGTGTAAGGGCCGCATCCGCATTTTCCTTGACCCATACCTATTCCAAATGCGCGCGCGTGTGTGAGCTACTAGGTGTTGTCAGTAGATGGCGTTAGTGAACGCACTTATCAGCATATATTACGTCATTAGAATAATTTGTTGGTTTTCTTCATGCTAATATGTTCGTGAAGTCGGCTAAAATTTTAAAGTTTTTTCAGTAGTGTTCCCGCCAACTAAAGGTTAAGGGGAGATGCTACTCGAAAAAGGTTTTTTTTTATTTCACAACCCAGCTTCTTGAAATTTTAGGTGTTAGTAAAGCTTGCAGTGCTGATTTCATAACTGCAATTATTTTTTTGATAGCTATAGTAGTTCCAGAGTTACTACAACTTTGATATCAAAATATAGTGTTTTTTATGCACATAATAAAGCTTACTAAAAATTTTCACACAGAATTGCAAAATAGCTCATTCTGCTGCACTTGAGTAGTACAATACAGAAAAGTACCTCAAACAGACAATGTATTTGCTAGATTTAAAAAAAAAAATTAAAAGTACTAAATGCATATTTTACATCTCTCTATCAGTGTATCAAGTTGTGCAACAAAAAATCTGTGATGTATAATGCAACCTAAAGTAGATACTTGTATTCTAAAGTGGCTGATTAAGCTCTGTGCAAAATTTCATCAAGATAGGACTATTTTATGCCTAAAAAAGATTGTGCACAAGATGAGAGAATTACCTCAAAATGGAAATCGAGAAAAATGCATTTGAAAGTTGTAAATATGTTTACTCATGATTACACAGTGCGATTTGCACAAAACTTGGTGATATCATAGAAGGGACACAGCTAGAGCACCTAAAATTGTCCTGCTCCATATGTGGATCCTTCTCGCCGCTTGAGAAGGGAGTCATCAAGGCGCGCTTTCTTTGCCACGTTCCGCCGATGGGCCCTTGCCTCGGCTGTTTCACACGCAGACATTCTTTCGATTCTCCTCTGGTCGTGGGATTGACCCAGGGTGATCAGTTGATCTGGTGGGACTACACCAAGCTCCTCTAGCACGTGTTCAAAGCTTGAATGTCCTTTATTGAACCACAACACGGCCATAGCAGCTGCAGTTTCCACTGTTGTCCGGGAGGCAAACTTAGTCTTCGGACACAACAACCAGATTTTGCTGTTCAGATTCTGCAGCGTTTTGGGTCTTCCCTTGGATACAACGCACCAGCAACTTTTCATCTGTGAGCCGCTTGTAAATGGGAAGCACAGCCAATCCTTGAGCCTTGGTCAAGATTGGTGTGTGGTCGGGTGGGGCCTCCCCAAGCGCTTCGGCTCGCCTGTGCTTGCACCAGGAAGTCGCCCCTTCTGGACAGTATCGGTGGCTGCCTGCTGTGTTGCTCGATGATGAATGGAAATATGAGGCCCAGATGGCACGATGCATTTTCAGAATATCACCTCTGTTGTTTGTGATTGCAATACGGTAATAGTTCTGCAGCTTCTGAATTGTGCCATCTGTCAGCTTTTCCCCTCGTGGAAGTCGTGTTGGCAGTTTCCGGAGTGCAGTGCCTAGACGCTTGGCCACATGGTTTGTGCACTCCTCCTTGTCCACAACAGCCTCACCATATACCTTGGCCTCAGCGACAGCGGTATAAGCTTTGCTGTCCCCATCACTGAGGAACTTGAAGCGCAATGGTGTTGTGTATGAGGATGTCCTGCCCCATATGCGCAAAGCTGCCTCAGTCTCCATGGCATGAGAGGAGCACTCTGTATTTTTTTCGCAGACAGGTGTGTGGAATGCTTGCCATATTTCTTCCTCATCACCCAAGTCCTGGTGCCGGCTACAGGCAAGGCAGTAATTCGATAGCACTTCAAAATCTAGGCACAAACCAGTGTCTGTGGACCAGTGTCCACAGACACAGCAGTGCCGATGCCATTGTGGCTCTTGTGCCCTCTTTTTTGCCATGTGCCATCATACATGACAGCAACATCAGCCCCATCCACTTTCTCTTTAGTTATCATCCACGCTTTCGCCAGGTTTTCTTTCTTGCACAGCTTTGGTAGCTGCAGCATGAACTTTTTTGCCGATTGCAATAAAAGTCTTATGATGCATAGGTATTGGCAGTCCAAGAATAGCGCAAAAACGCGACAGCTGTTCATGCCCAATGCCTATTGCACGCGCAGCCACAACTACCTTCACATTGACAGCGAAGCTGTCGCGCGAGCTGCCGCTTCAGTAGCTCCAGTCATCACCGGCATCGGTGGGCTGTCTTTCCGGCAGAACACGCCGCGAACTATGCGCGGCAGAAACCACTGACTCAGGACACTCACTGTTATCACAGTGCAGCTCTAGGAACGAAGAGAGGCCCTTACGTTTACTTGCGGTGTCGCGAACGACGAGTCCAGCGGTGTGGCATGTTGGACAAACAGCACGGCTTACCATCGATGTCAGTGCGCCGATGTCACAAAATACTCCGCTCACAGAGCCACAAACACTCTTCGTTCTTTCGCTTTCAAACTGTTCAATCTTTTTTTCTGATGCGCTGATGAACTTGATCGCGGCGTCGATTTCGTCAAAGTTCCCGCAAGCCGCCGTATCTCCGCTGCCTTGATTAGGCCTAGTGGCCCGCGGCTCGCATTCTTTTACCGCTGCTTTGCGCTTCGGTTTACGTCGGTGCCCTTGGTACTTGTTCTTGCTTGCAAACTTTCGTGCTCGGAAGTCTCGCTTCTTCGAGTTATCCATGGTGAACTCGGAAAAACATAGAAACGCACGGCAAGTGCCGATCGTCGCAAGCGCTCAGCGAGCGAGGCCGATCAGATGTAGCCAATGGCGGCCTCGGTAGCGTACCATGTGACCGGTAGAGATGCGCGAAGCGGCTGCAGCTTGGCTGTAAACCGACTTGGAAACGACTGTTTTGTGAAATTCCTCACTAAAATACGAAACTAGGGGGACGCCTGTACACTAGAAGGAGCCTTGATCTAACACCACCGAACAAACCCCGATGGCGGACGTCATCGTGTTGCCGAGTGGGGGATTTTCAAAAATAGCCGTCGGATGCGTGAATTCGCGACTTCGGCAGCTACCTTCACTAGCGCAGATCGACTTTTTACCACTTTCTTGTTTGAATTCAGCTATGACCTTTGGGGAAATGATAGTTGAATGATCAAAAGTGATTTTAGAAGCAATATCTCAAAAGTGGAAATTTTCGCAAAAAACGCGATTTTTCGACCCGCATCTCCTCTTAAAGCGGGATTTTATCTTTAACTTCTAACACTTCTCTACAAACGTGCTATCCATATCGGCATTAGCATCACCAACTTTGGTATTTGTGCGTTGTTCGGTTATTGTGCTGTTCAGCCTGGCATGTGCTGGAGATTTGTGCACCGTTGAATGACTCTGGGACTCTAGCTAGTTTTCTGCTGGACATTTATGTTTTGGCACGATGGGCAAGCAGCTGAATAGCTACACAGCTGGCTATAAGTTGAAGGTGATCGAGTTTGCTCTCGAGCACGAGAAACGGGCCGCCGGCAGAAATTCGACGTTGACGAGAAGTGTGTTCGACGTTGGTGCGCTCAGAAGAAAGCCTTGCAGAACACCGACATCAAAAAGCGCGCTTTCCGAGGAAAACAGTGCAAGTATCTTGATTTGGAAGAGGAGTTGCTCCGCTACGTGACTGAGGTGCGGAACGATGGTTTTGCGCTCACTAAGGACATGCTGCGCATGAAGGCACTAACCTTGGCACGTGCGAAAAATATACCGGCCGGGGATTTCGAGGCTAGTGCTGGCTGGGTGCGAAGGTTCCTGAAAAAGGAAGGGACTCTCCTTTCAGCTAAGGACCACGCTGTGCCAGCGGCTGCCAGAAGACTATACCGATAAGGTGCTTAGTTTTCACAAGCATGTCATCGGCCTGCGCCATCAGCACAAATATCTGTTGTCCCAAATAGCGAACGCTGATCAAACTCCTGTGTGGTTTGACTCTCCCGAGAACTACACAGTCGAAGTAAAAGGCAAGAAGAGTGTCGCCGTGCGGACCACCGGTGCTGAGCGCCAACGCTGCACCGTGATGCTTCGTGTGACCGCGGACGGGCGGATGCTACCCCCGTAAGTTGTTTTGAAAAGGAAAAGAATTCCCAACGAAGTTTTCCCCAAAGGCATCATGGTTAGAGCCCACGAGAAGAGATGGATGAACGATGATTTAGTGCTTGACTGGGTAGAAAGTGTTTGGCAGAACAGACCGAGAGCTTTGTTGGCCAAACATTCACTTTTAGTGTTGGGCAGTTTTCGCGGCCACCTTACCGATAAGGTGAAGGAGCAGCTGCGCCGTGTTGGCACAGACATGGCCGTGATTCCAGGCGGCCTCACAGGAATGTTGCAACCATTGGATGTGAGCGTGAATCGACCGTTCAAAGTTGAATTCCGAAGACTCTACACGGAATGGATGGCAACCGGCAACCATGAGCACACGCCGACCGGACGGCTGAAGAGGGCACCGCTTGTTACTGTTCTCGGTTGGGTATTGTCGGCGTGGAGCTCGGTGTCGACGAACATTGTGTCCCGAAGCTTTAAGGTCACTGGGATATCCAACAGCCTGGATGGCACCGAAGATGACTGTTTGTGGAATGATGGTGCTTCGCAACACAGCATCTCGGACTCCGAGTTAGAGGACTCGTCGAGTGACAACGATTAAGCACGCACGCGGCATACTGCAATAAACGCTTTTCGTTCTCTAACTGGTATATTGTTTTTAGTTCACTTAAAAAAAAAAGTCCCGTGTATGGGTCGCACCCTCAAAATTGGCCCTCATTTCCTGAAAAAAAAGTGCGGCCCTTACACGCGTTTATACGGTAACCAAGCTTTCAGTCTAGCGGAGCTCCGAACATCCCTAAACTCCTGCAGTACTTCTGCCCCAGGTTCTGACCGTGTGGTGTATGAAATGTTAAAAAACCTACCAGCCGAAACACGAAAAACCCTACTTTGTTTGTACAATGCTATCTGGTTTTCTGGCACTATCCCTACCTCCTGGAAAGAGGCTATTATTCTCATTTTGAAAGAGGGCAAGGACCCTTCTTTAGCTTCAAGTTATAGGCCTATTGCACTTACAAGCTGCTTGTGCAAAGTATTCGAAAAAATTATAAACTGCCGACTTGTACATATCCTTGAAACAAACAATTTGCTTGACCCATTTCAGTGCAGCCCCGCCGCGGTGGTCTAGTGGCTAAGGCACTCGGCTGCTAACCCGCAGGGCGCGGGTTCGAATCCCGGCTGCGGCGGCTGCATTTCCGATGGAGGCGGAAATGTTGTAGGCCCGTGTGCTCAGATTTGGGTGCACGTTAAAGAACCCCAGGTGGTCTAAATTTCCGGAGCCCTCCACTGCGGCGTCTCTCATAATCATAGAGTGGTTTTGGGACGTTAAACCCCACATATCAATCCATTTCAGTGCGAATTTCGAGAAAGTAGATCCACCACAGACCACCTTGTTCGTATCGAGGCACAGATCAAAGACGCCTTCGTTTATAAACAATATTTTCTCTCTGTGTTCCTCGATATCGAAAAGGCGTATGATACAACATGGCGTTTCGGAATTCTAAGAGACCTGTCCCACCTTGGTGTGCGCGGAAGAATGTTTCATATAATCGAAAGTTACCTGTCAAACCGGACATTCCGTGTCCGTCTGGGCAGTGTGCTCTCCCAAACATTTGTTCAGGAAACAGGTGTGCCACAAGGTGGCATGCTTAGTTGCACACTTTTATTATCAAAATGAATTCTTTGCACTTGTCCATTCCCCGCAATATGTTCTATTGTACATATGTCGACGACGTTCAGCTTGGCTTCAAGTCGTGCAACTTGGCCATGTGTGAGCGGCAGGTTCAGCTTGGTTTAAATAAGGTCTCCAAATGGGCAAATGAAAACGGATTTCGACTTAACCCACAAAAAAGCACGTGTGTTTTGTTCTCTCGAAAGAGAGGCATGCACTCGGAACCTGACATTCGGCTGAACGGGAAATGTCTGTCCGTCAAAGCCGAGCATAAATTCTTAGGCTTAATCTTGGACAACAAGTTGACCTTCGTACCGTCAAGTATTTAAAAACAAAATGTTTAAAAGCCATGAATGTTATAAAAGTGTTGTCACGTACTACGTGAGGTAGTGATAGGCAATGCCTCATGAACCTCTATAGAAGCCTCATTCGCACCCGCTTAGATTATGGGGCCGTTGTCTATCAGTCTGCTACTCAAAGTGCCTTGAAGATGCTGGACCCCCGTGCACCATTTGGGCATCCGCCTTTCTACGGGTGCTTTTCGCACCAGCCCCGTAGAAAGCCTTTATGTTGAGTCAAATGAGTGGTCGCTTCATCTGCAGAGAACTTACATGTCCTTTGTTTATTTCCTTAAGATGAAAGCAGACAAGGAGGACCCCTCATACTCTACAATTAATGATTTGTCGAGCTCAACTCTGTTTCAAAGCAGGCCTTCGATGAGGCAGCCCTTCTCAGTTCGCCTGAAGTGTCTAGCTGAAGAAACTGCAGTGTCACTTGAACACAGTTTAATGGCTCCTGTAGCATACCCGCCACCGTGGCAGTGGCAGACTATAGACTGCGATGTGTCTTTCCTAGAAGTTACAAAACATGCACCTATTGCCCATATCCGAACATACTTTTTGGAACTTAACACAAATACACACGTCCTGAGTTCTTCACAGATGCCTCCAAGACTAACTCCTCTGTGTCCTACGCTGCTGTCGGCCCATCCTTTTCGGATGCTGGCCCTCTACATCCACGCACAAGTATCTTCACAGCAGAAGCTTACGCGATACTTGTGGCAGCTAAATACAATACAAAAAGCAGTACAAATACAAAAAGCAATACAAATACAAAAAGCAGTAATTTATACAGACTCCCTCAGTGTGGTAACGGCTCTGCACAGTCTTAAGAAACAAAAAAACCCGGTCCTTGTCTCACTTTACTCCATTTTGTGCACACTCTACACACTCAAACAACATGTTTTAGTGTGCTGGGTGCCAGGGCACCGTGAGATACAAGGCAACGTGAGGGCGGATCAGCTCGCTGCATCCGTCCATGAGAGCACCGCCATTACATCCATATCAATCCCGGCCCTTGATCTTAAGCAGTCTCTCAAACGAAACCTCAGGGACTACTGGCAGAGCAAGTGGGATACACACACACAAAACAAACTACACCTTATCAAGCCGCACCTTGGCCATTGGCCACCAGTATCAAAATCACGTCTAACAGAGGTAACACTAACAAGACTCAGGATAGGACACACATACACGACACACACACATCTTTTGTCCGGTGGCGATCCACCATTGTGTGACAGATGTGGTGAAGCATTAACAGTCCTTCACATTTTAATTCAGTGCAAACAATTGGACACTGTAAGAAAACAACACTTTCCATTACCCTACCGACAACATATACCTTTACACCTTGCAATGTTCGTCGGTAGGGAACCGCTTTTTAGTCACAAATCATTGTTAGCGTTTTTTAAAGAAATTCATAGTTTTCATATCTTATACCCGGGCATCCCGTAGCATGACCTCTCCAGAGAGGTTTTTGCTGCGGTGGTTACACAAGAAAGCACTTGCCTCACGGCCCTTGGACGCAAGGGTATAAACGAGTGAGGCACTTGTGCTAATGCCATACATATCCACCATCGTCTTTTATTATCACCAACTTTTGTCATCTATTCACGCCACACACACCTTTCACGGCATGGTCATGATTTTACTACTTGTATGTTTTTACCCGCCTCACCGCGAGGAATTTTATGGCCCTTATACAGCCGCTTATCACAATCATTGTCCATATTTTTAGTAAGATGAACTGGCGCTCTTTGGCCGTGAAATGGCCCTTGCGCCATAAAACATCAAACATCATCATCATGCATCGAGGAAGCATAGTAGTTTCCCCTTCTGTCACCTTGGTTTCACTTTTTCATCATTTGACAAATGCCATGCATATATGCAGCATTCCCAGAGTATGATTGAGTACATAGTTATGAATTACTGCTACATTTGAGAAGTTCTGGGGTGCAGACAGTGTGGTTTGTTTGTTACAGTGTGCTCTATGTTTGCACAGTCGACAACTGGTAGTTCGCCCTCCACTAGCAAGGTAAATCAGTCCGCATTATCAAATGTCAAAAACAAATGTCGGAAAAAAGTACTTTTATTGACTCTTCAGCGACCTGGAGGCCGGAAAAGGCTGTCAGTGCGTTGCTGCACACTTCTGCTTACATGCTACCAAGTCGGTCTGCATTTCCGCCAGTAGGGTATGCTCACTGTAGGACCACAAATAGGACAACCAAGGAACTGTGAGGGCGTGGGACAGGCCTGCGTGCAACTGCTCTGGAGCACATGGTGTGCCATCGTCAGCAGAGTCATAACCACTGTTTGGCGGTTGTAGAGCCTGCTTAATTATGTCGTTCAATTCGACACATGAGGACACCACTGTCAACATTTGGCAAGTCCTCAAACGTAACTGCGTCAGGATTCGGCACACCGCAGCCTCGCAGGTTGTCAATAACGTCTTCACTTTAGCTCGTTGCGCTGGGCAGCTGATCCAGCTCTTCAGTTGCGGTGTTGGGGGCTTCAACTCTCGAAACGTTAAACTCTCAGGCAACTTCGACTTGCGGTTGACTACTGAGCACTTGCAGAATAACGGCAGCTTTCCTTTCCATGGTTAGCGTTGTGTATGTCTGCCTCGTTTCGTCGTCGTCAGCGTGGCCTTCGGCACTGGCTGTGAGGGCACCGTTAGTGCCATTTAACACAGATCTCTTGGAACAGCAAAGTGAAATATAAAGCAGGTCTCGACACAAAACTGAACGTGCGCAGAATTAAGCAGAACGCAGTATACGACAAAATGGCACCGATAGCAGTACAGCGTCATAGCAGTGCGGGGATACCGGAACCGGAACAAAAGATGTTTGTGATGTCGATACGACCTCCCACAGTTGAGCAGTGCCTCTAAGATTGGAAAGCTTCACAAATCACCAGTTGGCTTTCATTTTTCATCTCTGTGGCCACACTTTGTGCAGTATGGGTAACGAAGGAGATAATGGCTGCCGATTCAGTGTGCGCGCTAGTTTCGGTCATAGTCCGGGTTATCGAATCCAGATCTGGTAGCTGCCCGAAATATTGGTCATCTTTGCAGATTAATTCTACCGGGCCATCGGCGGTGCCATGCGGCTGTCCAAATTACTGAGCATGTCCGAATAATCGGTGTCAGATTTATCGGTCTGCGACTGTACGAGCTGTATGATCAATGTTGGTCTCGAATTTCCTTTTAAGGGGAGACGCAGGTCTGGAAGGCCAAAACTTTCCGAAAAACCTATTTTTTGAAGTATTTTTAAAGATAATATACAGGGTCTGAAAAAGGTGTTTCTAAAATGCTATTGCCATGTAATGCATATTTGTCAAGTAATTCGGTCTCTGTCAGTTTTGTGACCATTTCTACTCTCGAAATCACCCCAAAAACTGTCATATTCCACGCTGTGGCGTCTGAGAACCACGCCAAGTAGCGTGGCCATTTTGGTCTCATTTGAAAGACTTATTCTTTTTTTGTCTGTTCCTAGCGAAGGACGCTTATCGTCTGTTCCAAGATTGACATGCTCGCGGTTTGCGCAGAACAGCGAACGGACAAACTGCGTTGAATTGAATTTTTTTTTTCACGCTGACTGTTTTACCGAGATGAGTGTACACGGAGACTTATAACAGTTACGTGGGTATGGAAGTGATTTCTGCCTCGCAGAAGGCTGCCACGCAGGTTACTGGGGACTGTGCGAGTACCGTCAAATTGTTGTATGCTGAGTCCACTTAACAAGTGGACTCACCAGCAGATTTCTGCTGAGTCCACTTGTTAAGGCCATAACTCTTGAACCAATGAAGCTAAAAATAAAATTATGGTTTCCATGCACTTCCTGTTTTTTTACGGAACACTGTGATAGCTGATTTGCAGCAATCTCTTATGAATAAGCTGTCTATACAGTGGGGAAAATGTAAATTTATGAAACAGTCAATGTTTTAAAATCTGGAAGTGACAGCTGAAAACCAATTGCATTTGTTTTCAGCTGTGAAAATTGCACATCATATAAAAATGTTGGCTCTAAATACTTAAAATTGAAAAAAAAAAGTTTTTTAAGACCAGTGTCTCCCCAACAAGCACCAGGAATTGCCTTTGCTGCATTGCGGGCTGTATATATAGTGGGGTGCAACTCCTTGTGCACGACTGCCAGCGAGTGAAGTGGCTGCAGGTGATTGGTATACAAAGCATCAGGTTCTTAATATCTGATAAACACCTAAATCTATGCATTGTGGTGCTCATTTTATGCCAGAAGATTACCACCACAAGAACTTTTTAATGGGCAAGTTGATGCTAGAGTTTGCTAAACATGTTAATTGCAGCGTAAAGGAAAAAAAACGAATTCCACCACAACTATTTTTATATTTAGTCTGGAAACCTCTTACTGTTTCTGGTTTATGTTGGGCCATCATTGCAGAGCTGTTAAACTTGTGAAATAGAGAATGACGCATGCTGAAGTCTCTTGAAGGATTATATTATGTTACATAGTGAATAAGTACTACTTTTGTGGGTGCTTGGTTTTGCACAATGAGTGAAAAAGGGAATCTTTTCATGACATTAAATTGTCTGACTATTTTTTTCTTTCAGGAACACTGATGTCAATCCTGTCCATCATGTCTATGTTCTCTCTGGTCAACCTGTTCATGGGCTCATTCTTCTTGTTCCAGGTATGCTGCATCATTAGTTAAGGGGAGACACGGCTCTTGGGACCTGAAAATTTGTTCAAAATCGAGTTTTCAAAAGTGTCATTTTTGTATTCTTTCTATCATCGTGCACCTGTGTGCAAGTTTTCGTTGCAAAATACTGCGTATTAACGGCATAACAGTAAATGATATATGCGTTGGGACGCCCTTAACCCTTTAAATTGAGAACAAATCGCGCTTATTTGAGAACAAATCGCGCTTATTTCGGCTGCCTGTAACTCCTGAACGGCCCGCTCGAACGTGGCCATTTTGGTATCGTTGACAAGCTCTCGCATGGCTTTTTTCTCGCTCGGTCGGGCAACACTGAGCTTGCCACCTTTTGAAATAAAAAAAGAAAGAAAATAGTCTGCATTAAACGTTGTCATTGACCACTTGAGATCACATGGCAAAAATGGCACCGCCTGATTGGCTTAGGGCTAAAATGGCACCGCCTGATTGGCTTAGGTGCCATTTTGACTTGGGTTACGGTGATACGACCAACATATTTGGAGGACCAAAAAAGCATAATTCGGTGTATCAGTTCGGCCGAAGGGGAGTCAAAATGAAAAAAACGTGCTAATGGCACATCACGGGTTGCTCCGACCAATCAGCAAGCGGCCGTCGTTGCTTCGGCGCCCGATAACGGCAATGGAGGTGATACCGGTCCGCTCCACAAGGCAAAGGCACTGCAATCGACGAGCAGGCGACTCGCGGTGTCGGGGCATTTGATATCCTCAGCGCAGGTGATAATGGTCCGCAAGATGCGGGCATGCCATCGCGCGGCTCTACAAGGGATCAGCAAGTGACTGGCAGCAATGCAGCTGACCGCGATCCGCCCAAGAACGATGGCATTCTTCGCGCTGGCTCTGGCCGTGTGCAAGTTAACATTAGAGCTGTCACGAGCAGCAAAATAGCGCAAGTGTTCGGGAGCAGGACATTCTTCATAAACTTGAGTCGACACTGGCAACAGCGCGAAAGACTGCAGTTTTTACTGGTGCAAGCGACGAGCCATCGGCCTCCACCGCAGACTCTGCAGCTCTGTATGTGATGGTTGACATGGAGGTGCTGAATGAGCTGCTTACTGCTTCACTATGCTGCAGAGTATATGGTAGGTGCACAAAATTAGTCACGGGTGACCGTGAATACGGCCTCGCTAAAAAAAATGATCGTGAAGTGCAACTTGTGGCGAAGTCGTGACGGCATGGAACTCGCGCAGAGTCAATGGTGGATAAGTCCTGCAATGCATTTGCGGTAAACATTTTATCTACGTGTGCGATGCTCTGCAGTGGGAACGGCCAGACAGCCATGAACGATATTTTCGCGGCGATAGGACTATCGCGGCGGGGGCTGCGCAACAAGACGTTTTAAGGGCACTTGAAAAAACCTTACAACTGGCTGCCACCCAAGCTGCCGCGACCGTTATGACTCTTTGCGCGAGTGAAGTAAAGGAGTTACACGAGGAAATGTGTTTTGGGCACAAAAAGAACATTGCCCTGTGCTACGACGGCACTTGGTTGACGAGGGGGCATTCCTCTCACATTGGTGTTGGAACGGTTGTCGAACTGTTTACTGGATACGTGATTGACTACCATGTGATGTCCAACTTTTGTTTGGGTTGTGAGAACGGCCCTAAGCCAGGAAGTGAAGGCTATAATATCTGGAAGTCAAGCCACGAGCGCCAGAAGAATTCAAGCTGCAAGTCTGGCCAAATGGACATAGAAGCTGGGGAAATTTTGTTCGGACGATCACTTTAGCGGCATGACCTTCGTTACACTATGGTGTTGTGCGATGGTGACAACCACACATACAACGCCATAAAAGAAACGAAAATTTATGGCTACTTTGAAGTGGAGAAGGAGGATTGCATAAACCACATCAAGAAACGTATTGGTACTGCACTACGCAATGTAGTACAACACAAGGTGAAAGGCAGACGAAGCCTTGGTGGCAAGGGCGGATTGACTGCTGAACTGATTGACAGGTTGGCTGTCTACTATGGGTGAGCGCTAAAATCGCACGTAGGTGATGTTGAAGCCATGAGCCGAAAGTGATGGCGAAGTTTCGTCACGTCACCTCTACCGACAGTTGCCCGAACAACCAACTGTGCCCAACTGGTGAGCAATCTTGGTGCCGCCACAACGCAGCAAAGGCTAAAAGCCAGAGCCCAAGCACAAATATAACTTGCCTAGGGATGTGGCTGCAGCTCTCTTGCCAGTTTACCATCGATTGTCGGAGAGGAAACTGCTGCAAAGGTGCTGCCCAGAACTCAAATGAGTCTTTCCACTCAGTAATCTGGAGCTTACTGGCAAAAGAGCAGCACTGGTCATTGTTCGCAGTACAGGCAGCTCTAGCGGAGGCTGTGCTGCGTTTTAATGCTGGTAATGAGCACGTTGCTACGGCCGTGCTAGCAGAACTGAATGTGGACATAACATCTACTGGGTTCATCAGGGCAAGGGAAAAGGACCTGCGGCGTAGCACAAGTTCTGCTAAAAAAAAGGGGCTGCGTCACTTGGCCTTACTAAGGCAGTGAATAAAAGGCACCATGACAAAATGCATCCCGATAACCCCCCTGGATCATTTTGAGATACATTTTCTTTGGAGGGAGAGTGTTCAAATGTTTGACATGCTGTAACTTTAGCCCAAATCACTCTAGAACATTCATTCTTGTATCATTTCAAGCTCTGACAACACAGGATCATTTTCATATGCCAGTTTCTTTGATCGCAACCAGCAACTCCTAACTAGCCAATTAAAAAAACACATTTCTCGATATTTTGAAAAGTACTTGTTGCAGAGAAAAAGTTATTGCATATTTGAAATCAGCATGTCAAAATACGTAATGCATGCAAGTTTGATCAAAATGTACCCTTAAATAAAAAAGTTTAAGTGGGGTGTCCCCCTTAAAGGAGCGCTGTCATCAAATTTACTCATGTCAAAATTTTTGCGTCAACGAGTAGCTATTGACCCCTAGAAGCGATTCGCGACCTAAAATGCGTATGAGGTACGAATGAATATCTGTAATATTGATTAATATATCCGCTATCGCACGTGGTTCAAAATGGGTGGAAAGCCTGCCAAATATTAGTGCTGCCAGCGCTACCTCACGGCCTCGTCGAGGCTGTTGCACAGCTGTTGCTGCTTTCACAAAAAATGGTGACGTCACGCACATTGGCATTTCGTCTGCTAGGAGCGCACGTGCAGTCAGTCCAGCTGTCTCTGATGTATACTAAAGCCCATCCATGTGTTTTCCGCCGGCTAAGTTAAGCACTGTCAACTCGTTCTTCCCCTTTTCCTTTAGCCCCGGCCTTGAGAAGGGGCCTCGTATTGCCATTGAAACCCAACTCTTTCGCCAACACAGGATTTATCCTGTTGCAGCTCGGCGCAAAGTGAAGCGAGCAAATGCGGCTGTGCTTCTTAAGCGTCCAGTTCCTCTGTCCATTGGCGCGTGCGAACTCAACCCACTGGCTGCGTAGAGGTTCGTGGCTTTGAAAGGCATGAAACACCATGCAACTTCCGCTTTTTTCACGCCTCCACGTGCAGGTTCTCAATGCGCAGTGGTTCCCCTACATTCTGGCGTGTATTGTCACTCTGAATGATCGTACTCGCGCTCTGGAGCACATGTCAAATCAGTCGATGCGATAGGATGAATCGCACGCACGCTTCAACAGAGCAAAGAGAGCAATTAGTGAGAGCATGGCCGGGAGTTGGCTCCAAACACTCAGATCGTCGACGTCATTGTTACTAGCCTATCTTCACTCAGGATGGTATTTGTGGAATGGATCACACCGAACACGTTGCACTAGTGTCTATGTCGCAGGGTAGTCTATTTTCCGTTTCTTCTTCCTAGCTTTTCTACTCTGTTTGACATCGAATCAAAATAACTTCCAATAGACGGATGCCATTCAAATTTGGCCAAGAACACCTGTGCATACCAAGCTATCGAATGATGGGCACATCTCGATCTTGAAATTTGATGTCGGTGCTCCTTTAATCCATTTGAAGTAATGACTGGCGTCATCTGTTTGTGTTGTGCCTTTACACCACACCTATATTAAAGGGTCACTGAAGAGAAGAAATGACTTGAATTAGATTGACAATCTGCACTCTGAGTTTCACTGTCATAAGTTCATTATTAGCAGAGATAATCAAGGCTGAACTTTCATTATTATATTTCGTGCTGAAATCTCAGCATTTTGCATATTTTTGCAGCATTGGCTTGATGAAATTTTTTGAAATCTTCGCTAGATCTATGTTACAGATGTCAACGTACAGTGGAACTTCGATTATACGTCCCCCGGTTTCGAGACGACCGGCTGGTTGCACTTCACAAGGGAACAAATTGCATCACTCTCAGCTCAGTCACGCACGAAGGCTCCATGCATTCTATGAAACCCGTGGCCTGTCACCATTATGTGATAACAATGGAACTATGTCACTCTTCTGACGAGAAGTGGTTTCGTTTTTTTTTTCCATGCGAAGGCAATTTTGGTATTGTATTTATTCGTAGAAAGATGCGCATTGGTATATCATTTTTTTTATTTTTTGAGAATAAAGATTCGCTCGCATCTCCTTCAACTCATTGAGGCTGTGATTAACTGCTACAGGCAAGAATATTTAATCTACTTTCCTTGCAAAGGCACGAGGTCCTGCCACCGGCTTAATCACACAGTCTGTACCCGTTTTTCGGGCATGGCTGAGTGTCACTGCTTGTGATCTTAATTTTTTTTACTATACAACTGTTATGTGTTGTCTCCTGAAATTAGTATAATCGTGGTTCCACTGTACTTCATTTTTATCGACTAAAAGATACATAAGACCCGGTAGGCACCTTCAAAACCTGACATCACGTTGTTTGGTGCGAGAATCTTGAGGTGGCATCTCCACTTGCATTTTTGCACGTTTTCTTGCTTACCAAGCATTGTCTTATGGTAACTGTGGTGTTTGCGGCATTGTGAAATTGTACTTTTCTGATGTGAAATATCGTTTTTGTTATTAGTGCCTTTAAAAATATCGTTTTTGTTATTAGTGCCTTTAAGGTCTCGCAGATCAAAAAGTCGCGGTTTTCCGGAAAATGTTTGCTTTTTTTTTTCGGTTGTATTGGCATTCTGGGACTAATATTTTACTTCTGAAAATATCAAGCTGAAATTCACATGAGAAATGATCCAAAAATGCTTCCAAGTAGGGAGCGGTGACGTGAAAAATGCACGAAAGTCTCCAAAGATGAGGTAGTTCGCGTAGTCTTGGCACGAAAACATCGTGTTGGCCGCCATTTGCAATCGTGCACGCATGCTGCTAAGGCTTTCCTCTTCACAGTCCACTAGTAGCCAGTCTCATATCTTCACGAAGAATAAACATAAACAAAAACAAGGACAACAATGCATACACCACACAAGCAGCGCGAGGCAGCCATTGGTCGGCGGTGCGCTCCATCTCCTATCATTCCGGCAAAAGAGAGAAGCCTCAGACGTTGCAATCGAGTTGTGCAGCATTTCTCTGCAGTTTTTCGTCATGGCAAGCCCCAAGAAGCGCAGTCTAGATTGTCAAAAGTTCAGAACTCGCCCCAAGTATCAAGGGAAACTTCATCAGACGCTTCCCAAAGTGAGAGCGAACGCCGATGTCACCGCTGACCAACGCCCCGACGCACCTACCTCGGATAGGCCTAACACTGACACCGAATCCCGCGGCGACAGTGGCTGTGAAATAGCCGCTGTCGTGGAATTCATCAGTGCATCCCAAATGAAGAGAGGAATCTTCGACATTAAACGTATACCAGTAGGTGCTGCTACTGCCAACACGCTGCTTTGCGAAATCTGTGTGCTGACTGCCCTTGTGGCGGGTGCACAATGCCCAACCTGCCGCGAACAGAAACTCGGCGTCCGAGAGGTAGCTGGTAAGCGCAAAGGCCTTACGGTATTCCTCGAACTGTGCTGCAAAAATACTGATTGCCCTGAATCTACGCTTTCATTCACGCACGCGTTTGAGACATACTACTTCGGCCAGGGACCAAGAGACGAGCGCTCGTTTCGACAGCGGCAGCTCGCGTGATACCGTATAAACCAGACTATAGGTCGATTGGGAATATAGGTCGACCCCCCAAGTTCAGGTTACCGAAAAAAAAAGAGGAAAACAACCCAAAATTGCTGAACGACATTTATTTGCGAATCGGGTGCACTGCACCCAGATAGTCAGAGCTCCCCTCAACCACTATCGCAACTGTTCCTATTCGTCAGACAAAGCACCACTGTCTTCTGCAGACGAGAGTTTGCCGCTGGCCGCCTCCCACAATGCATTGTTTTTCGTGCCATATAGCGAGTTGCTGATATAACATTTCTTAAAAGCATTTACCACCATGGAATCTTGCAAGGAATGCCAGGCGGAAAGCACCCAGCCACAAACAGTCACAAGCAGAGGCCTCTGTAGACGGCCCGTCCGTGTCTTTGGGTTGTCGCCGGACATCCACTTTTGGTACTCGGTCCTTGAACAGCGTGTTTAGCACAACGTCGATCGGTTGGAAGGTGGAGGTCATACCACCTGGAACTAGGCGAGGTATCCCTTGTCCAACATCTCATGCACATGCAAGCCACATGTTGCCAGACAGCGGTGCACTGTCGGTTAGGCACCGCTATATAAGACGAGGGCCGACTTTAGCTCGTTGTTTTATTGAAAATATCTCTACTTATATTCCGGACTATACGGTAGCTTTGCTGTAAACATGAAGGCAGTTCTGGCAGCACGCGCTATAGGCGCAGGCCATGACCAACTTTCACGATTCTGTGCGATTCTCGGTCTTCCGAGCATTCAGTGCAAGCTGCTTTTCATTGTTCCTCAAATTGATGCAAAAAAAAAAACTTTTTTAAACTTTCAAACTTGTTTTTTTTTCATTTTCATTTTTTTTTACTATTTCACATTTCCGTGCAGTCTTTTAGACACTTATACTTATTTTATGGTAACGAAACTTGGCACGCATATTCTACAATACATGCCGAATGCAAGTATCTTCTTGAAATTGCAATACCTACCAAAATTTGTTGTGAAGATATTGGGTTATTGTTTCAAGGGAGATTGAAAATATTCATTCAATGCAAATTTTTTTTCTTTGTTACAATATTTCTGTGACATATCTGGATAGATATTTGCACTTCACAATCTACCAAGACTCAAATAAGATCAGACACAATGCTTTTGCTGAAAGTTAAGTACATAAAAGAGTACCTGCGAAACATGTAACTTTTTGCTATTGTGCATGGCATAACTCAATAACTATAGCAGCTATGCAAAAAATGATTGCATATTTGAAATCTCCATGAAAAACTATATAACAAAATTTTCAAGTGTCTATGACTAGAAATGAAAAAAAGTTCTTTCGAGGAGCATCTCCCCTTACGAATGATCAATTTAAGCAGTTCTGTTGTACTATTGCACCATAACGATTATCCTCTGTGCTGGCTCATTATATGGTAAATGTTGTTAACATTTCTTTTCAGACCAACCTTTACCTTGGTGTGTTTCTTTTCTGTGGCTTTGTGCTCTACGACACCCAGCTCATCATTGAAAAAAGGAAGCGTGGTGAGCGTGACTACATTAGGTAAGTACATCGGCTTACCCGCGCTTTGTTGTCAGCAATTCCGTGACAAATGTTACGATCAGTAATTCCGGTAAAAAGAGCAAATACAGTAGACTGTTAGCAAATGGAAATCTGTTAAACGGAACTAGTGCTTAAACAGAACCATTGCCTCTGGAACGCTTGGTCTCGGGCTTGTATTCTGCATGTATGATAATACCGTAAACTCGTTTAGAAAGGGTACAAAGAACAAGAAAAAACAATAACAGTATTACAGAAATAGTCAATATGCCCAGCACAATGCTGATGTCAATTCAATTGCACCGTTCCATTCGCTTATTGTACGAGGGAAAAAAATTCTTAAATGGTGTTTGCTGTTGTGAAGTAAACTGTTAATGCATCTTGTCTGTGCTGACGTGTGGTTCTGCTTAATTTGAGCGATAAATATAGAGAGGAGTCTAGTGGTGAACTGTCCGTGTGATGCAGTTTAAGAAATTCTACTTTGTTTTTCTTAAATCGAGTAGGTTACTATGGTTAGCCGATTTTGACATTGTGTTTAATATAAATGTAACATTCTGTTGGTGCGAACCTCTCTAGATTAATGATATTAGATTTAGTAGGTGAATCCAAAATAATTCGTGCATATTGTAGTGTTAATTGAAGTGTTATAAGTTTGTGCCTCAAGAGGCATAATGTTTTGATGGCTGAGGTGCAATGGTGGGAACGCGTTGACACTTTTCCTCTAATACACTTTATCCATGGATCATCATACAGAAGAGCCGTTTCGTAATTCCTTTTACCAGCACGTACATCTGCGTTTATAACTGTTGTGGTGGTAAAAGCCGCTAAAAGATTCTGCCCTTTCGAACTCGAGGCTGCTAGGGTCCGAATTGAAAACTTCAGCGTGCTTTTTAAATATCATCTCATTTATAAACGCATGCCTCGTGGTAGGAGCACCCGCAATTTGGATTTAATACACGCAGCTCTAGTGAAGCCATTGCTGGCGGCTCTGGTTTCGGAAGGCCTGTGAAGCGGCTACACCTTTCTACACATCCGCCTGTCACTTTGCAGGGTAAATAGCTGACAATAAAAGAAAATTGAACATCGCGGCATTCCATTTATTGCTTCATTTTGAAGGAAGGGGTGGAGGGGAAGCTGCTGCATAGCTTGAAGTAGCTAGCGCGTGCTATATTGAGGCATAATGAGACTGCTCGTGAACTTTCTGTGCTACTAACCTGTGCTTCCCGTTTAAATAACCGACAGCATGAAAGCTTCGGCAACTATAGTGATCATTGTCTCTTTAGCCAGCGTTCTTTTGAGTTACGCGATATTGGTAATATCGGATCTAAAAGATACAATTTGTTAGTTTGACTTATGCTCCTAGCAATGAATGCGATACCAATAAATTATACCAAATAATAAGGCTTGACGCCGTATGTGAGAAGCGTTAGTGGCACGGTTGCAATTTCCAAGGCCCGTGCACTCTCAAGAACTTTCTGCACATGTGGTGTTCAATATTCCCGACTTGGGCGACTAGAGAACCCTGAAACATCTCTTGCACGCCAATGCACATACAGATGGAATCAGACTTGTCTAGAGCGCCTAGCCGGCCAGCTTCAGCTGGCGTTTTTATCGGAAATATGTAAAGAGAGGCGCTGTAATGCTACTAAACATGGTCATGTTAGACTCTTGTGCTGTAATTGGGGGTGAGACAGCTGTGCATATTCCGCATTTTTTGATAGGTTTCCATTTTCTTGCACGAAGTTGCTCCAAAAGCATAAAAATTGCAAAAAGGGCACCGAACTGCTCCGAAACAACCAAGAATTGTGAAGCCAACCTCAGCTTCAGAAAAAAGGTTGAGTTGACTACATGATTTTCTGAGCAGTGCCAGGAACACTAGGAAAAGAAGACGCGACCAAGCGTGTTCTTGCCACACTTATTTAGTAACGAAGGCTCTCACGGTGCCGCTATATTCTCCTGTAGACTGTTGTAAATATGTTTGACCCCTCAAAAGTGTCCTGCTGTACATCAAGCATGCTGCTTCTGCTAGTTAGGCTGTGTTCTGGCGCCACTGTCACTTCGCAAAAACCACAGAGTTAGCCACCCTAACCTTAAAGCATGTTTAGTGATAATTTGACACTCAGGTTCTTTGTTGTGCGTAGCACGTTCCTCGGGCCGTTGTAGATTTAATGTCGACACTGCTGCATCTGGTCACCTACACGCACACGTTCTGCACATCGGTGTGTGCAGGTAGCGAGAGGCCCTCTTGTTACAGCACTAAATAGTTGTCCATTGTGCATGGTATGAAAATTGCACAATTTGCGAATCCATGGTGCACAGAACCCGTGGTGTTAAAACCAGTTTAAACGGGCGCCTCGGTGCTTTGTTTATGACTTATGACGAGTCGGCGATCACACGGCACACTTTTCATAAGTGGTGAATTGTAATACTGCCCTGTTTTGTAATCAAAACTTGCAACGAGTGCTTTGAGAGGCATCGCCGCGTGCCGGCTCTGGGCTACACGAGCTTTAGGCTTAGCTTTACGTTTGACTGGTGTTTCATTCGGCGGTTGTTTCGCAGTGTGACTGGCATACTTTCTTTTTTTTTTTTCTCTCAACAAATCTGGCTTCTGTTCATTTAGGGGTTCGTTGGCATGGACCGGGGTGGTGCAGGTGACAATCTCAAGTCGATGGCCACCGATACTAAAGAAAATAGAGAACAGGCTAACGTGGGCAGTACTAATAATAACGCGTGGTTGTGTGCGTCGAGAGGCATTTTCACTTAATCCGCTTAGCATTTTCACTTAGTATAATCCGCTTATCACTTAGTGCCATATGCACGCGCCTAAGGAGATAGTTTGTGAGGCGAGTTTTTTCAGCTTCTGCCTCGCACTCTTGAATGTGGTCCCACACAAGGTGGCAGCGAATGGTGGTGCATCAGGCTTTTATTGTCAGTTAAAACCTTGCCACTTCACGTTAGTATGTCGCTTCCAATGTTACGTAACCGATTCTTGTGCAATCACATTTTAAAAAGAAATTTTACGAGTATGATGCGTTTCTCTTTTTGAATGTTTCCCGTGAACTTAGAGTTTTCGAAACCTTTTTAAAATATTATTTCACATTTATTACAAGGGCTGGACAGGTCGTGTGGTATGTAAAAAGGTAGTGCAGGTTATACCTGGCCATAATCTGTTCAAAAACTTTATTCAAGTTGTTTCAGTGTACTGTGTATTATAAGTAAATTAAGATTTGCACATCAGGAGCGCCCACCTTCGAATTTTTTTCGTCATGGCATACATATATATATATATATATATATATATAGTGCAAAATGACCTCTGACTCCCCCCCCCCCTTCATTTAAAAAAATTTTGGCTACACCCCTGTGAACGGGAAACACCAGTCGAGAATATTGATATAATTGCTAACACATTAAAAACGAAATGAATCTTGCCTTTGAGTGGTCTTAGGCTTATGCATAAGGCACCCTGTGAGATATATTTTTAATGCACTGCTTTTTAGGGTACACAGTGGGGTGTTTTTGGAGTATAGGCAGAACGCTCTAGCCTCATATAATATTGCTGCAGAAAGAAAATGAAGTTTGTTGAAGTTGGTGTAGTTTCAGCACAGGGAGATGAGTGCCAGAGGAGATCTGCTTCTTGAGACCAGCTGAATGACGTCATATTACACCCAAGTCTAATGAGTTGTAAAGAAAAAGATCCCTTTTTTATTTTTGAGTTCATCTTGGGGAAATGCACTTGGGACTGTCTGAGCCTCTATCATTGTATGTCACAGCATTGGTCTACCATATCTGATGATAGCCACATAGGTGTATTTATATTATTTTATGAAGTACAGTTTTATTCAACCAGTATTCTGTTTATTTGCTTCGGAAATAATCACTGAACAAGTTTTTCTAAAATCCTCAACAGTATGACACCATTATTCTTGCTTCATCAACTGAAATAGGGAGTGCTTCCAAGATGATTGGCTTTATGAAATTTGCAATGAATATACATATTTCTAGCTCTTCACAAGAGCCTCAGAATAATTTTTCATGTCATTGAATGTAAATACAACTTTCTTCTCCAGGATTTGAAGTTAGCTGCTCCAGATTGCTCCAAAATGGAAAATTTTACTGCTCTGAAAATTGCTGTGAATCGGAAGACCACTCTCAAATTACGAAAAGCTGGCATATCTCATTGCATCGTCAGATGACATCGCCAGCGTCTTGGACGTGGTGTCACATGTGCGGTGACTGTATTACAGTGAGATATGGCATGACATAATCCTATACACTGCACGAAGCAGCTACCAGTCTTTCTGTTGACACATTGTTCTTTTTTTAATTAAGATTATCAAGTTTCTCAACAAGTTAAACCGCCCTGGCTATTACAGGACTATCAGTAGCACTTGCAAAGAGCAACATTGTAAAACCGTCAAGAAGCCTTGGTTGTTCCCCTATTAAGCAATCTTCTTTGTTTCAGACACTCTGTTGACCTGTTCCTGGACTTCATCAGCATCTTTAGACGCCTGCTCATCATTCTGACTCAGAAGGTAATAATGTGCATTTCACTTCATATATAGTGACAGTAGTATATCTTAGTAGTTTTGGCATATGTTTAGCCAGGCAGTTTCTGAGGTTTTCAATACAAGGTTGTGAGTTTGTTTTTGTTTGTTGTACCTTGTGCAGTCTCAAAGGAATGGAACTAAGGTGAGGCAGTGCAGCTTGCTAATCAAGAGACTTGCGTGCTTAGCATTTTGCGTCAGCCATGCTTTTTTATTTTATATTCACCTTTCCTGCTTGATTTGCTGCACTTCCATGCCCTCCTCATCCCTGCCCTTCGTTGGCATATGGTATTGGCACTTGCACTGCTTCTTGCGCATCTCCCATTTCCTTAATGGTGGCCCCTTTATCCCATTCCAGGAGAGTAGCAGGCGTGAAAAGCGGAACTGATGTCTCGCTGCTTGCAGAGGTTTGGTGGTCCCTTGGTTGACAAACCTACACCCCCATTGAGTTTCCTGTAGCCAGTCAGTCCAAGTTTGCCAAGCACTTGTCAAAGTTCACTTCACTAGAATGTTTGCCCCCTAAGGAAACCTGCAGCACATTTACAGCTCTGATGGAGGATGGAAACATGAGCGGTCATGCTGCATATTCATCTGACCAAGACCCCGATGATTTGGCATAACTCCTTTTCTGTGTTGAAGATGAATGTGTAACTGGCATCCTGTGTATGTTTCAGATGTTTAATTTTTCAGTCAGGGCTATGGTTTTTAATTTCTGAAAGTGTAAAGATAACACTGTGTAAATCTGTACTAGATAATGGATGCATTATTTTTTATTTTTATTGTGATGTGGAGTGCTAGAACATTTTTCTTTTTGTATACAAGTATTGTGTACATCTTGTTCATGCATCTAACCAATGTACATTTTCAATGCCTGTCCGAAAATGTTTGTGCATTGGGGTTAACAGCGAAGCATTGGGGTTCACAGTACAACGTGCACAATGCAACAGCTTGAATTCACATGAAAAGTAAGAGCTGACAATCATACTTTGCATTAGTGGGTTGTGCTCTGCGTTTGTGGGTGTATTTTTGTGGCTCAATAAAAGTTGTCGAGTTCTAGCTCAGCAGTACAGTGTCAGTCATCTTCTTGTTTTCAGAAATGTGAGACCGACTCAGTTGATGAAGAGAAGAAAGATTCGTGCTAAGTATTCAGTGGTGCCCCATACCTCTGAAATGTCTCACTGGCCTTCTATGTAGTCTAACAAGTTCACTAAAGATGCTTCAGAGTTGTCAAGTGTTGTCTTGGTTGGCTGTTTTCTGTTGTGATCTTGTGCATTTCTCTTGCAGTTTGGGAATGAGGAAGCCTTGTGTATGAAGCTTGCATTTTGTCACTTGAGAAGCAAGTAGTGGCACCGAACGAGCATATTATTTTTGCTTGTTTTACTTAAGAAATACTGAGAGTCCAAAACACCATAAATGAATTTGACTTGAATATGGCATGGTGTTACAAGCATAATGTATGCAATTTACACAATGCACTATTTGGCTATATGGTTAAAATATGGGTATAAGACCATGTTTTTTATGTAACCGCATGATGCACATTTAGAGTAACACCACATTGTGGTCGTTGTGCTGAGTAAAATATATGCTGTGACAATAAGCAGTGTAATGCCGAAAATATGCATTGCAAATGTTTTCCTGTAATGTTGCAGAATTTCAGTCTGGTATTGTAATTAAATGCTTGATTATTGAATTTTTCTGCAACTCTAAACAGTCACTAAGGTTGTAGGAACATTAAATATTACTTTCATTTGTTTTTTAATGAGACATGTTATTGAAGACTGAAAAATGAATCTGATGGCTTGCGATTTGAAATGATTCACTAATGTTGAGACAGGAAAAGTGTCGTTAAACAAGTGTACAGACTGAGGTGCGAAGAAACAGCGTGTCTACCTCTTATAGGCCTGCGAGTATGATCTAGGGACCCTGTGAGCATAGACCTGCTGAGTAGTGTTGCCAAGTCAAAAGTCCTGCAACAGGAGCCCTTGAAGACCGCTAAAATCTCTAGTTCAACATTTCTGCACAACTCGCACAGGTTTTTAAAAATATCAGTAAGAAGGAAAGACTCGGTTATCTGCCCTAATATAACAGTGATTTCTTTAAGCTTGGACAATGAAACAGCTCAAAAATGGGTTGAAAAAGCTACAGTGTACGAGTAATTCACGATATCAAAGCAGTAGACACTTGTAAGCGCAAACTGCGCAGTTAGCCGAATCTCCAGCGTGTGTGTGCGTGTGTATAGTATCCATGTATATGTATATAATGCGTGTGAAGAAACATTAAAGTATACATCATTGGCAGTTGAGGGGGTGGGCCATTTTACTCTTTTGACATTTTAAATCAATAGCTGGCACTTTATTTTCTATGCATTATGGGGTTTTTGTTACTGCATAATCCTTCTCGCCTTTTCCCGTGATGGGGCTTATTTGGTGCTGTCGAGAAACCTCTTCGTTTAAGTAATCGGACTTTGCTGTCGCAAGTAATTTTATTGCACCACTTGGTGGAAAAAAAAGGGAACCTATAGGAATATAATGATTGATTATCCGTCAAAAACTGAATTGGTTGCAAACAGGCTGTATATAAAAAAGCTCAGTCTTTGGTCATGTTGTTTTCAGTAAAGTCATGCGGGCACGGATATGTTCATCTTGCAGGGGGGAAAACAAGCGAGGCTTCAAAACAGCCAAAAATCCCGCCCCTGCAATGCAACGATTTCGCCCGTTAAGCATAACGTAAATTCGCTAGATTTAGTGGGGAAACCGCTATCTTAAGAACACTGGCGGTGAGCGAGTGCCGGGCTACAGTGTACTAGAAAAGGGCAGTGGGCTTACTCCACAGCTACTCTGACGCTTTTGGCGTCACATAAGAGAGATGGCGCCACAGGCATCTTCAATGGAAGCTTCACTTGCAAAAGCTGCTCGCCGATGGCCGCTCGTAAAAGTTGAAACGTGCATTTATTCAATATTTGTAATAAACTTGCATGCTTTGACTGCCCTCTGATTATATTAAGAGCTTCTGGTGCTCTCGCTTCAGTGTTTTCTTTTTCTTTTGCGATACAGCTTCCCGAAAATTAGCCCGACGGCAGCCGGTGCAGTCTCCTTTCTAGTGCGACGCAGATAACGCTTTTTTTGTGTGTGTGTAGGTTTCGGAGGGTGTGTGCTTGAGTTAGTAGAATATTCCTGATAAGCACTATATTTGCTCAGGCCACATCGTGTTTTCTCGAATATAACACCTCGTCGAAAAGGATGATGTATCCTACAAATTATATGTTTTGATACAGTGACCAAACGTACGCTTCATGCTGTGTAGACCGAACCTAAAAAGAATTCGCAACAAGATTATGCCCGCCCTTTCACGACATAATTAGAAAACGGTACACGTTCACTTCCTAGAAAAGCTTTAACATGCTGGCGGGCTGGCTGGGTTCGCGCCTTTATTATAAAGTGAAATTGTAGTGCTTAAATAATTTTTGTTCTGCTTCAGCTGTAGACCATGGCCCCGCATGGGACCCCGCATAAGCATTCAGTATTTGGAATTTTGGTCGTTTGTGCTTATTGCGGGTGGGGCCCTGCAAGCGACGGTGGCTGATCGGCGGGGTCCTACTTACAGGTACGCGCGAGTCGCGCTTAATTCGCTCCAATTGCATCGATAAAGCAGCCTTCCAGGCGTATATAAGCAGTAGCATATCCGACGTACCCCAATTAACCAGCCTTGGGACGTTTATTCGTCACATTACACGAGTCGAAACGATATGTCTTGTGCTGACACAGCTAGGGGAAGCGTAGCGTCCCCGTCGTGGCACACGGTCGACGCGGCACGATCAGCTGTGAAAAAAAAAGGAGGGGGGAGGGGTGGGCGTCGTCCCTAATACTGAGTCGCTATCTCTTAATTGCACAGCAGCGCACACAGCAAGAGAACGCGCCCGGAGTTCTGTAACACTCGTCTTACGTTCATTTTGTTAATTCAAACGGCCAAAGTAGCTCACGTACTCGCAAAATGCACCGAGGACGACACCAAACCTTCACGGAGAAGCCACAACTGCAGGGGCATATTTATCTACTAAATTTGATGGCAGTCTGGCAACAGCCACCCCAAAGTCTGGCAACGGACTTATGCAACGCGAAACAGAACCTTGCCCTCTTCACGAATACGTTGCCTGTTGACACCCAAGTGCGTAACAGTGGTTTTTTCGTTGTCGCGGCATGTTTACAGTATGCACTGTAAAGCATACTGTCATCTTGCGTGCTGCGTAACGCTCAAAGCCGACGGCAAAAACTAGGCGCAACAATGTCCGCAGCCACACAACGTGACTCAAACTCTGTAGCTCTGCAGTACTTGACCGGCTCACAAGCGGCTCAGCTGCAACGACCCTCCCAAAATTCTTCTATTGACGGCGATGCTAGCGCCGCCGCTCGTGCGACCAGAGAACCACAAACGTGCGACATTTCTGGAGCCACCCCTTTGCATACCCTCCGCCGGAGAGTGAGCCCACTGCCCCCTTCTAGTACACTGTAGCCGGGCGAAAGCAAGATGAGAGAGGTAGGTTGCCACTGGTGGCCAATGAAGCTAGGGCAAGCTCAATGACGTCGTGGTGACGTGCGCTAGCGTAACGCGAAGACAAATCGTTGCCCAGACATGTTCGGACACGTGTCTCCGTGCAGGGAAGGTCGTCGTATGGCTCGCGTCAAAGAACAAGGCCTGGCGGTGAAATCAGTGGCCGGGTCGCCATTAACGGTGGTAGGAGCACATAGGTAAAGTGTACTAGTATGGGGCCAGCTATCGCGCTAGCTGGGGAAAAGAGGCGCCAAGGGGAGAGCGCACTCGGGTCCCACATTCTCCGCTCCTGAAGACCCAGGTCAGCCTGCATGTGAAGGAGGCTGTCAGCTCAGCCGCAAGGGACCTGGCCAACGAACGGGGCTCTGCTCAACGGGGTGGCGGTGTCTCTGCGAAAGCCACTTTTACGTAGACGTAGTCTACGTCACTCCTTTACGTAGACTACTATGCTCCGCCGTCACCAACAGTAGCACGTGACGAGACACGTGTGGCACGTGTGTATAGTTTGTTGTTTAATAGATTAATTGAACTTGACAGAAATAATGAGACATGCAAAGGAAATGTGTTCGCCTTTTTCATTTTTTCCGTGAATTTCTGCGATACGCGGGGCTAATGTGCCTCCGTTTCGCATGAGTTCGAGTCGCCGCACTGGTCCGCGTATAACGCATGCATCGAGCGAGAGGCCAGCCTTGTAAAGCCCCTATATTTTGAAAGTAGCGACACTCTCCTCCCTCCGGCCGCTTTCCTCCTCCGGATTTCGCTCTCGCACCGGCCGGCGCGCTGCACACGGCACGCTTTGCCGCCCTCCGCGCTCGAGACGCTGCGGCAGGGTCAATGGGATCGCTTGTTGCTTCGGCGTTTTTACGTATTATTATTATTAGAACTTTCGCATGCAGACGCCACGATGGCTATGCAAAGGTAAGACGATTGTGATGGACAGGTGTTAACCTATTAACGAAGAAGTGGCGACGACAAAAGCGGCGACAAACACAGAACCCTGTTATTGTATTACCAGGTACTTTGCCACTCCGTTTGTGGCGTTTGGTTTTTTCGCTTTAGCTAACATTTTATATATTGTTACTTTCTGTACCCACTCCCCTCTGTAATGCCCATTCGCTTGTGACGATATTATTTATGAAAACGAATAAATACACGTTGATCAGAGCACTCTACGAAAACTCTTTATTTGTACTTCATCTTTAATATAATTAGGACATCATGATGCACCCAGAAAATACTGTACACACATTTTTGGAAGACATGTTCACGGGAATGAAAGGCGCGTACATTACATTTTAGGGTATATACATGCATTTCAAGAAGACAATCAGAAAAGAACACGAACAAGAAAGAACATATATTACTAACAAATTATACAGATTATGCACCAAATAACTTCGCACTCTCAACGAACCTCGGCAACAGCCGCCCGCATGCCAACGCTTTTACTACCGCATTTGCTACTTTTCATCGTAGCTACTTTTGCGTCTTCGTTCCTGACAAGTATTTGGACTCGAACCTTTAGGAACACACGCAAAATGTCTTCGAGGACGTCATGGCACGTGGGAAAAGAGGTGACGAAGGTAATGCTGATTTTTACACTGGCTTGCATTTGTGCAGTACTGACCGCATTTTTCAGCAGTGCTTCTTTGTTGGAGCGGAAAAAGTTCTCAGCAATTTTCACAGTCTCTACCAAGGCTGGTGAGGGGTTTGTCAATGACTGTCGCGACTGTGAGAAATTCTTAAGCTCAATTAACTTCGATGGTGCACAGTCCAATATCAAAGAAGCACGGCAGTTTTCACAGCGGAGCGTGGATCATAGCTTTGATGCCACATAGCCCGCCAAGTAGATTACTATTTGCTCGATCTCTGAACTTAAATCAAGCAGGTCATCCGGACATTGGACTTCCTCTGTCGTATCTTCATTTTGATGCTGCTCTAGCCCCACCAACAAAAAACCTTCATCATCCTCATAGCTTCCACTTTAACTTGGCCTCAGAAACTGCGATCGATAGTGTCGCGCTCCTCAGACTACATTTAAAATCATACAGCCTGGGTATAGGATTCTTCGCCCGCAAAGTTGAGAACAAATTTTCAAGTGCGTCTCGGCTTAGTCTGCTCAGCAAAAAGAAGTGGAAGTGGTACTTGTCAAGCATTTCGGCTTGCACACTCAGAGCTGTTAAAGTGGCTACAGTGAGCCCGGTTTGCGCTAGTTTCCAGGGTGCTTTGTTTGGGGCCCCTATCGAAAGTTTAGAAAAAAGGTCGAGAGTATCCTTAAGACACTTTACAGTAGAGTGTACTAGAATGGGGGAGTGGGTCCACTGAAGGCTCCACGCTGAGGCGTTTTTTTTCGGAAAATCCAGGTGGCGCTACCATCGCCTTCACCTGAAGACTTAGCCGTAGTTGCCATGGTTACAAGTCCCCTTTGCCACGCGGTTCGCGACGGGTGGGTAGTCTGATAGTTCGCGCGGTTCGCGTGCTGCTCGCGCGTCTGGCGCAGTCTCGCAGCGTTGTTGCTTCGTTCGTGCGTGCGTGGCCGTGAACGGCGTCGCACCGTGCTTCCGCGCCAGTTCAACAAAATCTAAATGTTTATATTGCGAAACGCCCTGCTCGTATAGGTAGTCACGCACGCAAGTACCGTGATTTCCACGGTAATTGTTTACAATCAAGAGCGTAAGTTGAATTTGGCTTTTGCGAAAACGTACGCATCGAAAGTGTAATATGAGCATTAACTGCGATGCTTTTAAAAATGTCAATATAACTGGGATATATAAGTAAGTTTGCGTTTGGTGCAAATTTAGACTCACGGCAGCAAATTGAATATGATGCAAGACTAAAGTTACCAGCTGTTATCACGAGAATTAAAGCTAAAGTATGCGAACCCTTCTGCAAATTTGCAGCTATTCGTTAGGGACGCGTGATATTATTGAAAAACTGAACCAGTCCTGTTGCGATTACGTGAGGGTGTTGGCAAAGGAAGTTTAGTCACATCGGACGGCAACTGTGCTATTCGTAGGAAATGACTTATAGGGCGGACGCACGTCCGTCGCGGTGGTTTTATGATGAGTTTTTGTTCGGCATCTAGTGCTGGTATACGTTGTAGGTATTAATGAAATATGTTATATTTTACCTTTTCTCTTCGTGCCTGCGGTACGTGTCCATGCAAACATTTGTTCGAAACATGAACGTGTTTTCACCTATAGATAGGAAGTCTGAAAGACACCAATAAAGAAGTGATATGCGCAAAATATTTTGAAGCAGCTTGGAACGCTCCGTTATGCAACCAGCAGACACATATCTGCGCACGCAAACGTGCCGTCTGCCGCGTATTCTTTGTCCAGACGGCTTTGCTCAAAGGGAAATACAAACCTACGCGTTCACGAAAAAAAGCATACATTTTATTTCATGTCACTTGTTTTTGTCTCTAATAATGTGTAAAAAAAGAACCAGGAGACAAATTGTGAAAACAGCGCACGAACGACGGTGCATCGAACAGACGACGGCGCGTCGAGCAGACGACAACATCGAGCGCTCAGCGTCCCCGCCAGCGCGTCGTGCGGCCCGAACCGCCGCACGACTCGCACGCTCCCGCCGAAACTGACGTCACTTCAGGAGAAGGCTACTGCAGCGCCACCAAATTTTCCGCCGTTTTTGCTTCACCCGCACCGCTTGCCGCCGGCCACAGTGGACCCACTCCCCCATTCTAGTACACTCTACTTTACAGCATCGTCGTAGGATGCTTCCACAGCATGACTAAAAGCAAGCTTCGTAGTCCGCGATGTCATTAGTCTGAACCACCGAAACACCTTTGAAATAAACCACGCGGTGGTAAGTGCTTCCTTTTCCAGTTTACCGCTGTCTACTAAAAGGCGCAAACCGGCTGCGGTGTCATTGTGAAAAAGGCTGAACGCGAACTTTACCTTCATTTTGTCGTAATGTTTCGGGTCAACACAGGACGAGTTAAGGTGGGGAGCAATTTTAAGTTCGCTTTTCCCATCTTCGTCAACTAGTTTCTTTACATGGGCCAGGTCCACACGAGCAGTCGGCAGCTTGTGCTTTTGAACAACTTCGTCCGGGAGGCAAATGGCCTGGCCAGAAGTCAGGTGGTTTCTGAGGTTTTTAAGAAGGTTGGGAACATCAGGCGTGAACCACAGTCGTCTGGCTGGATCACATGGGTGGACACAACTAGTTGATGGCTTACTATGCCTCCCAGCGTGAATCCCGAACCGGCTCCACAGTAGAGGTTATTGTCATTCCTGAGATCGCTCACCTTGGTGCAAGTGTGCGCGAATTTCGCATCTTTTGGCGGGAGGTTTTCGTTGCTTCGGAGCCGGCCGGTGCGAAAACAAAGTTGGAATGGCGTTTGTTTTCAACTTCTTTTTTCCATACTTCTGCAGTATCAATGGTTCGAACTGATCTTCAGTAAAATGGAGCTGCAAAACAATAATACGATTATTTGAAACTGTGGTATCCCGAACACTTCTCAGGTATTGGTTTTGACCCATTCCGATTTGCAAAAAAGAAAAAAAAAGAGCTGAATGATAGCCTCAATGTCCTCCTGTTGTGATTTAGAAGTTCATATTTGCACATGAGCTCTAACCGGTACCTCACGAATGGGCAACCCAGGTAAATATACAAAATACAAATTTAAATACTGCAATATTGAAAAATTACGTGTTGCTGGACATGACTAACATATTACAGTAAGCGGCTTTTTGTTTACTATAAAAAAACTTCTTTACAGCATGTTTAAAACAAAATACAGCTGTACAGCAATTTTTTAAAGCACGTGGAAAAAATTTTACCGAAATAGCACGTCGTTACAGACCAATAGAGAGGGGAAAATAAATGTATATATTTTTAAGAAAGGTATCTTAAATCCGCATTAAAGTTGCAATCGATGCAGAGGCGCGCATTTTGCTGTACCTCACTTTGCGGTGTCCCGACCCGCTTCTCCGCAAAAAAAAAAAAAAAGAGAAGCCTGGTTTCGCAAAAATTAGAAATAGCTGTGAATGTGAAAGAGCGAATTCACCACATTCTATGAACTCCTCGTGCCGGCGGGGAAATACCAAAAATTATAGTTTACCTCACACAAAGAAGTCCTTCTGGTAGGCGCAAAGTCGTTTTTTTCCGATATTGTGCAGCCACTGCTTCTTGCGCTGGACATCTCTTTTTCCCCACGGAATGTTGAACAGCGAGAATCCTTTTTCGCTTCTGCTGTTACATTGATAGGCGCAGCAGAACGGCATTGCGATGATAAAAACAAGCGCGAAGAAGCACGTGCGCGCTGAAAGTCGCCGTGGCGACAGGGCGGCAAATGGCGACCAGCGGAAAAAAAAAAGAAAAAGGCAAACAAGTTTGGCCCTTGCTCGACGAGGGGCGGAGACGTCATGGTGACGTTTCGCTCCCCGCAGCCAATTAGGGCCCGCGGAAGCCCTGTCGTCTCCCCTCCTGAGAGAGTGTGCGAGGAGGGAAGTGGCGGGTAAGGGAAACGGCGGCAAAGATCCAAGAAAGTCGCTACTTTCCAAAATATAGGGGCTTTACAGCCTCGGAAACGCAAGCGCCTCGCCGCGGTAGTCTAGTGGAGGTATTCGCCTGCTGACTCGTATAGGTCGCAGGATCAAAGGTCCATGTGCTCAGATTTGGGTGCACGTTAAAGAACACCAGGTGGTCAAAATTTCCGGAGCCCTCCACTGCGGAGTCTCTCATAATCATGCGGTGATTTGGGGACGTTACACCCCACTTATCAATCAAATATCACGGAAATAAAAGTAATGTTGTGGCGCCTTCGAACACTCATTATGCTCGCTTATTCTAACGCAAAAAAATACAAAACGGGTCGAGCGTTTCATTCCTTTTTTTATGTTTAGTCTTACCAAAGTAGTTGGACTTACGCTATTTAAATTCATGTGCGTCCTGCAGCACATATTCGCACCATTCAATCGTTTTACCGCGCGCGCCGCTTTGCTGCATTTAGGTCTGCTTGTTTTTCTGAAGGATAGGCATCTGATGATTGCACTGCTCTCTCAAATTTGGCCTGGTGCTGGATCTGGACGGGATAGACGCACTCTACAGTCTCCGATGCTTACGTGCACAAAAATCGTGCTGCGTACGCGCTAAAAATTCTGTACCAGCGTTTGAGAATTAAAAAAGAAACGCTGGACTCAACGAACTTAGGAGTGACAAGTCAAATACGATACCACAAAAGAGAGAAATTAAGAAAGCACGAGGGCAGGGACAGCAAAACCATACTTGAGCTTTACTGGGTAAAAGGGGGGGGGGGGGGGATGGAGCTGTCAGGGGTATTATAAAAATAATAAAGAACGCTAGTACATGGCTGCTTGATTTGCTGTCGAAGACATAAGCACAGAACTATGCAGATGGATGAAACGGGCTATATGTCCATAAAAAAAAAGGTAGAAGGAAAGCTGAAACAGATGTCAAGATTCTTGTGTTGCGTGCATTGATCGTTATTTAGCGAAGCTGCACCGTGAATACGTTTCTGTCTTCGGCTGTTAAACCTACTGATAGGCTTCCAAATCCCATTGAATAATTCTTGCTGTCTTTCTTTTCATTTTTGCCTTCGATTTACAGTTGCTTACACACGTTTGTTGCATCTGTTTATTGTTCCAATTCTTATTTCGTGTCAATGAAATGAGATGTTCTCAGTGCGTGGCGCATGCTGTCGAGTGTCAAATCTTAGTGTCCTGGTGCAATTCGACTTAAACGCGATGCCCAGTGGCGCACGCGCCTTATCGGAAAAGCCTCCTGGTCTCAGAGGCCTTCGTTAGCAGTGCCAATTCTCCAGGCTCCTACCAAACCCTACCAAAACAGCAAAATGTAAAAGGCGGATTTTACGATGTTATAAATAAAATATGTGTACACACGCGATGGTTGTTATATGTTCAGATCTATAGATATGTGCAGATCTTTTTTTTAAACAGCAGCCGCAACTTGCAAATAAAAGAGCTTGCAAATAAAAAAAAATGAATTGTGGTGCAGATGCAGATACATTTGTTACAAAGCCAAGCGATGGGCGTACTTACCTTCGGCATAGTGGGGCTCGAACGGCGGGATGATCGCTCAGTGGCGAAGTGACATTAAAAATTTTCCACGTATGTGCGTGCATCACTGCAAACGTCGTCGAAAGACGATAGTCTTCTTCCCATGGAGGCGCCGTGCGAGATATAGACGCCATCTGGTAGTCACTGGTAGGTGGCAGCACCGGGTGGTTCCGGCGAAGCGTAAGAAACTCCAGCTTTCTCGTTCATAGCGTCGCATCGTCAGGGCAGCTTATTAAACACTGTGGTCCTTAAAGTTACGTATCTATGCATTTTCAGAATAAAAAAACGCATTATTTAGTAATTATCTATTGATATTGTGCCTCAAGTATGCGTAATATTTGCTTTTTTTATTGATAATGTTCACAAATATGAGCCCCGCCGCGGTGGTCTAGTGGCTAAGGTACTCGGCTGCTGACCCGCAGGGCGCGGGTTCGAATCCCGGCTGCGGCGGCTGCATTTCTGATGGAGGCGGAAATGTTGAGGCCCGTGTGCTCAGATTTGGGTGCACGTTAAAGAACCCCAGGTGGTCTAAATTTCCGGAGCCCTCCACTACGGCGTCTCTCATAATCATATAGTGGTTTTGGGACGTTAAACCCCACATATCAATCAATTCACAAATATGAACGCAACCACCAGATAAAGATGGATGGGCGTTAAGCATTGGGTGAAACTTTCGCCGGGTGGTTTCGTCTATTATTAAACGTAACGCAAAAAAAAAACTCGGAAAGGCATAACAAACCCAGTGCTGACTATCTACAGAGGTGTTGAGGCGTGTGGCGTGAGGCTATCAGTAGTATTGCACACTATTGAAATTAATTACCTAAGTACTTGTCACTATACTCTGTTTCACACATCACGTGCAACGTTGCGGAAGCTAGCGAGACTTCTTGCAGTCGATGCGTTCGCAACAAAAAGTAGTTCGATGTTCTTACCACTAAAAATTTAAATTTTGTTTGTTATTAGGGCGAGAAGTCATTGAAAATATTACATGTTTTACAAACAAAACGCCGTTGATTGTTGTTATGTGGCTGTATAGCTTTGTTTTCGCGTGACGTCACATACAGGCTCTCTACTCTGGGTAGTTACCCGATGGTGGCCACCTGCACTTTCAGTGTCAGTGCCAGATAGGACACCACATGGTCATTCGGAACCCACGTTCTTTTGTGCCCACCCCGATTTCTTCTGTTCGCCAGTCGCCCCAAAAGGGAGCACAAAGGAACGCGAAGGTGCACCGGCACTAATCAGATTCAACGCGAGTCACCACGACGCAGAGTTAACGTTTTGCTGGCCGAACTTCTTGCATAGCTTCCACAGCATTGCACCTGATGTATGAAACGGAGTATAGAACACTTTTATTTTTGTGTTTTTATTCTCCCGTCACATGTCTAGTTCCTTGAGTATATATATGTGCACGTTCTTCAAAAAAATTCAGTTGCTAGTCAGCGCTGTGTATCTGCCCTCCCTTTCTGTGTCGGCCCCATCGCGGCGGTCTGGTGGCTAAGGTACTCGGCTGCTGACCAGCAGGTCGCGGGATCGAATCCTGGCTGCGGCGACTGCATTTTTGATGGGAGCCAAAATGCTGTAGGCCGTGTTCCTAGATTCGGGTACACGTTAAAGAACTCCAGAAATTTCGGTAGAAATTTCCGGAGCTCTCCACTACCGCGTCTCTCATAACCGTATGGTGGTTTCGGGACGTTAAACCCTACAAATCAATTCCTTTCTGTGCCTTTTGCGCTACGTTGAAAATAAAATATTACAACTCGCCCAGCAAGATGCTCTGCAGACACAAGGACGAAGAGACGGACAGACGGACTAAATTTCTGTGGTAAAGTATCCCAAAACTGTGTTAGCCAGCCAGAGAAACTCGAACGCCCCCAAGTACACGCCCTTCAGCGTCTGCATGGATGAACATTCATTTTGGTAACAGGTGCCTAAAGGGGCGCTGAAACACTTTTTCTAGTAAGCATGAAATGAATTCACTAGAAGAGCTCATTATCTCATGAATTCAATGCCGCAAACATTTTAAGAATCCGTCCAGTGCAAGTGGAGTTACAAAGGTTTGTCGCATGCTACAATTGCATTGTCTCTTCTCTCGTCCCGACGAAAGCGCTTAAAGCTAAACAGGGAGGGGTGGCAGGGGCAAAGAAAAACGTCACGCGCGCCTTGTGACCTTGGGCACTTTATTTTTATATTTATTTTATTTTATATTTATTTTATTTTATATTTTATTTATTTTATATTTAGTCGCGGCCTCCCATGGCGATCTCTATAGGGACCAGGCGCGCCACGTTAAAATCAAATAATGGCTGACAGACGGCCTCTTTACGAGTGATTTTTAGCGTCTTCCGTGATTTTTCGAGGAAAGAGAAGGCGATTTTCAGCTGATTTTGATAATTTATTGTGAATTCTGGGCCGCGTGCTGCACTACAATATTTGGCTCGCGTGTTGCCGGGAGCCTCTACTACCGATAGGCAGCGTTTTCTGACTATGCTAAAGAAGTGTTGAAGGGCTCCTTTAAAAACATCGCCCACCTTCTGTAAATCAGTCACAGAGACAATATTTAATTGAAAGTTCTGTGTGTTGCGCAGCGTAATTCTGACTTTCCTTCCGCGCAAAACAGCAACGCGTGATAGCATGCATAGCTCCGATACATGAGCCCTGCTTTCTCAAAAAAGGAAACATTCTTTTTATCCCTAGTTTACGCTTTCCACTAGCGCTTCAATCGAGAGATCCTCACGCTGCTCTCGAATGAGCGTTTCTCGATCAACCTTCGACAGCCCACTCCAACTTTCCACTACAGGCGAGAGCGTTGCAGCCCTCTCGCTCTGATCCAATAGAGAGTTATAGTATACCAGGCTTACCGAGTTACCGCGTGTAGCGTAATACCGGAATCGAAGTTCGCATGCGCAGATACGTGCGTCACCTGTACCGCTTCGCATACGCGCGGTATTTTTCAGATTTCACGTTACCGTGGTAGCGTAGGTGTACGTAGTGTACGTAAACATGGCGGCGCTCTCGGACGCCCGCTTCGAAGTGATTATGACGTAGTTGTTGAAAGATTGACCTTGTTCACAGCAAACTACTGTTCAAAGTGGCTTCGCTTGCCTTCAGTTAGCTTCGATGACCGAGGATTACGAGTAAGTTGGCGTAGTTTTTGAGATATCCTCCCATTTCGAACGCGTCAAGGCCTAACTTCAAGATCGATGTAAACAAATCGGCTCTAACAACCGCATGTTATTTTCCAATTCTCGGATTGTTGCGAAAGCAAATGCTTACAGTTTATCGTGATTTGCCCTTCCTTTTTGCAGTTGTAGCAGATTAGCGGCTTCCGTCATTCAAACGCCCGTGTGGTATCAGGGCGTTGTTTAGGAACCGCACTCAATTTATCCGCTTCCGTTTGCCCTTCCCCTACAGTGTCCTTCGTAACAGACGGGTCCTTCTTGAAATTACGGTGCGGAGCGGGTTTCCCTTGATCAGGTTTCTTTGAAAAGCCCTCTTTCCTTTCATCCTTTTCAACGCGCACTGCCCTGCTATGCAACTTTCGGCGAGTATAATACTCCTTAGCTAACTCTGCTGCTTTGTTTAGCTGTACTTCACCAAGTTTGTCCTGCAGACAAAGCTTGACATCCTCCTCAATGCAGCGGTAGAATTGTTCGAATGCAATGCATTCTACCACTTTATCGCGATCGCCATACACACCTTCGCCCTTCAGCCATTCAAATAAATCGGCTGTAAGACGAAACGCGAAGTCAATGTGTGACTCATTCCCCTCTTTTGCATACCGGAACCTTTGCCTGAAAGCCTCGGGTGACAACTTATAACGTCTCAAGAGCACTTCCTTAACCTCGTCATAGCTCTCAAACGTTTTCCTCGACAAGCACATTATCACTTCGGACACTTCGCCGGCAAGAAGAGCTAACAGGTTCTGCGCCCAAAGAGACCGCTCCAAAGCATTTCGCTCACAGACGCGTTCAAACTTGACGAGATACCCCGCCATGTCCTCGCCTACTACGAACGGCGGCAGTTGGTCCCGAATTCTATGACCACTGACCTGAACTGTCGGAGAAGCTACGCTAGGCGCCTGCGAACACTGTAGGATTGCCAATTCTATTCGTTTCAACTCGAGGCGCTCCTGTCTCTCGGCCTCCTCACGCTCGCGACGTTCGCGCCTATCAGCTTCTTCACGTTCGCGAACTTCTACTTCTCGCCTTTCAGCCTCCTAGCGGCGTGATTTGGTATCCACCCAGGCCTCATCGACTTCCTCAGCTGACACTCCTTCATCCTTCATGATCTCAAGTATCGCTTGTTTTCGTTTCGCACGGCCCAAAGTAATGCCGAGTTCCTCACAAATTTCTATGAGTTCCTTCACTTTAAAGTTCTTCATCGTTCACACTAGCCTCTTGCTGTTGGACCCTGTTACGAATCTAGTTACCGTACCCACTATAAGTCTACTAGCAAGACGCGCAAGCTATTTTTAACCCTCCCGTGTTTACACCCTCTGCATTAGCTTTGGTTTCAAAGCGCTTTGACTTGGCTTGAAACGATCAAAGCTCACTCTAATGCTTCACACAGCCCTTCTCTAAACTATACTATAACCTGAGCTAGAGTAGCCTGGTGAACTGAGGGGAAAACATCAGACACACAGCGCATCGATGTCGCTGACACCGGCCGATCCCGCAGCTGCCAACCAGTTTAACGAAGGCGGGACGCCAAAACGGTCCCGAAGGCGCCACTGCTCCGTACTCCGCCGACACGGTCACCAGCCGTTGGTAGCGTTTGTTACTAAACTCGCGACTGCTTCTGCGCAGAGCTGATAGACGAGCGGACGAGTTAAGGCAAGGTTTATGTACAGCATAGAAATAGAGGTGTTACAAATTCGGCACTGGGGCCGACAGCTTAGGGACTTGAAGAGCAGAGATGTTTTCTCTGACACATAGGTCTACGGCTGGCGACGCGCCGCAGGGCTTTATTTTATAGGCACCAGGTGGATCCTTTGAGTAACCAGATGTCCAACCAGAAGCGCCGCTGGTCGTCATGTCGGAATCCTCCAATGGAGCCCGCCACTGCGCGTGGTTGCACCAAGGACGAGGGATGTTCCCACGCATTGCGTAAAACTTGCCAGACTGGAAAGCGCCGATTGCTTCAACGGGCTCGAGGGCTGAGGGAGCTCGCGGTGCGTTGCGTGGCAGACTGGCGCCGCCGCTTGATGACGTCGTTAACTTGATCATGTCAGGCGGGCTCGATTGCTCGCCTTGACACACATTGCCTTTTGCAGAGGCATTGAGGTTCGGTGTGGACTCCCAGGCGTAACAGCGCGTTTCACACATTTTCAGGGGAATAGCCATCCACACCTTGATCGCATTTAGGTGTCGCTTGAACTAATAGCCCACTTCAATGCTGTCTACTCAATGCACTCCAGTGATCAACGTTTAGTTAAACGTGATGTGGGAGAGAAAACAAAAGGTGGAACATTTTCATGAGAGCTGTGGAAGATGAATTCCAGTTTGATCACTGACGAATATTTTCTAGGTCAAGTAATGATCTGCATCAATGAAATGAAAATAGATGATGAAGTTAAACTTGCAGAACCATGGGAAGAGTTGAAGCAGTAAATAAAAATGAAAACTATTGATCGTTCTTGCGCAATGAGTTACGAAAGAAAAAAAGAAAAGAAAAAGAACTCCGAATGACCTTGGGAAGACTAATTGACTAGGAGTTCAAACAACTGGCAGAGTATCAAATTGACATACGCAATAGTAAGCAGAAACTCTCGCTCCATGACGAGAAACGTTACCGCGGTGCACTCGTACGTGCTAGGGCTTAGGATTTAGCTGCTGGAGAGACGTCAACAAAAAGAGCGTTAGGGGTGGAAAAAAAGAACGCTCGACGGAATCATATCGATAAAATAGAGAAGGATGGTCAAGAGGTAACCGATACCGGCAGCATTTTATCCGTTTTTTCAAGGCATTCTGAAAACCTTTTTGCATGTTGACAAGTAAACCTAGAAAGATTTAAAGAAGAATATTTAGGACGCATGGCACAAGTCAGTGAGGAAGTGAAAAGTGCTTTGGAATTATCTATATCTGCCTCTGAAGTTGAACAGGCAATTGAAAAGTTAAATCCCGGGAAATCTTCAGGACCAGATGGTCTTTGTGCTAGGTGGTACAAATTTTTTGAAACTGAATGGTCTCCTATAATTGCCGGCGTTTTTAATGAGGCATATGAGGAAAAGAAATTACCGCCGTTCTTTGGTGCATCACGTACCATTCTCATTCCGAAGACAGACGAGGTTGAAAAGCTCAGGCACATCACGTCGTACAGGCCAATCCCACTGACAAACGTAGACTACAAAATATTAATCAAAATTTGGGCGGCTAGACTTCCAACAGTAATAAAAGATATCGTCGGTCCACACCAAACGTGTGAATTCAAAGGTCTGTCCATTGTAAAAGATGTTCATAAAATGCGGTCTCTGCTCGAATGTGTTGACATCAGTCAAGCTCATGGGGCCGTACTCCAGCTAGATCTGGAGAAAGCGTTTGATCGCGTTGCTCACGCTCTTTTTTTTTGCAGTATTGGAGCACATTATTGTTGGTAAGATAATCATGGACGGTGTAGACATGGCATTATAAATTATTGTACGAGACTAATTATCAACAAGGCATTAGCCCCCCCCCCCCATTAGAATTGAGTGCTCAGTGCGTAAAGGTTGCCCTGTTAGTCCACTGTTGTTTTGCACCTATATTGAAACATTATGTCGGCTGATATAGCAATGACACCAATATTGGGCTTAGAGTACAATTCTCAGAGCTGAAACTACTCGGATACGCTGATTATGTTGCGATTTGTAGCATTTCCTGTTAAGGTATTGAATAATCAATCAGAGTTTCTAAACCTTTCGCCAAAGTTACAGGTAGCCACATAAACTGGGGTAAATGCCTCGGCTTTTGGCATGAATATTGGCCTTCAACCCTAGAATTGTTTGCCGCCATTAAATGGACAAAAACGCCAGTTAAATATTTCGGAGTACCACTCAAGTTATAAAAAAGTCCTGTGAATATTGGACACAACAAACAAAAGAAATAAAGAGAAAGCGAATAGGTGGAATGCAACTTATGTGTCCATGTTTTCTAGGGCTACTGCATGCAACTGGTTCTTTGTGTCTAAGCTATGGTATGGGATGCAAGTGCTGTACTGTTCCCGGGTCACTGTGCAAAAATTTCACCGGGCGTTTGCAATATTATTGTGGAGGTCTAACTGGGAAAGGTGCATTCGCACGAATTTTTTTTAATGGGTGAAGTGTGGAGGCTTTGGCCTAGGACATCTGTTTATAGATAGTTGGTAAATAGGTTTTTCTTTTTCCGCGAGACAAAAGATACTTTTCTACTAACAGTGTGTCAAACAAGACTAAGTAGATTGTTGCCTGAGTTTGTTGTGAGCACTCATGTTACCACAGTGGCTGTGCAAGGATACATGAAGGAAGTTGAGGCCAGCGTGCGGTTTTTGTGTGTTCGTTTTTCAACTGACTACCTGTGGTCTGTTGGAAAGAAAAAACTGTACAAATATTTATGTGACAATATGCTCCTCATCCCACTGTGCAGAGTGATGTATACAGAACGCAAGGGTGAGAATGTACTTAAACGAGTTAAAAAAAATGCCGGCAGCTCCAAGTGCAAAAACGTGCTTTTATAAATTACACCGGAACACTGCTTAGAGGAGCGTGGGTTTCATATGCCTTGAGGATCTTGCTGCCTTAAACGTAAGAAACCGGAAACTATTGACCATGTTTTCTCGCATTTGGGAAGAGTTGACTTTTCGGACGTATTACATAGGACAATTAAAAATGAGGTCCTGTTAGACTCTCATAGGATCAGGAATTAGGCATTAGAGAATGAGGATGGATTACCTTTTGATTTTAGTATGATCACTGCCTTGCACAGCATATGGTGCTCCAGAATGGCTGGATTTCACTGTGACTTTGACAGGAGACAAGCAAGAGGGTATTTTAAACAACGTATCTCAAGATTTCTCGAAGTAGTAAAAACAGACGGATGTGTACCTTTATGGTTAGAAAGGGTAGAAGCCCTACTGACCTTGTAGGAATTCTAGGACGTAATGTGTTGTAGTAATGCCTGACGGACTTCGTTCAAATTTTTTGTATTGTTCGTTGTGTGTTGTAATCTCTTTATCTTAGCTTCTGTGTTTCAAGTTTGATTGGAAATAAAGAAAAATAAACCAGCGTTGCTCAGTGGTAGAATACTGCACGGCCCCGCGTTCGAGCCCTACTGTGTCGTGGGTCTTCAACCCCAGAATTTCTTTCCAATTTCACGCGATGTGGTTACGGACACTGGCGGCGGCGGCGGCGGACAATTACGGCGCTGCGCGAGACCCGATTTGTGATCTCATAACAGCTTTCGTTGTAAAAAAAAAACACGACTACTATCAAATTGAAATGCATTTTTCGCACCGGCATTACGGCCAGATAGACCGCATTCGGGATACCTACCTGTTAAAGCATCCGAGAAGCGAGAATGCACTTAAATTGCGATGCAAACACGAATTCAGGAGCTTATCAATGCGCGCGGCTGTTCACTACCAAGGAGGTTATATATAACCTCCTTTTTCACCACCAGCTTCCCGTGGATGGATTGATGGATCCGGCTGTGCCCTTTAGATCGGGCGGTGGCTCACGCCACCTAGCCGTAAAGGTAAGTACTATCACTATTAAGGATTGAATTTCACTCGCGCCTTGATTGTAGCCACCAATAATTTAGCCTCCTCCATGTAGTTTCTACCCGTTTAAATCTATTTTGCCTTCACTGTGCCCTAACCCTATTTTTTTAAACTCCGCGCCATTAACTTAGACTATATATATATAGGGTAAAGCCCTTCACTGAACATTGTGAAATGTTCCGCCGTTTCCTCCTTTCCTCCACACGCACTAGATACCGTGTCTGTACTTTTGCATTTGGCTTGGTAGGTCTTGGTCCACCTTACTCCTGTTCTGGCCTCGAACAACGGAGGACTACCCCGAGAATTATCGTATAGATCTTTTCTTTCGCGATTGCCTGCTTAAAAGTTCGGTAGGTCTGCAGAAATGATTTCGTAAGCATTACCATCTTCCACATGTCCCTCTCTGTTTCCTTTACCTTCTTCTTAACCGATGTTTCCTTTTGGCTTGGTACTTTGCTGTTGTCTAAATACTTGCTTGCTTGACAATTTTTGAGTTCATTTCCTTCATTCAGTATCGACATTCTTCATGTTCAAGTAGCTGAAAACTTTCCTAGACCAACGCTCCTCTCCCATTTTTCTCAATCGCTTCTAAAATGTTGTCTTGCTGGTATAGCTTCCCTGCACTCAAATGACGTCCATCCCACGTTACCCTGTACCCCATAAGTTAATTTCCTTCACCTCGACTAGCTTCAACACTAGCTAAGGAGGGAAGATGTTTGAGGTTCGGAATGGGTCCCTTCGATGACTCGAGTGCACAGTGGCAGCGCGAAAGAGGAGCCGAAGGAGGACTTCCCTGCCCAACAGTACTAATTTTCGCCGCCGTCATAGCACACACATACTATATTTACACGTGACTTTTGAAATTAAAACGAGCCCCCCCCCCCCCCCCCCCCCCAATGCCTCACAACATAACCATGACTTTCTTAATTCATATACTGATGGTAAACTGCACATTGTGGTTTCCAAGTCTAACACCACTATAGTGAAATAGAAATCGCTCCGCGTAAATATCAGCAAAAAATCTCGAAAGCTTTGATAGCACGGTACATGCGCCAGAACCGATTACAGCGCATGAAGGCGCACAGTAATCGCTAATTATCGGTTCTCATAGAAGAATTTATTCATTCCTGAAATTCCCTGCTAAACCACGAAGATTTCCTTTTTCCCGTGGGCTCAAAAGGACAGGTGAAAATCCCCCGAAAAAAGGAAAATTCTTATGCGGAACATCACTGCGTGGCCTGTCTCCTAACCACTAGGGCGCAGTAAGCCCCAGTCCGTCTTTAAGATCTACGCGTGGCCATCGCTTGCTTAGACAAAGTGGGTAATTTGGAGTACATGGTACTCTGCTATGAAATAGCATGGAGCCGTCCCGCGGGCAGACCATGGCTCAAAGAGACAGCGCCAATAGAGCGCCTGAATCTGAATTAAGAAAAATTAACGATTTAGCGTACTTGGTACTGTGACTATGGGAGAGCATAAAGCCGTCCCGTCTTAGCAGGGCATATCGCCGACGGACAAGATGAAACAGGGCGTTTTAAGAATTACAATGACGAACGCACACGGTCTCGGTGAACGTAGAAAAATGCGGCCACCGAATGTGCACCGGCCTTTTGAGAGTTCTTACACACTTTTTTCAAACCATAATTTATGCTCTACAAAAAATTTATTGACTAAAAACTCGTTTTCATACGCCAATCACATCTTTTATCGCAATAAGTGCCGCTTTGTAATCCGACTTTTTGTAGTTGCTTGGAAAGACTACTTTTTTCTCCTCGTAGGCCCCTGCAGACCATCTACAGCGCGGCTTTCAGTGCCACGAAAGGATGGTCAGATCTGATAGCGTCTTCAGTATAAATAAAATAGCAAAATGTTTTTGTTCGACACTGGGATTTCAACCCGTACCCTCATCCTCTGAAAGCAAGTGTGTTTACCACTAGGCTACACACTCATGCATTCCCAAAGGGAATACATGCACAGTACATCTACACCACAATAACGTGTTTCTTAGAGCAAAACGAATGCAGAAAGACAACACTTTCAATTCAGAGTTTACTCGTTTTTGTTATAAGGCATTAAACATCCTCAGTGGGACATGATGTAGAGCGGATATGGAAAACTGCATAAATGAATATAAATATTTTTTGGAAAAATTCATGTCAAACCTGGGTATTCATTGTCTTCCTGAGGCGGCTATTACATATGTTAAGAAAGGAGTAGAAGTGAGCAGAGGTACGCCACCTAGCGGTTGTTCAAACCTTTTCTTGCTGGGCCGCGAAAAGGCTCCAGGGGCCACTCTTTGTATAGTATATTTTTCTATGCTTCAACGGCGCCATTACTCTCGACACCAAAAACCGTCTGGTGGTGAAGACGACAGTGGGACTGCTGATTGCGCCAGGAATGCAGGACTGCTCTTGCGGTTTTTCTTTCCTTCAGGACGCCGAGGGAGGCAATGTATCTAAAAACGTTGACTGGAGGTTCCTTTGGTTCCTTCATTCAAATGTATGTGGACGCATGATAAATTTGGTATCATTAATCTACGTGATACACCAGGGCGTGAGCGTAATCTACCTTTGAATAGGCAAGGTAGCGTTCGTTCTCTTTTTACCCCTTTGATGTTATTGCTTTAAGGAACTTATCCCCTTCTTGCGATTAGCGCTTAAAACGCTAGATATTCATACGTAATTGCACTGATGCGCGCTGGAGGGAGGGGGGGGAGTAGTTCTTGAGAGTATAGAAAGGAAGAGAAAGGCATAGAAAGGAGAAGTGAGCCCCGCACCGAGACAGCAATGAAAGGAGAGGGCATGCCTAACTGGCAGAATGGTTTTCCTTGTGTCCTGACTCGTCAACGAGGCGCCGCGGCTGAAAGTCCCCCGTCCTCACCTCTGGCGCCGAGCTTGCTTTTGTCTCAACCACGGCGGCCGCAATTCGATAGAGGCGAACTACCACAGGCCCGTGTGCTGTGCAATGCTGGTGCACTTTCAAAAACACCTGATGTTCAAAATTTCCGTAGACAATATTTTCGTGGACTACAGGAATGGCGATAATTGAGTTCATTCTACGCTATACATAGTGTTACGAATGTGATGAGTTTATTTACACTGAAAATGCCAGCGCTCAACCTGTGAGTTTATGCCTGTGAGTTAATCGAGTAGTTTATCTAATCCAGGGCTCACGAGAGACGTGGAGTTCAGTGGCTTCAAAAGATTAGCGTATGATCTTATCTTACAATGCTACTCATGCTAAAGAACATATGCAACTTTCATGGAATTAACTGCATGATACGGTACTTGCAATGCATGACTTTCTAGTACAGAGTCAAAGAATTGTAATGCCTACTGCATTCTTATAAAACCGGTTAGCGAATACCACAACTACATTGCCCTTACATCAATACTAAAATCCTTTTTTGCAGAATCTTCAACCGTAGGTGGCTCTTTGTAATAGGTTACTCCGAGTGTACATAATTTTTGTTCTTTGTATCGATTGAAATTTTCCGAGAAACAGGCATCTAATCCGATTTCGCAAAAGTGCGTACGGCGCACATATCCAACATTCTATGGTATGCACGCGGTATGCGGGTAAGGGCGGCATATGACTTAGGCAAACGATTTTACGACGTAGGGCCAAGAATATCACGTAATACACTCCGTGACCTGCCATTCGAGTTCGTCATGCACTCACCCACTCATTTGGTAACGTTTATTTACACCAGGTTAAGCAGAAGACAGCACTCAGGCGTACATAGGTGGTAAGATGATCGATTAACAGAAACACTAAAAGCGCATTTATTCGTTTTGGGCGCTTCAAAGAAATACTGCGTCTTTAAAACTGCATTATGAGGAAAATGCCATTTCAAGACACCTAAAATTACGTGAACAGCGAAATATACGTCGGTCTACCAGTGCCTGAAAATGCGGTTCTGTAGAAGACTTCTCATATGTACCGCAAAAAATTGAATATTCACTGCCTACCTCATTGATCGGTCTCTGTGATATATTCTCGGCAAGTACCGCAAAAAATTGAATATTCACTGCCTACCTCATTGATCGGTCTCTGTGATATATTCTCGGCAAGACGGCATCGAATGGTTGGATGGATGGGCCGAAGAAATGAGAGAGTGTAAGCGGTGACAAGAGGGTTCTTCCGGGTCCAGTATAGCTATAGGAAAACAACCAGAAGGAGTCTCTGACAGGTGATATTGGCAGATAAGATTCCAAAGGGGCACCAATAGATGTTTTTAGCAAGCTACGGAAAGACGCTACGGAAATACGACGCGGTTCCTTTCGTATGCGCGTACAATGGTCGCGCATGCGCACTCGTCAGCCGGTTCCGTATTGCCGCCTTTTCGTAATGTGTTTCCGTAGCGGGAAGAAATCGACGTAGGCATGTGGGCCGAGCAAATTCAGACGTAGGGTATATTAATTTGCATGATGACAGGAATAGGTTGAAGTGGGGAGAGAAAAGGGGAGAAGCTGATGGTATATGGGTTCGTAGAAACGCATCTTGGGGACATGGAACAACCACCTAGAAATCTGGACTACGCATGCGAATATTGTAATAGAACAGAAGGCAGCAGAATGGTGAGTGGTATTGGGGCATTTATTCATAAAAGTACAGACTGGCAAAGGGTGAAGCAGGAGCACAGGGAACATTTATGGCTAAGAGAGAAATTGGCAGGGCAGATGACGCTTCTGGGTATTGTATACTTGTGGACAGGTGAAAAAACCAGAGAGGAAAACCAAGAAAGGGTGTAATGTATAGGAAATGACATTGAACAATTAGAAGAAGAGTGCGAGATAATTATATTAGGAAGTATGAATGAACGCACAGAAAATACGGATGGATATACTGACCCATCAGGCAGAATGCTAATGGATATGTGTGAAATGCATGATCATTTGCAACAGTACCGAGAAATGTGAAGCGCAGATAACATGGGAGGTGGGAAGGCTGTAGTCGATGATAGATTACGCAATGATGTCACATAGGATGTATGATCGGCTAAGGGTGATGAACATAGATGAGTATGGGTCCATAATCTAAGGTAGTGATGACAAACGTATCAAGCTGGGTTTTGGAAGAGGAATGAAAATGGGAAGAAAGCATTATGAGCATTATGAATATTTATTCAGAAAAGCAAATAGAGATATCATCTAAAAATATTGAGGAAATAATCACCGAGGATACTAAAACAGAGTGGACGTACATAAATATAACTGGATTGTTTGAGTTAGAGCTTGCTAAGGTACGAGTCAAATCAACTGAAGAAAGGAGACACTAACCCAAGGGCTGGTGGGATGAGGAAGTTAAGAGAGCCATAGACATCAGGAAGCAGGGAACACAAGTATGCTGAACAGAGGGGTGAACCGGAAGATGGTGTTAAAAGAAAATGGGATAACTTTTTTTTAGTTTCATAAGGGACGCGTCTAATCTGATCAGTGAAAATATTAGAACGGGGGCTCAATGTATGATGGAAGCAAAGAAAAAGAACAGAAAGGCACCTGCAAAGCTTTGGAACCATCTCAATTCTCGAAGTAATTAGACAAGCATGTTCAAGGGTATCATTAGAAGGGGATGAGAAGGGGATGAAAGGGGAAGAAGGAGAAGAAGGAGATGAGAAGGGGATGAGAAGGGGCCTAGAAGGGGATGAGGCAATGAAATATATAATAACAATGATGACAGAAAAATTTAAACACCAAGAAGGTGCTGCATGCACCATACCAGATGAGGAGGACCAATTAGCGCACGAGAGTGAGAAAGAGCAGAGAAGAAGGTACCTTATAGCCCATCAACAGGCCCTGACGGCATCCCAATTATGCTAATAAAAAACTAGGACCAAACCCTGGGCTGTTCACTTCCATGTTGTCCGTTGACGTTTCTTGTGATACCGCTTCAGATGACTCAGGGAGCATTTCCACTACGTCTGATGCGGCGTGAGGTACATCGGCAGGGTCGCTCACCTCTTTGTAGTTTAACCTGGGCACAGGCAGTGCTCTTTCCCTGGGTGGCTTTCGCTTCCTCGGGGCAACTGGATGCAGAAAAATGTACAAACCAATTGTGACATCAAGGACTAGGTTCAGGGAAAAAGCTAGGTTTTAGGGATTCAAAATGAAGAAGAGAGAGAAGGAGAGTGAGTGCGAAGAATATGGTAAAAAATGCAGGGGGAGACAATGACAGCAGCCATAATTTTCAGCCTGAGTAGGTCGTTATAGGTGCGTTTCTGAGAAAGCTTAACGCTGTAAATAGTCTAAAAGTTCCTTGCTCGCGGCTGGTCTGTAGGTGGCACGTGGTTCACGTGTGCAGCTCGCACGTGTACGTAGAAATATAAGTGCGTAAGGATGAAAGGTGGGGTGTTGGAAGTTTTCTGGGAAAAGACCATTTGCGGAAAAAGTGACGCAAGTATGAGGGAGGACGCGTAGAAACAGTGATTGTAAAAAATATAGATAAAAATAAAAAGGAAATAACAATAACAACAGCAACAACAACAACAATAATAATAATAAAGGGAAAACAGAGATTGGAACGGAGAGAAGACAATGGTAAAATATAGTACATTATCATGGAGGTGGTATAAATATTAGTGTTTCGTACGGCTCTGGTCTCAGTAGCAGTGCCATGAATATATATATATATATATATATATATATATATATATATATATATATATATATATATATATATATATATATATATATCATTATGTGTTTTCGAGCGCCCGCCATTACTTTGGTAACGAAGGTGAGCCCTCATACTGAATAAGACACTGCACACGGTGGAAAGTGCCTATCTTTGAATGGGAAAAGCGTTGGTAAAGCATTTGGCTTCAGCTTCTTCCATCCATCTGCCCGCTTTTGCTCAAAACAGCATTCTTCAAAGTGAGCCTGTACGGAAAATTGACGTTGTTAATATACGTGATTTGTTCCTTCAATCAATAAGAACAAAGTACGACAAATCAATGCAATCGAACAAACTGCACGAATACGGCACGACTTCCGCACACGAGCATAACATAGAGGTGCAATTCTCCTAAATTATTTCACCTACTTCCGCTACAAATATGATAAGCTAGAATAACTGTCAAAATAGCATAATAATTTTCCTGCACGACATAACGTATAAAATACCTTTATAAACAACACTGCAAAACACAAGCATAGCGCTTCACATGTTTTCAGCTCTCAGATTTACTTAACCTCACACTGCTATGTAGGCGCAGAGATAGGTAGTGAACAATTTTGTTAAAATAAGCGCGATGCTCCTCAGATAGCTACAGCCCTCGTGGTTATGAAAGATTGATCGTATTTTCCAAGCCTGTGCCTTAGTTCATTATATCAGGTGAAAAAAAAAAGGAGCTGTAAATGCACCGGAGGTTCCATATGTTGGTCCCCGCTGTAAGAGGCTACGTTGCCACCAATTTGAATACATAAAATTTCAAGTCTGCGTCTTAAGGTCCGTTCAATTCACCTGCACCACGTGAACCAGTTCACGAGGTGCTGCACCTTACCATTCGTTTCAGCGGTGCAGCATTGACGACCGCTGAACCCTGTCATTCGTTTCAAAAAGTGCAGAAGAGGTGCAGCACCGGTTCACAATTTTCCTGCACCTCCTCCGCTGACGGTGCCGGCTTGGTGCAGGCGCGCGTGCAGCTGAGCAGACGACGCAGCACTTAGACGTAGGTGGCTTAGGCGCCGTACCCGCCTCTACAAATGCGGTGTGTTTTGCCAAGATGTTTGCGCCTCATAAACTGTCCGCATGTGCGTTTCGCCATAGGTCGGTGTTTTCTGAATGGTGTAAATTAACCGAAAACAAATAAGGCCAACACCATGTCGGCACATCTTCATTTGTTTCGGGTGTCGTGCTGTGCCTGCACCGCTGAACTCACGCTGCACGATTTCTGAACTTCGCGTGCACAGCCGTGAACCGGTTCCGACCGGTGCAGGTGAATCGAACGGATCTTTAGAAAGAGTGGTGCAGACACGCTGGCTTATGTATTTCCCACGGCTACGAATCAGGTACTCACATTGCATATACAGGTATGGTTCGTCGGCTGCCACTTGTCCCGCTTGATTTTAGCGGTCCATAGGAGCCGTCTTTTTGGATCTCTGGGAAAAGAAAACGTTCTGCAGCCATGTTTAGCGCTGTTACTGAATTGCGGAATGCAGCACCCAGGTATTCTGCGCAAAGACGGCGTGAAGAGTGGTGCTTTCCGTGTCGAGCGAGAGAGTCGGCGCGAGCGGAAAGCAAGAAAATGGCGTCGGAGCTCCCCGAGAACCGGTTGTGGCGGCAACTGCTTCGTGAAAGAGTGGCTCCACCCTAAGCGGGGGTGCGCCCATCAAGGCACCCTATTTTATTACAATGCTCCCCGCCATCTAGTAAACAATCAAAGAAATAAACTAGAGGTAGCCATGCCATCTAACAAACAATGCAAGAACTAAGCTAGAGGTGGCTACGTACATACGCCGAAGAAGGACAGATCCACGCCTTAAGGAGCTTCGCCCCTAAAAATGATGCACGAAACGTAATCAGATGTACAGATGAGTGCAAACTAACCAGCGTCCCAGTTGTTATACCTCGCGCACTCTTTCCGGAAACGGGGCCTGTGCAGAGACCGAAGTGACCTTTGTGGGCCCGCCAACTAGCGCCATCGTTTCAGTGAAAGCCGAAGGCACAAGATTTTCTCCGCCAAAGCATATGAGCGCGCGCACAAGCATCTGACCCTCCTTAAATTCTCCCCCATCCGCGGGGCAAAGTACGCGTAATAAGCGCGCGTCGGCGCATGGCGACGAGCTGGGCGCCGAGCGTGGGCGGCTTTTTTTTCCCCCTTCTTGAGTGTTCATATATATAGATACGTATACATATATGGTGAATGATGCTGGCGGCGACGGCAAAAAAACAACAGCTGAGACTGTCCATATAATTGCGATCGCAATAAAAAAAATCGGCAGGTACCACGTACCAGGGGAATCGATGTTATGCAAAGCATGCAAAATGAAAGTGACTTGTGTAATTTTTTTATTGGGCGAAACCATATGAAATTACGCTAACGACACGTGCTAATGTTTTACTCACAGACCTATTTCGAACAGTCGCATAGGCTTTATGTAAACGGTTTATGGTTGAGTAACGATGCCAAGAGCAACCTCGGCATTATTACACCAGGAGCGGTAGGCCGATATGTAGCGCTTGTGCTTGCTATAGGATGGTAGAGCCGGCTAGTGCATTGCAGACCAACTTCAGTGGATGGCGCATTGACGTAAACGCGTAAACCTGACGTGACGCGTGTATCATAAGAATGCATACTTAATGCTTATAAAATAAGATAGCCAGCACTGCAACAAGTGCCGTTGCAGCAACATTACGCCGGCATATGTTTTTTTTTTTCAAATTCATGATCAAGCCTTGATTGGTAAAAGAATACTTCATTCCCACGTAGAATGCTCGAAATCGATCCTGATGTGGTCCTGATAGTTTTTGCATTCATCGGGTCAGCACTTCCGGTTTCAGTTTTTCTTGGCGCTCTCTCACTTAAGTTACCTTGGTCTATTCTCAAGGAAAGTGTGAATTTAAGGGCTCGTTTTTTTCTCAGACGCAGTATTATTTAGAACTAACAGATAATGTTGTTAGGGAAAGTATAGGGGTTGTTATTAGAAGTTATTATTGTATAAATGTAAACAAAGAAAAGTGAGCGAAAAGATAACGTGCATCGGGCAGGATCCAAACCAGCGACCTTTGAATAACGCGTCCAATGTTCTACCACTGAGCTATGATGGCGGTCACAACGGCGCCAGAAACGCCTGTTGGGATCTCATAAAGGATTTCGTGTGAAACGCAGTTATTAGGCAGCAGCTTTTAGACGTTATGGAAATGTCATTGGATCTTTAAAAAATCATCATCACTGGGCAGCCCGCTATCGACCTAATAGTATTCATGGATAAAGTTGTGTGGTAATGCATAAAAGGTGGTTCTTGCAATACTAGTAAATGCGTAACATGCATATCTATGGTTGTCCCAGTGTGTGCTATAGGTACATTTGACAGCACATTTTCTGTAGTTTTCTGACACTGCTTACCGAATTTCTGTCTCACTGTCCTCTGTGCGTCGCTCATCGTTCAGAAAGAACTCTATGCTCCGTCACAGAGCCACTGACCGGGAGACCACGGAAGGCAGCGCGTGGGCGCGTTCCACAACAGCACTTTTCATAACATTTGCGCTGCTGGTAACCGCCGCGGAAGCTCGCCACTGTAGTTATGGTCAACCACCTCAAATATGCGTAATATTTGCTTTTTAATTTACAATGTTCACAAGTATGAATGCATGCCACCAGATCAATTTTAGTGGGTCTTTAGCACGGGCCTAAACTTTCGCCGGGTGATTGAATCGTTGTACATACACCATCAGACAAACCAAAATTTTCGCGTTAAAGTACCTCAAGACTACCGTCTTAAAGAAAGAATGAACCCAGCTGCTGTCTCCAGCAAAGTGGGACACCTTATTAGTGTTTCACAAAAAGATCAGGCGGAATCGCAAGAGATAGAGAGAAGTAAGGACTGGGAGACAACTACAAAAGTTCTCGGACTGGACCCCGATCAGTGAGCGGTCGTCCAAAAGAGGACGTCGCGGACGACCGTCAATCGTGAAATACACCGAGCACCTTCACCCGAGGTCCAGAGAATGCCTAGGCCAAAGAACAGCACGGGAGTTCGAGCTAGGGGAACGAGACGAGTGGAAGGTTGCCACCGGAGCGGGCGCTGAAGATGGGCCGTCGGGTTGTGGACCCGAGCCACGAAGACTTCAACCAGCCGAGGCCTCCTGCCATCGCGTTTCTGCTAAGAGAACCGTAGCTCACCGGTCATGAACGACAGCCCAACGCCAGCGGACTTAAGGGCTGACGAGCCCTTAGCAGCAGCAGTCGGGCTACGGGCAACGTTTCTTGATGGCTACGGGCCCGAGCTGTGTGCCATAGGGGAGTTAGAAAAAGGGGTGAAGATTTAGAGTACCGGGTACTCTACTATGGGAGAGCATAAAGCCATCCCGCAACTGCAATGAGCAAAGGAAAACAGTAAAAACGGGGCAGCTCAACCACCAGCGTTTTCCTGTTGTCACCAGTGAGCCTACGTCAAGCCAGCGTAATTAGCGAGACCGAACTTACAATTTTCTCTGCTTCACCACTCAGCCGCGTCTGAACTATGCTCTGTTGTTAAAGGTTTTGGACAATCACATTGCTTCTAATTAAAAGTCTTTCAACGCGTGAAGTAAACTTTTTAAGTGTTTACATGTGTTTCTTAGTTTCCGTTTATAAATGAAGTTTTGTGCGTGTTTGTTAAACGGACGGCTTTATCCACGTTCATGCTCTCGGAGGCACATCCATAGAGAGCTAAAGGTCCATTCGATTCACCATGCTGCACTTCCATAACTAGTTCACGGTGGTGCCGTCCAGTGATCGAAGCGTCACAGCGTGCGCTAGTCTTTACTCTTTAGTACTTGCGGTGTTCGGTTTTCGAACCTCGTTCGTGAGCGGCTGGACTATGCCAAGCAAGCGCGTTACAAAGGCTATAGGGCACCAATGGAACCATCAATTCTTGGAGTCTCATTCCTTGCGTGGTATCGAAGCAAGAAGCGTGGCGGTTTGGGCTAGTTGGTGTGGCATCACGTTTGTTATAGCGCGAGAACCGCTAACTTCCAGCAAAGGAACAAAAGAAGACCACCGCTATCTTCCAACTCAGTTGCAAGTTAGCGCACGTCTTCTTTTGTCCCTTTGGCATCTTTCTGTTATAACAATCTTCTTGCAACAAGAAGTCACGTGTTGAACTGACACTGCTGTCTTCCCATACCCAGGCTTGCTGAATAGCTTCCTTAAATTTTTTAACTTTAGTGAAGTAGAATATAGTTTTAACAAAGAAGCTGTTCTGCAGCTACGTGACACCTGCATGCCCCATTTGGGTTCCCGAATTCCCCGGTCGTGGTCGAAGCGGTAACCACACTGTGAAATGAGAAAGGGAGTCCCGCAAATTCAGTTCCCAAGTACGCAAACAGGTGGCGCAACCACCTCGGTCGCGGACAAAGAGGTAACAGGGCCGTGAAATGAGTAAGCTCATCCACGCGCATCATCCACGCGCTTTACCGCTCCAGACAAGTCCAAGTCCGATTCCTACTGTACGCTTTCCCCTCTTCGGGCATCGCGCCTTGCGTATTGTACAAAGCAGATTAGAAAAGCGTAGCTCTAGCAAGAGACGACATTTTGCTGATACGCTCGCGTGGGCCGGCGTATTGTGTGACAGACTGCGCGCTAGGATCTCATCCTAATTGAGCATGATGCGGCACATCATGCCGACAGGAACGGCGAACGTTTTTTTTTTTTCGGGTCACCTTGCTAGTGAAGAACTTATGCGCTATGCTCGTAGGCGTAAGCACACACACAGAAAACAAAACAAGAACCGACAACACAAACTTCGCCCGTTTCTGCTAACTATAACCATGCGAGCGTGCCTAACTATTGTTGTTCTTGTTTATATCACGGGAGCGCACCATCAACTTCTGAGTTACTGAGCTATTTTAATCAATTTCATAGGTACTGTACCGAAGCATAGTGGCAGAAGGTTGGACGTGTTGCGAACTCGCTGTGCGTAAAGAAATTTCAACCAGGGGAGTCGTCACTTTGTTCAGTTTGCGGCATAACACTTCACTGATTATACAAATAGCGGCACCTGTGTCGACAAGAGCAGTTGTGGCGAAACCGTCCACAAACACGGCAATCTCGTTAGGGGGCGAAAGGTGAGGCCTTGGAAATTTCGTCGGTGGCGCAGCTCTTGCCTCAGGAACTGCGACTGTTAGTTTTCCTCCTGTGCGTGGTTGGAACGGCAAAGCATGGGGGAAGGAGACCGAAGACGGGGTGAAGAAGATCGACGTCGGCTGAAGTCTGGTCGACGTGAACGGGGGTCATGTGAATCGGGTGTCACATGCGATTCTGATTGCCGAGGTATGTTGCCGGAATGCTGCACATCATTAAAATATAATCCACGGCGACGACAGTAGCGCGCGACATGTCCTGGAATACCGCAGTTGTAGCAAATGGGCCGGTTATCCGGAGCACGCCAAGAGTTTACAGGTGCTCGAGGTGGTGGAAAGGGCCGATTTACCGGATAAACTGAAACTGGTGACCTGTAGTAGTTGGTGGCTGGACTGTATGAAGGAAGCGGCGGTTGGGCAGGAGGTCGGCGGACGGCTTCTGCATAAGTCAGCGGTGCAGCCACTGATATTGGGGATGCGGGCGAAGGGAGAGCCTCGGCAACTTGCGTCTGAATAGCACGGCGAAGTGAGTGGTCCAGTGTTGTGGGGGTCTCGTTGATGGTGGCGTCACACCATCAACGAGCCTACAGTACGGAACACAAGCCTACAGTACGTTTAAAGTCGACTTGCGTGCGGCTCGTATACGTAAAACGCAATACTTAATGAGACTTACGTTCCTTCCCGACGATGTTTCCCATTATGGCAGGCGGAGGCAATCTGTAGTACCACCCATGTTCGTTGTGGCGACGCAACGAAGGTATTACGCTGTTTGTGAAATCTGACGGGCACCATGTTCACAAGTTGCACCGAGCATACACGTCCACGCGAATTTCGACATAACATAAACGGGAGGAACCGGTAATCGGTAACTACGACTCAAACAGAGCCTAACTCCAGCCTCTGCTTCCCACAACGGCTTACTGTGGTCAAACTAATGTTGTCAGACAGCAATACGGACAAGCACAACTGCAGCTTCTTCTCGAGTTTCTTTCGCTCGAAAAACAGAGCACTACAGTAACATTCGTAATGTCTTCTTGGCCAGCAACGATTATCGTCATCGATCTCGCGTGCCCGTCTTCGTGTTATCTGCATGTGCCCACCATTTGCGGGCCATGGAGATAGCACGAAAACAAGCGCGCTATCAGCGTGATGTAGTTGGCGTTTGATTCCGGACGGGGAATTTGTGAGAGCAAAGTTTTCTTGAACAAGCGCGAACAAGCCGGATGACGATTCTTGTTTTGGCGCTATAAACACCTTGCCAGTTGACGGGTAGTGTTTTATGTCCCAGAGCCATGATAATATCTTCAGAGATGCCGTAGTGGATGGCTTTCGAAAATTTCACCATCTTGTGACTGACATCGCACAGCACCAGGGCTCCGAGAAATATTGAAATGCGGCAATGGAGGTTGGGATTCGAACCCGCGATCTTTGACTCAGCAGACCAACACCATAACCATGCACTTGACCGTCGTGGTGTGTGTGGCGGGGAGAACTCACCAAAGGGTACGACGTACTTGAGGAGTGCCCTAGATGTGGCATCCAAGTCTGGCTCCACAGCAACAGCTGGCTCTGGATAGCGAAAACTGATGACAAAGACAATACCTCTGTTTCTAATGGATAGCATAAGCTGATATCGAAGGCCGTATGGCCTTTGTTGACCGCAGTGTGTCATTCTTGCAAAATAAATGCTCGTGAGGCGACAAACATGTACTCTTGGAAAGGAGGAGTCGACAACACTCCCCTATGTTTAAACAGCGTACATGCTCAGTCCCCCTGATTATTCCAGGGCTTCGCCTGTCCTGTGCAATCCTTGGCGGATGGGACGAAGGACTTCATACACAAGTGGGACACTACCGCTAACTCTCTGTACAGACAGACAGACAGACAGACAGACAGACAGACAGACAGACAGACAGACAGACAGACAGATAGACAGACAGACAGACAGACAGACAGACAGACAGACAGACAGACAGACAGACAGACAGACAGACAGACAGACAGACAGGTAAGACAGGTAAGACAGACAGCCAGGTCAAACAGGTCAGACAGTCAGGTCAAACAGGTCAGACAGTCAGATCAGACAGAGAGCCAGGTCAAACAGGTCAGACAGACAGACAGTCAGACAGACAGCCAGGTCAAACAGGTCAGACAGACAGACAGACAGAGAGACAGACAGAGAGAGAGACAGACAGAGAGAGACAGACAGACAGACAGACACAGCAGCGGGCCATTCACCCCCCGAGACTAATGGGGTAACATTCCTAGCTATAAGGGTTCAACTGTAGTCCCCAAGTTTTACTTCTTACCGACCACTGCCTCCTTTCCTGCTCCCCCCCCCCTCACACACAACCAGTGTCTGCCGCCATTGTACATTAGCCACGCATTCTGCTCTCCCCCTCACACACAACCAGTGTCTGCCGCCATTTTACATTAGCCACGCATCATTCAGCGATTGCGAAGAGTCTTTCTCCTCTGGTCAGTATCTCCGTCACTAGTGAGTGGGGCCCTCGTTTCACCAGGTGCTGGCAAAGCGTATAGGTAACATGATCGACGCCGAAAATGAGCGTTAGCTAATGTTACTCGACGATGGCTCTTCAATTTGATCATAAAACGTACGGTATGGTACATAGAGTATGTACGATACAATTGAAGTACATACTGTCGTTTTCAGTGTCCGCACCTCTGGAGATATTTTTAAACTACTGGAACGCCTGGCGTTCCAGTAGTTTTTACTGGAACGCCAGGCGTAGCCAGACAATTTTTTCGGCGCAAATGGGGGGGGGGGGTGCATTTTTTATTCTAGTGGGAGCACTTCCTTGAATAGGTATTTTTCACTCTATGCCATTGCGAAATAAAATTTCGGAGTGGGGGCACGGGTCCGGTACCCCTGGGAACGCCCCTGCTTTAACGCCACATTCTCCCCGACATGGCACCGTTGCCTGGAGCGATTGGCAAGTGGAACACATTTGTGGGGTTTAACGTCCCAAAACCACCATATAATTATGAGAGACGCCGTAGTGGAGGGCTCCGGAAATTTTGACTACCTGAAGTTCTTAACGTGCACCGAAATCTCAGCAGCACCTCCATCGGAATTGCAGCCGCCGCAGCCGGAAATCGATACCACGACCTGCGGGTCAGCAGCCGAGCACATTAGCTACTTGACCACCGCAGCGGGGCGCAAGCGGAACAAGAGTGCAGGTAGGAGTACGAACAAGGACGACAGCAGGTGCAGTAGCCTTTAAAATATTGTACTAAGCATACAAAGAACGAACATTATCAAAAGAACACTTTTTTATTTTCAACACAAAAACAAAGAGATTTGTTGAAGGAGAACAAAAACAAAACCCGCCAAAACGCTCAAGAAAAAAAGGAGGGGGGCTCCAGATGAACGTCTCGGACGGAGAAGTTCGGAAAAAAAAATCCTGAAAGGAAGCAGGAAAACATGAAATTAATGCATAGTCAAACTACCCTCTGGCGAAAACGGCGGTGACAAAAATCTTGCCGGCTAAACGCAGTTGGCGATCGACGAATTGTTAAAAACACTAAATGCTCAAAGGAAAACATATAGGTCAATCAGCTCCCATCGCAATTTTTACTTCAGATTTTTTTTCTATGTGCGTTGACGTCCTGATAATAATTCGGCACACAATGCCGTACTACTGGCGAGGTAAAAGGGATCCGAGGAAAGCCTCGCCTTGGTAGCTATCACTCCATTGCGACGAAGTTTCGTCCCAAGATATAGAATTGCCACTAAAAATAATAGGCTGATAGACAAGACGTATGCCTGGGTGGATATAGCCACACTCAATCAACGACCGCGGCACTGACGCCTTCTGTGGGTGTATCTGGGAACCGAAGAGCTACAGACCCGACCAGTTTCAGAAGAGGTGCGCTGTTGAATGCAAGAACGCTCCCAAATCGTTAAGAAACAATCGGGGAGCGTCAGCTTTATTTTCAAATTACGCGCATTAATCCCCGTGCGTGAAGTCAGAAATTTGATATGTGAGGTTTAAACATCTCAAAACCATCATATGATTATGACAGACGCCGTAGTGGATAGCTCCGGAAATTTCGAGCACCTGGGGTTCTTTTAACGTGCACCCACATCTGAGCACACGGGCGTACATTTCCGCCTCCATTGGAAATGCAGCCGCCGCCGCCGGGATTCGATCCCGCGACCTGCGGGTCAGCAGCCGAGTACCTTATCCACTAGACCACCGCGGTGGGGTGAAGTCAAAAATTTTAAAATGTATTTTTCACGCTTTCGCGACATTAGCTTGATGAAGTTTTCCAATCCTTCGTATGCCGGGTCGATGGCGAGACATATTAAATTTTCAATTTTATCGATTAAAAGCTTATATTAAACTAGTACACCTTCAGTGTTCATGACGTCGTAGTGCAGAAAAAATAAAGACAGCGTTTTCATTCATTCATTTTCCCCAACATTTTTTCGCTTAGTAAGCATCGTTTGTGGACAAAAGTGGCGTTTTCGGGATTGGAAAATTGTACTGTACTAATACGGGGGAATAGTGGATCAGGGAATAAGCCGGGGTTACTGGGATATCAGTTGAAATAAGAATAAATGAACATAGACCGGGCACGTAAAGTGCGTAGGCAGGATTAACCACTGGTCAATAACTGGATTCCCAGAGAAGGCAAGCGGATGCGGGAAAGACAAAAGTTAGGTGGGCAGATGAGACCAGAATGATTTGGGATATCAAGTGGGCAGTATCAAGCACAGGACTGAGTTGACCGGCGGAACGTGGGAGAGGCCTTTGTCCTGCAGTGGCCGGCTGATGA